>CM038141.1:414626167-415327335 GCA_021437245.1 Aegilops speltoides | reverse complement strand
GTTTGTGCCACTTTGGGTTTACGACTAGCCATGTCAGCCGGGCTCCTTATCATATGGGTGCTAGCGACACTATCATATCGTGTGCCAAAAGGCTAAACGGTCCCGGGCAAAGGTAAGGCGACACCCGTGGGAATACCGTGCGTGAGGCCGCAAAGTGATATGAGGTGTTACATGCTAGATCTATGTGGCATTGAGTCGGGGTCCTGACATCCAACATCCACTCCAGCACCCTCTACTTCAACTGAAGCCTTCGTCCTTGGAGTTATCAGGACACCACCACCAGAAGATCAAGCCTGAGAGACGATCTAGCACTATGCATTTTCTATGAACTTTTTGGTAACTTGTTGCCAAAGGGGGAGAAAAATGTATAGATCATAGGCTTCGAGAGAGAGAGTGTTGCTTTTATTCTCTCTTGCTTTATTTGGTGGTCTTTCAAACTTTGTTTGCTTTTGGTTGAGATACTATGCTTGTGAGACATTGATGATCATGTGTTTGATCATAAGCTACACTTATGCATGATTGATGATATTATCCTATCTATCTTATGTGATCATTCACTATGCTTGGTGATGAGTGCATGTATTCAATGTTTATTATTTTGAGCGCTCCACCAAGATGTATATGACATGGAATAGTAACCCATGAGCCTAATTCATTGTGCATTTGCAGTCCAAAGCAAATCTTAAGCTATGCACAAATTTAGGGGGAACTCTTGCTTATCACATACTTCTCAAAGCGACAATGTTGTTCAATCTTATTATCATTTGTCGAAGCATTGATCTATATGTTGTCATCAATTACCAAAAAGGGGGAGATTGAAAGTGCAACTATCCCTAGGTGATTTTGGTAATTTATAACAACATATAGCTCATTGAGCTAATGCTATTCCAAGACTATTATTTCAGGAAAGCTCAATGAATGGCATGGCATGGATGATGAAAGTGGATCCCTCAAACTACTAAGGACAAAGGATTGGCTCAAGCTCAAAAGCTCAAGACTCTTCATTTTATATTTTAGTGATCCAAGATCACATTGAGTCTATAGGAAAAGCCAATACTATCAAGGAGGGATGAGGTGTTGCTTAATGAGCCTATGCTTCATGTGCTTTGTGATATGCTACAAAACCCTCAACTACTTTCCCACATCCACAAATGACCTAAACCCAAAGCCAAAATCGGTCACACCGATTCTTTCTATCCGGCGCCACCAATTCCAAAAGTCATAGCCACTGCCACAAACCCTAAGCAAATCGGTCTTTAGGGATATCGGTCTCACCGAGATGGGGTTGTAATCTCTCTGTTTCCCTTCGTAATGTTTCGGTCTAACCGAAGTGAGCGATCGGTCCCACCGAGATTGCAATGTAAACTCTCTATTTCCCTTTTGTAACATTTCGGTCTCACCGAAAAGAACAAATCGGTCCCACCGAGTTTACCTGACCAACTCTCTGGAAAGCTTATTACCAAATCGTTCTCACCGAGTTTGTGTAATCGGTCTTACCGAGATTACGTTATGCCCTAACCCTAATCGAATCGGTCTCACTGAGATGCATGTCAGTCCCACCGAAAATCACTAACGGTCACTAGGTTTACTAAATTGGTCCGACCGAGTTTAACGATTCGGTCCCACCGAGTTTGGTAAATTGTGTGTAACAGTTAGATTTTTTGTGGAGGCTATATATACCCCTCCACCTCCTCTTCATTCGTGGAGAGAGCCATCAGAATGAACCTACACTTCCAACTTACCATTTCTGAGAGAGAACCACCTACTCATGTGTTGAGACCAAGATATTCCATTCCTACCATATGAATCTTGATCTCTAGCCTTCCCAAGTTGCTTTCCACTCAAATCTTCTTTCCACCAGATCCAAAACCCATGAGAGAGAGTTGAGTGTTTGGGAGACTATCATTTGAATCACAAGAGCAAGGAGTTCATCATCAACGCACCATTTGTTACTTCTTGGAGAGTGGTGTCTCTTAGATTGGCTAGGTGTCACTTGGGAGCCTCCGACAAGATTGTGGAGTTGAACCAAGGAGTTTGTAAGGGCAAGGAGATCGCCTACTTCATGAAGATCTACCGCTAGTGAGGCAAGTCCTTCGTGGGCGACGGCCATGGTGGGATAGACAAGGTTGCTTCTTCGTGGACCCTTCGTGGGTGGAGCCCTCCGTGGACTCGCACAGCCATTACCCTTCGTGGGTTGAAGTCTCCATCAACGTGGATGTACGATAGCACCACCTATTGGAACCACGCCAAAAACATCCGTGTCTCCAATTGCGTTTGAATCCTCCAAACCCTTCCCTTTACTTTCTAGCAAGTTGCATGCTTTAATTTCCACTGCCTATATAATCTTTGCATGCTTGCTTGAATAGTGTGATGATTGCTTGACTTGTCCTAAAGTAGCTAAAATCTGCCAAACTCTAAAATTGGGAAAAGGTTAAGTTTTTATTGGTCAAGTAGTCTAATCACCCCCCCCCCCCTCTAGACATACTTCAAGGTCCTACAAGGAACCAGCAACAATATACTCAACTTCAGCAGTAGACAGTGATACGCAGTTCTGTTTCTTCGAGGACCAACAGACCAGAGATCATCCGAGGAAATGACAAGTACCAGATGTTGACTTGCAGTCCACACGATCACCAGCATAGTTAGAGTCAGAATATCCAATGAGATCAAAGGTAGAGCCCTTGGGGTACCATAATCCTAGTGTTGGTGTGTGAGCTAGATATCGAAGAATATGCTTCACAGCCTTACGGTGTGATTCCTTCGGTGAAGCTTGAAATCGGGCACACATGCAAACACTAAGCATTATATCTGGCCTGGATGCACATAAGTACAATAAAGAACCAATCATGGAGTGGTATACCTTGTGATCGAAGTCAATACCATTTTCATCAGTGCATAGATGGCCATTTGTGGGCATAGGAATTTTGACTCCTTTGCAATCTTGCATGCCGAATTTCCTCAGTACATCCTTGAGGTATTTCTCCTGAGATATGAATATGCCATTGTGCTGTTGACGAATTTGAAGACCTAAAAAGAATTTCAACTGTCCCATCATAGACATTTGATATTCTTCACTCATCATATAGGCAAATTCATCACTATAACGTTGGTCAGTACAGCCAAAGATAACATCATCAACATATATTTGGCACACAAAGAGTTCACCATCATAAGATTTAGTAAAGAGAGTAGGGTTGAGTGAACCGGGTGTGAAGCCATTCTTCACAAAGAATTCCTTCAAAGTATCATACCACGCCCGAGGGGCCTGCTTGAGGCCATAGAGGGCCTTGTTGAGTCTGAATACTTTGTCAGGATTCTTAGGATCTTCAAAACCTGGGGGTTGAGCAACATATACTTCTTCCTCAAGCTTACAATTGAGGAATGCACTTTTCACATCCATTTGATATAAAGTGATATTATGATGGTTAGCATATGCAAGTAATATGCGAATAGCCTCAAGTCTAGCAACAGGTGCAAAAGTTTCATCGAAATCAACTCCTTCAACCTGTGTGTAGCCTTGAGCTACAAGTCGTGCCTTATTCCTCACCACAAGGCCATTTTCATCTTGCTTGTTGCGGTAGATCCACTTTGTGTTGATGATATTATGCTTGCGAGGATCTGGACGTTTGACCAGTTCCCAGACATTATTGAGCTCGAACTGATGTAATTCTTCTTGCATGGCCTGGATCCACTCAGGCTCCAGAAATGCTTCATCTACCTTGGTGGGCTCTGCGATAGAGACAAAAGCATAGTGCCCACAAAAGTTAGATAAATATGAAGCTTTTGAGTGTGTGAGAGGACTTGGTGCTTCAATGTCATCGGTGATGTTTTCGACTTGCACTTCTTTTGCAACGCGAGGATGAGCTGGTTGTCGTCGAGGAATTTGATCAACATTTTCTTCAGCACCATTTTCTTTAGCATTATCTTCAGGTGCATCTGCTCGACGATCTTCGCGTTCTGGAATGAATTCTTCAGCAGTTTCTTCGGTAGGAATGACATCCTCAGTAGCCTTGAACTTGATAGAATCTTCAGGTGCTGGTTCATCTATCACAGAAGGTAAGTGCTCTCTTTACGAGCCATTAGTTTCATCGAACCGCACATCTACAGTTTCAACAATCTTGTGAAGTGTGATGTTGAAGACTCTGTAGGTGTGCGAGTCCTTTCCGTAACCAAGCATAAAACCTTCATGTGCTTTCGGTGCAAATTTAGCATTGTGATGAGGATCTCTAATCCAACATTTAGCACCGAAGACTTTGAAATAACTCACATTGGGTTTCTTGTCAGTGAGGAGTTCATAGGCAGTCTTCTTGAAGAATTTGTGAAGATATACTATGTTGATGATGTGGCACGCGGTATCAATTGCATCAATCCAAAACCGATGAGGTGTTTTGTATTCATCAAGCATAGTGCGAGCCATCTCAACAAGAGTTCTGTTCTTGCGCTCCACGACGCCATTTTGCTGAGGAGTATAAGGAGTAGATAATTCATGAGTAATACCAATTTCATCAAGATAGCCATCCAGACCTGAATTCTTGAACTCAGTTCCATTGTCACTCCTGAGGTGCTTGATCTTCACACCAAAGTTGGTTGAAGCTCTCGAGGAAAATCGTTTGAAGACTTCCTGCACTTCATGTTTGCAAGTGACAATGTGTACCCATGTGTAATGAGAGTAATCATCAACAATAACAAAGCCATATAGAGATGCATCATTAGTCACGGCAGAATAATGATTAGGACCGAAGAGATCCATGTGAAGCAATTCAAATGGTCGAGTGGTAGTCATGATAGTCTTCGCTGGATGCTTAGCCTTGGTCATTTTTCCATCTTCACACGCACCAAACAGGTGATCCTTGAGGAATTTGAAGTTCTCAATGCCAATGACATGCTTCTTCTTCGCGAGCGTGTGCAGATTCCTCATGCCAGCATGACCAAGTCATCGATGCCATAGCCAGCCTTCTAAAGCTTTTGCAAGTAAGCACACGGCAGGTTGTGGTCCTGTAGAGAAATCAACAATGTACAAGTCTCCTCTCCTAAATCCTTCAAAGACTTTGATTGTCAGCTTCCATGATCACAACACAATGATACTTGCCAAAGACAACAACCATATCAAGATCACAAAGCATTGAGACAGACATGAGGTTGTATCCTAAGGACTCGACAAGCATGACTTTGTCCATGTGTCGATCCTTAGAGATCGCAACCTTACCTAGACCCAATACCTGACTTTTGCCTTTGTCAGCGAAGATGATATGCTTCAGATGTGACGGTGTTAATGGAGCATCCATCAATAGATTCTTGTCACCAGTCATGTGATTTGTACAACCACTATAGAGGACCCACTCATTTGCTTTGGGTTGATCATCCTGTAGATGAATTAGTGCAGCTTACAAAATCATATACTTCATTAGTGAAGAATATGACATCAGTATCATCAGTTCAATTTCATCAAGCAATAGCACAGATAAGTAGTATTGAGGACGTGTGAAATGAAGATTCATTTCATCATGATTAGTCCGCGTTCTTTCAGGCATTTTGTCAGGCCCCTAGCAAATTCTTTAGACGTTAAAGCACGTCTGGAGACCTGACCCTGCATAAGAGATTAGTTCTTTTTCTTCACCACCCACATCTAGAGGGGTGGCAAAGAGTTCATCACTCTGCGAGCACCATATGAAAAAGGTGGCAAAGATGCCAAACCATTTCGTTTCACATAAGAGGGGTTAGGGTAAGCATATGAATAAGCAGAGAAATTCTTCGAGGACTTATGAACATAATGATTTGAAGTATAATGCACATATTCATAGCCCTCAGCTCTACCCTGCGAAACAGAGTTGTTAGCACAATGATGTTCATATGAGGACTTTGATCCTTTTAAGGAATTTGATCCATGTGAGGAATTTGGTCCGTATGAGGACTTGGATCCATATGAAAAATTTGATCTGGGGTTCCTGTTCTTCACTGGTGGTGTCATGAGGACATTCACCTGAAGACTTTGAACATAACTTTTGGGAACCTAGATTTTCTTCATAGGGGAACCGTTCCTGCAGTTAGTGCCAACATATCTAGCAAATACTTCACCATTCTGATTTTTGAATAGTTTATAGTAGAAGTCAAATTACTCATCAGAAGAATGAGGAGATTCACATGTAAAGCCAGATAAGTTTGATGGATCAACTGGAGGTCCCTTTGCAGCAACCCATGAGGTTTTGGGGTACTGCTCAGGCTTCCAATATGTTCCATCAGCATTGAGTTTCCTCTCAAATGGAATACCCTCTTTCCTAGGGTTTATGTTGAGGATCTGCTTTTTAAGCACATCACAAAGGGCCTGATGCCCTTTGAGGCTTTTGTACATGCCTGTCATATACAATTCCTTCAGCCCTGCATTGTCAGTGATACTAGCAATGTCCTCAGATGAGGAATTAGTGATAGCAGAGGTAGGTGAAGAATTTGTAACATTTGAAGCATTTGAACATTCAGGTGAAGAATTAGCAGATTCACGTTCAATGAACTTTAAACATGGAGGATCAAATTCTTCCTGAGTGGCGCTGATTTGTTGAGCAAGTAATGAATCGCGCTCCTTCTGAAGATCTTCATAACTCACTCTTAGCTTCTCAAGATCTTTCTTTCTTTGAAGAAATTCATAAGAAAGCTTCTCATGATAAGTTAAGAGTGTTTTATGATGACTCTGAAGGTTGTCAAACTTAGACTAAAGTCTCTGAAGATTTTCAGTTAAGTCTTTAGTGCGGTCCATTTCTTCACCCAACATATCATCACTTTTGTCAAGCATGTTTTGAAGTTTTTCAATAGCCTTTTGTTGTTTCACAGCAATCTTAGCAAGTTTAGAGTAGCTAGGCTTAAGATTTTCAACAGATTCATCCTCACTTGATTCAGAGGAGGGGTATTTAGTTACCTTAGCAGCCTTTGCCATGAAGCAATAGGTGGGGGCATAGTCATCATTGCCTTCATCAGCATCGTTGGTGTTGCCATTTTCTTCAGAGTTGAAGATAGACTTGCTGACAAATGCGGTAGCAAGAGCTATACTCGCCACACCTGACTCAGACTCCTCGGATTCCTCTTCTTCCGCATTATCCTCAGATTCAGCCTCAGAATCCATTTCCTTGCCAATGAATGCCCGAGCCTTCTTGGAGCTGCTCTTCTTGTGGGATGAAGACTTCGAGGATTTTGATGATGAGGACTTTGAAGATTTCTTCTTCTTCTTGGCATCATCAGAACTGTAATCCTTGTATTTCTTCTTCTTTAGTTCTTTGTCCCACTGAGGACAATCTTGAATGTAGTGACCAGGCTTCTTGCATTTGTGGCATAACCTTTCTCTTATAGTCACTTGATGAGGAATCACTGCTCCTTGAAGATTTTCCAAAGCGACCACGTCTTGAGAATTTCTGGAACTTCTTCATGAGCAGTGCTAGCTCCTGGCTCAACTCTTCAGGGTCACCAAGGCTACTACCAGAATCTTCACACTCAGATTCAGACACTGCCTTGGCCTTCAGGGCACGTGGTTTGTCATAGCTTTAACCATAGAGATCTCTCTTTTCAGCAAGCTGGAACTCATGAGTATTTAGCCTCTCGAGGATATCAGCGGGATCTAGTGACTTGTAATCAGCACGCTCTTGAATCATCAGTGCCAGAGTGTCAAATGATGAATCGAGTGATCTCAGCAATTTCTTCACCACCTCATGATCGGTGATGTCAGTGGCACCAAGCGCTTGAAGCTCATTTGAGATATCAGTGAGGCGATCGAAGATTTGCTGAACATTTTCATTGTCGAGTCTTTTGAAGTGGTTGAAGAGATTGCGAAGAACGTCAACACAAGAGTCACGTTGAGTTGAGAATCCTTCGTTTACTTTGGAGAGCCTATCCCAGATAAGCTTAGCAGTTTCCAAAGCACTCACTCTACCATACTGCCCTTTACTCAGATGACCACATATGATATTCTTCGCTTGAGAATCGAGTTGCTTGAATCTCTTCACATCAGCAGCATTCAGGGAAGATGTGACTGAGGGAACACCATTTTCCACAATGTACCAGAGATCGTTGTCAATTGCTTCAAAATGCATTCGCATCTTATTCTTCCAGTAGGGGTAGTCCGTGCCATCGAAGGTAGGACACCCAGCAGAGACTTTGATCATACCTGCGGTCGACATAACTAAAACTCCAGGCGATTAAACCAAAATCACACAGAACAAGAGAGTACCTTGCTCTGATACCATTTGAAAGTGCGTTATATCGACTAGAGGGGGGTGAATAGGCGATTTTTATAAGTTCTTCACTGAGGAATTTGCCGGTGAGGAAATTCCTTAGCGAAGAACTACTTGCAGCGGAATAAGTACTCAGAAGTAAGCATAACAGAAGACATGCACAGTCATCATGATGAAACGAAGACACTCACAGAGTACAGAAAGCGTAAACATAGGATAACACAAGATGAAAACAAACAGACTAAAGAAATTGAACTGACGAAATTGAGAAAGTCTTCAGTCAAAGTCTTCAAACACAGATATGAACAACTACTCAACACAGTAATGAAGAAATGAAAGAGTTGAGGAAATAGAACCAGTAAGGTTGGTGAAGACAATGATTTGGTAGACCAGTTCCAACTGCTATCTTAGTTGTACGTCTGGTTGGAGCGGCTAAGTATTTAAACTCAAGGACACACAGTCCCGGACACCTAGTCTCTGAGCACGCAGCTCAGGACACCAAGTCCTCACCGTATTCTCCTTGAACTAAGGTCACACAGACCTCGTCCAATCACTCGTGGTAAGTCTTCAGGCGACTTCCAAACCTTCACAGACTTTGGTCACTCGGCAATCCACAATTCCTCTTGGATGCTATAGACCATGACGCCTAATCGTCTGGAAGAAGCACAGTCTTCAAAGGTAACAAGCGTCGGATCCATGCAGGATCAATCTCTTCAGTGATGCTCAATCACTTTGGGTTTGTGGGTGTTTGGGTTTGGATTTTCCTCACTCGATGATTTTCGCTCAAAGTCCTCGGAGGATGGGTTGCTCTCAAATGACAAGTGTCAGCTTCTCTCAAAGTAGCCAACCAGCTAGTGATTGTAGGGGGCGGCTATTTATAGCCTAGGGAGCAGCCCGACATGATAAGACATAAATGCCCTTCAATGATATGACCGTTAGGTGGATAAGATATTTTGGGACAGCTGGCGCACAACACAGCAACGGTCGGAAATTTTACTCTCAAATTCCTCAAGGCTATCATGTTCCTCACTGTGTAGGCAATCCGCACTGGCGAATTCCTAACTCCTCAGTCAGAACAAATTCTCGGCGACTGAAGAAATTCGTCTCATCACATCAAGAAATTGGTGAATCTGTATGAGATTTCCAATGGCTTCATTTGAAGGGATTGGTAGGTGTAGGATTTTGAGTTGAGCATCACGTGGAAATTTTTCCTTAGTATTTCCTCGACCCCCTTTAACAGTACGTGTTTCCTATGACTCAAGAAAGAGAAAAACAAAACTATGAAAACGAAAGTCTTCAAGCTTCATATTCCTTGCATGAATATCAAGTCTTCACGGACACACCAATTTCTTCACTTTCAAAGTCTTCATGAAAGTCTTCAAGAATACCAAAATCTTCAGTCGAAGATATTCATTTTTAGGGGTCGACTTTCTCTGTAAATATCAAACTCCTCATAGACTTATAGACATGTGTACACACATAAACACATTAGTCCCTTAACCTATAAGTCTTCAATACAACAAAATCACTAAGGGGCACTAGATGCACTTACAGGTTCACCACTTCCATTGGTGCCTCTCCTATGATGCGTGAGTAGTTCTTTGTAGACCTATGGGTCCATAGTTAGTAGCTAGATGGCTTCCTCCCTCCCTCTCTCTCTCTCTCTCTCTCTCTAATCAATACAATGGTCTCTTGGACATCCATATGATATAAGTTTTGGCGGTGTGTTTGTTGGGATCCGATGAACTTTGAGTTTATGATCAGATCTATGTTTTTATCCATGAAAGTTATTTGAGTCTTCTTTGATCTCTTATATGCATGATTGCTTATAGCCTCGTATTTCTTCTCCGATATTTAGGTTTTGTTTGGCCAACTTGATCTATTTATCTTTCAATGGGAGGAGGTGCTTTATAGTGGGTTCGATCTTACGGTGCTTGATCCCAGTGACAGAAGGGGAACCGACACGTATGTATCGTTGCTACTAAGGATAACAAGATGAGATCTATATATGCCCCAATAGATAAACTGATCTCGTCTACATC
Organism: Aegilops speltoides; assembly: GCA_021437245.1. Taxonomy (NCBI): domain Eukaryota; kingdom Viridiplantae; phylum Streptophyta; class Magnoliopsida; order Poales; family Poaceae; genus Aegilops; species Aegilops speltoides. The sequence continues at coordinate 415,317,080 of CM038141.1, read as the reverse complement.
ATGTCATCGTTCTTATTGCATTCTTCCATTTTCTCATGAACTTAATACACTAGATGAATGCTAGATAGCGGTCGATGTGTGGAGTAATAGTAGTAGATGCAGGCAGGAGTTGGTCTACTAATCTTGGACGTGATGCCTATAAAATGATCATTGCCTGGATATCATCATAATTATTTGAAGTTCTATCAATTGCCCAACAGTAATTGTTTTCCCACCGTTTGCTACTTTTCTCGAGAGAAGCCACTAGTGAAACCTACAGCCTCGGGTCTCTTTTTATCATATTCGCCTTTGCGGTATATTTTCTCTTGCATTTTTTTTGAGATCTATTAAACCAAAAATACAAAAATACCTTGCTGCAATTTATTTGTTCCGCGATCTATTTATCCTATCTACCAGTTTTACCTCACGTTATTTACCTATCTTGAGGCACCGTACCCGAAAGGGATTGACAACCCCTTTAACACGTAGCATTGCGAGTATTTGTTATTTGTGTGCAGGTGTTGTTTACGTGGTGTGAGGAGGTTCTCCTACTGGTTCGACAACTTTGGTCTCATCACAGAGGGAAACACCTACTGCCGCTATACTGTATCATCCCTTCCTCTGTGGGGAAATACCGATGTAGTTCTAGCAGACATCAAAAGGAATTTCTGGCGCCGTTTCCGGGGAGGATCTTCAACATCAACCATGTTCCTAATCACAAATCTCGTCTCCTTGCAATTTACATTATTTACCATTTGCCTCTCATTTTCCTCTCCCCCACTTCACAAAAATTTGTCATTTTATTCGCCTCTTTTTGCGTTCGCCTTTTTCTCGTGAGGTCTCTTGTTTGCTTGTGTGACCATGTGTCTTCTATTTGCTTGCATCTTCGCTTGCTAAAAATCTATTTATATGGATCCTTATCCACTAGCTAATCTTTTTAAGAGATCTAATTATGTTGAACCAGTTGCTAGTGATTTGAGTGCACTTGATTATCTCTATGAAGTTTTGCTTGAAATTCATGAATCTGAAAATTGTGATGAAGTGTTAAACAAAGAAAATCATGGAGTGATTCATGATAGCTCCTTGAATAAAAAGCATAATTGCAATGATTTTATTATAAATTCTATTAATTTCAATTATGCTTGTAATATGCAAAACCCCAAGCTTGGGGATGCTAATTTTGATATGTCCTCTACTTATTGCAATGGTCATGATTGGGGTGACTCTTCATACGATCTTGAAAATTTACTTAAGCCTCGTGATGAATATGTTTGTGATAATATTGAAGGTGGGTTTGGAAGAGTGTCAAATTTAGTTAATAATGATCCCACTACTTTGGAGAATTATCAATCTTATGAATTTTTTGATAAAAGTAGGTTTGGAGAGGTCATGACTTTATTTGATGATAATCCCACTATTTTGGAAGAGTGTCAACTTTTCATGCATGTGGGTCATATAGAGAATATTTTATGTGATAGCTATATTGTTGAATTTGAGTATGATCCTACATGTAATTATTATGAGAGAGGAAAATATGGTTTTAGAAATTTTCATGCTACTAATTTATCTCTCATCATGTTGAGATTGCTATTGTCTCTTTCTTCTTCCTTGCATATGCTAGATGTTTCTTGTCTTGATAATTTGGTTGCCTACGAAATGCCTATTCATAGGAAGTATGTTAGACTTAAATGTGTTTGTCACATATTTTCTGATGCTCTCTTTGTGCTTCAATTCTTGTCTTTCATGTGAACATCATTGAAATCTCATGCCTATCTTTATGCTATAAAGGATGAGCTTGTTGGGAGGCAACCCAACGAATAAAATAATTTTTTTCTTTTTGCTTTCTGTTCTTGTGTGTTAGCACAATTATGATACTGTTATTATTGTGTTTTTTGTGTTTTACTTAGTGTTTGTGCCAAGCAAGACCTATGGGAAGACTTGGGTGAAAGTTTATTTGATCTTGCTGAAAAACAGAGACTTTTGCACTCACGAGATTCGTTGTCATTTTTTACAGAAGAGTGCTTTTAAGTTGATTCTTTTTAAAGAGGATTAATAGACAAATGCCTCATGTCCACCAATTATTTTTTGAGTTACAGAAGTATTCGAAATATTCAGTTTGCTACAGATTGTTTTGTTGTTGACAGATTCTGTTTTCTTTGCGTTGTGTGCTTGTTTTGATGATTCTATGGTTTTCGTTGATGAGTTTTTTCCATAGAAAAGTTGGAATACAGTACTTATAGTAGTGGTTTGGTTTCTTATACTAATGTATCTCACGAAGGTTTTGTTTGAGTTCTGTGTGATTGAAGTTTTCAAGTTTTGGGTTATCCTACGACGGATGAAGGAATAAGGATAAGCAAAAGGCTAAGCTCGGGGATGCCCGAGGCACCCCAAGATAATATTCAAAGAAGTAGCGAGCAACTAAGCTTGGGGATGCCCCTGAGTGGCATCCCTGCTTTCTTCTAACAACCATCGGTATTTTACTTGAAACTATATTTTTATTCGTCACATGATATGAGTTTTGCTTGGAGCGTCTTGTATGATATGAGTCTTTGCTTGTTTTGCTTTGTGTTTTAAGTGTTGAATCCTTGCTAGACACACCATTTTGAGAGCCAAAAAATTATGCTATGCTTGCTCCTATGCTTCACTAAAATATTTGGAGCCATGCACTTGCTCTAGTACTTCACTTATATCTTTTTGAGCATGGTGTGCTTTGTTAATTTTGAAGAAATGCTCTCATGCTCCACTTAGATTTATTTGGGAGTTAGTAAAATTTTAATAAATTCTCTCTTTCTTCACTTAGATTATTTTGAGAGAAATAAAAATTTTATGCTCATGATCTTCACTTATATTTGTTTGAGCCTATCAAAAGTAACATATGAAAATAGTCCCAAAGTGATAGATATCCAAGGAGCATATAATAAAAAAATTCATGAAGATCATTGGACAAAATTAACTTGAATCTTAGTAATGGTTTTGAGATATGACGATATGATATGTGAGTCATGTTGATGAGTAATTATGCTTTATTAAGAATATTGATGTTAAGGTTTGTGATTCCCTATGCAAGCACGAAAGTCAATAGTTATGCAATGAAATTTATATCCTACTTATGATGCATTATTCGGTGTTACTTATGCTTATTGCTTGGGTACGAGATTTTTGGCTTTTTGGTTGGTCGATCGCTTCTCAATCTTTTTGCTAGCCTTCATTTTGCACTAAGTATATGATCACTACTTGTGCATGCAAAACCCTTTAAACCAGTTTTGCCACATGAGTCCACTATACCTACCTATATGCGGTATTTCCATGCTGTTCTAAGAAAATTTGCATGTGACATCTCTAATATTCAAAATATATTTCTCTTTTGTGTGCTCTACTACTCGCGAGGCGATAAAGGGTAGCCAATATTTTCCATGCTAGATGTGTTATTCTCACGATGAGTGTTTATTCACTTGTCATTGCACGAGAATAAGGCAAAGGTATTAGGGATTCCCAGTCCCGAAATGAAAAATGAATTTACTTTATGTTGTCAAATAATAAATTCCTTGGAAAGTGTTGGTATGGAGGGCACCCGTGGATACGGCTAGCCATGGAAAGTGAAAGTTATGGTGGAAAAAGGAATAAACTTTATTTTCTGTTTGTGAACCTCCTATGATGTATCCAGCATGGAAAGTGTTGGGATGCTCCAAGTTGTTTTCATTGGTAGGAAAATTATGCCTCTCAAAAATAATTTTATCTCTCAATTTAAGCTTTGAGCTCTGGCACCTCTACAAATCACTACTTCCCTCCGCGAAGGGCCTTTCTTTTACTTATGCAATTTTTATTTTGAACTTGAGTCTCCATCTTCTCTTATAAAGCACAAACTTAGGGGCACTATGATCATATTTGAGCATTGGGTGTATCTAATATTCGAGTGTGTTTCATGAATGGATCAATGATTGAGCATGATGAGCTAGGGATAACTTGCTTTAGTGTTGATATTTTGAAAGACATGGTTGCTTGTTGGTATGCTTGAGTATTAAAATCTTCATGTCAAAACTAGACTATTTCTTTGAATCGTATAAAAGTCAATATATCCATGGTATAAAGAAAAGAATGGGATGAACATGTTAGGCAACATTCCACATCAAAAAATCTATTTTTATCATTTACCTACTCGAGGACGAGCAGGAATTAAGCTTGGGGATGTTGATACATCTCCAACGTATCTATAATTTTTTATTGTTCCATGTTGTTATATTATCATTCTTGGATGTTTTAAAATCATTTTATAGTCATTTTATATCATTTTTTGGTACTAACCTATTGACATAGTGGCCAATGTCAGTTGCTGTTTTCTGTATGTTTTTTACATCGCAGGAAATCAATATCAAACGGAGTCCAAACGCAACGAAACTTTTTGAGGATTTTTTTTGGGCCAGAAGACATCCAGTGGACCAGGGCTTCACCTGGGGGGGTGCCTTGAGGAGGGCAGCACCCACCAGGGCACGCTTGGAGTCCCAGGCATGCCCAGGTGGGTTGTGCCCACCTCGGGTGCCCCCTGAACCGCCTCTTTGCTCTATAAATACCCCAATACTCCAGAAACCCTAGGGGAGTCGATGAAAATCAATTCCAGCCGCCGCAGAGTTTAGAACCACCAGATCCAATCCAGACACCATCACGGAGGGGTTCACCACTTCCATTGGTACCCCTCCGATGATGCGTGAGTAGTTCTTTGTAGACATGCGGGTCCGTAGTTAGTAGCTACATAGCTTCCTCTCTCTCTCTTGATTATCAATACAATGGTCTCTTGGAGATCCATATGATGTAAGCCTTTTTGCGGTGTGTTTGTTGGGATCCAATGAACTTTGAGTTTACGATCAGATCTATGTTTTTATCCATGAAAGTTATTTGAGTCTTCTTTGATCTCCTATATGCATGATTGCTTATAGCCTCATATTTCTTCTCTGATATTTGGGTTTTGTTTGGCCAACTTGATCTGTTTATCTTGCAATGGGAAGAGGTGCTTTGTGATGGGTTCGATCTTACGGTGCTTGATCCCAGTGACAGAAGGGGAAACGACACGTATGTATCGTTGCCATTAAGGATAACAACATGGGGTCTATTTCTACATAAATAGATCTTGTCTACATCATGTCATCGTTCTTATTGCATTAATCCATTTCTCCATGTACTTAATGCACTAGATGCATGCTGGACGGCGGTCGATGTGTGGAGTAATAATAGTAGATGCAGGCCATAGTCGGTCTACTAATCTTGGACATGATGCCTATATAATAATCATTGCCTGGATATCGTCATGATTATTCGAAGTTCTATCAATTGCCCAAAAGTAACTGTTTCCCCACCATTTGCTATTTTTCTCGAGACAAGCCACTAGTGAAACCTACGGCCCCCGGGTCTCTTTTCATCATATTTGCCTTTGTGATCTATTTTCCTTTGCATTTATTTTTAGATCTATTAAACGAAAAATACAAAAATACCTTGCTGCAATTTATTTGTTCTGCGATCTATTTATCCTATCTACCACTTTTACCTCACGTTATTTGCCTATCTTTAGGCGTTGTACCCGAAAGGGATTGACAACCCCTTTAACACGTCGGGTTGCGAGTATTTGTTATTTGTGTGCAAGTGTTGTTGACGTTGTGTGAGGAGGTTCTCCTACTGGTTCGATAACCTTGGTCTCGTCAGTGAGGGAAATACCTACCGTCGCTATACTGCATCATCCCTTCCTCTTTGGGGAAATACTGACGTAGTTCTAGCAGACATCAACTAGCTACTAGCTATGGACCCGTAGGTCTGTGGTAAACTACTCATGCTTCATCGGAAGGGTAATGGTGTTGATGTAGAAGCCCTCCATGATCAAATCCCCATCCGGCAGGACGCCGGAAAAGGCCCCTAGATGGGATATCGCGAGTACAGAAGGTTGCGGCAGTGGAGTATTTTTGTGGGCTCCCCCTGATGTTTTTTGGGTATAAGAGTATATATAGGTGAAGGAACTAGGTCAGGAGAGCTCCGAGGGGCCCACGAGGTAGGGGCGCACCCTACCCCCTTGGGCGCGCCCTCCACCCTCGTGGCTGCCTCGTTGAGTCTCGAACTTCATCTCCAAGTCTCCTGGTTTCTTTCTGGTCCAAGAAAGATCATCATGAAAGTTTCATTCCGTTTGGTATTCCTTTTCTGTGAAACTCTAAAACAGGCAAAAAAATGAAACTGGTACTGGGCTCGCGGTTAATAGGTTAGTCCCAAAAATAATATAAAATATCATATAAATGCATATTAAACATCCAAAACAGATAATATAATAGCATGGAACAATCAAAAATTATAGATACATTGGAGACGTGTCAAGCATCCCCAAGCTTAATTTCTGCTTGTCCTCGAGTAGGTAAATGATAAAAACAGAATTTTTATGTGGAATGCTACCTAACATATTTATCCATGTAATTCTCTTTATTGTGGCATGGATGTCCAGGTCCGAAAGATTCAAAACAAAAGTTTAATATTGACATAAAAACAATAATACTTCAAGCATACTAACAAGGCAATTATGTCTTCTCAAAATAACATGGCCAAAGAAAGCTTATCCCTACAAAATCATATAGTCTGGCTATGCTCCATCTTCATCACACAAAATACTCAAATCATGCACAACCCCGATGTCAAGCCAAGCAATTGTTTCATACTTTGATGTTCTCAAACCTTTTCAACTTTCACGCAATACATGAGCATGAGCCATGGACATAGCACTATGGTGGAAGAGAATATGGTGGTTGTGGAGAAGACAAAAAGAGGGAGATAGTCTCACATCAACTAGGCATATCAACGGGCTATGGAGATGCCCATCAATAGATATCAATGTGAGTGAGTAGGGATTGCCATGCAACAGATTCACTAGAGCTATAAGTGTATGAAAGCTCAAAAAGAAACTAAGTGGGTGTGCATCCAACTTGCTTGCTCATGCAGACCTAGGGTATTTGAGGAAGCCCATCGTTGGAATATACAAGCCAAGTTCTATAATGAAAAATGCCCACTAGTATATGAAAGTGACAAAACAAGAGACTCTCTATCATGAAGATCATGGTGCTACTTTGAAGCACAAGTGTGGTAAAAGGATAGTAACATTGCCCCTTCTCTCTTTTCCTCTCATTTTTTCTTTTTCTTTTTTTCCTTTTTTCTTTATTTTCCTTTTTTCTGGGCTTCTTTGGACTCTTCTTTTCTCCTTTTTTTTATTTCCTCACATCGATAAATGCTCTAATGATGATCATCACACTTCTATTTACTTACAACTCGAAAAATTACAACTCAATGCTTAGAACAAAATATGACTCTATGTGAATGCCTCCGGCGGTGTACCGGGATATGCAATAAATCAAGAGTGACATGTATGAAAAAATTATGAACAGTGGCTTTGTCACAAATACGATGTCAACTACATGATCATGCAAAGCAATATGACAATGATGAAGCGTGTCATAATAAACGGAACGGTTGAAAGTTGCATTGGAATATATCTTGGAATGGCTATGGAAATGCCATAATAGGTAGGTGTGGTGGCTGTTTTGAGGAAGGTATATGGTGGGTGTTGTTGGAAATATGCCCTAGAGAGGCAATAATAAAATAGTTATTATTATATTTCCTTATTCATGATAATTGTCTATTGTTCATGCTATAATTGTGTTATCCGGAAATCGTAATACATGTGTGAATACATAGACCACAACATGTCCCTAGTGAGCCTCTAGTTGACTAGCTGGTTTATCAATGGATGGTTCCGGTTTCCTGACCATGAACATGGATGTCATTGATAACGGGATCACATCATTGGGAGAATGATGTGATGGACAAGACCCAATCCTAAGCATAGCACAAGATCGTGTAGTTCGTTTGCTAGAGCTTTTCTAATGTCGAGTATCATTTCCTTAGACCATGAGATCGTGTAACTCCCGGATACCGTAAGAGTGCTTCGGGTGTACCAAACGTCACAACGTAACTGGGTGGCTATAAAGGTATACTACAGGTATCTCCGAAAGTGTCTGTTGGGTTGACACGAATCGAGACTAGGATTTGTCACTCCGTACGAAGGAGAGGTATCTCTGGGCCCACTCGATAATGCATCATCATAATGAGCTCAATGTGACCAAGTGGTTGGTCACGGGATCATTAATTACGGTATGAGTAAAGTGACTTGCCAGTAACGAGATTGAACGAGGTACTGGGATACCGACGATCAAATCTCGGGCAAGTAACGTACCGATTGACAAAGGGAATTGTATACGGGATTACTTGAATCCTCGAAATCGTGGTTCATTCGATGAGATCATCGTGGAACATTTGGGAGCCAACATGGGTATCCAGATCCCGCTATTGGTTATTGACCGGAGAGTGGTCTCGGTCATGTCTGTGTGTCTCCCGAACCCGTAGGGTCTACACACTTAAGGTTCAGTGATGCTAGGGTTGTAGAGATATTAGTATGCGGTAACCCAAAAGTTGTTCGAAGTCCCGGATGAGATCCCGGACGTCACGAGGAGTTCCGGAATGGTCCGGAGGTGAAGATTTGTATATAGGAAGTCTAGTTTCGGGCACCGGGAAAGTTTCGGGGGTCACCGGTATTGTACCGGGACCCCCAGAAGGGTCCCGGAGTTCCACCGGGTGGGGCCACCTATCCCGGAGGGCCCCATGGGCTGAAGTGGGAAGGGAAGCAGCCCATGGTGGGCTAGTGCGCCCCCCTTTGGGCCTCCACCTGCGCGTAGGGTTGGAAACCATGTGGGTGGGGGCGCCCCACCTGACTTGGGGGGCAAGTCCCCCCTTGGCCGCCCCCCCCCCCCTTGAGATTGGATCTCTAGGGGGACGGCGCCCCCCCACCCAAGCCCCTGGCGCCTCCCTCTCCCCCCGTAACACCTCTCCCTCTCGCTGAGCTTGGTGAAGCCCTGCCGAGATCGCCGCTGCTTCCACCACCACGCCGTCATGCTGCTGGATTTCCATCAACCTCTCCTTCCCCCTTGCTGGATCAAGAAGTAGGAGACGTCTTCCCCAAACGTACGTGTGTTGAACGCGGAGGTGCCGTCCGTTCGGCGCTAGGATCATCGGTGATTTGGATCACGACGAGTACGACTCCATAAACCCCGTTCTCTTGAACGCTTCCACTCGCGATCTACAAGGGTATGTGGATGCACTCCTCTCTCTCGTTGCTAGATGACTCCATAGATTGATCTTGGTGATGCGTAGAAAAATTTTATTTCTGCTACGATCCCCAACAGTGGCATCATGAGCTAGGTCTATGCGTAGTTTCCATGCACGAGTAGAACACAAGATTGTTGTGGGCGTTGGTTTTGTCAATTTTCTTGCCACTACTAGTCTTATCTTGTTTCGGCAGCATTGTGGGATGAAGCGGCCCGGACCGACCTTACACGTACGCTTACGTGAGACAGTTTCCACCGACTGACATGCACTAGTTGCATTAAGGTGGCTAGCGGGTGTCTGTCTCTCCCACTTTAGTCGGATTGGATTCGATGAAAAGGGTCCTTATGAAGGGTAAATAGAAATTGGCATATCACGTTGTGGTTTTGGCGTAGGTAAGAAACAGTCTTGCTAGAAACCTGTAGCAGCCACGTAAAAACATGCAACAACAATTAGAGGACGTCTAACTTGTTTTTGCAGCATATGCCTTGTGATGTGATATGGCCAAAAGGATGTGATGAATGAAATATATGTGATGTATGAGATTGATCATGTTCTTGTAATAGGAATCACGACTTGCATGTCGATGAGTATGACAACCGACAGGAGCCATAGGAGTTGTCTTTATTTTTTGTATGACCTGCGTGTCATTGAATAACGCCATGTAATTACTTTACTTTATTGCTAAACCGTTAGCCATATAAGTAGAAGTAATCGTTGGCGTGACAACTTCATGAAGACACGATGATGGAGATCATGATGATGGAGATCATGGTGTCATGTCGGTGACGATGATGATCATGGTGCCCCGAAGATGGAGATCAAAAGGAGCAAAATGATATTGGTCATATCATGTCACTATTTGATTGCATGTGATGTTTATCATGTTCTTGCATCTTATTTGCTTAGAACGACGGTAGTAAATAAGATGATCCCTCATAATAATTTCAAGAAAGTGTTCCCCCTAACTGCGCCGTTGCGAAAGTTCATTGTTTCGAAGCACCACGTGATGATCGGGTGTGATAGATTCTAACGTTCACACACAACGGGTGTAAGCCAGATATACACATGCAAAACACTTAGGTTAACTTGACGAGCCTAGCATGTACAGACATGGCCTCGGAACACAAGAGACCGAAAGGTCGAACATGAGTCGTATAGAAGATACGATCAACATGAAGATGTTCACCGATGATGACTAGTCCGTCTCACGTGATGATTGGCACGGCCTAGTTGACTCGGATCATGGATCACTTGGATGACTAGAGAGATGTCTATCTGAGTGGGAGTTCATTATATAATTTGATTAGATGAACTTAATTATCACGAACTTAGTCTAAAATCTTTGCAATATGTCTTGTAGATCAAATGGCCCACGCTAATGTTGCCCTCAACTTCAACGCCTTCCTAGAGAAAACCAAGCTGAAAGACGATGGCAGCAACTATACGGACTGGGTCCGGAACTTGAGGATCATCCTCATAGCTGCTGTTGGGGATATTACCACTAGGCGTGAACCAGCCTACTTGGGCCGGGTTAACTTCATTAGTGGTATAAGCAGATGAAGGCCCAAGGCCAATAGTCGGTTTAGAACCTGTAGCCGTAAACCGGCCTGATGTATAGCTTGTATTGTAAGTTAGGAATAGGGAGATACCAACCGGGATACGAGTATGAACCGGTTGGGACTCTATGGACCGATGGGCGTCACCCGTGTATATAAGGGGACGACCCAGCGGCGGTTCAAGGCAGACAACCACAACTCGAGCCTAGGCGAAGCTTGTTTTCTCCCTAGCCATCGAGACCACATCAATTCCATCACAACTAGACGTAGGCTTTTACCTTCTTTGAAGGGGCCGAACTAGTATAAACCCTCGTGTTTTTGTGTCCGCTTTAACCCCTTCAAGTAAACCCGTAGCGATGGCTCCACGACTAAGTCCTTTCACTAGGATATCTGCCATGACAAATCCACGACAGTTGGCGCCCACCGTGGGGCTATCGCACGATGGTTTGACGATCTTGAAGGGCAAGATCAAAGAACTCGAAGGCTATGCTGTGGGCCGGATGACCAAGAGTCGTCATGGCAAGATCTACATCGACGACGCAGGATGGGGTCCCGAGGCCGATTCGATTGAGTACGGGTACCGGGTCCCCTTTGGTGGCATACACGTTTTCATCGGCAAGATCGGTGAGCCTGGGCCTGAGCCGGACATCTGCACCGACCTCGTCGAGACGGCTCAGCGTGCGAGATCTACCCAGGCTAAACCGGCCGTGAAGCGTGCCTTCGTTGGAGTCATCCACGGAGGAGAGCGTGAGGACGAGTCAGAACACGGTAGCGAGACCGTCGTTTATTCCGGCGACGAGTCCTCAACCGGAGAGACCGAATCACTATACCAGTTGCAAGACGACCAGGTTAGGGGCTATTCCGATGGCGACAGTATTCCGGACCCCCCGGGCCAGGTCAACCGGGTTGGAATATTCATGGCTGGCACCCAGGCGGCGAATCACTCTTCGACCGCCGCAGCGATGCTCTCCGGATCAGCAGCGGCAACGGTAGCAGGGGCAGGAGGCCTTGTGCACCTGCCGGTTCAAGTTTTATCTGATCTGTTTGATGCACTAGCCGTGCTTATGGCAGAGGCCAATCCGGCGGATCAGGAGGCCCATGATGCAGAGATTGCAAAAGTAAGAGAGCAGATCGTGCAAGCCAAAGCGGATCTGGCAGCAGAAAAAGACAGGATGGCTGCAGAGCGGGCCACTTTAGACGCCCAGGCCTATAAGCTCATGCTTGACCAGAACGCATCACAGGAGGTCTTGAAGCGGAAGCACAGATCACGCCTGTCGTTAGGGGTTGACCCCCAAAATCTCTTTCACACTCCAGGAGCTGGACCCAGTAATCCGCCGCAGTACCTGGAGACAAACCGGATTGAGGCACCAGGACCAGGGGCGACGGTCCAACCTCGCCTGATGGAACCTCCTCAACAGAACATTGTGGTTCCTCCGCCGGTCCAGACGCCCTGGGGTCATTATTCTAGTCCTATGGACAACCTTGTTGCAGCCACCGCGCGATTAGAGGCTATCCTAGTTGAAGGGGACTCTCCGCAAGCGATAGAGACGCGCCGGGTTAAGGAGCTTCTTCGGACCGCGCTGATTCAGTAGGAAGCATATTCGTACAGCCGTGATTGGATTCACTCCATGCCCCATCCAAGCCGGAGCTATAGCAGGTGCATGGATGAACCGGCCATATCGAGCAATGCGCGAGGCCGTGAAGCGGCCCGTGGAAATAACCCGGCAGGTGGTGTTCGCGATGCTCAGGATATGGTGGACCGGGCCCGGGCACGAAGGGAGGCCGAGTTAGCAGCACAGAATGATGCGGGTCAACTTACACCGGTTCGTCCTACCACCTCCGCCGGACCAGGGGTCGCATCCGCTTTGGGAGTGCCCTGTTTAATCCCCACTTTACGCAATGTGCGCCTGCCCAAAGATTTCAAGGGGCCGCGCAAGGTGCCGAATTACACCGTTGATTTATCTCCCGAAGTGTGGGTAGAGAGTTATGAGATGGCCATGGAGATGCTAGATGTGGATGAGACCGCGTGTGCAAAATACTTCACCATGATGCTTGAAGGCACGGCTCGTACTTGGCTGAAGAGCCTACCGCCCAATTCTATTAGCTCATGGGCCCAGTTGCGGGCCCGGTTTATCCAGAATTTCAAGGATACATGTAAGCAGCCCAAGTCCATAGTAGAGACTGGCGGCTTGTGTCCAGGAGGACGGAGAATCAACGACCCATTGGGTACGCCGCGTTTGGAAGTTCTCGCACTCGTCTCGACAGATCAATGCCGACTCTGCGATCTTAACACCGGAAGGCAACCGCGGTTCAAGCCTTTAAAGTGGAAATTGGGACGCATGAAGCGGTTACAGAATGACATGGGAACTCTCATGGCGCTTTAGTGAAGTATGCTGATTCGACAGTACCAAGGATCCCGAGACCGATGATGATGAAGCAGGAAGGGAAAGAAGAATAGCAACTCAAGGGGCAACAGTACAAACCGACAGGTTATGGAAACGGAGGCAAGCGAAAGGCGGATGGCAGCATAGATTTTGTGGCTAATACTAATGCCCAGGACAGGGGCAGCGGCGCAGAGGTAAAGCGGCAAATCGTAATGGGGCTCCCAATCCTAACGCAGATCGTTTGAATTATTTGTTGAATCAGCCTTGCCCAAAGCACGGAACGAAGGAGGCGCCGGCTAACCACCTTTGGAAGGATTGTTATATTATGCAGCAGTTTAAAAACTCTAATGCCTTCCGGTATGATCGCGGGTCAGGTGGCGGTTCAGGATCCGGTTTCCATGGGCCGGGCCACGATGGAGCTTCCGGTTCAGGTCTCAATCAGGGCGGTCACAACAACCAGAATAATCAGAACGGCCAGCAGCAGCAGCAGCAGCAGCAGCAGTCGGGTTATCAGAGCCAGCCAAAACAGTTGAACAATGGGCAATATCATGTTTTCACAACTAGCTTGGATAAACGCGACCAAAAACTCCACAAGCGAGCGGTGAATTCTGTTGAACCGGCCTTACCACGTTACTTACGCTGGTCGGAGCAGCCTATCATGTGGAGCAGAGAGGATCATCCGCCCCGGGTTGATAATCCGGGTCAGCTAGCATTAGTGGTAGACCCTCAGGTGGGGGGTTATAAATTCACCAAGGTACTCATGGATGGAGGGAGCAGTATTAACATACTATACTATGAGACATTCCGCCGCATGGGTCTAACAGACAAGGATCTCACACCGTCTAATACGGTGTTCCATGGTGTGGTGCCTGGCAAATCTACATATCCTGTTGATAAGATAGCCCTGGATGTGGCTTTTGGGGACGAACACGATTCCCGGTCGGAAAAACTAACCTTTGAGGTGGTGAAGATCCGGAGCCCGTATCACGCCTTGTTTGGGCGGCCGGCTTATGCAAAGTTCATGGCGCGGCCTTGTTATATCTACTTGCAGCTCAAGATGCCGGGTTACAAGGGGACAATAACGGTTCATGGGAGCCGTAAGGTCGCTTTGGAATGTGAGGAAGGTGATGCGGCTTATGCAGAGTCGGTCTGTGCCACGGAGGAGTTGAAGTACTATAAGGACAATGTTGATCCGGCGGATATGACCCCTTTGAAGAAGCCAACTACAGAGCGTGATTCGGATCTGAAGTTCAAATCGGCAGCTGAGACCAAGCTTGTTGACTTCATACCCGGCGATTCATCCAAGCAGTTCACTGTCAGTGCCAATCTGGATCCCAAATAGGAAAGCGCGCTCATCGAGTTCATCCGTGAGACGGGACATTTTTGCATGGAAACCGTCCGACATGCCAGGTGTACCGAGGGAACTCGCTGAGCACACTCTTAATGTGGATCCTAAGTATAAACCGGTGAAACAATTCCTCCGCCGGTTTAACGAAGAAAGGCGCAAAGCCATTGGAGAGGAAGTGGCCAGGCTTTTGGCAGCTGGCTTTATCGTTGAGGTGTTCCATCCAGAGTGGCTTGCTAATCCGGTGCTGGTTCTTAAGAAAAACGGCACTTGGCGTATGTGTGTGGATTACACGGATCTTAACAAGGCTTGTCCAGTGGATCCTTTTGCCTCCCCCGCATTGACCAGATCATTGATGCCACGGCGGGTTGTGAGCGTTTGAGTTTTTTGGATGCATACTCTGGATATCATCAGATCAAAATGGCGGTTAAGGACCAGGAGAAGACAGCGTTTATTACTCCCTTTGGAGCCTTCTACTATGTATCTATGCCCTTCGGGCTCAAGAGTGCCCAAGCCACCTATCAACGGTGTGTACAAAATTGCCTGCATAGACAGATCGGCCGCAATGTGCACGCCTATGTGGATGATATTGTAGTAAAGTCAAGGCAGAAGGAGACGCTGGTGAATGATTTGAAGGAAACCTTTGACAACTTGCGAGTTTACAAGATGATGCTTAATCCGGCCAAGTGTGTCTTTGGTGTTCCGGCAGGCAAGTTACTGGGTTTCCTGGTGTCTAACAGAGGAATTGAGGCTAATCCGGAGAAGATTACGGCTATTACCTCCCTGGCTAAACCGAAGTGAATCAATGATGTTCAGCGTCTGGCGGGCCGAATCGCCGCACTAAGCCGGTTCATCAGCCGCCTCGGAGAGAAGGCCATCCCTTTGTACCAAATCTTTGAGGAAGGCAGACCATTTAAATGCGAGTCGCTCTCGATGAAGCATTTGAGGACTTGAAGCGGCAATTAGCCAATCCGCCTGTTCTTGCAGCTCCGGTCGACAAGGAGCCACTATTATTATATGTAGCAGCCAATGCTCGGGCAGTTAGCATGGCTATTGTGGTGGAACGCAAGGAGGCAGGCAAGGAATATCCGGTTCAGCGGCGGTTTATTATATCAGCGAGGTGCTTATTGAATCCAAGCAAAGGTATCCGCATTGGTAGAAGCTGGTCTATGGTGTCTTCATGGCCAGTCGGAAGTTGAAGCAGTATTTTCAAGGGCACCCCATCACGATGGTCGATTCCGCTCCCTTGGGTGATATCATCTGTAACCGGAGGCGATCGGCGGATTGCCAAGTGGGCTATAGGGCTTGGGCCACACGGACTGAAATATGTACCTCGAACGGCGGTGAAGTCTCAAGCACTTGTTGATTTCATCAATGACTGGACGGAGTTACAAGCACAAGAGGAGAAGCCGGATCACACATATTGGACTATTCATTTTGATGGATCCAGGCAATTGGAAGGCTCGGGGGCTGGAGTCGTATTAACTTCCCCACGAGGTGATAAGTTTTGTTATGTTCTCCGCTTAATGTTCCCTTGTACTAATAATGCTGCTGAGTACGAAGCTTTGCTCCATGGTCTCCAGATGGCTAAAGAGATGAATTTAAGCCGGGTTAAGTGCTTCGATGACTCGGACCTCATAGCTCAACAGGTGTCTGGCACTTGGGATTCTAAGGACCCGCTCATGGCTGCATATCGTCGAGAAGTGGATAATATTGCGGGTTGCTTCAAGGGTTATCAAGTGGATCATGTGGACCGTCGGAAGAATGAAGCGGCGGACGCTTTAAGCCGGTTGGGCTCTCAGCACAAGCCGGTCCCGCCTAATGTCTTTCTGGACGTGTTGCACAACCCGTCAGTCAAGCTCCCAGGTGAAGCGGATTTAGCTATTCCTGATCCGGAGGCTCAATTGGTGGCAGCCCTGCATGTTATTCCGGATTGGACAGTTCCTTATCTTGCATACATGAACCGGGGGGAGTTACCAGAGGATGAGATTCTAGCCAGGCAGATAGTCCGGCGATCCAAGTCTATGACGATTGTCAATGGTGAATTGCATCATTGCAGTGCATCAGGGGCGTTTCAACGTTGTGTTTCTCCTGAGGAAGGCTGTGAAATCTTAAGAGAAATCCATGAAGGGATTGTGGACACCACGCCGGTTCAAAGTCTCCGTGGCAAAGGCGTTTAAATCACGGGTTCTCTTGGTTGACAAAGACATGCCGATGCGGAGGACTTGGTTAAACGGTGTGATGGATGTCAGAAATTTTCAAGGCGTGCTCATGTGCCAGCTCAAGAATTGAGGATGATCCCAATAACGTGGCCGTTTGCAACTTGGGGGCTGGATATGGTCGGACCCTTAAAAGATCCAAGGATAAGAAAACCCACCTTTTGGTGGCAGTTGACAAATTTACCAAGTGGGTTGAAGCAGAGCCTGTCAGCAAGTGTGATGCAGCAACAGCGGTGCAATTCTCAAAAAGGTGATTTTCCGGTTTGGCTTTCCACACAGTATCATTACTGACAACGGTACCAATTTATCCAAGGGCGCTATGAAGGAGTTTTGTGAACGTGAGCACATCCGGCTTGACGTGTCGTCAGTGGCACACCCCTAGTCCAATGGACAGGCAGAATGAGCTAATCAAGAGACCTTGCGAGGCATCAAACCCCGGCTTATGGTCCCATTGCAAAGAACACCAGGATGTTGGGTTGAAGAGCTACCATCTGTGCTCTGGAGTATCAATACTACGCCAAACCGATCCACAGGATACACACCATTTTTCATGGTCTACGGAGCGCAGGCGTTCTCCTAGTGATATCCGCACGATTCGCCTCGTGTGGCAGCTTATGTTGAACGGACAATGAGACAAAGACGGCAAGACGCTTTGGACCTATTGGATGAGGAGCGTGATATAGCGGCTGCCGTTCGGCGATTTACCAACAAGATCTTCGTCGCTACCACGATCGCTGGTTAGAACCGAACTTTTCAAGAAGGAGATTTGGTGCTTCGACTCATCCAAGACCGCATGATATGCACAAGTTATCCCCACCTTGGGAGGGACCTTTCAGAGTCGCAAGAATCGCACAACGGGTCGTATACTATCGATTGATATTCGAGAGCATAAAGACTCACGCACATCAGAGGAGGAGACCAACAGGCCGTGGAACATAGCTCATCTTCGGCCTTACTACACTTGAGCCATCGGCTCTATCTATGTACATATCATGACAGTGTATATATTATCTTTGATATAATAAAACCGGAGTCTCAGCTAAAGCGGGGTCTCTGTCTTTCTTATCATGCGTGGTTACATGGAGTGGCTCTGTTTTTAAAGCGGCCTCCGGTTTACCCCTTGACATTTGCTTTTTATATATCACTTGGGGCCTTGGTCGTGTCCGAACCAACGCGACACCTTTTGATAGGCGACAGCCACCAGATCACTTGGGGACATGGTCAAGTCTGAACCAGTCACGCCTCTTGATCGGCCTAAGGCCACAAAATCACTTGGGGGCTTGGTCGAACCCGAACCATTGCCACGCCTCTTGATTGGCATATATGCCACGGTTTCATTTGGGGACCTGGCTGACTTGAATCATTGTCACTCCTATTGGGGGCTTGGTCCTGTCCGACCATGGTAACACCATCTGATCAGCTCAGTATAGCATATTTTTGCAAATGGTCTTTATCATTGCCTTTGCTTCCATGTTATTTTCATGGCCTGTTTTTTCTTTGTTTTTGTTGGATTTCTTTTATGTCAACAAACACCTTTTTTCCGGTTCAGCCGATGGATTTGATTCCCCTTTAATCCGGAGAAGTATGCCCGGTTTACCTTTTCCTGTTAACATCATGGAGTAACAAAGGGGTTCGTATTGACTCAGTACGGGTTATACGGGAGCTGTTTTCTCCCCCCTTTTTTTGACGGTAATGGTTTATAAAACCTTCGCTTCAAGCTTGGCTACGCCAGCTTCATGCCCAGACATGGCAGGTATTTTGCATCACCTATTTGTTACATTACTGATACACATATCAAGATCATAAACCGGCTGGCGGTATAACCGCCACCGAAGTTCAAATTTTTCTGATTGCAGGAAATATGAATTGAGGTTTTTTTGAACAAAAGCTTCAGTACTTATGCACGAAGGCGTATTCAAGATAGAAGTATTAACTATCCTATTACAAGGCAACACGGCGCCCGAATAAGATCATTGTTATTTTGGAAAGATGCCAAACACAGCTATCCAAAGCGGCTTCCGGTTCAAGCCTGCTCCTCGTCATCGTCCGCTTCAGCTTCCTCGTCTCTACCCATTGGCTGGAAATCAACAGTGGTCCAGTCGATTCCCATTAAAGCTTGGAAAACAGCTTCTTCATGGATCAAGGAAGACGGTTCAATATTAGGAGCGTAAGTATGCTTACGGATTGGAGGGATCAGATTCTCCTCTTCAAGAGTTGGGGCAGGCACTCGCTTGTTCTTATCGTTGTATTGCGCTTGATAATGCGTCAAGTCTGCCTCTTCAGCTAACTGACAAGCCAGAGGGTGCACTGCACGGTTTATTACCCTCAAATCATCTTCGTTGAATTTAGAGCCATCTTCCTTCAGGCTGGGATAGCCTTGATCTGCCTCCACAGGGTCGAAATCTGGCACCCATGCCTTTGCCCGGATCAAGGCGTTAATAACTCCGGTTCGAGCAGCGGATTTTTTCAGCTCCTCAATCCGGGCCGGAAGCATTGACAACCTGTTAAGAGTGTCCTGGATTAAAGAGGGTGCTGGGTTGTTATGAGAGGCTGTGGTGATGATCCGCTGGGCTCCGGATATCTGATTGTTCCACTAAGGTGTAGGCAGCCTTCAGCTTCTTCCGCACATCGGATCCTAAGTGCCCGATGCGCGTACCTGCAACAATACAGGGACGGTCTCAAACCGGATTTATGCTACAGCAGGTTCAAGTTATCACAGAAGTTAAAAGGAGCTTACCAAAGATCGCAACGGTCATGGAGTGTATTTGCCGCTTTACGGCTGTAAGTTCATCCACCACCGGTTTAAGGGCAGCTTCAGCATTTTCCGCTCTTTTGGTTAAAGCGGCCTTCTTAGTGGCCCAGTCAGCCCGCTCTTTCTTGAAGCCTTCCTTCAACTGTTCAGCGATGCTCAAGGCGCTGGTTAATTCTTCCTTTGCTTTGTCTGTTTCAGCCTGTTGGGTTTTTAAGGTCTCCTGCAAATCGGCAATCCGGTCCTCTTTGATTCTCACCTCAGCTGCATCTGACAAAGCATTTAGCTTTAAACAAGCGGTCCAAGAAATTGAAGTATCAACCACATAACAAAGTTATCGCCGATACTTGGGGCTAATGCACCTTCAATTTTCATATATTACTAGATTACAAAGTCCCAAGCTCAATACAGGTATTCAACTTGGCACTTGGGGGCTAATGGCTATTTGATCAAATTATGTTCTAAGGATAGTTTTCAATCGAGCCGGTTTAATTATGCTAAGTTAAACCGCCTTTGGAAACCATATTGATGGATTTCAAAGTGTTGAGGATCGTATTCAAGTCCCGGTTTGTGAAGGTTACAAACCGACCCTTGGGGCTAGGAGGATTGATACAATGGCGATAAGTAAAGAAGTAGGTTACCTCAAATTTATCCCTCATCATCTTTACCAGACCAGCTTCACAGTCATGGCTAGTATAAAGCCGGTTTAAATAGCCGGAATGAAGATCTTGGGCACTCAGAGCAGCATATGTCTCCAGTTCAACATCCCATTTTCCTTTGTTCAGAGCGGAAAAATCCTCTTTTACGGTATGCTTGGTTAAGGTGATAGGATTCCCGGGTTCCAAGCGGCCTACACCGGTAATCACAACATCATCATCTTTGGACTCGCCGGTTTGTGTTGGTGCGGCCGGTTTGTCAGCAGGACTGTGGGATTTCTCAATCCGGATGGAGCTGGCAGGCGGGTCAGCAGAGGCTGAAGTGTTAATAGGCCTCTCTTCGGGAATAGCATCATCTTGCAAAAGAGGATCATTGGGAATATCCTCAGGAGCAAACGCTTCAAGATTTGGCGCTTTGTCATGTTCTGGGGCTACATCTTCTTCAGCCGCTTTATCCAGGCGGGCCTTCTTGCTTGGTTTAGGTTTGGCCCTGAAAGAAAAACAAAGAGTCAAGGGAAAGTATAAGCCATTACACAGTATATTGGAAGCATATGTTCAGCTTGGCTTACCCAAGAACCGTTTTTAATGGTGGCAGCTGAGTGGCCGACGATTCACCAGAAGATGAATGAGAAGTAACATGATAATCGGAGTCGGATGGATTAAGAGGTTGACGGAAGAAACATGCTTTAGGATTTAAATCAATAAAAAGGTCGGAGACCTCGGAGCGGCGTTTTCGAACCGGACTGTTTGGTAAACCGGCGGAGGTAACTACCTGGCCACTGTGCCGAGTTGTGCGGCGAGCTTCATGTTGCTGAGTCTTCATAAGAAATTTGGGATCCAAATAAGCAAGAGGATGAGAAAATTTAACTTTCCGGTTTGCTCGACGAAATTTTGGCAAAGGCAAGATTTCTGAATCAGAAGAGAGAATAGTTACCTCAGCGACTTCCGCATTGCTGGTTTCAGCGTCGTCCTGACAAGCATCATCATCAATAAGGCGTGTAAAAAGTAAGCCAAGTGAATCAAGTTCTATCTCAAGGTCGGTTACCCACATCATCAATAGCTGGATCAGATGAAGCGGTGGTTTTTCTCTTGTGAGCTGGCTTCTTGATAACCTTGGTCTTGGGCCGGGTTGACCGCCCTGCCTTCTCCGTTTTGTATTGTGGAAGCTTCTTGCTCCAAAACGGATTATCACCCTAGATCAGCAGTAATTAAATGTCAGACGGATAAAGCAGTAATAGGTTCAACAATATAGCAATTAAAATCTTACCGCTGGCGGTTTGTTGGTGGTGCAGTAAGGAAGCAGACCGGTTTGAGCACAGAGGTGCTCCGGTTCATTCAACATCTTCTTTACAGAATCTGTGACTTCATCATCGGAAAGTTGGATTTTAGTGTGTCGGAGTGGGTCATCGACGCTACCAGTATACTTGCACATCAAACCGGGGCGCTGGCTCAGAGGCAGTATGCTCCATGATATCCAACAGCGTGCAAGGTCTATTCCCGTTAACCCGTTGGCCATAAAGGCTCGGAGCTTGGACAGTTGCGGAGCATATTTAATTCTCTCCTTGGCGCTTAGTCTTTGTGGAAAAGGGTGAGTGTTGCTGAGCCGTTCCGGACGGAAGCCAGGCAAGGGATTTTCATTCTCAGGAGAGGTATCTTTGCAATAAAACCAAGTTGCATTCCACTCCTTGGGGTGAGTATGGAGTTTGACATGGGCATAAGTGATCTCCTTCCTCTTCTGAATGGCCATGCCACCCAATTCAGTATTGGGGCCATCGGTAAATTCAGTGCGACGGTTTAAATGGAAGCAGTCTCTAAAAAACTCGACTGAAGGCTCCTCTTGAAGGTATACCTCAGAGAGTACTTGAAAGTGACATAGATTGGTAACGGAATTGGGGCCAATATCCTGTGGACGGAGCTGAAAGTTGGCCAACACATCCCGGTAAAACTTAGAGCCAGGCGTTTTGAAGCCCCGGGCCAAGTGATCTGCAAAGACCACAACCTCTCCCTCTTGAGGTGTGGGAGGACATTCATTTCCAGGAACCCTCCAGTGGATCGTATCTTTGTTGTCTAAAGCGCCGATCAGGACTAGATCATCCAACTGAGATTCTGTGATGCGAGAGGGAACCCAATTGCACTCATATACTTGTTTGGCCATGGTGAGATCTACAAGAAATAAGTGATCCGGTTCAAGAATATGTGGATAAAAGAAGGTGTTGGTCTGAACAATGCTAAACCGGCGGCAATATCTATAAACCGGTCTTCTATGATGCGGCGTTATATGGATTCTGGCGGTTCAACAAGGGGACTAATGGTATATACCGGTTTTGTAACTTTTTCTATGGTAAGTTAAACCGCCTGACCTAAACATCGGAAGCAATTGAAGTTGTGGACAGCTAGGTATGCAGAAACAGGTTTCACAAGGTCATATTGCAGCCGCGGATCTACAGCAAGCTCACAAAAATAGAAAATATTCCGAAGAGCAGGGCAGAGCGGAAGCGAACCATTGAGCGGGTATGTGTGTGAGATCTATGGACTTAGATGAGAAATTACAGGCGGAGGCTTAGAGATTACTATTAAACACAGCAGGGGTTCACAGATTCATTCAAGAGTCGGAGTACAAGTATGAGCAAGCGACGAACACAGCGCGAACATGAAACCCTAAGAGCAGATCTAGGTCAAGATGAGAAGAAAGCTTACTGGAAACGGAGAAGATGCGGAAGGATCTGCGGTGCTCGCACGTTCAAAGTTGATGATGGCCCAAGACGAAGCAGAGGTCGACGGGCGGCGGAGCTCCAAGGTCTGGACGCGAGGAAGACGAAGAAGAAGAGACGAGGGAAAAGAAAGGAGATGACCCTTCGGTCTTATTTATAAGGCAACAGAGTTAGGTCAAGCGCGGATCCGGAGCTATTGTTAAAGGAGGCGTTATAAATGATAAATTTCATGATGACGTCATGCCGGTTTACAGCAACCAGAAATGATGACGACATGGCGGTCTACCGATTACCAGAAGATGTCCAAGACACAAGATTTTGAGAAGGATTGACATGAACCGGTTCAAATCAATCTGGGGCCTAATGTTCGGGATATTACCACTAGGCGTGAACCGGCCTACTTGGGCCGGGTTAACTTCATTAGTGGTATAAGCAGATGAAGGCCCAAGGCCAATAGTCAGTTTAGAACCTGTAGCCGTAAACCGGCCTGATGTATAGCTTGTATTGTAAGTTAGGAATAGGGAGATACCAACCGGGATACGAGTATGAACCGGTTGGGACTCTATGGACCGACGGGCGTCACCCGTGTATATAAGGGGACGACCCGGCGGCGGTTCAAGGCAGACAACCACAACTCGAGCCTAGGCGAAGCTTGTTTGCTCCCTAGCCATCGAGACCACATCAATTCCATCACAACTAGACGTAGGCTTTTACCTTCTTTGAAGGGGCCGAACTAGTATAAACCCTCGTGTCTTTGTGTCCGCTTTAACCCCTTCAAGTAAACCCGTAGCGATGGCTCCATGACTAAGTCCTTTCACTAGGACATCTGCCGTGACAAATCCACGACAGCTGCCAAGAAAGCATATGTCCTAGATGCACCACTAGGTGAAGCACCCGTTTTCCCAGCAACTCAAGACGTGATGAACGCCTGGCAGTCGCATAGTGATGATTACTCCCTGGTTCAGTGCGGCATGCTTTACAGCTTAGAACCGGGGCTCCAAAAGCGTTTTGAGCAACACGGAGCATATGAGATGTTCCAAGAGCTGAAAATGGTTTTCCAAGCTCATGCCTGGGTCGAGAGATATGAAGTCTCCGACAAGTTCTATAGTTGTAAGATGGGGGAGAATGGTTCTGTCAGCGAGCACATACTCAAAATGTCTGGGTTGCACAACCGCTTATGTCAACTGGGAGTTAATCTCCCGGATGACGCGGTGGTCGACAGAATCCTCCAATCACTCCCACCTAGCTACAAGAGCTTTGTGATGAACTTCAATATGCAGGGGATGGTGAAAACCATTCCTGAGGTATATTCAATGCTGAAATTAGCGGAGGTAGAGATCAAAAAGGAACATCAAGTGTTGATGGTCAATAAAACCACTAGTTTCAAGAAAGGCAAGGGTAAGAAGAACTTCAAGAAGGACGGCAAGGAGTTGCTGCGCCCGTAAGCCGATTCTTGGGAAGAAGCCAAAGCATGGACCCAAACACGAGGCCGAAGAGTGCTTTTATTGCAAGGGAAGCGGACATCGAAGCGGAAATGCCCCAAGTACTTAGCAGACAAGAAGGCCGGCAACACCAAAGGTATATGTGATATACATGTAATTGATGTGTACCTTACCAGTACTCATAGTAGCTCACCGGTATTCGACATCGGTGCGGTTGCTCATATTTTTAACTCAAAACAGAGCTGTGGAATAAGCGGAGGCGGCAAAGGACGAGGTGACGATGCTTGGCGTCGGGAATGGTTCCAAGGTCGATGTGATCGTCTTCGGCACGCTACCTCTACATTTACCTACGGGATTAGTTTTAAACCTCAATAATTGTTATTTAGTGCCAGCTTTCAGCATGAACATTGTATCTGGATCTCGTTTAATACGAGATAGCTACTCATTTAAATCTGAGAATAATGGTTGTTCTATTTATATGAGAGATATGTTTTATGGTCATGCCCCGCTGGTCAATGGTTTACTCTTAATGAATCTCGAACGTGATGTTACACATATTCATAGTGTGAATACCAAAAGATGTAAGGTTGATAACGATAGTCCCACATACTTGTGGCACTGCCGCCTTGGTCACATTGGTGTCAAACGCATGAAGAAGCTCCATGCTGATGGACTTTTGGAGTCTCTTGATTACGAATCATTTGACACATGCGAACCATGCCTCATGGGCAAAATGACCAAGACTCCGTTTTCCGGAACAATGGAGCGAGCAACCAACTTATTGGAAATCATACATACCGATGTGTGCGGTCCAATGAGCATTGAGGTTCGCGGAGGCTATCGTTATGTTCTCACTCTCACTGATGACTTAAGTAGATATGGGTATGTCTACTTGATGAAACACAAGTCTGAGACCTTTGAAAAGTTCAAGGAATTTTAGAATGAGGTAGAGAATCAACGTGACCGAAAAATAAAGTTCTTACGATCAGATCATGGGGGAGAATATTTAAGTCATGAATTTGGTATGCACTTAAGGAAATGTGGAATCGTTTCACAACTCACGCCGCCTGGAACACCTCAGCGTAATGGTGTGTCTGAACGTCGTAATCGCACTCTATTGGATATGGTGCGATCTATGATGTCACTCACCGATTTACCGCTATCATTTTGGGGATACGCTCTAGAGACAGCTACATTCACTTTAAATAGGGCACCGTCTAAATCCGTTGAGACGACACCGTATGAATTATGGTTTGGGAAGAAACCTAAGCTGTTGTTTCTAAAAGTTTGGGGATGCGATGCTTATGTCAAGAAACTTCAACCTGAAAAGCTCAACCCAAGTCAGAAAAATGCGTCTTCATAGGATACCCTAAGGAAACCATTGGGTATACCTTGTACCTCAGATCCAAAGGCAAGATCTTTGTTGCCAAGAACGGGTCCTTTCTGGAGAAAGAGTCTCTCTCGAGAGAATTAAGTGGGAGGAAAGTCGAACTTGATGAAGTATTGCCTCTTGAACCGGAAAGTAGCACGGCTCAAGAAAATGTTTCTGTGGTGCCCGCACCGGATAGAGAGGAAGTTAATGATGATGATCAAGGTACTTCGGATCAAGTTGCTACTGAACTTCGTAGGTCCACAAGGACACGTTCCACACCAGAATGGTATGGCAACCCTGTCCTAGAAATCATGTTGTTAGACAATGGTGAACCTTCGAACTATGAAGAAGCGATGTCGGGCCCAGATTCCAATAAATGGCTTGAAGCCATGCAGTCCGAGATAGGATCCATGTATGAAAACAAAGTATGGACTTTGGCAGACTTGCCCGATGATCGGCGAGCGATAGAAAATAAATGGATCTTTAAGAAGAAGACGGACGTGAATGGTAATGTTACCATCTATAAGGCTTGACTTGTCGCTAAGGGTTATAGACATGTTCAAGGGGTTGACTATGATGAGACCTTCTCACCCGTAGCGAAGCTGAAGTCCGTTCGAATCATGTTAGCAATTGCCGCATTCTACGATTATGAGATATGGCAAATGGACGTCAAAACGACATTCCTTAACGGCTTTCTTAAGGAAGAATTGTATATGATGCAGCCGGAAGGTTTTGTCGATCCTAAGAATGCTAACAAGGTATGCAAGCTCCAGCGATCCATCTATGGGCTGGTGCAAGCATCTCGGAGTTGGAACATTCGCTTTGATGAGATGATCAAAGCGTTTGGGTTTATGCAGACTTATGGAGAAGCCTGCGTTTACAAGAAAGTGAGTGGGATCTCTGTAGCATTTCTCATATTATATGTGGATGACATACTTTTGATGGGAAATGATATAGAACTTTTGGACAGCATTAAGGCCTACTTGAATAAGTGTTTTTCAATGAAGGACCTTGGAGAAGTTGTTTACATATTAGGCATCAAGATCTATAGGGATAGATCGAGATGCCTCATAGGTCTTTCACAAAGCACATACCTTGATAAGATATTGAAGAAGTTCAATATGGATCAGTCCAAGAAGGGATTCTTGCCTGTGTTGCAAGGTGTGAAATTGAGCTCGGCTCAATGCCCGACCACAGCAGAAGATAGAGAAAAGATGAGTGTCATCCCCTATGCCTCGGCTATAGGGTCTATTATGTATGCCATGTTGTGTACCAGACCTAATGTAAACCTTGCCGTAAGTTTGGTAGGAAGGTACCAAAGTAATCTCGGCATGGAACACTGGACAGCGGTCAAAAATATCCTGAAGCACCTAAAAAGGACTAAGGATATGTTTCTCGTATATGGAGGTGACGAAGAGCTCGTCGTAAAGGGTTACGTCGACGCTAGCTTCGACACAGATATGGATGACTCTACGTCACAAACCAGATACGTGTATATTTTGAATGGTGAGGCAGTAAGCTGGTGCAGTTGCAAGTAAAGCGTCGTGGCGGGATCTACATGTGAAGCGGAGTACATGGCAGCCTCAAAGGCAGCACATGAAGCAATCTGGAAGAGGGAGTTCATTACCGACCTAGGAGTTATTCCCAATGCGTCGGGGCCGATGACTCTCTTATGTGACAACACTGGAGTCATTGCCCTTGCCAAGGAGCCCAGGTTTCACAAGAAGACCAGGCACATCAAGCGTCGCTTCAACTCCATTCGTGAAAATGTTCAAGGTGGAGACATAGATATTTGTAAAGTGCACACAGATCTGAATGTCGCAGATCCGTTGACTAAACCTCTTCCACGAGCAAAACATGATCAACACCAGAACTCTATGGGTGTTCGATTCATCACAATGTAACTAGATTATTGACTCTAGTGCAAGTGGGAGACTGTTGGAAATATGCCCTAGAGGCAATAATAAAATGGTTATTATTATATTTCCTTGTTCATGATAATTGTCTATTGTTCATGCTATAATTGTGTTATCCGGAAATCATAATACATGTGTGAATACATAGACCACAACATGTCCCTAGTGAGCCTCTAGTTGACTAGCTCGTTTATCAATGGATGGTTACGATTTCCTAACCATGGACATTAGATGTCATTGATAACGGGATCACATCATTGGGAGAATGATGTGATGGACAAGACCCAATCCTAAGCACAGCACAAGATCGTGTTGTTTGTTTGCTAGAGCTTTTCTAATGTTGAGTATCATTTCCTTAGACCAAGAGATCGTGTAACTCCCGGATACCGTAAGAGTGCTTTGTGTGTACCAAACGTCACAATGTAACTGGGTGGCTATAAAGGTATACTATAGGTATCTCCGATAGTGTCTGTTGGTTTGACACGAATCGAGACTGGGATTTGTCACTCCGTATGACGGAGAGGTATCTCTGGGCCCACTCGGTAATGCATCATCATAATGAGCTCAATGTGACCAAGTGGTTGGTCACGGGATCATGCATTATGGTACGAGTAAAGTGACTTGCCAGTAACGAGATTGAACGAGGTATTAGGATACCGATGATCGAATCTCGGGCAAGTAACATACCGATTGACAAAGGGAATTGTATACGGGATTACTTGAATCCTCGACATCGTGGTTCATTCGATGAGATCATCGTGGAACATGTGGGAGCCAACATGGGTATCGAGATCCCACTGTTGGTTATTGACCAGAGAGTCGTCTCAGTCATGTCTGCATGTCTCCCGAACCCGTAGGGTCTACACACTTAAGGTTCGGGGACGCTAGGGTTGTAGAGATATTAGTATGCGGTAACCCAAAAGTTGTTTGGAGTCCCGGATGAGATCCCGGACGTCACTAGGAGTTCCGAAATGGTCTGGAGGTGAAGATTTTTATATAGGAAGTCCAGTTTCGGCCACCGGGAAAGTTTCAGGGGTCACTGGTATTGTACCGGGACCACCAGAAGGGTCCCGGGGGTCCACCGGGTGGGGCCACCTATCCCGGAGGGCCCCATGGGCTGAAGTGGGAAGGGAACCAGCCCCTGGTGGGCTGGTGCTCCCCCCTTTGGGCCTCCCCCTGCGCCTAGGGTTGGAAACCCTGGGGGTGGAGGGCCCCCCACCTGACTTGGGGGGCAAGTCCCCCCCTTGCCCCCCCCCCCTTGAAATTGGATCTCTAGGGGGCTGCCACCCCCCTTGAGATTGGATCTCTAGGGGGTCAGCGCCCCCAGGGCCCCTATATAAAGAGGGGGGAGGGAGGGCTGCGCACCCAAACCCCTGGCGCCTCCCTTTCCCCCCGTAACACCTCTCCCTCTCACTGAGCTTGATGAAGCCCTGCCGAGATCGCCGCTGCTTCCACCACCACGCCGTCGTGCTGCTGGATCCCCATCAACCTCTCCTTCCCCCTTGCTGGATCAAGGAGGATACGTCTTCCCCAACCGTACGTGTGTTGAACGCGGAGGTGCCGTCCATTCGGTGCTAGGATCATCGGTGATTTGGATCACTACAAGTAAGACTCCATCAACCCCGTTCTCTTGAACGCTTCCGCTCGCGATCTACAAGGGTATGTAGATGCACTCCTCTCTCTCATTGCTAGATGACTCCATAGATTGATCTTGGTGATGCGTAGAAAAATTTTATTTTCTGCTTTGATCCCTAATAGGTGTATGGTACCGGCGAAAGTTATGCGGCACAAGAGAGGCTAGCAATGGTGGAAGGGTGAGAGTGCGTATAATCCATGGACTCAACATTAGTCAAAAAGAACTCACATACTTATTGCAAAAATCTATTAGTCATTGAACAAAGTACTACACACATGCTCCTAGGGGGATAGATTGGTAGGAAAAGACCATCGCTCGTCCCCGACCGCCACTCATAATGAAGATAATCAATAAATACTTCATGCTCCAACTTCGTTACACAATGGTTCACCATACGTGCATGCTACGGGACTCACAAACCTTAACACAAGTATTTCTCAAATTCACAATTACTCCACTAGCATGAATCTAATATCACCTTCTTCATATCTCAAAACAATCATAAAGAATCAAACTTCCCATAGTATTCAATGCATTTTATATGAAACTTTTTATTATATCCCTCTTGGATGCCTATCATATTAGGACTAAATTTATAACCAAAGAAGATTACCATGATGTTCTAGAAGACTCTCAAAATAATATAAGTGAAGCATGAGAGTTCATAAATTTCTATAAAATAAAGCCACCGCCGTGCTCTAAAAAGATATAAGTGAAGCACTAGAGCAATATTACCTAGCTCAAAAGATATAAGTGAAGCACATAGAGTATTCTAATAAATCACGATTCATACGTGTCTCTCCCGAAAGGTGTGTACAACAAGGATGATTGTGGTAAACTAAAAAGCAAAGACTCAAGTCATACAAGACGCTCCAAGAAAACCACATATCATGTGGTGAATAAAAATATAGCCTCAAGTAAAGTTACCGATAGAGGAAGACGAAAGAGGGGATGCCTTCCGGGGCATCCCCAAGCTTAGGCTTTTGTTTGTCCTTGAATATTACCTTGGGGTGCCTTGGGAATCCCCAAGCTTAGGCTCTTGCCACTCCTTATTCCATAGTCCATCAAATCCTTTCCCAAAACTTGAAAACTTTACAACATAAAACTCAACAGAAAATCTCAAGAGCTTCGTTAGTATAAGAAAATAAACCACCACTTTAAAGTACTATTGCAAACTCATTCTTTATTTATATTGGTGTAATATCTACTGTATTCCAACTTTTCCATGGTTCATACCCCCTGATACTACCCATAGATTCATCGAAATAAGCAAACAATACGCAAAAAACAAAATCTATCAAAAACACAACAGTCTATAGCATTCTGTAACTCTCGAATACTTCTGTAACTCCAAAAATTCTGAAACATTATGAAAACCTGAACAATTTGTGTACCAATCCATAGCAAAATACAATCATATCAAAAGCACGTTTCTGTGAATTTCGAAAATTATTTTCCTGGGCACAGAAGTTTCTGATTTTCAGCAGGATCAACACAACTATCACCGTAAGCTATCCTAAAGGTTTAACTTGGCTCAAACACTAACTAAAACATAAAACCACATATAACCAGAGGCTAGATGAATTATTTATTACTAAACAGGAACAAAAAGTAAAGAACAAAAATAAAATCGGGTTGCCTCCCAACAAGCGCTATCGTTTAACGCCCTTAGCTAGGTATTGATAATTTCAATGATGCTCACATGAAAGACAAGAATTGAAGTGCAAAGAGAGCATCATAAAACTTAACACATCTAAGTCTAACATGCTTCCTATGCATAGGAACTTTATAAGCAAACAAATTATTAAGGCAAGTAAAAACTAGCATATGCAAGGAAGAAGAGAGAGACGATAGCAATCTCAACAGGAGAGATAATTTACTAACACGGAAATTTCCACAACCATATTTTCCTCTCTCATAATAATTACATGTTGTATCATAAGCAAATTCAACAATATAGCTATCACATAACATATTCTCAACACGATCCACGTGCCTGCAAAGTTGACACTCTTCCAAAATAGTGGGATTAACATTAACTAAAGTCATGACCTCTCCAAACCCACTTCTATCAAAAAATTCGTAAGATTGAACATTCTCAAAATATGTGGGATCTAAAATTGACACTCTTCTCAACCCACTTTCAATATTATTTTAGACATTATTATCAATATCATATTCATCATGGGGCTTAAATAAATTTTCAAGATCATACGAAGAATCACCCCAATCATGATCATTGCAACAAATAGTAGACATAGCAAAACTAGCATCCCCAAGATTAGGGTTTTTCATATCATTAACACAATTGGCATTAATATAACTTATAATAACATCATTGCAATCATGCTTTTCATTCAAAGATCTATCATTAATCACTTCATAAAGCACTTCATCACAACTTTCAGATTCATGAATTTCAAGCAAAACCTCATAAAGATAATCTAGTGCACTCAGGTCACTAGCAATTGGTTCATCATAATTGGATCTCTTAAATGATTAGCAAGTGGATGCAGATCCATAAACTTTTAGCAAGCGAAGATGCAAGCAAAAAGAAGGCACATGGTAACACAAGCAAACAAAAGATCGAACAGAAGAAGGGCAAAGAAAAGGCGAATCTTTTTGAAAATCATTTTAGAGGTGGGGGAGAGTAAAACGAGAAGCGAATGGCGAATAATGTAATGCAAGAGATGAGAGTTTATGATGGGTACTTGGTATGGCTTGCCTTGGCGTAGATCTCCCCGGCAACAGCGCCAGAAATTCTTCCTGCTACCTGTTGAGCTTGCGTTGGTTTTTTCCTTGAAGAGGAAAGGGTGAAGCAGCAAAGTAGAGTAATTATTTCCCTCAGTTTGAGAATCAAGGTATCAATCTAGTAGGAGACAACGCACAAGTCACCGAATACCTGCACAAACAATCAACAAACTTGCACCCAACACGAGGGGTTGTCAATACCTTCACGGTTACCTTCAAAAGTGAGATCTGATAGAGATAGATAAACGGTAAAGTAAATATTTTTGGTATTTTTGGTTTATAGGTCGGAAATTAAAATATTGCAAAATAGTAGACCGAAAACTAATATGATGGAAAAGAGAACTTATATGATGGAAAAGAGACCCAGGACCATAGGTTTCACTAGTGGCTTCTCTCAAGATAGAAAATATTACGGTGGGTGAACAAATTACTGCCGAGCAATTGATAGAAGAGTGCATAATTATGACGATATCTAAGGCAATGATCATGAATATAGGCATCATGTCCGTGTCAACTAGACCGAAACGATTTTGTATCTACTACTATTACTCCACACATCGACCGACTCCTGCCTGCATCTAGAGTATTAAGTTCATAATGAACAGAGTAACGCATTAAGCAAGATGACATGATGTAGAGGAATTAACTCAAGCAATATGATGAAAACCTCATCTTTTTATCCTTGATGGCAACAATACAATACGTGCCTTGCTGCCCCTACTGTCACTGGGAAAGGACACCGCAATATTGAACCCAAAGCTAAGCGCTTCTCCCATTGCAAGAAAAACCAATCTAGTAGGTCAAACTAAACCAATAATTCGAAGAGACTTGCAAAGATATCAAATCATGCATATAAAAATTCAGAGAAGACTCAAATAATATTCATAGATAATCTGATCATAAATCCACAATTCATCGGATCTCGGCAAACACACCGCAAAAGAGTATTACATCGAATAGATCTCCAAGAACATCGAAGAGAACATGGTATTGAGAATCAAAGAGAGAGAGAAGAAGCCATCTAGCTGAAGGAAATATGCCATGTCTGTAAAGATAACGAAGACCAGTGGATCCATTAAAGGAAAATATATTAAAGAATAGACCAGGGGGCGTAGATTTCACTAGTGGCTTCTCTCGAGAAAAATAGCATACGGTGGTTAAACAAATTACTGTTGGGCAATTGATAGAACTTCAAATAATCATGACGATATCCAGGCAATGATCATTATATAGGCATCACGTCCAAGATTAGTAGACCGACTCCTGCCTGCATCTACTACTATTACTCTACACATCGACCGATATCCAGCATGCATCTACTGTATTAAGTTCATGGAAAATGAAGTAATGCAATGAGAACGATGAGATGATGTAGACAAGATCTATTTATTTAGAAATAGATCCCATCTTGTTATCCTTAATACCAACAAAACATACGTGTCAGTTCCCCTTCTGTCACTGGGATCAAGCACCGTAAGATCGAACCCATCACAAAGCACCTCTTCCCATTGCAAGATAAATAGATCAAGTTGGTCAAACAAAACCCAAATATCGGAGAAGAAATACGAGGCTATAAGCAATCATGCATATAAGAGATCAAAGAAGACTCAAATAACTTTCATGGATAAAAACATAGATCTGATCATAAACTCAAAGTTCATCGGATCCCAATAAACACACTACAAAAAAGAGTTACATCATATGGATCTCCAAGAGACCATTGTATTGAGAACCAAACAAGGGAGAGAAAGCCATCTAGCTACTAACTACGGACCCGTAGGTCTACAATGAACTACTAACGCATCAGAGGGAGAGGCACCAATGGACATGATGAACCCCTCTGTGATGGTGTCTAGATTGGATCTGGTGTTTCTGGAACTTGCGTGGCTGGAATTGATTTTCGTCGACCCCCTAGGGTTTCTGGAATATTGGGGTATTTGTAGAGCAAAGATGCGGTGTGGGAGGCCACCGAGGTGGGCACAACCCACCAGGGCACGCCTGGGCCTCCAGGCGCGCCCTGGTGTTTTGTTCTCACCTCGGGCTCCCTCTTCGATACTTCTTTGGCCCACTGGGTGTCTTCCGGTCCAAAAAATCCACAAAAAGTTTCGCTGTATTTGGACTCCGTTTGATATTTATTTCCTGTGATGTAAAAACATGCAGAAAACAGCAACTCGCACTGGGCACTATGTCAATAGGTTAGTACCAAAAAATGATATAAAATGATTTTAAAACATCCAAGAATGAAAATATAATAGCATGGAACAATCAAAAAATTATAGATACATTGGAGACATATCAGCAGCCCCAAGCTTAATTCCTGCTCGTCCTCGAGTAGGTAAATGATAAAAACAGAATTTTTGATGTGGAATGCTGCCTAACATGTTCGTCACATATTCTTTCCTTTGTAGCATGGACATTTGGACTTTTAAATGGTTCAAAGCAATAGTCTAGTTTTGGCATGAAGACTTTAATACTCAAGCATATCAACAAGCAACCATGTCTTTCAAAATATCAACACTAAAGCAAATTATCAATTGCCCATTATGCTCAATCATTTATCCATTCATGAAACACACTCGAATACTAGCTATACCCAATGCTCAAGTACGATCATAGTACCCCTTAATTGGTGCTTTATAAGAGAAGATGGAGACTCAAGTAAAAAAATAAAAATTGCATAAAGTAAAAGAAAGGCCCTTCGCGGAGGGAAGTAGAGATTTGTAGAGGTGCCAGAGCTCAAAGACAAAATTGAGACATAAAAACATTTTGGGAGGCATACTTTTCCCACCAACGAAAACGACTTAGAGTTCCCAACACTTTCCATGCTAGATATATCATAGGCGGTTCCCAAACAGAAAATAAAGTTTATTCCTTTTTCCACCATACTTTCACTTTCCATGGCTAACTGTATCCACGGGTGCCCTCCATACCAACACTTTCCAAGGAATTTATTATTTGACAACATAAAGTAAATTCAACAAAACCTTCGTGAGATCCGTTAGTATAAGAAAGCAAATCACTACTATAAGTACTATTGCAAACCAATTCATATTTTATTTTTGCATTGTATCTACTGTATTCCAACTTTTCTATGGCAAAAACTCTTCAAAGAAAACCATAGAATCATCAAAACAAGCACACAACGCAAAGAAAACAGAATCTATCAAAAACAGAACAGTCTGTAGTAATCAGGGAACTTTGTATACTTATCTAACTCCAAAATTCTAAACAATTAGGAACACGTGGGAAATTTGTATATTAATATTATGCAAAAAGAATCAACTCAAAATCACTCTTCTGTTAAAAATGGTAATTATTTTTGTGAGCGCAAAATTTTCTAGTTTTCAGCAAAATCAAATCAACTCACACCCAAATCATCCCAAAGGCTTTGCTTGGCACAAACACTAATTTAAACCAAAAAGACACATCTAATAAGAGTCTTAATTGGGTATTTTATTGAAATCAGCAAGAAAACCAAAAAGATACAAGTTGGGTTGCCTCCCAACAAGCGTTATCGTTTTACGCCCCCAGCTAGGCATAATGCGAAGGATCTAAGTTTTGTCATCTTTGTCCTTATTTCCCTTAGAGGTATTTTTCTCATGAGGTTTTGCAAAAACAACGTAAAACATATTTTCCATGGAAACTTTAGCACTATCGAGTTGCTTATCATCATATCCCCTTTGATTTCCGGCAACAATCCAAGAATAATGTTGATTAACATCATTGAAAACTTGTTGGTTCATATCTAAAACAGGGACTTGATTTTTAAGATTCTCATAAAAAAATTGGTTATCCCCAAGAAAATGTCTTAAAGCATAATCACTATCATAAAGAATTTCATCTATCATGGGGTTTTCACGATTCATACCAAAAAAATCAAAGATCTCCCTAGCTTCTCGTATAATATAATCGAATTCATTCATAAGAACGAGAGTAGCCAACTTTTTAGCCTTGGGGTTCTTTATAATGGGTAACTCATAAAACAATCTTTGCAAGGTAGGATGAGTATGAATGAACTTATTTTCAAGTTTCAGAACTAGTGCCGAAATAGTTTCCGCATATGATTTAGTATTTTTAAGTATAGGAGCATCATCAAGACTTAAATTTCCAACACAATTGAAAAATTCTTGGATATGTTCTTTTCCCATAAAATTCCCCTGCCCCAAGACAAAATATTTAGCATCCAGATTACCCTTACGCTCCATTTTAGGAGTTAGTCCATCATTTGTTTCTGCCATACCAAAATCACTCATGATTGCAAGAAAAAAGATAGATCTGACGAGAAAACGGAGGACGAGAAAGACTGCGAATAAAACGGCAAATTTTTGTGAAGTGGGGGAGAGGAAAACGAGAGGCAAATGGCAAATAATGTAAATTGCAAGGAGATGAGATTTGTGATTAGGAACCTAGTTGATGTTGATGATGTCTCCCCGGCAACAGCACCAGAAATTGACGAGTTGTCGGGAGACTATCTTGACTTGATCCTCCCCGGGAATGGCGCCAGAAATTCCTTTTGATGTCTGCTTGAACTACGTTGGTATTTCCCCAAAGAGGAAGGGATGATGCAACACAATAACGGTAGGTATTTCTCTCAGTGATGATACCAAGGTTATCGAACCAGTAGGAGAACCAAGCAACACTACGTAAATGGTACCTCCACACAAAGAACAAATACTTGCAACTCGACGTGTTAAAGGGGTTGTCAATCCCTTTCGGGTAACGGCGCCAGAAATTGGTGAGTGGATGGGAGAAAGATGTAATAAGATCGCAAATAAAATAAAGTCCAGCAAAGTATTTTTGTATCTGAAAATAAAAGCAAATGAAAATAGATCGAGAAGGCAAATATATTAAAGAAGAGACCCGGGGCCGTAGATTTCACTAGTGGCTTCTCTCGAGAAAAATAGCGTACGGTGGGAAAACAATTACTGTTGGGCAATTGATAGAACTTCAAATACTCATGACGATATCCAAGCAATGATCATTATATAGGCATCACGTCCAAGATTAGTAGACTAGACTCCTGCCTGCATCTACTACTATTACTCCACACATCGACCACTATCCAGCATGCATCTAGTGTATTAAGTTCATGGAAAACGGAGTAATGCAATAAGAATGATGACATGATGTAGACAAGATCTATTTATGTAGAAATAGACCACATCTTGTTATCCTTAATAGCAACGATACATACATGTCGGTTCCCCTTCTGTCACTGGGATCAAGCACCGTAAGATCGAACCCATCACAAAGCACCTCTTCCCATTGCAAGATAAATAGATCAAGTTGGCCAAACAAAACCCAAATATCAGAGAATAAATACGAGGCTACAAGCAATCATGCATATAAGAGATCAAAGAAGACCCGAATAACTTTCATGGATAAAAACATAGATCTGATCATAAACTCAAAGTTCATCGGATCCCAACAAACACACTACAAAAAAGAGTTACATCATATGGATCTCCAAGAGACCATTGTATTGAGAACAAAACAAGGTAGAGAAAGCCATCTAGCTACTAACTACGGACCCGTAGGTCTACAATGAACTACTCACGCATCATCGGAGATGCACCAATGGACATGATGAACCCCTCCGTGATGGTGTCTAGATTGGATCCGGTGTTTCTGGAACTTGTGGCGGCTGGAATTGATTTTCGTCGACTCCCCTAGGGTTTCTGGAATATTGGGGTATTTATAGAGCAAAGAGGTGGTGTGGGAGGCCACCGAGGTGAGCACAACCTACCAGGGCGCGCCTGGGCCTCCAAGCGTGCCCTGGTGTCTTGTGCTCACCTCAGGCTCCATCTTCGGTACTTCTTTGGCCCAATGGATGTCTTCTGGTCCAAAAAAATCCACAAAAAGTTTCGTTGCGTTTGGACTCCATTTGATATTGATTTCCTGCGATGTAAAAAACATGCAGAAATAGCAACTGGCACTGGGCACTGTTGATAACCCACAAGTCTAGGGGATCGCAATAGCTTTCAAGGGTAAAGTATTCAACCAAAATTTATTGATTCGACACAAGGGGAGCCAAAGAATATTCTTGAGTATTAGCAGTTGAGTTGTAATTCAACCACACCTGGATAACTTAGTATCTGCAGCAAAGTGTTTAGTAGCAAAAGTGGTATGATAATAATAGTAACGGTAGCAAAAGTAAAGATAAATGTTTTTGGGTTTTTGTAGTAGTTGTAACAGTAGCAACGGAAAAGTAAATAAGCGAAGAACAATATATGAAAAGCTGGTAGGCAATGGATCAATGATGGATAATTATGCCGGATGCGATTCCTCATGCAATAGTTATAACATAGGGTGATATAGAACTAGCTCCAATTCATCAATGTAATGTAGGCATGTATTCCGTAAATAGTCATACGTGCTTATGGAAAAGACCTTGCATGACATCTTTTGTCCTACCCTCCCGTTGCAGCGGGGTCCTTACGAAAACTAAGGGATATTAAGGGCTCCTTTTAATAGAGAACCGGAACAAAGCATTAGCACATAGTGAATACATGAACTCCTCAAACTATGGTCATCACCGAGAAGTATCCCGATTATTGTCACTTCGGGGTTGTCGGATCATAACACATAATAGGTGACTCTAGACTTGCAAGATAGGATCAAGAACACACATATATTCACGAAAACATAATAGGTTCAGATCTGAATCATGGCACTCGGGCCCTAGTGACAAGCATTAAGCATAACAAAGTCATAGCAACATCAATCTCAGAACATAGTGGATACTAGGGATCAAACCCTAACAAAACTAACTTGATTACATGGTAAATCTCATCCAACCCATCACCGTCCAGCAAGCCTACGATGGAATTACTCACGCACGGCGGTGAGCATCATGAAATTGGTGATGGAGGATGGTTGATGATGACGACAGCGACGAATCCCCCTCTCCGGAGCCCCGAACGGACTCCAGATCAGCCCTCCCGAGAGAGATTAGGGCTTGGCGGCGGCTCCGTGTCGTAAAACGCGATGGAACTTTCTCCTTGATTTTTTTCTCCTCGAACGTGAATATATGGAGTTGGAGTTAACGTCGATAGAAGTCCAGGGGGCCCACGAGATAGGAGGCCGCGCCCTAGGGGGCGCCCCCCTGTCTCATGGACAGCCTGTGGGTCCCCCTGGCATTGATTCTTTCGCCAAAAATTCTTATTAATTCCAAAAAGTGCCTCCGTGGATTTCCAGGACATTCTGAGAACCTTTCTTTTTCTACACATAAAATAACATCATGGTAGTTCTGCTGAAAACAGCGTCAGTACGGGTTAGTTTCATTCAAATCATGCAAGTTAGAGTCCAAAACAAGGGAAAAAGTGTTTGCAAAAGTAGATACATTGGAGACGTATCAACTCCCCCAAGCTTAAACATTTGCTTGTCCTCAAGCAATTCAGTTGATAAACTGAAAGTGATAAAGAAAAACTTTTACAAACTCTGTTTGCTCTTGTTGTTGTAAACATGAAAATCCGGCATTCAAGTTTCAACAAATATTATGAACTAACCATACTCAGATAACACCTAGGTCTCACAATTACTCATATCAATAGCATAATCAGCTAGCAAGTTATAATAATAGAACTCGGATGACAACACTTTCTCAAAATAATTATAACATGATATAACAAAATGGTATCTCGCTAGCCCTTTCTGAGACCGCAAAACATAAATGCAGAGCACCTTTAAAGATCAAGGACTGACTAAACATTGTAATTCATGGTAAAAGAGATCCAGTCAAGTCATACCCAATATAAACCAATAATAATGAATGCAAATGACAGTGTGCTCTCCAGTGGGTGCTTTTAATAAGAAGGGTGATGACTCAACATAAAAGTAAATAGATAGGCCCTTCGCAGAGGGAAGCAGGGATTTGTAGAGGTGCCAGAGCTCGATTTTAAAATAGAGATTGAATAACATTTTGAGTGGCATACTTTCGTTGTCAACGCAACAACTATGAGATGGCTGTATCTTCCATACTACATGCATTATAGGCAGTTCCCAAACAGAATGGTAAAGGTTTATACTCCCCCAACCACCGACAAGCATCAATCCATGGCTTGCTTGAAACAACGAGTGCCTCCAACATACAACAGCCCAGGGGAGTTTTGTTTAATTATTTTGATTTGCTTTGATCTTTTTGGATCATGGGACTGGGCATCCCGGTTACCGGCCCTTTCTCGTGAATGAGGAGCGGAGTCCACTTCTCTTGAGAATAACACACCTAGCATGGAAGATATAGGCAGCCCTAGTTGTAACATGAGCTGCTCGAGCATACAAAACAGAATTTCATTTGAAGGTTTGGAGTTTGGCACATACAAATTTACTTAGAACGGCAGGTAAATACCGCATGTAGGTAGGTATGGTGGACTCATATGGAAAAAGTTTGGGGTTTAAGGAGTTTGGATGCACAAGCAGTATTCCCGCTTAGTACAAGTGAAGGCTAACAAAAGACTGGGAAGCGACCAACTGAGAGAGCGACAGCAGTCATAAACATGCATTAAAATTAATTCACACCGAATACAAGCATGAGTATGATATAATCCACCATGAACATAAATATCATGAAGGCTATGTTGATTTGATTCAACTACATGCGTGAACATATGCAAAGTCGAGTCACTCAATTCATTCAAAGGAGGATACCATCCCATCATATCACATCATAATCATTCTAATAGCACGTTGGCACGCAAGGTAAACCATTATAACTCATAGCTAATCAAGCATGGCACAAGCAACTATAATCTCTAGATGTCATTGCAAATATATTTACTTCATAATAGCTGACCCAAGAACGATGAATCATCATATTTACAAAAACAAGAGAGGTCGAGTTCGTACCAGCTTTTCTCATCCCAATAAGTCCATCATATATCATCATTATTGCCTTTCACTTGCATGACTGAACGATGTGTATAATAATAAGAGTGCATGTGCATTGGACTAAGCTGGAATCTGCAAGCATTCAACTCAAGAGAGAAGACAAGTAATATGGGCTCTAAGTTAAATAGACAATCATGCATATAAGAGCCACTAAGCATTTTCAATATGGTCTTCTCGACCCCCAAAGGAAAGAAAAGAAAAGAAAACTATTTACACGGGAAAGCTCCCAACAAGCAAAAAGAAGAACTAGAAATCTTTTTGGGTTTTCATTTTAATTCTACTACAATCATGGAAATTAAACTAACTAATTTTTTTTGGGTTTTTCTCAAGGTTTATCAAACACACAAGAAGAAAACTAGAAAAAGAAATTTAAACTAGCATGGATAATACAATGAAAGAGTATGAGCACCGACGACTAGTGTGTGAACATGAATGTAAAGTCGGTGAGAAATACGTACTCCCCCAAGCTTAGGCTTTTGGACTAAGTTGGTCTAATACCAATGACCGCCTGGCTGATATCCATAAGTAAAACTAGGGTTGTACTGAGATGCAGAGGCAACAGCCTCCTGAGCAGCAGTGTGTTGGCGAGCTGCCTCCATTCCCCTCTCATATTCAGTTGCCTCTTCCCTGGTGACAACATATCTTCCTTTTGCCTGATAATCAAAAAGGTAGGGGGCGGGAAGAGATACAGGGACGACATTGCGCCTGTCATAGATTAGTTGATAATGGAGGAATTATTCATTCCTATCAAGAAAATGATGATCAAAGATAGCTTCTTTATCCAAATAAACAGGAGGTATAATCATATCCCCCTCTCGTGGGGCTATATTAAGAAAATTAGCCACACGGGTTGCAAAAATTCCTCCAAATAAATCCCCCCTTCTACTATTATTCGGCAATCTACGTGCAACTATTTCCCCCAAGTTATAACCTTTATAACCTGACACAGCACTCTTGAGGACACAAAGATCAGGGATACACATGTGACATGCTTCGTCCTTACCGTTAATGCATCTAACAATAAAGAGAGCAAAATAATGTATAGCAGGAAAATGAATGCTCCCTATGGTAGCTTGCGCTATGTCCCTAGATTCTCCCACAGTAATACTAGCAAGAAAATCTCTAAATTCAGATTTGTGAGGATCATTAATATTACCCCACTGCGGGAGTTTGCAAGCAGTTGTGAAATCCTCTAAATCCATGGTATAAGATGTATCATAAATATCAAACATGACACTAGGAGAATTACGCGCAGAGATATATTCAAACCTCCGCACAAAGGAATCAGTCAATTGATAATACTGAGGACACTTATCTTGTAAGAAGTCCTCCAGCTCGGCATTACGCACATACGCGTCAAATTCCTCCTTGAAGCCTGCTTCGACCATAAAATCATCGGATGGCCACTCACAAGCCCGTACATTTGCGTCCCTCGGCAATTTAACATCTTGCTAACGTATAGCAATCCTTGGCCCTTTCTTTGCCGAGGAACCTCCTTGGTACATTCTTCCAAGCATATTTCTTTTTCTAAAAATTTCTGAAATTTTAGTAACTTCAAAATAAAAGTGAACAAAATTAAACAAGATTGATAGCACCTACTCCTACAAGTGCCCAGAGCCTATATCATGCATTGGAATTGCTTGGGACCTCAAAAATTTAATATGCAAGCTCAAGAACATGGTCACCTATGCAACAAAAAATTGCAATGAATAAAGCACTAGAACAAAAACTAATTGGACCAATGGAGGAGTCACATACCAAGCAACAATCTTGAAGGAAATATGCCCTAGAGGCAATAATAAAGTTATTATTTATTTCCTCATATCATGATAAATGTTTATTATTCATGCTAGAATTGTATTAACCGGAAACATGATACATGTGTGAATACATAGACAAACATATAGTCACTAGTATGCCTCTACTTGACTAGCTCATTAATCAAAGATGGTTATGTTTCCTAACCATAGACATGTGTTTTCATTTGATTAGTGGGATTACATCATTAGGAGAATGATGTGATTGACATGACCCATTCCGTTAGCCTAGCACTTGATCGTTTAGTATATTGCTATTGCTTTCTTCATGACTTATACATGTTCCTGTAACTATGAGAATTATGCAACTCCCATTTATCGGAGGAACACTTTGGGTACTACCAAACGTCACAACGTAACTGGGTGATTATAAAGGAGTACTACAGGTGTCTCCGAAGGTACATGTTGAGTTGGCATATTTCGAGATTAGGTTTTGTCACTCCGATTGTCGGAGAGGTATCTCTGGACCCTCTCGGTAATGCACATCACCATAAGCCTTGCAAGCAATGTGACCAATGAGTTGGTTACGGGATGATGCATTACGTAACGAGTAAAGAGACTTGCCGGTAACGAGATTGAACTAGGTATTGGATACCGACGATCAAATATCGGGCAAGTAACATATCGATGACAAAGGGAACAACGTATGTTGTTATGTGATTTGACCGATAAAGATCTTTGTAGAATATGTAGGAACCAATATGGGCATCCAGGTTCCGCTATTGGTTATTGACCGAGAATAGTTCTAGGTCATGTCTACATAGTT
The DNA here is from genome assembly GCA_021437245.1 of Aegilops speltoides. NCBI lineage: Eukaryota > Viridiplantae > Streptophyta > Magnoliopsida > Poales > Poaceae > Aegilops > Aegilops speltoides. The sequence continues at coordinate 415,273,715 of CM038141.1, read as the reverse complement.
CTCGAACCCATAGGGTCCGCACGCTTAACGTTACGATCACAGTTTTATTATGAGTTTATAAGTTTTGATGTACCGAAGTTTGTTTGGAGTCCCGAGTGTGATCACGGACATGACGTGGAGTCTCGAAATGGTCAAGACATAAAGATTGATATATTGGAAGCCTATATTTGGACATCGGAATCGTTCCGGGTGAAATCGGCATTTTACCGGAGTACCGGGAGGTTACCGGAACCCCCCGGGGGGTTATTGGGCCTACATGGGCCTCGAGGGAGAAGAGGGAAGGAGGCAGGAGGGGGCCGCGCGCCCCTCCCCTTACTAGTCCGAATAGGACAAGGGAAGGGGGGCGGCGCCCCCCCCCCCTTTCCTTCCCCTCTTCCTCCTCTTTCCCCCTCCTCCTTCTCCAACTAGGAAAGAAAGGGAGTCCTACTCCCGGTGGGAGTAGGACTCCCCCCTTGGTGCGCCCCTCCTTGGCCGGCCACCCCCTCCCCTTGGCTCCTTTATATACGGGGGCGGGGGGGCACCCCATAAACACACAAGTTGATCTACGGATCGTTCCTTAGCCGTGTGCGGTGCCCCCCTCCACCACATTCCACCTCGGTCATATCGTCGCGGAGTTTAGCCAAAGCCCTGCGCCGGTAGAACATCATCATCGTCACCACTCCGTTGTGCTGACGGAACTCATCTCCGGAGCTTTGCTGGATCGGAGCCCGGAGATCGTCATCGAGCTGAACGTGTGCTGAACTCGGAGGTACCGTACGTTCGGTGCTTGGATCGGTCGGATCATGAAGACGTACGACTACATCAACCGCGTTGTGCTAACGCTTCCGCTTACGGTCTACGACGATACATGGACAACACTCTCCCCTCTCGTTGCTATACCATCACCATGATCTTGCGTGTGCGTAGGAAATTTTTTGAAATTACTACGTTCCCCAACAGTGGTATCAGAGCCTAGGTTTTATGCGTTGATGTTATATGCACGTGTAGAACACAAGTGAGTTGTGGGCGATACAAGTCATACTGCTTACCAGCATGTCATACTTTGGTTCGGCGACATTGTGAGATGAAGCGGCCCTGACCGACATTACGCTTACGCTTACGCGAGACTGGTTTCACCGTTATGAGCACTCGTGCTTAAAGGTGGCTGGCGGGTGTCTGTCTCTCTCACTTTAGCTGAATCGAGTGTGGCTACGCCCGGTCCTTGCGAAGGTTAAAACAGCACTAACTTGACGAACTATCGTTGTGGTTTTTGATGCGTAGGTAAAAACGGTTCTTGCTAAGCCCGTAGCAGCCACGTAAAATTTGCAACAACAAAGTAGAGGACGTCTAACTTGTTTTTGCAGGGCATGTTGTGATGTGGTATGGTCAAGACGTGATGCTATATTTTATTGTATGAGATGATCATGTTTTGTAACCGAAGTTATCGGCAACTGGCAGGAGCCATATGGTTGTCGCTTTATTGTATGAAATGCAACGCATCTGTAATTGCTTTACTTTATCACTAAGCGGTAGCGATAGTCGTAGAAGCAATAGATGGCGTAACGACAACGATGCTACGATGGAGATCAAGGTGTCACGCCGGTGACGATGGTGATCATGACGGTGCTTCGAAGATGGAGATCACAAGCACAAGATGATGATGGCCATATCATATCACTTATATTGGTTGCATGTGATGTTTATCCTTTATGCATCTTATCTTGCTTTGATTGATGGTAGAATTTTAAGATGATCTCTCACTAATAATCAAGAAGTGTTCTCCTTGAGTATGCACCGTTGCGAAAGTCCTTCGTGCTGAGACACCACGTGATGATCGGGTGTGATAGGCTCTACATTCAAATACAACGGGTGCAAAACAGTTGCACACGCGGAATACTCAGGTCATACTTGACGAGCCTAGCATATACAGATATGGCCTCGGAACATGGAGACCGAAAGGTCGAACGTGAATCATATAGTAGATATGATCAACATGGTGATGTTCACCATTGAAACTACTCCATCTCACGTGATGATCGGACATGGTTTAGTTGATTTGGATCACGTGATCACTTAGATGACTAGAGAGATGTCTGTCTAAGTGGGAGTTCTTAAGTAATATGATTAATTGAACTTAAATTTATCATGAACTTAGTACCTAATAGTATTTTGCTTGCCTATGTTTGTTTGTAGATAGATGGCTCGTGCTGTTGTTCCGTTGAATTTTAAAGCGTTCCTTGAGAAAGCAAAGTTGAAAGATGATGGTAGCAATTACACGGACTGGGTCCATAACCTGAGGATTATCCTCATTGCTGCACGTAAAAGTTCGTCCTAGAAGCACCGCTGGGTGCCGAGCCCGCTTGATGCAACCGACAATGTTAAGAACGTCTGGCGAGCAAAGTCGATGACTACTCGATAGTTCGATGTGCCATGCTTTACGGCTTAGAACCGGTCTTCAACAACGTTTTGAGCGTCATGGAGCATATGAGATGTTCCAGAGTTGAAGTTAATATTTCAAGCAAATGCCCGGATTGAGAGATATGAAGTCTCCAATAAGTTCTATAGCTGCAAGATGGAGGAGAATAGTTACGTCGGTGAACACATACTCAAAATGTCGGGTATAATAATCACTTGATTCAACCGGGAGTTAATCTTCCGATGATAGTGTCATTGATGAATTCTCCAATCATCGCCACCAAGCTACAAGAGCTTCGTGATGAACTATAATATGCAAGGGATGAACAAGACTATTCGAGCTCTTCACAATGCTAAAAGCAGCGGAGGTAGAAATCAAGAAGGAGCATCAAGTGTTGATGGTTAACAAGACCACCAGTTTCAAGAAGAAGGGCAAAGGGAAGAAGAAGGGGAACTTCAAAAAGAACGGAAAGCAAGTTGCTGCTCAAGAGAAGAAACCCAAGTCCGGACCTAAGCACGAAACTAAGTGCTTCTCGCAAGCGATCGACCTCGAAGCGGAACTGCCCCAAGTATTTGGCGGATAAGAAGGATGGCAAAGTGAACAAAGGTATATGTGATATACATGTTATTGATGTGTACCTTACTAATGCTCGCAGAGCACTGGTATTTGATATTGGTTACATTGCTAATATTTGCAACTCAAGCAGGACTACGGATTAAGCAAAGATTGGCTAAGGACGAGGTGACGATGCGGCGTGGGAAACGGTTCCAAAGTTGATGTGATCGCGGTCGGCACGCTACCTCTACATCTACCATCGGGATTAGTTTTAGACCTAAATAATTGTTATTTGGTGCCAGCGTTGAGCATGAACATTATATCTGGATCTTGTTTAATGCGAGACGGTTATTCATTTAAATCAGAGAATAATGGTTGTTCTATTTATATGAGTAATATCTTTTATGGTCATGCACCCTTGAAGAGTGGTCTATTTTTATTGAATCTCGATAGTAGTGATACACATATTCATAGTGTTGAAACCAAAAGACGCAGAGTTGATAACGATAGTGCAACTTATTTGTGGCACTGCCGTTTAGGTCATATCGGTGTAAAACGCATGAAGAAACTCCATACTGATGGGCTTTTGGAATCACTTGATTATGAATCACTTGGTACTTGCGAACCGTGCCTCATGGGCAAGATTACTAAAACGCCGTTCTCCGGAACTATGGAGCGAGCAACTGATTTGTTGGAAATCATACATACTGATGTTTGTGGTCCAATGAATGTTGAGGCTCGCGGCGGGTATCGTTATTTTCTCACCTTCACAGATGATTTGAGCAGATATGGGTATATCTACTTAATGAAACACAAGTCTGAAACATTTGAAAAGTTCAAAGAATTTCAGAGTGAAGTGGAAAATCATCGTAACAAGAAAATAAAGTTTCTACGATCTGATCGTGGAGGAGAATATTTGAGTTACGAGTTTGGTCTACACTTGAAACAATGCGGAATAGTTTCGCAACTCACACCACCCAGAACACCACAACGAAATGGTGTGTCCGAACGTCGTAATCGTACTTTACTAGATATGGTGCGATCTATGATGTCTCTTACTGATTTACCGCTATTGTTTTGGGGTTATGCTTTAGAGACGGCCGCATTCACGTTAAATAGGGCACCATCAAAATCCGTTGAGACGACGCCTTATGAACTGTGGTTTGGCAAGAAACCAAAGTTTCTTAAAGTTTGGGGCTATGATGCTTATGTGAATAAACTTCAACCAGATAAGCTCGAACCCAAATCGGAGAAATGTGTCTTCATAGGATACACAAAAGAGACTATTGGGTACACCTTCTATCACAGATCTGAGGGCAAGATTTTCGTTGCTAAAATCGGATCCTTTTTAGAGAAGGAGTTTCTCTCGAAACAAGTGAGTGGGAGGAAAGTAGAACTTGATGAGATAACTGTATCTACTCCCTTATTGGAAAGTAGTTCATCACAAGAACCGGTTCCTGTGACAACTACACCAATAAGTGAGGAAGCTAATGATATTGATCATGAAACTTCAGATCAAGTTTCTATGAACCTCGTGAGGTCTACCGAGTAAGATCCGCGCCGAGTGGTACGATAATCCTATTTCGAAGTCATGTTACTTGACCATGATGAACCTACGAACTATGAGGAAGCGATGATGAGCCCAGATTCGCAAAATGGCTAGAGGCCATGAAATCTGAGATGGGATCCATGTATGAAAACAAAGTATGGACTTTGGTTGACTTGCCCAATGATCAGCAAGCCATTGAGAATAAATGGATCTTTAAGAAGAAGACCGACGCTGAAGGTAATGTAATCGTTTATAAAGCTCGACTTGTTGCGAAAGGTTTTCGACAAGTTCAAGGAGTTGACTACGATGAGACTTTCTCACCCGTAGCGATGCTTAAGTCTGTCTGAATCATGTTAGCTATTGCTGCATTTCATGATTATGAAATTTCGCAAATGGATGTCAAAACTGCATTCTTGAATGGATTTCTGGAAGAAGAGTTGTATATGATGCAGCCAGAAGGTTTTGTTGATCCAAAAGGTGCTAACAAAGTATGCAAGCTCCAGCGATCCATTTATGGACTGGTGCAAGCATCTCGGAGTTGGAATAAACATTTTGATAGTGTGATCAAAGCATATGGTTTTATCTGAGACTTTTGGAGAAGCTTTGTATTTACAAGAAAGTGAGTGGGAGCTCAGAAGCGTTTTCGATATTATATGTAGATGACATATTATTAATTGGAAATGATATAGAATTTCTGGATAGCATAAAGGGATACTTGAATAAAAGTTTTTCAATGAAAGACCTCGGTGAAGCTGCTTACATATTGGGCATCAAGATCTATAGAGATAGATCAAGACGCTTAATAGGACTTTCACAAAGCACATACCTTGATAAAATTTTGAAAAAGTTCAAAATGGATCAGGAAAAGAAAGGGTTCTTGCCCGTGCTACAAGGTGTGAAGTTGAGTCAAACTCAATGCCCGACCACAGCAGAAGATAGAGAGAAAATGAAAGATGTTCCCTATGCTTCAGCCATAGGCTCTATCATATATGCAATGTTGTGTACCAAACCTGACATATGCTTAGCAATAAGCTTGGCAGGAAGGTACCAAAGTAATCCAGGAGTGGATCACTGGACAGCGGTCAAGAACATCCTGAAATACCTGAAAAGGACTAAGGATATGTTTCTCGTATATGGAGGTGACAAAGAGCTAGTCGTAAATGGTTACGTCGATGCAAGCTTTGACACTGATCCGGACGATTCTAAATCGCAAACCAGATACGTATTTTTATTAAACGGTGGAGCTGTAAGTTGGTGCAGTTCTAAACAAAGCGTCGTGGCGGGGTCTACATGTGAAGCGGAGTACATAGCTGCTTCTGAATCAGCAAATGAAGGAGTCTGGATGAAGGAGTTCATTTCCGATCTAGGTGTCATACCTAGTGCATCGGGACCAATGAAGATCTTCTGTGACAATACTAGTGCAATTGCCTTGGCAAAGGAATCCAGATTTCACAAGAGGACCAAGCACATCAAGAGATGCTTCAATTCCATTCGGGACCAAGTCCAAGTGGGAGACATAGAGATTTGCAAGATACATACGGATCTGAATGTTGCAGACCCGTTGACTAAGCCTCTCTCACGAGCAAAACATGATCAGCACCAAGACTCCATGGGTGTTAGAATCATTACTATGTAATCTAGATTATTGACTCTAGTCCAAGTGGGAGACTGAAGGAAATATGCCCTAGAGGCAATAATAAAGTTATTATTTATTTCCTCATATCATGATAAATGTTTATTATTCATGCTAGAATTGTATTAACCGGAAACATGATACATGTGTGAATACATAGACAAACATATAGTCACTAGTATGCCTCTACTTGACTAGCTCATCAATAAAAGATGGTTATGTTTCCTAACCATAGACATGTGTTGTCATTTGATTAGTGGGATTACATCATTAGGAGAATGATGTGATTGACATGACCCATTCCGTTAGCCTAGCACTTGATCGTTTAGTATATTGATATTGCTTTCTTCATGACTTATACATGTTCCTGTAACTATGAGAATTATGCAACTCCCGTTTACCGGAGGAACACTTTGGGTACTACCAAACGTCAAAACGAATCGGGTGATTATAAAGGAGTACTACAGGTGTCTCCGAAGGTACATGTTGAGTTGGCATATTTCGAGATTAGGTTTTGTCACTCCGATTGTCGGAGAGGTATCTCTGGGCCCTCTCGGTAATGCACATCGCCATAAGCCTTGCAAGCAATGTGACCAATGAGTTGGTTACGGATGATGCATTACGTAAAGTAAAGAGACTTGCCGTAACGAGATTGAACTAGGTATTGGATACCGACGATCAAATCTCGGGCAAGTAACATACCGATGACAAAGGGAACAACGTATGTTGTTATGTGGTTTGACCGATAAAGATCTTCGTAGAATATGTAGGAACCAATATGGGCATCCAGGTTCCGCTATTGGTTATTGACCGAGAATAGTTCTAGGTCATGTCTACATAGTTCTCGAACCCGTAGGGTCCGCACGCTTAACGTTACGATGATAGTTTTATTATGAGTTTATAAGTTTTGATGTACCGAAGTTTGTTCGGAGTCCCGGATGTGATCACGGACATGACGAGGAGTCTCGAACTGGTCAAGAAATAAAGATCGATATATTGGAAGCCTATATTTGTGAAGGAAATATGCCCTAGAGGCAATAATAAAGTTATTATTCATTTCCTTATTTCATGATAAATGTTTATTATTCATGCTAGAATTGTATTAACCAGAAACATAATACATGTGTGAATACATAGACAAACATAGTGTCACTAGTATGCCTCTACTTGACTAGCTCGTTTATCAAAGATGGTTATGTTTCCTAGCCATGGACAAAAGAGTTGTCATTTGATTAACGGGACCACATCATTAGGAGAATGATGTGATTGACATGACCCATTCCATTAGCCTAGCACTTGATCGTTTAGTATGTTGCTATTGCTTTCTTCATGACTTATACATGTTCCTGAAACTATGAGATTATGCAACTCCCGTTTACCGGAGGAACACTTTGGGTACTACCAAATGTCACAACGTAACTGGGTGATTATAAAGGAGTACTACAGGTGTCTCCGAAGGTACATGTTGAGTTGGCGTATTTCGAGATTAGGTTTTGTCACTCCGATTGTCGGAGAGGTATCTCTGGGCCCTCTCGGTAATACACATCACTTAAGCCTTGCAAGCATTGTAACTAATGAGTTAGTTACGGGATGATGTATTACGGAACGAGTAAAGAGACTTGCCGGTAACGAGATTGAACTAGGTATTGGATACCGACGATCGAATCTCGGGCAAGTAACATACCGATGACAAAGGGAACAACGTATGTTGTTATGCGGTTTGACCGATAAAGATCTTCGTAGAATATGTAGGAACCAATATGGGCATCCAGGTCCCGCTATTGGTTATTGACCTAGAATAGTTCTAGGTCATGTCTACATAGTTCTCGAACCCGTAGGGTCCGCACGCTTAACGTTACGATGACATTTATATTATGAGTTTATGAGTTTTGATGTACCGAAGGAGTTCGGAGTCCCGGATGAGATCGGGGACATGACGAGGAGTCTCGAAATGGTTGAGACGTAAAGATCGATATATTGGACGACTATATTCGGAGTTCGGAAAGGTTCGAATGATTCGGTATTTTTGAGTACCGGAGAGTTTACGGAATTCGCCGGGAGAAGTATTGGGCCTTATTGGGCCTGCGGGAAAGAGAGAGGGCTGCCTAGGGCAGGCCGCGCGCCCCATGGCCTAGTCCGAATTGGACTAGGGGAGGCCGCACCCTCCTTCCTTCCTTCTCTCTTCCCTTGTCTCCTACTCCTACTACATGGAAGGACCCCTAGTTGGACTAGGAAAGGGGAATCCTACTCCCGGTGGGAGTAGGACTCCCCATGGCGCGCCCTCCTAGGGCGGCCTCCTCCTCCCTCCCTCCTTTATATACGGGGCAGGGGCACCCCATGGACACACAAGTTGATCTACGGATCGTTCCTTAGCCGTGTGCGGTGCCCCCTTCCACCATATTCCACCTCGGTCATATCGTGGCGAAGCTTAGGCAAAGCCCTGCGCTGGTAGAACATCAAGATCGTCACCACGCCGTCGTGCTGACGGAACTCTCCCTCGACACTCGGCTGGATCAGAGTTCGAGGGACGTCATCGAGCTGAACGTGTGCTGAACTCGGAGGCTCCGTACGTTCGGTGCTTGGATCGGTCGGATCGTGAAGACGTACGACTACATCAACCGCGTTATGCTAACGCTTCCGCTTACGGTCTACGAGGGTACGTGGACGAACACTCTCCCCTCTCGTTGCTATACCATCGCCATGATCTTGCGTGTGCGTAGGAATTTTTTTTGAAATTACTACGTTCCCCAACAGTGGCATCCGAGCCAGGTTTTATGCGTTGATGTTATATGCACAAGTAGAACACAAGTGAGTTGTGGACGATATAAGTCATACTGCCTACCAGCATGTCATACTTTGGTTCAGCGGTATTGTGAGATGAAGCGGCCCGGACCGACATTACGCGTACGCTTACGCGAGACTGGTTTCACCGTTACGAGCACTCGTGCTTAAAAGTGACTGGCAGGTGTCTGTCTCTCTCACTTTAGTTGAACCGAGTGTGGCTACGCCAGGTCCTTGTGAAGGTTAAAATGGAGTCTATTTGACAAACTATCGTCGTGGTTTTTGATGCGTAGGTAAGAACGGTTCTTGTTAAGCCCATAGCAGCCACGTAAAACTTGCAACAACAAAGTAGACGATGCCTAACTTGTTTTTGCAGGGCATGTTGTGAACTTGTGATGTGATATGGTCAAGACGTGATGCTATATTTTATTGTATGAGATGATCATGTTTTGTAACCGAAGTTATCGGCAACTGGCAGGAGCCATATGGTTGTCGCTTTATTGTATGAAATGCAAGCATACTGTAATTGCTTTACTTTATCACTAAGCGGTAGTGATAGTCGAGAAGCAATAGATGGCGAAACGACAACGATGCTACGATGGAGATCAAGGTGTCGCACCGGTGGCGATGGTGATCACGACGGTGCTTCGAAGATGGAGATCACAAGCACAAGATGATGATGGCCATATCATATCACTTATATTGATTGCATGTGATGTTTATCCTTTATGCATCTTATCTTGCTTTGATTGATGGTGGCATTTTAAGATGATCTCTCACTAAAATTGTCAAGAAGTGTTCTCCCTGAGTATGCACCGTTGCCAAAGTTCATCGTGTCGAGACACCACGTGATGATCGGGTGTGATAAGCTCTACGTCCATCTACAACGGGTGCAAGCCAGTTTTGCACGCGCAGAATACTCGGGTTAAACTTGACGAGCCTAGCATATGCAGATATGGCCTCGGAACACGGAGACCGAAAGGTCGAGCATGAATCATATAGTAGATATGATCAACATAGTGATGTTCACCATTGAAAACTACTCCATCTCACGTGATGATCGGTCATGGTTTAGTTGATTTGGATCACATAATCACTTAGATGACTAGAGGGATGTCTGTCTAAGTGGGAGTTCTTAAGTAATATGATTAATTGAACTTAAATTTATCATGAACTTAGTCCTGGTAGTATTTTGCAAATTATGTTGTAGATCAATAGCTTGCGTTGTTGCTTTCATATGTTTATTTTGATATGTTCCTAGAGAAAACTATATTGAAAAATATTAGTAGCAATGATGTGGATTTGATCCATGATCTGAGGTTTATCCTCATTGCTGCACAGAAGAATTATGTCCTTAATGCACCGCTAGGTGACAGACCTATTGCAGGAGCAGATGCAGATGTTATGAACGTCTGGCTAGCTCAATATGATGACTACTTGATAGTTTTGTGCACCATGCTTTATGGCTTAGAATCGGGACTTCAAAGATGTTTTGAACATCATGGACCATATAAGATGTTCTAGGAATTGAAGTTAATATTTCAAGCAAATACCCGAGTTGAGAGATATGAAATCTCCAACAAGTTCTATAGCTAAAAGATGGAGGAGAATCGCTCAACTAGTGAGCATGTGCTCAGATTGTCTGGGTACTTCAATCGCTTGAATCAAGTGGGAGTTAATCTTCCAAATAAGATAGTGATTGACAGAGTTCTCTAGTCACCATCACCAAGTTAGTAGAACTTTGTGATGAACTACAGTATGCAAGGGATGACAAAAACGATTCCCGAGCTCTTCGTGATGTTGAAATCAACGAAGGTAGAAATCAAGAAAGAGCATCAAGTGTTGATGGTTGACAAGATCACTAGTTTCAAGAATAGGGCAAAGGGAAAGAAAGGGGAACTTCAAGTAGAATGACAAGCAAGTTGTCACTCCCGCGAAGAAGCCCAAAGCTGGACCAAAGCCTGAAACTGAGTGCTTACACTGCAAAGGAAATGGTCACTGGAAGCGGAAATGCCCTGAATATATTTGGTGGATAAGAAGGATGGCAAAGTGAACAAGGGTATATTTGATATAAAGGTGTTTGATGTGCACCTTACTAGTGTTTATAGTAACCCCTGAGTATTTGATACTTGTTCGGTTGCTAAGATTAGTAAATCGAAACAGGAGTTACAGAATAAACAGAGACTAGTTGAGGGTGAAGTGACGATGAGTGTTGGAAGTAGTTCCAAGATTGATATGATCATCATCGCACACTCCGTATACTTTCGGGATTAGTGTTAAACCTAAATAAATGTTATTTGGCGTTTGCGTTGAGCATGAATATGATTTGATCATGTTTATTGCAATACGTTTATTCATTTAAAATCAGAGAATAATTGTTATTCTGTTTACATGAATAAAACCTTCAAATGGTCATACACCCAATGAAAATAGTTTGTTGGATCTCGATCGTAGTGATACACATATTCATAATATTGATGCCAAAAGATACAAAGTTAATAATGATAGTGCAACTTATTTGTGGCACGGCCGTTTGGGTCATATCGGTGTAAAGCGCATGAAGAAACTCCATAATGATGGATTTTCGGAATCACTTGGTTATGAATCATTTGATGCTTGCGAACCATGCCTTTTTGGCAAGATGACTAAAACTCCATTTTCCGGAACAATGGAACAAGCTACTGACTTATTGGAAATAATACATACCGATGTATGCGATCCAGTGAGTGTTGATGCTTGTGGCAAGTATCATTATTTTCTGATCTTCACAAGATGATTTGAGCAGATATGGGTATATCTACTTGATGAAACATAAGTCTAAAATAGTTGAAAGGTTCAAAGAATTTCAGAGTGAATTGGAAAAATCATCGTAACAAGAAAATAAAGTTTCTGCGATATGATCGTGGAGTTGAATATTTGAGTTACGAGTTTGGTCTTCAATTAAAACAATGTGGAATAGTTTCACAAACTCACGCCACCTGGAACACCACAATATAATGGTGTGTCCGAACGTCATAATCATACTTTACTAGATATGGTGCAATCTATGATGTCTCTTACCGGTTTACCACTATCGTTTTGGGGTTATGCATTAGAGACAGCTGCATTCACGTTTAATAGGGCACCATCTAAATCCGTTGAGACGACACCGTATGAACTATGGTTTAGTAGTAAACCTAAGCTGTCGTTTCTTAAAGTTTGGAGTTGCGATGCTTATATGAAAAAGTTTTTTCAACCTGATAAGCTCAAACCCAAATCGGAGAAGTGCGTCTTCATAGAATACCCAAAGGAAACTGTTGGGTAATCCTTCTATCACAGATCCGAAGGCAAAACATTCGTTGCTAAAAATGGATCCTTTCTAGAGAAGGAGTTTCTCTCGAAAGAAGTGAGTGGGAGGAAAGTAGAACTTGATGAGGTAACTGTACCTTCTCCCTTATTGGAAAGTAGTTCATCACAGAAATCAGTTCCAGTGATTCCTACACCAATTAGTGGGGAAGTTAATGATGATGATCATGAAACTTCAGATCAAGTTGCTACCAAACCTCGTAGGTCTTCCAGAGTAAGATCCGCACCAGAGTGGTACGTTCTGGAAGTCATGTTACTAGACCATGATGAACCTACGAACTATGAAGAAGCGATGATGAGCCCAGATTCCACGAAATGGCTTGAGGCCATAAAATCTGAGATATGATCCATGTATGAGAACAAAGTATGGACTTTGATTGACTTGCTCGATGATCAGCAAGCCATGTTAAATAAATGGATCTTCAAGAGGAAGACAGATGCTGATAGTAGTGTTACTATCTACAAAGCTAGACTTGTCGAAAAAGGTTTTTGACAAAGTTCAAGGTGTTGAATACAATGAGATTTTCTCACCTGTATCGATGCTTAAAAGTCTGTCCGAATCATGTTAGCAATTGCCACATTTTATGAAATTTGGCAAATGGATGTCAAAACTACATTCCTTAATAGATTTATTAAAGAAGAGTTGTATATGATACAACCAGAAGGTTTTATCAATCCTAAAGTTGCTAACAAAGTGTGCATGCTTCAGCGATCCATCTATGGACTGGTGCAAGCATCTCGGAGTTGGAATATACGCTTTGATGAGTTGATCAAAGCATATAGTTTTGTACAGACTTACGGTGAAGCCTGTATTTACAAGAAAGTGAGTGGGAGCACTACAACATTTCTGATAAGTATATGTGAATGACATATTGTTGATCGGAAATAATGTAGAATTATTCTGCAAAGCATAAAGGAGTGTTTGAAAAGAGTTCTTTAAAATAAAGACCTCCGTAAAGCTACTTTCATGTTGAGCATCAAGATCTATTGAGATAGATCAAGATGCTTGATAAGATTTTCAATGAGTACATACCTTAACAAGATTTTGAAGTAGTTCAAAATGGAACAGTCAAAGAAAGAGTTCTTGCCTGTGTTGCAGAGGTATGAAATTGAGTAAGACTCAAATCCCGACCACGGCAAAAATTAAAAAGAGAATGAAAGTCATTCCCTATGCTTCAGTCATAGGTTTTATAGAAGTATGCCATGCTATGGACCAGACCTATTGTATACTTTGTCTTCGTTTGGCAAGGGAGTACAATAGTGATCTAGGAGTAGATCACTGGACATTCGTCAAAGTTATCCTTAGTGGAATAAGGATATGTTTCTCAATTATGGAGGTGACAAAAGGTTACGTCGATAAAAGTTTTGGCATTGATCCAGATGACTCTAAGTCTTAATCTGGATACATATTGAAAGTGGGAGCAATTAGCTAGAGTAGCTCCGTGCAGAGCATTGTAGGCATAGAATATTTGCAAAATACAAACGGCTCTGAATGTGACAGACCCGTTGACTAAGCTTCTCTCACGAGCAAAACATGATCACACCTTAGTACTCTTTGGGTGTTAATCACATAGTGATGTGAACTAGATTATTGACTCTAGTAAACCCTTTGGGTGTTGGTCACATGACGATGTGAACTATGGGTGTTAATCATATCTGAGATATGAATATTGGTGTTAAATCACATGGCGATGTGAACTAGATTATTGACTCTAGTGCAAGTGGGAGATGAAGGAAATATGCCCTAGAGGCAATAATAAAGTTATTATTCATTTCCTTATTTCATGATAAATGTTTATTATTCATGCTAGAATTGTATTAACCGGAAACATAATACATGTGTGAATACATAGACAAACATAGTGTCACTAGTATGCCTCTACTTGACTAGCTCGTTTATCAAAGATGGTTATGTTTCCTAGCCATGGACAAAAGAGTTGTCATTTGATTAACGGGATCACATCATTAGGAGAATGATGTGATTGACATTACCCATTCCGTTAGCCTAGCACTTGATCGTTTAGTATGTTGCTATTGCTTTCTTCATGACTTATACATGTTCCTGAAACTATGAGATTATGCAACTCCGTTTACGGAGGAACACTTTGGTACTACCAAACGTCACAACGAATCGGGTGATTATAAAGGAGTACTACAGGTGTCTCCGAAGGTACATGTTGAGTTGGCGTATTTCGAGATTAGGTTTTGTCACTCCGATTGTCGGAGAGGTATCTCTGGGCCCTCTCGGTAATACACATCACTTAAGCCTTGCAAGCATTGTAACTAATGAGTTAGTTACGGGATGATGTATTACGGAGCGAGTAAAGAGACTTGCCGTAGCGAGATTGAACTAGGTATTGGATACCGACGATCGAATCTCGGGCAAGTAACATACCGATGACAAAGGGAACAACGTATGTTGTTATGCGGTTTGACCGATAAAGATCTTCGTAGAATATGTAGGAACCAATATGGGCATCCAGGTCCCGCTATTGGTTATTGACTGAGAATAGTTCTAGGTCATGTCTACATAGTTCTCGAACACGTAGGGTCCGCACGCTTAACGTTATGATGACATTTATATTATGAGTTTATGAGTTTTGATGTACCGAAGGAGTTCGGAGTCCCGGATGAGATCGGGGACATGACGAGGAGTCTCGAAATGGTCGAGACGTAAAGATCGATATATTGGACGACTATATTCGGAGTTCGGAAAGGTTCCGAATGATTCAGGTATTTTTCGGAGTACCTGAGAGTTACGGGAATTCGCCGGGGAGAAGTATTGGGCCTTATTGGGCCCTGCGGGAAAGAGAGAGGGGCTGCCTAGGGCAGGCCGCGCGCCCCCCCATGGCCTAGTCCGAATTGGACTAGGGGAGGGCCGCACCCTCCTTCCTTCCTTCTCTCTTCCCTTGTCTCCTACTCCTACTACATGGAAGGACCCCTAGTTGGACTAGGAAGGGGAATCCTACTCCGGTGGGAGTAGGACTCCCCATGGCGCGCCCTCCTAGGGCCGGCCTCCTCCTCCCTCCCTCCTTTATATACGGGGGCAGGGGGCACCCCATGGACACACAAGTTGATCTACGGATCGTTCCTTAGCCGTGTGCGGTGCCCCCTTCCACCATATTCCACCTCGGTCATATCGTGGCGAAGCTTAGGCAAAGCCCTGCGCTGGTAGAACATCAAGATCGTCACCACGCCGTCGTGCTGACGGAACTCTCCCTCGACACTCGGCTGGATCGGAGTTCGAGGGACGTCATCAAGCTGAACGTGTGCTGAACTCGGAGGCTCCGTACGTTCAGTGCTTGGATCGGTCGGATCATGAAGACGTACGACTACATCAACCGCGTTGTGCTAACGCTTCCGCTTACGGTCTACGAGGGTACGTGGACGAACACTCTCCCCTCTCGTTGCTATACCATCACCATGATCGTGCATGTGCGTAGGAAATTTTTTTGAAATTACTACGTTCCCCAACAATTTGGACATCGGAATCGTTCCAGGTGAAATCGGCATTTTACCGGAGTACCGGGAGGTTACCGGAACCCCCCGGGGGGTTATTGGGCCTACATGGGCCTCGAGGGAGAAGAGGGAAGGAGGCAGGAGGGGGCCCCGCGCCCCTCCCCTTCCTAGTCCGAATAGGCAAGGGAAGGGGGGCGGCGCCCCCCCTTTCCTTCCCCTCTTCCACCTCTTTCCCCTTCCTCCTTCTCCAACTAGGAAAGAAAGGGAGTCCTACTCCCGGTGGGAGTAGGACTCCCCCCTTGGCGCGCCCCTCCTTGGCCGGCCGCCCCCTCCCCTTGGCTCCTTTATATACGGGGGCGGGGGGCACCTCATAAACACACAAGTTGATCTACAGATCATTCCTTAGCCGTGTGCGGTGCCCCCCTCCACCATATTCCACCTTGGTCATATCGTCGCGGAGTTTAGGCGAAGCCCTGCGCCGGTAGAACATCATCATCGTCACCATGCCGTCGTGCTGACGGAACTCATCTCCGGAGCTTTGCTGGATCGGAGCCCGGAGATCGTCATCGAGTTGAACATGTGCTGAACTCGGAGGTACCGTACGTTCGGTGCTTGGATCGGTCGGATCGTGAAGACGTACGACTACATCAACCGCGTTGTGCTAACGCTTCCGCTTACGGTCTACGAGGGTACGTGGACAACACTCTCCCCTCTCATTGCTATACCATCACCATGATCTTGCGTGTGCGTAGGAAATTTTTTGAAATTACTACGTTCCCCAACAAATCTCCCAAAGCAGTTTTGCGAATGGAGCTTTGAGCTAAGAGATCGAAAATTGCAGCAAAACAAGCTAGAACTCGTGCTTGAGCTGGATGGGGATTTTTTGGGTACAAGATGAAGTGTGTGGGTGCTGGCATAAGTGGAAGGGAGCCACCAGGGTCCCACGAGACAGGGGGCGCACCCTATAGGGGGGCGCCCTCCTCTCTCGTGGCCTGGTGCTTGCCACTCCTGTAGTGTTTTCAGTGCCTAAAATCCCCAAATATTCCAGAAAAAATCATACTAAATTTGCAGGGCATTTGGAGCACTTTTATTTTTGGACTATTTTTTAATGCACGAATAATTCAGAAAACAGACGGATAATACTATTTTTGCTTTATTTATTCTAAATAACAGAAAGTAAAAAGAGGGTACAGAAGGTTGTGCCTTCTAGTTTCATCCATCTCGTGATCATCAAAATGGATCCACTAACAAGGTTGATCAAGTCTTGTTAACAAGCTCATTCCGAATAACATGGAACCGGAGAAATTTTGAATAACACTAAGTTACCTCAACGGGGATATGAAAATCCCCAACAATAAGAATATCATACTTTTTCTTGACAGTAGGGAGAGGAAATTCAAAACCTCCAAAAATGATAGTTGGTACTTTTTCAATAGAATTGATGCTATGAACTTGAGATTGTTTCCTCAGAAAGTGTACCGTATGCTCATTACCATTAACATGAAAAGTGACATTGCCTTTGTTGCAACCAATAACAGCCCCTGCAGTATTAAGAAAAGGTCTACCAAGGATAGTAGACATACTATTGTCCTCGGGAATATCAAGAATAACAAAGTCCGTTAAGATACTGACATTTGCAACCACAACAGGCACATCCTCACAAATACCGACAGGTATAGCAGTTGATTTACCGGCCATTTGCAAAGATATTTCAGTAGGTGTCAACTTATTCAATTCAAGTCTATGATATAAAGAGAGAGGCATAACACTAACACCGGCTCCAAGATCACATAAAGCAGTTCTAACATAGTTTCCTTTAATAGAGCATGGTATAGTTGGAACACCTGGATCTCCAAGTTTCTTTGGTATTCCACCCTTAAAAGTGTAATTAGCAAGCATGGTGGAAATTTCAGGTTCCTGTATCTTTCTTTTGTTTGTAATGATATCCTTCATATACTTAGCATAAGGATTTACTTTCAGCATATTAGTTAAGCGCATACGTAAGAAAATAGGTGTAATCATTTCAGTAAAACGCTCAAAATCCTCATCATCCTTTGACTTGGATGGTTTAGGAGGAAAGGGCATGGGTTTCTGAACCCATGGTTCTCTTTCTTTACCGTGCTTCCTAGCAACAAAATCTCTCTTATCATAATGTTGATTCTTTGATTGTGGGTTATCAAGATCAACAACAGGTTCAATATCTACATCGTTGTTTTTGCTAGGTTGAGCATCAACATGAACATTATCATTAACATTATCACTAGGTTCATGTTCACCACCTGATTGTGTTTCAGCATCAGAAATAGAATTGGGATTCTCAGGTGTGTCTACAATAGGTTCACTAGAAGCATGCAAAGTTCTATCATCTTTCTTTTTCTTCTTTTTAGAAGAACTACGTGCCTCTAAATTATTTCTCTGAGAATCTTGCTCGATTATCTTAGGGTTGCCTTCAGGATAAAAAGGTTCCTGAGTCATTCTACCAGTTCTAGTAGCCACTCTAACAGCAAAGTCATTTTTATTATTTAATTCATCAAGCAAATCATTTTGAGCTTTAAGTACTTGCTCAGCTTGAGTAGCAACCATAGAAGCATATTTGCTAACGCGGTGAAGTTCATCTTTAACTCTAGCCAGATTATCACTTACGCGTCCTATCTCGAAAGCATTATTCTTTAACTCTCTACCAACATAAGCACTAAAACTTTCTTGTCTAGCCATAAAGTCATCAAATTCATCTAAGCAAGGGCTATGAAATTTAGTAGAGGGTATTTCAACTTTATGATATCTACAGAGAGAATTTACCTTTACTACCTCTGTCAAATTATCAAGACAATGTGGTTCTTTAGGCGGTAAATTAAGACCATGTATTTCTTCAATAGGTGGTAAATTCTTAACATCTTCAGCTTTAATACCTTTTTCTTTCATTGATTTCTTTGCCTCTTGCATATCTTCAGGACTGAGAAATAAAACACCTCTCTTCTTCGGAGTGGGTTTAGGAATAGGCTCGGGAGTTGGCTCAATTGGTTCAGAATTACTTGAGAATTGGCTGGGAAGAGTCCAATTATTTTCATTAGTCAACATATTATTCAATAATATTTCAGCTTCATCGACTGTTCTTTCCCTGAAATCACAACCAGCACAACTATCCAAGTAGTCCTTGGAAGCATCGATTAGTCCATTATAAAAGATATCAAGTATTTCATTTTTCTTAAGAGGATGCTCGGGCAAAGCATTAAGTAACCGTAGAAGCCTCCCCCAAGCTTGTGGGAGACTCTCTTCTTTGATTTGCACAAAATTGTATATTTCTCGCAAGGCAGCTTGTTTCTTATGAGCAGGGAAATATTTAGCAGAGAAGTAATAAATCATATCCTAGGGACTACGCACACAACCAGGAGCAAGGGAATTGTACCAAGTCTTAGCATCACCCTTTAATGAGAATGGAAATATCTTAAGGATATATAAATAGCGAGACTTCTCATCATTAGTAAACAGGGTGGCTATATCATTCAACTTGGTAAGATGTGCCACAACAGTTTCAGATTCAAGGCCATAAAAAGGATCAGATTCAACTAAAGTAATAATCTCAGGATCAACAGAGAATTCATAATCCTTATCGGTAACACAGATAGGTGAAGTAGCAAAAGCAGGATCGGGTTTCATTCTAGCATTAAGAGACTGCTGATTCCATTTAGCTAATAATTTCTTAAGATCATTTCTATCATTGCAAGCAAAAAGTTCCCTAGCAGCTTCTTCATTCATAACATAACCCTTAGGAACAACAGGTAATACATAATCATTGGGGGAACCTTCATCATCACTATCATCAATAATAGGTTCTTCAATATTTTCATTCCCCCTAACTCTAGCAAGTTGTTCATCAAGAAATTCACCTAATGGCAAAGTAGTATCACGCACAGAAGTAGTTTCATCATGCATAGCAGAAGTGGCATCATCAATAACATGCGACATATCAGAATTCATAGCAGTAGTAGGTTTAGGTGTCGCAAGCCTACTAATAATGGAAGGAGAATCTAGTGCAGAGCTAGATGGCAGTTCCTTACCTCCCCTCGTAGTTGAGGGCAAAATCTTGGTTTTAGCGCCTTTCAAGTTCTTCATAGTGATCAACAGATATAAATCCCAAGTGACTCGGCGAATAGAGCTATGCTCCCCGGCAACGGTGCCAGAAATTAGTCTTGATAACCCACAAGTGTAGGGGATCACAACAGCTTTCGAGGGTAAAGTATTCAACCCAAATTTATTGATTCGACACAAGGGGAGCCAAAGAATATTCTTGAGTATTAGCAGTTGAGTTGTCAATTCAACCACACCTGGATAACTTAGTATCTGCAGCAAAGTGTTTAGTAGCAAAAGTGGTATGATAATAATAGTAACGGTAGCAAAAGTAAAGATAAATGTTTTTGGGTTTTGTAGTAGTTGTAAAAGAGTAACGGAAAAGTAAATAAGCGAAGAACAATACATGAAAAGCTCATAGGCAATGGATCAGTGATGGATAATTATGCCGGATGCGATTCCTCATGCAATAGTCATAACATAGGGTGATATAGAACTAGCTCCAATTCATCAATGTAATGTAGGCATGTATTCCGTAAATAGTCATACGTGCTTATGGAAAAGAACTTGCATGACATCTTTTGTCCTACCCTCCCGTTGCAGCGGGGTCCTTACGGAAACTAAGGGATATTAAGGGCTCCTTTTAATAGAGAACTGGAACAAAGCGTTAGCACATAGTGAATACATGTACTCCTCAAACTACGGTCATCACCGAGAAGTATCCCGATTATTGTCACTTCGGGGTTGTCGGATCATAACACATAATAGGTGACTATAGACTTGCAAGATAGGATCAAGAACACACATATATTCATGAAAACATAATAGGTTTAGATCTGAAATCATGGCACTCGGGACCTAGTGACAAGCATTAAGCATAGCAAAGTCATAGCAACATCAATCTCAGAAAATAGTGGATACTAGGGATCAAACCCTAACAAAACTAACTTGATTACATGGTAAATCTCATCCAACCCATCACCGTCCAGCAAGCCTATGATGGAATTACTCACGCACGGCGGTGAGCATCATGAAATTGGTGATGGAGGATGGTTGATGATGACGACGGCGATGAATTCCCCTCTCTGGATCCCCGAACGGACTCCAGATCAGCCCTCCCGAGAGAGATTAGGGCTTGGCGGCGGTTCCGTGTCGTAAAACGCGATGAAACTTTCTCCCTGATTTTTTTGCTCCCCGAACGTGAATATATGGAGTTGGAGTTGATGTCGGTCGAGGTCCAGGGGGCCCACGAGATAGGAGGTCGCGCCCTGGGGGGGCCTGTCTGGTGGACAGCCTGTGGGCCCCCTGGCATTGATTCTTTTGCCAAAAATTCTTATTAATTTAAAAAGTGCCTCCGTGGATTTCCAGGACATTCCGAGAACTTTCTTTTCTACACATAAAACAACATCATGGTAGTTCTGCTGAAAACAACGTCAGTCCGGGTTAGTTTCATTCAAATCATGCAAGTTAGAGTCCAAAACAAGGGCAAAAGTGTTTGGAAAAGTAGATACGTTGGAGACGTATCAACTGTGTCAATAGGTTAGTACCAAAAATGATATAAAATGATTGTAAAGCATCCAAGAATGATAATATAACAGCATGGAGCAATCAAAAATTATAGATACATTGGAGATGTATGATATGTCTCCAACGTATCTATAATTTTTTATTGTTCCATGCTATTATATTATCTGTTTTGGATGTTTAATGGGCTTTAATATGCTATTTTATATTATTTTTGGGACTAACCTATTAATTGGAGGCCCAGTGCCAGTTTCTGTTTTTTTGCCTATTTTAGAGTTTTGCAGAAAAGGAATATCAAACGGAATCCAAGCAGAAGGAAACCTTCGCGAGGATCTTTCTTGGACCAAAAGCAATCCAGAAGACTTGGAGTTGAAGCCTGGGACTCTACGAGGAGGCCACGAGGCAGGAGGGCACGCCCAGGGGGGGTAGGCGCCCCCACCCTCGTGGGTCCCTCGTAGCTCCACCGACGTACTTCTTTCGCCTATATATACTCTTTGTCGATTGTACTAAAGTAGGGGTACCTTAGTACCCGAACTTGTCTGCACGGGCGGTCATGACACCCAGCAGCAAGGCTTGGGACGCCCGCAAGGCTCTCCACCACTCCTCTATTCTTTATTACTGCCATTCAAGAACAAAGTACTAGCCAAGAGAACACGAAGGCCCCGGCAAGAGGAGCTTGCCGGGAAGGCTAACCAGGGCATCATCGGAAGACTTGCTTGGCGCCCCAGCGCCAAGCAAGCGCAGCGACCGGCAAGCTTGCCGGCACATCAAGCAAAGGGCCGCGGCAAGGCACTTGCCGCAGCAAGGCTGCCACCCAGACTCCAGCGCATCCAGCGACGTGTCATCGCAAGGCCATCCCAAGGGCACGTGGCGAGGCGCTACGCAGCTATACGGAGCGAGGTGGCAAGCGGAGCTGACAGAGGTGTCATCGTGGCAACCGGTGGCTCACCTAACGGTCACTCCTCCTGCACTGTTGGGGCGACCGGACGGGCATTTAATGCCCTTGTCCCCTGCCGTCAGAGTTAGGTACGGGCACTGTTGTGCACTGTTGCACCAACCTGCGCTTTTACATTTCTACCCCCTCTTCCTACGCTGCCACCTGTGGGTACCCCCTTCAGACTATAAAAGGGAGGCCCATGCGCACGTAGAAGAGGTTCGGTCCATTCGACACCCACAGCACTACCATACGCTCGCACGCTCGAGCTAGATCAAATAACAACACGGAAGCAGCGAGAGGGTGTTATCTCTCCGGAGAGCCCCGAAGCTGGGTAAAGATTGCCCGTCTCCCCGCGCGCGCCCGACCTCGATCTGCTCTGCGCGCGACCCCCGCTCCCCTGCCGAGCCAGAAGGGGCCCCCAGTGCCCCATAGGTGCTCGAGGCCACAGAGATAAGCCCGACATCTTTGGCGCGCCCGGTAGGGGCGTCGAGGTCGTGAGCATCGATCCGATCTCCCGCGCTACATCAGCGTCATCGTCAACATGCCACCGAAGAAGAAGCCTCGGAGGTGGCGCTCCGTCTACATCAATTCCACCACCACCGCGAGAGCAAGCGGCGGTGAAGTGGACGCCGGCGGAGCGGGTGCCGCCGGTGGGTCTCGTGTCGTCACCAGATCCAAGAACAAGGCCCCGCAAGCGTCGGCGACGGTGCAGACGCCGTGCCCTTCCCAAGAGGTGCAAGGTCAACAACGCCCCGGTGCTCCTAGCACCATGCTTGCGTTGGAGCAAGGCCAAGCTGGTGGGTCGCGGGGACTTCGAGGTCGCATGCTGCGCCCGCATTTGGCGCGAGTGAGGTGCGATCGCTGGGAGGTGTTGCTCCTCCCAATCCGGTTGGGAGTCCGAGCACATCCCGCTCCTCGCGCCTCTCGTCGCCGCCGCCACCCAAGACAGCAGAGGAAGCGCTGGCCCGAGCCCAGCTGCTTCTAGATTTCCCTCCGGCGCCACACAAGATTGAAGACTGGAGGATGGCCATACACAGCCTCATCGGCCGCTTAACGGCGACAAGCCCCGGCGACCGAAGCGCCGAGGGCCCGGCAAGACGCCCGCGCAGCCCGGCGCCGACAGACGGCACTGGGTGCCGCTTCCGGCGCCCCAGCCCCAAAGACCAAGATCGCCACTCGCCGGACCAACCTTGACGGCGACTCCACGCGTCGTCGGACCCTTGAACTTCGCCGTGATCAGCGCCACGTTCTCCAAGAGCGGCAACACGAAGACGCTTCCTTTTCGATCAGCCGGAGAGAAACGCGCGTCAATCGACCAGCGCTGGCGGGCCCTTATCGACGCCGACGCACCGGAGAACGAGGCGACTTGCAGACGCGGCAGGTTGCCCTGCGTTCACCGCGAGCTGCGGCAAGTCGATGGCCCAAAACCAAGAACTTCAAGCGGATGTACCGAGAAATGCGGCGGCAGGATACACCGTCGGAGTTCCTCGGCATCTACACCATCGCGGTGCAAAGCTGCCGAGGGCGCGACGAGAAGATCTCGCCAACTACTTCCCCCGGCGGTACTCAAGCCTAACGTCCGATCTTGGCTCATGCACTTGCCGGACGGCTCCATCTCTTCATGGGCGGACTGTGCCATCGGTTTGTCGGCGCCTTCACGGGTGGCCACAAGCCTCATGGCGGAGAGTGACCTCCACTTGCTCGTCCGAAGGAGGGGAGCCCTGCGCAAGTATATACAAAGATTCAGCCAGTGCAATGCAACATCGGGCGTCCACGCCCACCCCGCGGTTATTAGCGCGTTTCATCAGAACGTGTGTAACCGCAGGATGAGGGAGGAGATGGCGATGATTAAGATCAGAGATGTCAGCGAGCTCTACGCTCTTGCCGACAAGTGTGCACGGGTTGAGGAGGGGAGGAAAATCCCCGGAGAGGTTGCCGGAGCAGAAGGATCTGACAGTGAGGACGCCGCCCCGGCAAGGAAGAACCGGAGGCGGAACAATAGGAAGAGGAAAGCTAAGGATGTGCTAGCTGTTGAGCATTCCGGCAACGGAGGCTGCTCCGACAAGGCCAAGATCGACGACTCCGGCGAGGTCAGAGCGCCGCCGACAAGCGAGGATGGCTCCGCAAGCGTTATTGCAAGATCCACCGCACCAAAGGCCATGACCTCCAAACCTGCAAAAAGTAGAGCAGATGGCGGAGCTGCAAAAGCTGAGTATGGCGCCGCGATAAGGAGAGAGCCCAGGAGGTGGCGGAGGATCCGCAAGAAGCTTCCGCCCGGGAGGACACTGCGGCAAGGCTAAGCCGCTGCAAGGAGACAGCCTCCCGCCGCCGCGATAAGGACGAAGATGAAGATGAAGATGAAGAGATGGAGGAAGATGAGGCTGATGACCAGGAGTTTCAGAAGGCAACGGAGGTGTTGTGCATCGACGGCGGCGCCTCTCTGCACACCTCGCACCGCCAACTCAAGCAATGGGTGCGAGAAGTGAACGCAGCAGAGCCGTCCGTCGAGGCGCGCAAGCCTCTGAAGTGGTCCAACACGCCCATCATCTTCGACATTGAGGACCACCCTGATCGCATCACTGCGGTCGGGTGCTTGCCGATGTTGGTTTCACCAACAATCCGCAACCTCAAGGTCACGAAGATGCTGGTTGACGGCGGGGCCGGCCTGAACTTGATTTCCTCCGCAGTGCTCAAGAAGCTCCAGATCCCCGACAGCGAGCTTGAAGAGACTGGCACCTTTCAAGGAATAAATCCGGGAAGGAGCCAGCCCAAGGGGAAGATCACATTGCCGGTGACGTTCGGCAGCGAGCTGAACTTCAGGACTGAGAGGGTCACATTCGACGTGGCTGATATCCCCTTACCCTACAACGGGATACTCGGCCGACCCGCACTCGCCAAGTTCATGGCAGCCTCTCACCACGCATACAATGTGCTCAAAATGCCTGGCCCGATGAGTGTCATTTCTGTCCAAGGCGACAAGAAGGATGCGCTCATCTGCGCCGACAAGATCTACCGGGAAGCAGCTGCTGCAGCAGAGCGCAAGCCACTTGCCGCTGAAGCTCCCCGGGGGAAGAAGAAGACCAAGTCCGGCAAGGACAGCTCTAGTGCTCACTCCGGCAAGCGCATCTCCCCGGAGCGCTACGCCGCCGTCGAGGACGCGCCATCGAGCTCCACCGGCAAGTGCAAAAAGGCGAAGGTAACTTCACCAGAGACCAAGAAGGTGGCCGCCAAGGAAGAAGGCACTGGTGGTACCTTCACCATTAGTGCCACGCTTGATCCTAAATAGGAAAGCGCGCTCGTTGCTTTCCTGCGGGCGAATGTTGATGTGTTTGCATGGCGACCATCTGACATCCCCGGTGTTCCCAGGGAAGTAATCGAGCACCACCTTGCCGTCTGCCCTCACGCGCGGCCCGTCAAACAAAAAGTCAGAAAGCAAGCGGTAGAGCGGCAAGAGTTCATAGCAGAAGAGATCAGGAAGTTGGAAGCGGCGGGACTGGTCCGTGGAGTACTTCATCCGACGTGGCTAGCCAATCCAGTGGTCATACGCAAGGCGAACGGGAAGTGGAGGCTTTGCATTGACTTCACTGACGTTAATAAAGCTTGTCCCAAGGATCCATTTCCCTTGCCGCGCATTGACCAGATTGTCGACTCCACGGCGGGATGCGATCTGCTTTCATTCCTTGGTGCATACTCAGGATATCATCAAGTCTTCATGGCTGAAGAGGATGAAGAGAAGACCACATTCATTACTCCATGTGGCACGTACTGCTTCGTACGGATGCCTTCGGACTAAAGAATGCTGGCTCAACATTTGCGAGTAGTCGATCACGCTTTTGAGCCACAACCGCACGTAAATGTGGAAGCTTACATGGATGACATAGTGGTCAAGAGCAAGGACAAAGAGACTTTGATCCGAGATTTAGACGAGACCTTCACAAATCTGCGCAAGATCAACCTCAAGTTGAATCCGAGAAGTGCGTGTTCGGGTTCCTTCCGCAAGCTTCTCGGATTCTTCAGTATCCGAGGGGATTGAAGCCAATCCCGACAAGATCAAGGCCATTGAGCAAATCGAAGCACCGAAGCGAGTCAAGGGCGTCGAAGGCTTGCGGCTGCGTTCTTGCCCTTAGCGAGTTCATTTCCAAGTCTGCTGAGCAGCTACTGCCGTTTTCAAAATCTTGAAAAAGGCGGGTCCAATAAAGTGGACTTCGGAAGCGGAGGCTGCGCTGCAGGACTTGAAGAAATATTTGTCCTCCACTCCAACACTTGTCGCACCTAAGCCACAAGAGAAGTTGCTGCTATATCTGGCGGCAACCAATCAAGTGGTTAGTGCTGCGTTGGTGGCGGAGAGAGAGGCAGATGATGAGCCAACGGCCGCGGCATGCGAGTCCAGTGACAAGCAGGGGGCTTCCCCGACAAGCTCTGGCTCGACAAGCCCTGATCCGGCAAGTTCTGGTTCCGGCAAGGATGGGTCTGCGCAGCCACAAGAAGGGAAACAGAAGAAGATGGTGCAGCGCCCAGTTTACTTTGTCAGTTCCCTTCTACAGGGGGCTAGATCAAGGTACTCCGGTGTGCAGAAGTTGCTTTTCGGCCTCCTCATGGCCTCGAGGAAGCTGCGCCATTACTTTCAAGCACATGAGATCACAGTAGTCACTCGCTTTCCGTTGAAGAGGATATTGCGTAATCCAGAGGCAACAGCGGGATTGTCGAGTGGGCCTTTGGAATTGTCAAGCTTTGGCCTCAAGTTTGAAAGTACTTCTACCATTGAGCGGACATTGGCAGAATTTATAGCAGAATGGGCGCAACGCCCGATGAAGAAACTCCAGAGAAGAGCATCCCCGTCAAGGAAGCAGGCAAAGAATGGATCATGTACTTTGATGGTGCCTTCTCGCTGCAAGGCGCCGGTGCGGGCGTACTACTTGTCGCACCCACCGGAGAGCACCTCAAGTACGTGATCCAGATGCACTTTCCCAAGGAGCAGGCAACGAACAATACTGCAGAGTATGAGGGCTTGCTTTCCGGACTCAGGATAGCGGCAGAACTTGGGATCAGGAAGCTTATTGTCAGAGGTGATTCGTGGCTCGTCGTCCGCCAAGTTAACAAGGATTATCAGAGTCCATTGATGGAGGCATGCATTGATGAAGTGAGAAAGCTAGAAGAGCATTTTGACGGCCTGCAAATGGAACATGTTCCAAGAGCTCAGAATCACATTGCAGATGGCCTGTCAAAGTGCGCCAGACTCAAGCTGCACAATGGAACCGAGGATTTTGTGCTCAAGCTGACTCAACCATCTGTGACACCATCGACTGGACAAAGCAGGAAAAGGAAGTTGGTTACTGGCGACTACTTCCCGGTAGAGCTCCCCGAAGCCGCCGCCAAGAAGATCCCAGAATCAACACGAAAGTCTTGAGGAGCGGTTCGCTCGACAAGCCCTGTGGGCTGTTTCGTTGAAGCGAGCGCCCCGACAAGCTGTGTCCCGACACGCTTGCCGGGAGCATCACGCTCCGGCAGGATCCCAGATCCTTGCCGTGGAAGCGGATGTTCCCGCAGCAGCATTTGCGCCTTTAGTCCTTGTCGTCGAGCCTCAGGCTCTGGCATGGGCACAATAGATCGTCAATTTCCTTCAAACAGGGGAACTTCCCGAGGAACAAGAAGAAGCGGAGAAAGTAGCCCGGCAATCAAATGGACAGCAGCTGTTGGCAGAGATACATGGAGGCATATGTGGCCACCACATTGGCGCGAGAGCACTTGCTGGCAAAGCTTTCCGGCAAGGTTTCTTCTGGCCGACAGCCCTCCAGGATGCGACTGCGCAAGTAACCAAGTGTGAAGCATGCCAGTTCCATTCCAAACAGATTCACCAACCAGCTCAAGCTCTCCAAACAATCCCTTTGTCCTGGCCATTTTCGGTCTAGGGGCTCGACATCCTCGGCCCCTTCCCCCGAGCTGTCGGGGGCTTTGAGTACTTGTACGTTGCAATCGACAAGTTCACAAAGTGGCCGGAAGTGGAACCAGTGAGGAAGGTGATAGCACAATCAGCAGTCAAGTTCTTCAGGTTAATTGTTTGCCGTTTCGGAATCCCCAACAGGATCATCACCGACAATGGCACACAATTCATGAGCCGCACCTTCATGCAAGACGCCCAAGATCTTAGCACCAAGATTTGCTTTATACATTGCTCACCCGAGAAGCAACGGTCAAGCGGAGAGGGCGAACGCTGAAGTGCTCTGTGGCTCAAGACCGAACTTTTGATAGGCTGCACAAGTGCGGAAGAAATTGGATCGGCAGCTGCCGGTGGTTCTTTGGTCGATCAGACGACGCCAAATCGAGCCACCAGCCGGACACCCTTTGCTCTCGTCACGGAGCAGAGGCGATTCTCCCCACGGAACTTCGTATCGGGTCACCACGAGTGCTCGCTTATGATGAGCTTGAGCAAGAGCAGCTGCGGCAAGATGACGCGCTCCTCCTCGAGGAGGATCGTCTTCAGGCTGCTGTGCGAGCTGCTCGCTACCAGCAAGCTTTGCGCCGCTATCATAGCCGCAAAGTTAACGCCAGAAGCTTCGAGGAAGGCGACCTTGTTCTTGGCGAGTTCAATCCGCCAAGAATTCAAACAAGTTGGCCTTGAAGTGGGAAGGCCCTTACCGGGTGAAACGAGTCACTAGGCCCGCGCTGTCCGCTTTGAGACCGAAGATGGCGTTCAAATGAGCAACTCTGGAACATAGAACATCTTTGCAAGTTTTACCCATAAAGCGCGATTGCGGACCCATTCCGCAACCACTTTCTTTTGTACAAGCATTGCGGCTGCCGCATGTAACCCTTTGTACAAAGCCAGCGCAGCCCGTGCGTAAATAAAGTTCGCGTGCTTCGCACATCTTGTCAAATTTAATGCATTATCTCCTTTTTGCATCTGTACCTGACACTCTGTGCAGCACACCACCCCGGTAAGCAATAGCGAACCTTAGGGTTCCATACGATTATTTTCTCTTCTTTCTTCTCATAGACAGAAGATTCCTCCGCCCACAAGTTCACCGGGGGGAAGGGAAGGTAGAAGTATGGAACAGGCGACGCTCAAAGGAATCTAGCCTTGCCGGGACGCAGAAGACAGAAAAGCTAAGTAGCCAAAGATTGAGCCTAGTCATTTAAAAAAAAATCAAGTTATATCCCTTGAACGTTCGTGCCTTGTATGGAAAACCTGTGCGCGGAGGAATCGACTCGCGACCAA
Source organism: Aegilops speltoides (assembly GCA_021437245.1). Lineage (NCBI taxonomy): Eukaryota > Viridiplantae > Streptophyta > Magnoliopsida > Poales > Poaceae > Aegilops > Aegilops speltoides. Next base: position 415,244,253 of record CM038141.1, on the reverse strand, counting down.
ATTGCGCCCTTGCGTTGTTTCCGAGCCCGCTCAACAACGCAAGTGGACCGCAACTGGTCCCGACAAGATTTCTTGCCGGAAGCAGCATCACCACAGGCTGCTGATGTTCCGCACTCAGCAAGTATGCTCGCGCCGGCAAGGTTCCCCAACGCGTAGGGTAAAAAGCATACAAGGGATGCAACAGAATAAAGGGAATAGCGCGGCAAGCAGTATCCATAATTAAGTTATATTACAAGAATGACTTATTATGGCGCTAAGTGAAATTGTTCCCATAATTAAAATGGCAGCAGCAAGACGAAGGGAGAAGAGGAAGTGCGAGACTATTGTGCTCCCCTTCCGCCCCTTTTTAAAGGACGAGGTGGGGGCTCAGCCGCCCCGCTCAGCCAATCAGGGAGCAAGGAGGGCAGAGGAGCGGGGCCGACTCGCCATCTTCGCCCGTGACGGCTCGGTCTCCCACCTTCGCCGCCCACGACCTCCCACGCATGAGAGCCGCGTGGCGAAAAAGCGGAGCCGGGGCGACGGGTGAAGTGACCTCGCCCTGCACTGTGATCACGGGGGTGGATGCCTTAAAGATCGCGACGCGCCACCCACGTCTCCCACGACGCCGCAATAATCGCGCGCGTTGCTATGGAGAGCGCGATGGGCGCTGGAGCCCGTTCTTTGTGCGGACCAGCCACGCGTGCCGTGCCTTTGTTTTGGGCCTGGCCCAACAACGCTTCAAGACCGTGTATGGCCCAGGCCCGGGGGCTCCTGTCGGTGTACTAAAGTAGGGGGTACCTTAGTACCCCGAACTTGTGCACGGGCGGTCGCAGCACCCCGCGGCAAGGCTTGCCGGACGCCCGGCAAGGCTCTCCACCACTCCTCTATTCTTTATTACTGCCATTCAAGAACAAAGTACTAGCCAAGAGAACACGAAGGCCCCGGCAAGAGGAGCTTGCCGGGAAGGCTAACCAGGGCATCATCAGAAGACTTGCCGCGGCGCCCCGCGCGCCCCGGCAAGGCCCAGCGACCGGCAAGCTTGCCGGCACATCAAGAAAAGGGCCGCGGCAAGGCACTTGTCGCGGCAAGGCTGCCACCCAGACTCCAGCGCATCCAGCGACGTGTCATCGCAAGGCCATCCCAAGGGCACGTGGCGAGGCGCTACGCAGCTATACGGAGCGAGGTGGCAAGCGGAGCTGACAGAGGCGCCATCGTGGCAACCGGTGGCTCACCTAATGGTCACTCCTCCTGCACTGTTGGGGCGACCGGACGGGCATTTAATGCCCTTGTCCCCTGCCGTCAGAGTTAGGTAGGGGCACTGTTGTGCACTGTTGCACCAACCTGCGCTTTTACATTTCTACCCCCTCTTCCTACGCTGCCACCTGTGGGTACCCCCTTCAGACTATAAAAGGAAGGCCCATGCGCACGTAGAAGAGGTTTGGTCCATTCGACACCCACAGCACTACCATACGCTCGCACGCTCGAGCTAGATCAAATAACAACACGAAGCAGTAGTAGGGGTGTTATCTCTCCGGAGAGCCCCGAAGCTGCGTAAAGATTGCCCGTCTCCCCGCGCGCGCCCGACCTCGATCTGCTCTGCGCACGACCCCGCTCCCCTGCCGAACCAGAAGGGGCCCCCAGTGCCCATAGGTGCTCGAGGCCACAGAGATAAGCCCCGACACTCTTATACCCTAGAAACATCAGGGGGAGCCACGAAACCACTTTCCACCGCCGAAACCTTCTGTACCCACGGATCCCATCTTGGGGCCTTTTCCGGTGATCTACATCAACACCATTGCCTCTCCGATGAAGCGTGAGTAGTTTACCACAGACCTTCGGGTCCATAGTTATTAGCTAGATGGCTTCTTCTCTCTCTTTGATTCTCAATACAAAGTTCTCCTCGATGTTCTTGGAGATCTATTCGATGTAATACTCTTTTGCGGTTTGTTTGCCGAGATCCGATGAATTGTGGATTTATGAACTTGATTATCTATGAATATTATTAGGTTCTTCTCTGAATTCTTATATGCATGAGTTGATATCTTTGCAAGTCTCTTCGAATTATCGGTTTAGTTTGGCCTACTAGATTTATCTTTCTTGCCATGGGAGAAGTGCTTAGCTTTGGGTTCAATCTTGCGGGGCAGCAAGGCACGTATTGTATTGTTGCCATCGAGGATAAAAAGATGGGGTTTATATCATATTGCTTGAGTTTATCCCTCTACATCATGTCATCTTGCTTAATGCGTTACTCCGTTCTTATGAACTTAATACTCTAGATGCATGCTGGATAGCGGTCGATGTGTGGAATAATAGTAGTAAATGCAGAATCGTTTCAGTCTACTTGACACGGACGTGATGCCTATGTTCATGATCATTGCCTTAGATGTCTTCATAATTATGCGCTTTTCTATCAATTTCTCGGCAGTAATTTGTTCACCCACTGTAATACATGCTATCTTGAAAGAAGCCACTAGTGAAACCTATGGCCCCCGGGTCTCTTTTCTATCATATTATATCTCTTTTATTTACATCGCATCTCGTTTACTATTTTGCAATCTTTACTTTCCAATCTATACAACAAAAATACCAAAAATATTTACTTTACTATCTCTATCAGATCTCACTTTTGCGAGTGACCGTGAAGGGATTGACAACCCCTTTATCGCGTTGGTTGCAAGGTTCTTGATTGTTTGTGCATGTACTAGGTGACTTGTGTGTCGTCTCCTACTGGATTGATACCTTGGTTCTCAAAACTGAGGGAAATACTTATGCTACTTTGCTGCATCACCATTTCCTCTTCAAGGGAAAAACCAATGCAAGCTCAAGAGGTAGCAATGTATCACCAATAACGAGATTGAACTAGGTATGAAGATATCGATGATCGAATCTTGGGCAAGTAACATACGATAGACAAAGGGAATAATGTATGTTGTCATAACAGTTCGACTGATAAAGATCTTCGTAGAGTATGTAGGAGCCAATATGAGCATCCAGGTTCCGCTATTGGTTATTGACCGGAGAGGTGTCTCGGTCATGCCTACATGGTTCTCGAACCCGTAGGGTCCGCACACTTAACGTTCGATAACGATATAGTATTATATGAGTTGTGTGATTTGGTGACCGAATGTTGTTTGAAGTCCTGGATGAGATCACGGACATGACGAGGAGTCTCTAAGTGGTCGATGGTCGAGAGGTAAAGATTGATATATAGGATGATGGTATTCGGACACCAGAAGTGTTTCGGGAAGCACCGGGTACTTATCGGGTCACCAGAAGGGGTTCCGGGCACCCCCGGCAAAAGATATGGGCCTTATGGGCCAAGAGGGGAAATGCACCAGCCAAAAGAAGAACAGAAAGCACTGGTGCCCATTTATCAGAAGAAGAAAGCTTTGATAGCTCATGGGCTTAAAGCCATTAATTTGACCCGGTGCTGGATCGATGGGCACGTTCAACCCCTTAGTGTGTGTGACCGCCCTCTTTGTGAGTACTCAGGGGTGGATGACAACATGTGCTATTCACGTGAAGTCATGGAGCCGGCCAAGCTAAACCAGGTAGTCAAGAAGCTATTAGGCGAGTCCCTCACAAAAATTGCACTTGTTGGTCTTGCACCTTTCTACGTCAGTAGCCCAGCCCCAGAGGTATACATCTTGTTACTTGATTCTCATCTCTATATGCTTTTCCTTTATCATGCTTCCTCACAATAATGCCGGCTTATGTCCTTTCAGCCAAACTCGGATTGGTGGTAAACCGAGTATGAAGCTCCCAACACCCCTGAGGAGCAAATGGCTGGAGATGATGATGATGAAGAAGAAGATGAGGAAGAGGAGGAAATTTACGAGGTAGAGGGATACTACAACAAGAACCCCCCTCCCCCTAGCAACGCATCGATGTGTTGTCGTTTGTCCATATAAGTGTTGCTAAGGTCAACACCAGCGGACTATTGTGCGTTTCGTTGGTAGCGTTGCAAGAGCCTACAACGATGTAGATAGATCCATTGGTAATCTGAAGAATAATGCGTTGCAAGGAAACAATGGATTCATCCAAGGCTTCTATCCGTTGGTGTTTGCATAATATAATAACATTGATACATAATTATTTATAATAGTAGGTATAGTTAGAATAGTTGTACATGGTACAACTTTTTTTTCGAACTTGTAGTAGACAACTTTAGTAAAATTGATGGAGTAGAAATAAAAATGATATATTGATTCAATTGTACAATCTTTACATTGCAATGCAAGTACCATCAATTAGGACTCAATCACTTTCTTAGAAGATGAAACATTTTACATGATATAAATTCTAAACATACGTAGAATTTTCTCCATTCTCCTCCAAGTACCAAGCATTAGCATATATTCTCCAAGGACAAGGATACAAGTAATCATCTAGTATTGAACTTCTCAACCTACAAAGAAAAATCATAATACTATTTAGGCATCAATTCAGGATTTGAAGTTTAAAAATATACATGATATGCATTGTACTAAAAAGGATCCACCAAAAAATTACCAAGTGCCCAAGAAAAGATCGGTTGGAGAAAAGACATATGCTCATGTTTGTCTTACAGATAACTTAGTAGGAGTACATAGTAAGACAGTGATCGTCTTTGATCAATCAGATGTACCTGTTCACTATGAACAACCATCAACATGTATTTACTACTAACAATTATCCAAAGATTATGTTATATTAACGATGAGATCAATTCAGCAACCAACTAAATGTTGGTAGGTAACAATAACATTGACTATACATAATTCATCATTCCAATTTCCAAAGGTCTCTGCATTAAAAAAATTCCTGTCAACATTACTCGTGAACTACTCAGCCTTGGTATGGTGTATTAGGAGAAAAAGTATCAATACCAATAGCTCAAAATCTAAATAATCTAGGCCTGGTCGACCTACGCCTGTCGGGACGCGGCATACCGCTCCTTCAGTACCATGTCCATGTAGTGAGCACGGGCCTCGCCCATGGTGATGCTGGCATTGGCCAGCGCGGACGATGGCGCCTGCTCCTTGGCCACCTCCACCATTGGTGCGTTTGCAGCACCGATCTCTTGTGAGCTCGGCCATCTGGCACCCTAGCAGCTAGCCGCAATGGCAACGATCTCCTTCATCTGGCGCCACCCCACAAGGCTTTAGAGCTCGAGGAGGCCATGGCGGGTGTGGTGCGGAGAGGAGATAGAGAGTAAAGGAGGGTGGATGGATGCGGCTATGCTGCTAGGCGGCCCGTGGGGTTTAAGTAGTGGGTGGAGGGCAGGCTAGGCGGCGAGGTCCTTAATGGTGAGTGCCAGACAGATGGACGGGTAGCATCCGAGTAGGTTCCTCCGCAACCGCGTACATTTATTGGAGGGAGGCGGACGAACTGGTGTCGTTTGAATGCGTAGAGACATCGCATGCACGGGGAAGCGATGCAGGCGGCGCTCTCGGCTTGCATGCCACTTCATGTTAGCTCATTGAGTGGTTGCGTCCACTCTGGGCCAGCATGAATGTGGCGTTGGCGCTCTATAGCGGCGCTGACTAGCATCGGGAGGGAAAGCGCGAGTGCGGCGGGGGTTTTGGTGGGCGAGGCGGTCAAAAGCGGCGTGGCGATGGTGCGACACCCACCCCCCCGATTTGCGGGAAAAGGTGCATCCGGATAGCTGAATAGACTGATGGAGGACCGTGTTGGATGGCAAAAGATCCGGACCGCGCAGTCCGGAGTTTGCGGGCGGTTCGAGGGTCGAAGTCGAAAATAACTTAATATTTTCAGGACGAACTCGTGCAACTACGATGCCTTTTCCTTCTGTGGCCATTACCTCTACCCACATGGTGTGCATTCCCATATGTATGCATCAACCCTACACAACTGTCGCGTGCGGATCCCTGCTTGTCAGCACCGAAAGAAATAAAAATGGCTACCAGGAACAAAAATAGAAAATAGAAAATCTCAGACTATCCTTCATGGAAAAGGGCATGAGAAAATCCTCAGGCTATCTTTTTGGGGAAACATTTCCCACCGGCCAGCCAGCTACACACGCGCGGTTGGATAAGAAATAGCTTTGGCGCTCCCTGACCGCACGTTTCGTGTGGGTCCATGCACCGCCCGACTCCTTCCATCCTTATTTGTTCCCTTTGCAGCTCGTCTTCCTCCTCCCATCCTTGGTCCTCCCGCAGCTCATCTTTCCCCTATGCTCTCAACGACAACCATGGAGCTCCTACCCGACCTTGTTTTCTACCTCTCTTCTCTCCACATGTCGGCTCAACTCCAATCTCCCCTGCTAAACGACGACGCGGTTGTTGCGCGCAGGTAGGCCATCGGTGTTGATGACGGCGACCAGCGTGCTGCAACCACGGTCGCTCTGTCGCTGCTTCCGGCAATGGTTTTTGTTTCCTGGACCCAACGGGGATGCAGATGTTGGAACCAACTACAATGTATGTTGGAACCGCGGTGGAAGATGTTGCATCCGACGATGGATTTTGCTGCCACCGAAGCTTCAGCCGGCGACCTGATCACCGTCGGTTTGTTGCAACCGTACCCCGTAGAAGCTACATTCGCGCAGAGCTGCAGCCCTTCACGCAGGAGCTGCACCGGGGACGCCATCATCGGCGAATGCTACAACCGTACACTGCAAAAGCTACATCCACGCCCGCCACCGTTTCGACAATGTTACAACCATGTATGCCGGTGTTGCAACCGACTCGACATCGGCGAGGCTGCAAGCATGAACATGCAAGAGCTGCAACCGACGCCCTTGCTGCAACTAGCGGCGAGCACCTGCGTTGGGGGACGACGACGATCGGGACTGCAACCAGTGGGGGTGGATGCATCATCCATGGCCGATTGGGGACTTCAGCCTTCCGTACTACATCGATTGCTGACGGTGAGCTACTCGTGCATTGCAGCAGGGGAGGCGAGAGATGCAAGCGTCGTTGGGGATTTTTACCGAGCGGGTCGAGGGAGAGAGATGGTTAAGTTTGTGCCGGTCGACCGGCGCCTAGTAGTGACCATTTTTGTTTGAACTTGAATCCTCAGACTTTCAATGGTTTCAATGGTGTTGCATTTTATTTTTTAGTTTTTTATTATTATTTTTTGAGAAGATTCAATGGTGTTACATTTTATTTTATTTTAAGGCAATTAAATGGGTTTTTTTAGCTGCTGTATCCTTTATTAGAAGTTCAAAAACATGGGGATACAGATAATTTCGAGCAAAATGCTAAGCCACATGTGGCGCCCGGGACTTAGGGAAGCCGCTGCCTTTGCCAAGGCATGGGCTTCTCCATTGTGCTTTCTATTTTCATGTATGAACTCTACATCCTGGAATTGCCGCCTTTGATATTTGATATCCTGCAAGATGGAATGATAGTTGCAGGGAACTTCAGCTTGTATGTTCAACACCGCTTCCAAACAATCTGATGCTACACAAAATGATTGAATATGCAAATCTGCTGCAAATGAGAGAGCCTCACTGCAAGCCTGTGCCTCGAGGATGGTAGGGTCAGATCGGCCTTCATAGATGATTGCCGAGGCACCTAGGTACTTGCCCTGTTTGTCCCTACATACCACTGTTGAGGCTGCTCTATCTCCGATCTTGGAAAACCCGGCATCCACATTCATTTCAGCGTCATGATGCTCGAGCTGGAGCCAGTTGGACCGATTCGAAACCACGTGACCCCCTTCTGTTGCATGCAGGTCCCTGCTATTTACACGCAGGTCCCTGGACGTTACATGCAGGTCCTTGGGCCTTGATTTTCTGTCTGGTAGCATCTCGAGTTTGGCTAAAAACTTCTTGATGAAAGTGTGGGTGCTTAGTGGACTCTGAAATTGGTTGTCGTGTATAGCCCGACGTCTTGCCCACCAGATGGCCCACATGGTGACCAGCACTTGTGCTAGGTCCGCCGAAGGTAGAGTGTCAACAAGCCATAACATCCATAACTTAGCATCCATCTCCCTGTTTGAGATGATTGTTTCCAACAGATCCTCTTCGGTGAGGGCCCAGACACACCGGGCCATGCGGCAGTCAAAGAGAGAATGGCGCCAAGTGCCGACTGCTGCGTGACAGATCGAACATTCCGCCGAGTCAGTCATGCTTCGATGCTTCCGTACCTCTCCTGTAGGAATAGAACTCTTCGCCAACCGCCAGGCAAAAACACGTACTTTTGAGGGAACTGCAGCGCCCCAAAGTGTAGACCAAGACCTGCCTGAATCAACACGCGAGTGACCCTCGTTGTTTTCCAGCCAGTCCGTGCGTTGCTGTTTTGTTGCGGACAGGAGCTTGTATGCTGACCTGACAGTGAATATTCCCTTCCGTTCATAATGCCACGCCCATAACTCTTCCCGTACACGGTAGCTTAGCGGGATATTGCAGATTGCTTCCTTATCCATCATGTAAAAGTGAGTCTCAAGCTTGTCCATATCCCAAGATGATGTGATCGGGTTAATAAGTTCGGAAACCATCTGAGGAGGGTCCAGCGTTTTGGGACATACCGGTCGGAGCTTGAAGTCTCGTGGTATCTAGTTATCACTCCAGATGTTAGTATGTTCACCGGAGCCAATTCGTTTTACTAGTCACAGTCGTAAGGTGTCTCTTCCTTCCATCAGGGAGCGCCAAACCTGTGAGGGGTTCTTGCCTAGTTCAGCTTCAAGGATGGATGAGGTAGGGTAGTAAACTGCTTTAAGAATCCGGGCGCTCAGAGAGTTTGGCTCCTGGAGAAGACGCCAAGCTTGCCTTGCAAGCAAGGCTAGGTTGAAGAGCTCGATGTCGCGAAACCCCATACCTCCCATGAACTTCGGCTGCGTCATGACTTCCCACGATACCCAAGCGGTCTTTCTTTCTCCGTTTTTTGATCCCCACCAAAACTTCCTCAAGATGCCATTGATGTGCTGGCATAAGCCTCTAGGGAGTTTGAAACACGCCATAGAGTATGTAGGAATTGCTTGAGCCACAGATTTGATGAGCACCTCCTTCCCTCCAACTGAAAGTGCTTTCTCCATCCAGCCTTGCACTTGCTTCCAAATTCTGTCCTTGAGGTATTTAAAAGATCCCTCCTTGGCTCTCCCTACATCGGCAGGGAGGCCCAGATATTTTTTGGACAACTTCTCATTTTGAACTTGAAGTATTTGCTTTACCTCTTGCCTCGAGGTTTCTGAGCAGCCCTTGCTGAAGAATATGGAGGATTTCTCCTTGTTAATTCGTTGTCCCAAAGCCGCACAATATTTCTGGAGGAGGGTATCCACTCTGCTTGCCATCTCAGGAGTAGCATTAAAGAATAAAAGACTATCATCTGCAAAAAGCAAGTGATTTACCTCAGGTGCACCAGGTGCTACCGTGATGCCATTTACAGTCTCGTCCGGTTGCGTGGATTTCAGAAGGCAAGAAAGTCCTTCAGCAGCCAATAAAAATAAATATAGGGATATAGGGCAGCCCTGTCGAAGTTCTCTGGAAGGCTGAAACTCCTCCTGCTTGCCACCGTTAAAGATGACCGAAAACGAGACCGATGTGACACACCGCATCACTTTTTGTGTAAAAAGCGGGCTGATTCCCAGTTTGAGCATAACTCTCTCCAAATAATTTCACTCTAACCTGTCGTAGGCCTTCATCATATCAAGTTTTAACGCGTAATACCTGTTGCCCTTCAACTTCCTGGTTTTCATGAAGTGGAGACACTCATAGGCTGATATGAAGTTGTCTGTAATAAGACGTCCTGAAACAAATGCGGATTGTTCTTCGGAAATGATGTGGGGGAGGAGAAAGTATCCTGTGCAACGACAGAATTTGTGCACCTGATGCACCAAGGAGTCGTCAGCCGTTGGATGAAGAACAAAGGGACAAGATACAGTCCTGTGGTGGGCTGCTGGCACATTTGCAAAAGACACCTTGTACTTTTGTAGATCACTCCTTGTTTTTGCATAATGGAGCAGAGCAGGACAAAATACGTTGCTTTGCAAACTAATTTTGCTTCAACTCACATGGGAATACTTGTAGTAAGATGTACTTCATAAACAGAGGGCCTTTGAGACTATGCATCCATATCATAGAGAGTTACTTCACTGTTCTGTTACACAAAAATTTGGAAGCATGAATATGAAAAGAAATTGGAATCAAGAAATACAAAACGACGAATGAAATAGAATGTTATAATAGAATCAAGAACAGAGACAAGAACAAGTAGTGATGCTTTCAGCTAGTTCCGTCAAACATAGAAGCACACTTTCCATTTAGGTTGTCTTACCTGTTGTGTAAAAGAGATTCATAAATGGACGCCATCATTTTATTAAATTCAGAGAAACCACAAGGTTTATTTTGCAAGTGTGCCAGCAGCCCATAACTCGCTGGTGCAGCCTGCATCTTGTCCGTTCCTTCTCAATCAAATGGCCCATAACTCGCTAGTGCACCTGGTGCATCAATTCCATCGTTGCATGAGCTTGAGCCGATTTGCCAAAGCCTTGGATGCAATCTTGTAGATCACGTTGCAGAGGCTTATCGGTCGAAACTGTGCTAAATTTTTTGGACTAGCAATCTTGGGTATTAAAACAATGAACGTTTTGTTGATCTCCTCCGGGAATCCTCTCCACCATCGCAGTAACATCATCACCACACAACTCCCAGTGTGGTTACATGGATGGCTCACAGTCACTCGGCACTTGACGAGCCAGCCGTGGTCATTTCCAGAAGCCAGCGTTTGGGCTCTGAATGCCCGTGGGCCCCACGACGCGTCCCGGCCCATGCGTCCATCCGTTGCTTTGCTTGCTTCCCGTCGACTCTTTCTCGGGGCGAGGGGAGGGCAACGGTACACTCCAAAACAGAAGATCGCTTCGCCAGCTGCTGCCGCCGCCCGCCGCGGCTCTCCCGAACGTTCGAATCCAACGGCTACTTTGACCGCCCGCCGCCTACTTAAGCCCCGCCCCTCCGCCGCACCCATCCTCCCCACCACACCCAGCACAGCACCATCAAACACCTGCTCCCAGTCCCAGCTCCCCTCTCCCCGCCGCCTCAACCCGTCGATCCATTCGGGCCTCCTCCGATGGCGTCCAGGGCGCTCCTCCTCTGCTCCCTCGTCGCCCTCGCCCTCGCGGCCGGCTCCGACGCCAGGGACCACGTCGTTGGCGGCGGCAAGGACGGCGCGTGGAGGGTGCCGCCCCCGGCGCAGCCCGACGCACTCAACGACTGGGCCGGGAAGGCCCGCTTCCACGTCGGCGACAACCTCGGTAACAAACCACGCCGCACACGCACATCCTTGTTTACTCTCCTCGATCTGTTTTCTTGAATTCTTACGATTGATTTCTTTGGATCCCCCCGCGCGCACGCAGTGTTCAAGTTCGACGCGGCGACGGACTCGGTGCTGGAGGTGACGCGGGCCGACTACGACCGGTGCAACACGGCCAGCCCCATCGCCACCTACAAGGCCAGCGGCGCGGTCGTGCCGCTGCCGCCCGGGGGCCAGCGCTTCCGCCACTTCATCAGCGGCGCCCCCGGGAACTGCCAGAAGGGCGAGCGCGTCATCGTCCTCGTCATGTCGGATAAACACGGCCGCCGGGTCCCGGCTGCCGCGCCGGCCCCCGCCCACTCCCCCTCGTCCTCCGCTGGGCTGGTGGAGGCGCCCGCCCACGCGCCCGCGCCCGCGCCGGCCACGGGCGCCGCCTGGAGGACGGCGTCCGGCAGCGGCGCCATGGTCCTCGGCGCTCTGCTCGGAGCGCTGCTCGTCGTTGGGTTCTGAGTTCCCGTCGTTGCTTAGGATCTTAGGGTGGATTATTTGATTATAGGCTCTAGTTATTATGGGCATTGTTAAGGCTTAGAGGACAGATGTGCTTCTTCTGTCTGTAGAAGAAGAAGAAGAAGATGGTTTCTTTCTGGCGAAAAATCATCGATCATAAATGGCAACATATTCGATCTGATAAGGCAATCTTTGAGATTTCAAGATTTCTTAACCTGGGCGTGCTGTTTATTTTCGTGATAAATACGGTGATACAGGATCGCAAGTATGGATCCAGCAATTTATTTGGCTGCACCTGTACTGTAGGTCTGTAAGTCTGTAACTGATCCATTGATACGAGTAAACAACGCAGACACGCTGGCGCTACCACGGAGCACCAGCAGCAGCAGTGATGGAGAAGAGGGTCGCCGGTGTGGTCCAAAGTTGCATTCCAGTTGGCAATTTTTATTACCCAAAGATTATTTTTTTTGACATTAATCTCCCAAACATAATTGCAGAAACATTCAAATTTAATGTCCATAGATGTTCTATACACAAAATGAAGCGAGATATCCTGCTCCAATTTCAAGAACTTTTACCACACACTTTTGTGGAAAAGAAAAGAAAATTTAGCTTTTGATGATTGCCTGTGTGGATTGTCCGATGATAGCTGAAATTGGGAATATTGTCACACTGGGAATATTGTCACAATTGTCTGACACTCTCTGACTTCAAGTACTACATAGAAACATTGCTCTCAAAATTCAAGTCTAAATTATCATGATTCCTTCCTAAAGATTGCAGCAGCATCGTGCTAAAAATGACAAAAAATGACTGTTTTCCAGTTTCAGTTTACGAGCACACAAGTATACCTAACAGACAATGAAGTTGACCATTTCACCACCTGAAAAAATGGCATTGCACCCAAACGAGGGTTTTTCAAATGAATTATTGATGCTTTTGCTTTTCCTATCCTCTTGCTTCTCTACGCAGAAAGTTTAATTGCAGAGAAGGCACAACCGGTTATTGAAAGAGATACCACAAGTTATTCAATATGAGTGCATCCAAAAACAAGCATCTATAATGTTTTGCATTGATTGGCAGCAAGCAAGACCTCCTCGAGAATTGCAGTCAAGACGCATCTAAAAGCAAGAGTTGCCGTCAGAGTGTAAGATGACAGACACATCCGGCACACCAGATTGAAATACATGGATGTCTGATCGGAATTGCCTTTTTCGTTCCTTACAGTTACAGCACCGGATCAATCAGTGCACATTACATCTGCTCTCCTGCCGGAGTACTCCACTCCACGGTCAAGACGGTTCAGGGCGTCGAAGGCCCGTCGGGCAGCTTTGTCTTCCTCTTCCTTCCAAGAATGGACGCCTTCTGCAGCCTCGCACCCCCGACGCGCCACTTCCTGAAGGCGAACATCGATTCCCTAGCAGATTCAAACACTTCACACGGCAGAAAAAGAGAAAAAGTTAACCCAAGTTAGAGTAGTTGATATATGGTAGGGGGAAACAAAGGGGGGAATGAGTAAGTGCAGAGGAGATGTGTCTGTACCTTGAGCCTCTTCTTTTGTAAGGCGCGTTGCAAACTTGGGCACTGTCATCGTCGAAGAGCTGTGTGCCTTGCTTAGTACCTCCTTGTACCTACTGGTGAACGCGTAGCGCAAGAACTGGCCGATGCTCTTGTCACCCACCCTGTCGATGCAAACATAATAAATCAGTGAGGGATATAATTTAGTCTGACCATTATAGTAACTGAAATAAAAAATTGAGCAGCAGTCGTGATTCAACCTCAAATTTTTATTAGTCATTCGGTTATCTGAAATGTACCAATACATCAACTATGTGTGCCAATATTCTGGCTAAGCGTCTAGGCACCTAAGGCGCATTCGCCCCTGTTCGGACATTCCTACTCATTACTGGATCCATTCCTGTACACATGCACCATATCTCATCCCAATGATTAAGAGACTCGACTAGTTTACGAGTCAACACTTGGTTCTAAGCCGGACAACTACGACTCGACTTATCAGGCTAACAGCATTAAATATCGATGGAACCGTGTCCTGAATTCTGAATTCCAACTCCTAGTCCATGTCAGACGTGGTCTGTTCTGAAATAAGAAATCTAATATGCAGAAACGTTCTCCAGTCCTACTCCTAGTTCACTGCTGAGTGTGGGTGCAGGCTGCTAGAGGGCAAAAGATCAAATGGAAAAGAAAGGTGGGGAAATAATCCATTACGATGTAAGAACGAATTATCATAGTACCAGCAAAAGTGGGGTTAAATATCGAATTCCCCCTCTATTACACCACTTATTACCTTTCGGAGTTTTGTGCTTCTACTCCATACTAATAAATGGCTTTGAAAATAGACAAAAGGGAGGAATGGTGTAGAGTTGCCTCAAAATAGTACTCTATCCGTCCCATAATATAAGAGCGCGTAAAAAACGCTCTTATATTATGGGACGGAGGGAGTAAAATGTTATGCATTAAGGAGCAAAAATGCTACAGTGAAATGTATCAGAATTTATTTTTATTTTTTGATAAAGAGAGTTTCCTCTCCGATTTCCATTGTTAGAAATCACCAGGTTTTTTACAACCCGACGCACAGACCGTTTGTTAATGCCACTAACAAGACAGCAGCATTTTCCTATGATGCACACTCCTCGACAGTAGAGAGTGCAGATCACCTAACCAAAAGACTGACTAGGGTTTTTACCAGATGCCATCGCAGTCATCATCCCATCCAGCATAAGCCTGAGAAACCCCACAATCCGGGTTCTCCAGGATGACCCAAAACATACCACTATCCAGTTCACTGAGCTCAAACAGAGAGACTCTAACGACACCTACCCCCCTAAAAGTTCCACTGAAGAAAATGACAGAGAGCTGTAAATAGAACTGACAAAATAGGGAGGGGGGGTAATATATAAGGTGCCCAGACCGACTACATGATAACTTCATGGGATCCCTAACTTCAGTATGCAAACTACAAAAGCTTAATACTTCACAGAACTGACAAAATTGTGACTACAGCAGTAACTGCAGGGGTCTTCGAACTGATTGTGGACAGTAACCAGATGGGTTGGACCAAATTGACAAGGACATTCAGACCTCTAAACTGACCACAGAATGTGTTTAATGCATGCCATGGAATGACACATTGGCACTGTAATTGACATAGATCATATCTAATCTGAGAATAGTTACACTTTCTCAACCAAATCACATGAACCATCATAAGAAACTCAAATCCCAATTAGGATCACTCAAGAGTATACCCAATTCATTGTCAAGTGGTACCTCTACAAGTTGACCCAGTTGCTTACAACATGTGCTACAGGTGGCTACTAAACATTTCATTATTTCTGTTCTAGTGGGCACTAAAATTGAAGGCAAAAGACCATTGAGATCTATGTCTGAATTGTTCAGATTACGGTGATTGCAACCAGCTTTTGTCCTCATTAAGTGCAGAGTCCAGAGTATGCCTTTGAAAAGGGACAGACCTCAAATAATCATAACTTATTTGTTCAGGAAGACTTAGTTATGGTGTATTCTGTTCGTATCACCATATGCGAACACAGAATCAACACATGTTACAAGCACAAATTGACCTGGCAGCATCAGAATCAACACAGAATCACCATATGTCAACACAGAATCAACACGTGTTACAAGCACAAATTGACCTGGTGGCATCAGAGGTCATTTTTCAGGTGTATGATTAAATTTCCTAGAATGATAGTTTGGTCTCGGCAACAATGGCAGAATCAGCAGGGAAAATATTTGATCATTTCAAGGAGACCAATATAATACCTTCTTAAAATGAAAGAAGAGGACCAACAACAGCAATCAGTCGGAATTTAAGAAGGTGCGGTTCATTTGAATCTTGTTAGAATGAAAACTGACACTATAAAAAACTAAAGCAAGAAGGCATGTCTCCTTATGACTTGTTAAATCGTTTGTTGGAGTGGACAGAGAGGAGCTTGCTAAAATGCGAAATTAGAACAGTAGAACACCAGTTTGAATATAGTTTGGCTAAACTGATATGGGAGATACACTGCAAGTGTGGTTAAAAGCATGTTTTAGTCTGGGCTCTCAGAAAAGAAAACCATATGATTGCATTTCTGTTCGCAAGAAATCAACTTGCCTATACACAATTCATATGCATCTTCTCCCCAAGATTACAGCTACTTGAACTTACAGAAGTTCCTCCTACTTTAACTTATATGTGACTGATGACTGAAACTATCTTGCTCATGGAGATGGAAGCATTCCAAGTTTTACAAAAACAGAATACACAATTGCCCGGTTATTGTAACTGAGACTATAAGATGTCTAAGGCTCGTCAAAGTTCTGCAAAGCAATGGAGTGGGTAATGTATTTCTACCAAAGATGATACAGAAGCATTTTAATGAGAATTTACAAATTTAAGATTGCATAGAAAAAGGTAATGAGATGGAAGAAAAAGGAAATAAAATATTACGTGTAACTGAGGTCGTTCAGAACTTACAGAGGAACAATCTTGCATCCTAGCTCATAAAAGTAAGGGCACCGAACCCTCAAATCAACACAGGCTGCATCAGCTTGGATCTCCTTCCGAGTTCTGCAAGCAAAGTACGTGTAAATATGTTGAAATGAGAACGACAACTACATACTACTGCATACAGTATATTTTGATGTCCCTCTTAAGAATTTCTACAGATGCAAAACAGAATACAAAGAGACCTACTTCTGGGTGAAGCAAGGAGGTACGTTTATCGACACCGCTTGTTCCAGAGACAGCATCCCATGAGCAAGCCAAAATGGAAGGTCTACCTTAGCACCCTTTTCAACCTGAACATAAAGAATAAGATCATTTCTCTTTTTATTGGAACCAGACAAAATACGCCATTTCATTTTCCATGGTAGGAAGAAAAGGTGCTCAAAAACAAAGCATCTAACTCTAAGGTAGTGTTCACCAAGAAACATGGCACGCAGGGGAATAAAGAAAGCACCTAGCGTTCCATATCGGATTTGCAAACTAAAATGAGCAAGAATGCACGATGCATCTATCTCAGATAAACATCATCTAACTAGTCAGCGTATTTGAGAAGTAATTTGCTCAAGAACAAACAGACCAGATAAAGAATTGGCAGCAGTTGCCCATCAGCAGGTTTAACATAGCAGACAACGATTACGAGTCGAACGACTAGTCTAGACTAGTCGCTCGACTAGTCTATGAGTCGCAAAGTGGCTGTCGACTCGGTTTCTCGTGTAGACTACAAATATGAGTCGAGCCAGTCATCGACTAGTCGACGACTAGTCTAGACTAGTCGACATGTTCGAGTCGAACGACTCAAAAAACTGGGGGAGTATAAATACGATGGCTCATCCCGCGTGAGACGAGACCTAATCCTTTCTTTCCTCTCCTCCTCTTTCTTTTTGGCTTGCTGCTGGTGTTGCTCTGCCTCGTTGCTGGAGGACTGCTCGTGCTGCTCTGCTTGCTGTTGGTGCTGCTCTGCTTGCTGCTGCTTGCTGGTGCTGCTCTGCTTGCTGCTGCTTGGTGGTGCTGCCCTGCTTGCTGCTGGTTGCTGGTGCTGCTAGACTGAGTGTGTTTCAATTTCCAGGTCCTGAGGTCTGAGCTACAATGTCTACAACACCGGAGATTGTATTGTATACTGTACTTGTATACTTATATAGTGTAATACTACATACTACTACTACGTATTGTTAGTTATGTACTGTAAGTTCAGTGCTACAGTACCATGTCGACTAGTCTCGCACTAGTCTAGACTAGTCTAGACTAGTCTATGAGTCTTAACCTTGGAACGACTCGTCGACTCTTCGACTCGTAAACGTTGATAGCAGATAAACATAAAATGCACAAAAGCCGTTGGAAAGATGCTTACACTGTTTCTCTCAGCGCCAGGATCTAGCATTCCAACACCATTTGCAGTCACTTGGAAAACAACCGAAATAAGCTGCCATTTACAGTAGAGTATTCATGTCATCCGTACAAGCATATATGTAGCAGAGGATAACACGAGCATGGTTACCTCCTCCTCCATGAGGATGTCATCAACGTCGTAGTAGCAAGGCATTTCACCAAGTGGGACAGATCACTATTCCCAACCCTGCATGAACAATTTGCACTATGCCAATGAGAGAAAGTCCAACTCATTCGCCAAATTCGGTCTCCCATATTCTCATGTGGAGTAACATTCTAAGGCTCCGTTCGGATTTTGACATCGAAAATGAATTTGTCCCAATATCAAATCTCCCAGACATTGATAATTTGATATTGGAACTGAAACTGAACTCTGGTGTTTGGATGTTCAAGAACTGACACTTGGAATTCACATGAGAGACTCAGTTCGGAATAGGATGAACATTGTAGTACTTTGATGAAATGTTTAAAACTAACTTCTATGCAACATGTGAATTTATTTATGAATGGTTATATACATCAAGAACACAACAACAGCAATTATACAAACAGCGGCACATATACAAAGACAAACAGTGTACATGTACAATAGCAGCCGCCATGGGGGTGCCGGCCACAGGGGCAAGGGGAGCCGTGGGGTCCCGACCGTGGTTGGTGAGAGGGCGACGCGGCGGTCTCCATGAGTGGCGCGAGGCAGCGGCCGGCATGGGCTTCTGGCCGTGGTTGCCGAGCCGCATCCGAGATGGGGGCCGCCGCCGCGAGGGCCAGATGGGGCGACGCGGAACGCCGCAGAGAGGGAGAAAGGAGGGGGGCGGGCGGAGAGAAGGAAGATGGGGAGGCTGACCTGCGCCGCCGTCGAGGCCTGCTTCCCGCCGCCGCTGCCCGTCTCTTCCCGCGCGCTTCGCTTCTGTTTTTCGGGAGCGCGGGCGAAGGGGATCACCAGATATGGGATCTTCTAGAAAGAAAAAAAAAACAAATGTGTGGAGGCTGGCACTGCGATTCGGCCCAAACAGGCCCAAAGGCATCAGCCAAACATCCGGGCTTCGAGTATGCCCACCCACCCGCCGTAATTCTTCCCCGAGCGAGTGGCGCACCTCTGCAATTGTTTTCTGTTTTCTCCTCCCCACAATGTCCATCTCCGGGAACGGCCACCTCCCCGCCGCCGCCGCCGCCTCCACCGGCCTACCGGACCACCCCGCCGCCTCCTCAGACTCCGAGCCCGAGGGAGACGCCGACTACCTCCCCATCTCCGGCGCCGCCTCGGACACCGACAGCGACCCCGACCCCGACCCCGATCTCGCATCTCACCGCCGCCTCGACGCGATCGACAACGGCGTTTCCGAGCTGGATCTCGCCTCCGACGACGAAGAAGATGAGGAAAGCGACGAGGAGGAAGGCACGGGCGCGACGGAAGCCGCGGCCTCCTTGGACGACGAGCGGCGGCGGCGCGCCCAGCTGCCCGCGGGCGCCGCGGCCCGGATCGTGGACGCGATGCGCGGCGTGGCGTTCCCCGGCGCGCCGCCGCCGTGGGCCGGCGCCGTCCCCGACGAGCAGTGGCTCGAGCGCCTCCGCTCCCTCCGCGGCGGCCGCGACTAGGCAGAGCAGATGAGGTGAATCCTCGACCTACAAATCAGTCAGCCCTGTGAGCTTATGATCTGCCTTGCCTTTGTATGGGATGAACATTTCTCTGTCGCCATAGATCCAGTAGGATTGCCTCTCGCTGCTTCGAAAATGAAATTCGTGTGCAGATCATCGCCGATAAGATCAGTGATTGACACTGGATGTTGTTCTTGTGTATGGATTTTATGGAGGTTTGGGTTTCTTTCAGAGCGTTCTTACCTTGATTGTGGAGAAATCCGAATGTTGTTGCTGCTGCTCTCCGTGGGCATAAGTCTCGACGATATCTGCGCGGTCAGAAATACGATCAAAAGGCTTGTGAAAATTTTCAGTGGTATGAACCAGCAAACGCTTAATTTGTTTGTGCCCTTGTTTGCTAGAATATGGAACAAACTCTGAACATTTCATTGCCATGTACTACAAAAAATTGATAATGCAATTGGTATTCACGGCAACAAGCGTACAAAGAAGTGATCATCTAGTTGGTATTCACATCAACGAGCGCACAAATTGTGATCATCTAATTGGTATTCATAGAAACAAGTACAGATTCAAGCACACATCCGCATCTTCGCAAAACAGCACTCTTTCGAACACACTCAATGACAGACAGATCGCCACGCCTACACGACAGGCAACAATGCAGCTAGAAATCAAATTTAGCTCTATGCTATCCGAAATCCATGCTCGTGCTTCTTTTTTGCTGACTGGTGAATGGAATAGCTCCACTCTAATTGATTAAGACGGGCAAGTAAATCGAAGGGGGACCAACCTAGGATATATTGTTTGCTGGAACACAACATCACCAAGCAAAACCTTAAGGCCTGCATAAAATTCAGACAATCATGCCGTGTAAACAGAGAAAAGAATGTGCAAACGGGAACACATATTACATAGGAAGGTGAGGCCAAAATATTAGGTTCTTCTTTCCATGCTTAGATGTGGTTCTCATTAATAATTATTAAAAGAAGATAAATTTGTTTTCTACTCCCTCTGTAAACTAATATAAGAACATTTATATCACTAAAGTAGTGATCTAAACGCTCTTATATTAGTTTACAGAGGGAGTAACTGATAAAAGGAACTGTAGTCGGGCAATATGAATTCGATGAATCAGCTAATGCAAGTTCATCCTTTCGATCTGTCAAATTATGCATCATCTTGTTCCAATTTAATTTAATTGAACAATGCATAGCTAGTCGCGCATGATCTTCTACCAACCCTAAACCCGAAGCACTAACATCTTTCAGCAGTTGGCAGAGGGCGTCATCTTTGGTTGCCGTTGCTTTATCCATCACCTGGGAGGAAGCTCTCTTTCTCTCTAGGTTAGGCTTATCTCCAGTTCACACCGCCGTTAGGTAGATTAGATAGATCGATGGCAAGATCGAAAGCGATCTTCTCCGGACACGGCGCGTGACCGTCGTTTTCTCCCTAGCATGGCCAATCTGTTGCTTGATCACTGTCACACGGGATGCAGTGCGCTGCTACATGCAAAGAAATCTAGCTAGGCCGGCCGTTGAGTGCTCAGATTGATCACACGCCTAGCCGGTAGGCCGGTACAGTGTAGTATACTGTATCGTCTAAAGCATGCGTACGTAACCTCGGCTGCCTGAGATGGACCCTCGGACGGACGGACGGACGTCTCGGGTTGTTGCTGATGAGAAGCGTCTTTGGGAGGGACAGCTGATGACCTGGGCGCTTCTGGATTTGGTTGATGCGCGTTGAACAAGGCAGTGGAGCTTAGTGGCAGCGACTCAAAATGTTCAGCGTCAACAAACTTGTTAGGCTCGGCTTTTGTATAGTATATGCACACTAATCTGCAATGAGAAGGTAGGTGGTGTAGAAACATGTTAAAGGTTGGTTGCCAAACCGTAATACAGACAAAAGATCGTCTTGCGGGCGGCAGTATCATAATTAATCCACCGAAACTACTGCTAACTTTAGCTGCATTCTACGTACATTTCCACCTACAATACAGTAGCACTATTCAGTAGATTCCCACGCGTCGCCCCCGCTCGGGCAACTCGGGGGGCGACCACCCTCCCGCCGGCGTACCCTCCTCCTCTCCCTCCCTCCCTCGCCGCTACATGAGGCTGGCGCCGGGCAAGCCCGTGGCACAGCCGGGGACTGCTGGCGGCGGGGCCCTTGCTGCTCCACCTAGCGCTGGAGAGAGATTGGATCTAGGGCGGCGGCCGTTTCGGTGAGGCCCCTCCATGCCGGCGAGAGGCGGGACTGGTGCGGTGCCAGTGGTCCGGTCGGACGGCCGACAAATCTTCGGTGGACCATGGCTTGGCATGACTGCTCTGGTGGCCGACGGCGCCAGATCGGGCCGCTGTCATCCATCCCTGATCGGTGGGCTTTTCTCCTGTGGGTTCCTGGCGGTGCCGGCGTGGTTGCCGGGACCCTGGCCGCGGGTGAAGCTCGTGGAGGGGATCCAGATTGGGGGAAACCCCTTGGTCGACCCCGGCCGGCCGCGCCGACGATGACGCTCAAGGGTGTAGAACAAAGTATTTTGTGAAACTGCACGACACCCCTAATCTGGGGTGTGGCTATCTCATTATATAGAAGTACCCAAGGGGTACAATACAAGTTACAATCTGATATCTGTAAGCGTATATACAGTCTACACACCTCCTCAATCTTAACTATGTCCTCAAGTACAAAGCAAGTTAAGATTGCGCCTCTGACCTACAAGCGTGGTTGTGGAAGAGGCTTCGTGAAGATGTCGACAAGTTGATCCTTCGATGAGATGAACTTGATGAGAGGAGCTTCATGCAACACGTTCCCGAACAAAATGATAATCCACCTCAATGTGTTTCGTCCTTGCATGGAACTTTGGATTAGAAGAAAGATATGTAGCACCAATGTTGTCACACCATAAGACCGGAGGACGAGCTTGAGGAACACGCAACTCTCTCAACAAAGATCAGACCATATGATCTCGGCGGTTGCATCAAGAATAGCTTTGTACTCAACCTCGGTGCTCTGAGAGACACGCTTGCTTGCTTGCGAGCATTCGAGCGATCAAGTTAGGACCCGAAATACCGTGATAACCCCGTGGATCACATCATCCGGATGCCACCCAATCAGCATCGAGAAAGCCGAGAGCTCATATGGCGGTGCGGTGAAGAAGCAAACCATAAGCGATGGTAAAGGCGACATAGCACAAAATACGCTTCACCCGACCAATGAGACGTCGTGGGTGCATGCAAGAACCGACAAACACGGTTAATCGCATAGGAGATATCAGTCCGGTAATAGTGAGATATTGCAAACCACCAACGATATCGCGATACTCGGTAGCATCATCGACGAGAGGATCACCATCAAGAGCGCATAACCGATCAAGAGCGAGACATCGGGGTGTAAACAGCTTGCATGTGAGCATGCCAGCACGACGCAACAAGTCCAAGGAGTACTTCTTCTGAGTGAGGGTCAAACCAGCAGAGGACCGTGAAACCTCAAGACCAAGGAAAAAGTGAAGAGCACCCAAGTCCTTGACAGCAAAATCATCACGGAGAGCAATAACAAGGCGATCAGCAGCAGCAGCCGAGGAACTGACAAGGATGATATCATCAACATAAACCAAGATATACATCGTAACCTCAGGACGCTGGAGGAGGAACAGTGATGTATCAGCAGTGGAGGGAACAAACCCAAGAGCCCGAAGAACAGATCCAAGGTGAGCATGCCACGCACGAGGAGCCTGTTTGAGTCCATACAACGCCTTGACTGCATTTACGAGATGATGAGGTCGTCTTTGGATCAACAAAACCAAAGCGGCCGACGATATAAACTTCCTCCTCCAGAATCCCATGGAGAAAAGCGTTCTGCACATCAAGCTGACGAAGGAACCATCCACGAGTAACCGCAAGAGATAGTAGTAACCGAATAGTAGTAGGCTTGATGACTGGACTGAACGTGTCTTCATAATCAAGACCATACCTTTGTTTTGAAGCCCTTGGCAACTAACCGTGCCTTGTAACGCTCAATGGAACCATCAGCATGTCGCTTGACCTTGAAGACCCACTTAGAATCAATTATGTTGACGCCAGACTTTGGAGGAACAAGACGCCAAGTATCATTTTGTTGGAGGGCATGAAACTCTTGTTCCATTGCAGCACGCCAATGAGGAATACTCAATGCAGCCTGAAAGTGACGAGGCTCTGCAGTAGGATCGCCAGCAGTATGAGCCATGCATGCAGCAAGCCACGCAACCGTGCCATCTGTCCATTCCTTCGGGCGAAACACGCCAGATTGGCTGCGTGTGCGCGGCCGAAGTGTGACCGCAGACTCCGCCGGGGCCGGAGCCGGATCAGTAGAGACCGTGGACGAGGCCGGGGCCGAGCCCGGCGAGTCGGGCTCCCTAGTGGCCAGAGCTGGTGACGGGGCCACAGGGCTAGCGGCAGCACCAGCCAGGCCAGGTGACGCCTGCGAGCCGGGCGAGCCGGGCGATACGGCCGCCGGTGTGGACGAGGCCCGCTGGGTCGGGCGAGGCGGTTATCGGCGCTTGCCATGGCGGGCGAGGCAGCCACTAGCGCGGCCCGTAGGTCGGGCGAGGCAGCCACAGGCGAGGCCCGCAGGTCGGGCGATACAGCCACTGGGGTGACCGGGTCCCACAAGTCGGAGGAGGCCACCGGCGCTGGCGTGGGCGAGCCAGGCGGGTTGACCGCCTGGGGCGGACGGAGAACGGGTGGGCGGGTCCCGCCCGTTATGCATGGCTCATGCACGTCCCGACCAGGAGGATCATCAACGACCTGTTCATCAAGGAGCTCGAGCCGGGCACCGCGTCCAATACCTGCAGCATGATTAGGAAGCAACGCAGGGGCATATGCAACATCCACAAACTGATCAGGCGTAGGTGTAGACACAAGTGTGGAAGTGGAAGTGGTAGGGTCAGTCGGAAGTGCACGAAAGGGAAACACATTTTCGTCAAACACAACGTCACGAGAGATGTAGACGCGGTTGGTAGGAACATGTAAGCACTTGTACCCTTTGTGAAGAGAACTGTACCCAAGAAAGACACACTTCTTTGACCGGAACTCTAGCTTGCGCTTGTTGTATGGACGGAGGTGAGGCCAGCAGGCACACCCAAACACTTTGAAAAAAGTGTAGTCCGAGTCTCATTAAGTAGGAGCTCAAGCGGAGTTTGCATTTTTAAGTCTTGAGGGAGTCTGTTTATAAGAAAACAAGTCAGAGAAAGCATCACTCCGAACGAAACGGAACGGAGGCATGAGCTAGCAAGGTTAAGCCGGTTTCAACAAGATGACGATGCTTACGCCTCGGTGACACCATTCTGGCGATGTGTGTGAGGGCATGACACGCGGTGCGAGATCCCAAGCTTATTAAAAAACGAGTTGAGGTTGTGGTATTCACCCCAATCGGATTGCACATGGATGATTTTCGCTTAAGAAGGCGCCAACGTGTGCTTGAAACTGAATGAAGACATCAAACACATCGGACTTTCGCTAATAAGATATAACCAAGTGAAACGGCTGTAAGCATCAATGAAACCGACATAATAATTGTGACCACTAACGGATGTCCGAGCATGACCCCATACATCGAAAACACAAGCTCAAGAGGATGTTTCACAACACGACTAGACTCAAAACGCTAGTGATGACTCTTGCCTGGCCGACGGGCATCACAAATAGTTTCAGCAGTTTTATTGGACACAACTGGTAGATCATGGCGATGCAAAATATGTCGAACTATGGGAGTCGCCGGGTGACCAAGGCGCGCATGCCAGTGTGTAGGCGACACACGAACACCACTGAACACCTGAGGAGAGGACGACGTGGAAGAGGAGCGCGACGCATCAAGTGCATACAGGCCATGGCGAAGACGACCGCTAAGCAGAACGGCCCTCGTGTCTCGATCCTTGATAAAGAAACGAAAAGGGTGAAACTCAGCAAGGACATTATTATCACGGGTAAGTTGAGGAATGGACAACAAACTACGTGTAGCAGAAGGAACACGAAGGACATTAGATAGATGCAATGTGCGAAAGTTGTGTGCAAGAAGAGAAGCCTAACCAACATGAGAGATGCGCATACCTGCTCCACTAGCGGTGTGCACCTGATCATGACCGCGATATGGCTCCTGAGTGGAGAGCTTACCCATCTCACCGGTGAGGTGGTTGGTAGCTCCAGTGTCCATGTACCATGCAGGATCAACGGAGTATGACGGAGTACGACCATGATCATGGCCTGTCACGGCAGCGGCGGCCTGCTTGTCGTTTCCCTTTCCGTTGTTGCCGAGGCCCAGAAAATCCTGCTTGTAGCGACGATGGCAGCGAGAGGCAATGTGGCGCTCCAAGCCACACAATTGGCACGCCTGTTGGGCACCACAAGAAGAACAACACGCCACGGGCCGGTTACCACCTGTGATGGTCGGAGCGCTGCCCCTCAAGGCTGGTGATGAGGGCAGCGCCGGTTTGCCTCCGGACGAAGATGACCGCTGAGGCTTGCCGCGAAGTTGCGGCATTGGCGGAGGCGAATCGGGAGAGGCTCGGCGGCTTTAATCTGTTGCTTTCATGCCAGCGAGACGGGCGTAGAGCTCACGAGGTGGTAGCGGGTCATCGCGACCGTGAACGTTCTCAATGAGATTGTCATAATCATCATCAAGCCCATTCGAGACGAAGGTGGTGAACTCGATCTCAGAGCGACCGGCCGACGGAGGCGGTGTGTTGGCGAGACCCGCATCTTGTTGAAGTAGTCGGTGATCTTTGAGGTCACCAAGCCGTCTCGCCCAGCTCGGTGCGGATAAGCGTGAGCACGCTACCGAGACCGAGAGGCAAAGCTGGTGTGAAGCGCCGCCCGCCCCGGGATGTAGCGGCGAAGATGACCAGCGACGAGACGCTCGGGGTGAGCGAGGACTGAATGGCGGAGAGGATGGCCTGATCCTGAGCCACCCAGTTGTGGTACGCCGGGTGGTGAGGTGGTGGACATGGTATGGACCCGTCAACATATCCCTCCAAGTAGCGGCTCCGTAGAAGAGGCAACACCTGGGCACGCCAAGACAAGTAATTATCCGGCGCAAGCTTCACCAGTGAGATGTGAAAAGTAGAACGGTGACGACGCGGATCGAAGTCGGTATGAGAAGCCGCACCGGATGCAGTCACGGGAACCCGGAGGACCAAGCGGCGTGGGCCCGTGAGGGCGGACGAGTCGCGCCCGGGGGAGGCGGCAGTGGTGCGGCCGCAGCCCCGACGACGACGGCAGTGAGGCAGCCACCTCCTCGATAGGAGGCCGCAGACCTCGTGCGGCCACGGGAAGGCGGCGAGGGTGGCTTGGTGGCGCCGCCGGTGGTTGGTGTAGAGGCGGCGCACCAAACGCCGCCACGAAGATGGCGGCGGCGGAACCATCGAACCATCGAGGCGCGCATATACGGTAGTAGCCGACTGGCGAAGGCGCGAGCGCCATAGATTTGGTCTTGGCGGCCGTAGATTGGTGGAGCGGCGGCGTCGGCCGCGACGGGGGCTAGGTCACCCGAGGTCTCGCCATGCGGGCGAGATTGGATCGGGGACCTAGGCGGCGGCGAGGCCCCATAGGCCGACGAGAGGCCCGGAGGCGAGGAACAGCGAAGAGGGGGCAAGGGCGGTGGCCTGGCGCGGCAAGGGCGACGGAGGTCGGCTTGACGCGCGGCAGCGGTGGGAGCAGCGGAAGACATCGTGATCGTGACCTAAATCGATACCATGTAGAACAAAGTATTTTGTGAATCGCACGACACCCCTAATCTGGGGTGTGGCTATCTCATTATATAGAAGTACCCAAGGGTACAATACAAGTTACAATCTGAGATATCTGTAAGCGTATATCTGATCTAACAAAGGGCACCGCTTTTCTTCTTAGAGACGTCGGTCTATATCTGCTCCTTCATTTCCCCCCTCCCTGCCTCTCGGGTGAAAACCCTAACTCTAGTGGGCGGCGTCCTTGACGCCAGACCTTCCTGAAGGTGCCGCCATGAGGGCTAAGTGGTGGTGGGCACTGTGTGGGTCCTTGACGGTTGCTGGTGATGGGAACTGCTTCAGGGAAAACCCTGGGATCTGGTCTTCCAGATAAGACGATGGCGGTACTGCGGTGTCGTTTCTCTTCTGGGAGCATCGTTTGTGGAGCAGAGCTGGAAGACAGTGTCAGGAGGTGGAGCGCCTCCGTCTTGCATGGAGCTTTGATGGAGCTGTCAAGTTATGCCTGGCTGACAGGTGCTACGTTGGGTCATGCCTAGTTGGCAGGTGCTACGCACGACAGGTCTTCCAGAGTCTTCTCGTCTGGACGGACGAGAGCAGGGCGGTGGCACCGTTGGGCGCCATGATGGCACCAACGGATGTCCGGACTAGCAAGGATGATGTGGATCTCTCTCCTGAAGATGGGTCAGTGGTCCAATGAAGATGGCGGCTTCTAAAACGTGTGCATGTGGTGTGCGCTTTAGGTCTGCTACACCAGCTGTTAGTCCCGATACGTTATGTGGATGGATCGGCGACGGCGCCGGTTTTAGATATGGGAAGTGAGAGCACTCCTCATTATCGAATTTGTAGGTGTTGGTGATGGCTTCGGGTGATTTGATGTATGTTCTTGTCAGACCTTTGTGAAATAATTAATAAAGATAGCTACATGCATCGTTTGATGCAGAGGCCGGGGGTTTAACCTCCTTTCCAACAAGAAAACGTACATTTCCACGTACTCCTTATTTGTTTTGGAGGCAACTGCACTATATGTAGGACCTAAACTGATACGTCGAAGGTGAACTGCAAAGGAAGTATGCACAGGGTGTTTGTTAGTTTGTGCAGGTTCAGGCCTCCTCGTGTGAAGATACAACGAGCACTTGACCCTACAATGAACAAATATGTCATGAGTGATGGAATGTGCGTGCTGTTGGGTGATGGAGTGGTGGGATCGGTGGGCAACTTCCCGTCTCACGGTGATGCACGCACATGACTTCATCCAAGGTCTCCCCGTTGCAAAGTCAGACATGGAACATGCGTGCTACAGTACTTGCTAGCTAGTGATACCCAGGTCAACTAGAAACTCTACTTTATGTTATGCCCCCCGTACATCATCTCCTGCTCTTCTACATGGCCTAGATCGATGCAGTTTGATACTCCCTCTGTTTCACAATATAGTGTTTCTTTTATTCCCGTGTTTCAACTTTGACCATAAATTTAACGAACAAAGCCGACTGCGTTGGGAGCAAAAGATTCAAAAGAAGTTTTGAATTATATAAATTTTTTTCCATCGCAGTCAGTCTCGTTGGTTAAATTTATGGTCAAAGTTGGACCTCGAAAAGCGCGGACGCACTATATTTCGGAATGGAGCGAGTACTACGTACTCCGATTGTTTAGATCAGTGCTCCTCCGAGAACATTCACCCTGATTTTATTATCTTTTCAGTCACAAGAGCCAGTTAAGTACTCCCTCCGTCAAGCTTGGAGATAACGTCTTACATTATGGGGCGGAGTGGGTAGAGCCTTATTGCAAAGAGACGCGAAGAAGATTTGACATGGCAATCCGCCAACGTGCGTCTCCGTTAGCTAGCTACAATTTGTCCTCCTAGCTTTGATAAAGCGGAGAGTATTTGACATGGCGATGCATTGACCGTGCTTGTCCAAATGTCAAAAGCCAACTGCCATGTTTATTTTTCTGGAGAATATTGAGCGATGCTAGTGGCGTACGAACACGATCTTTATTTGACGCACGTATATGGTTCATGAGCTGGCGAAGCCTAATCATGGGAAGCTGGTTGAACATTTCCTCGTCGAATCGGCAGATCACAAGGTGCTAACAACTCAGATTTCCCGTGTCTTAGCACACAAATCTCCTCGCTTTCTTTTTTCTCCGTCGCAGTCACTCCGCACGGGCAGAAGGATCAAGAGCCAGAAGAAGTACGCCTGTGATTAGGCTCTTCTGGCTCGTGTGATCATGTATTTATTTATTTTTGAAAGGAAAAAAATTATAAAAAGTCTCATTTGTTTTAATCCAATCGCCATATATTTTCCCGCACAAATGGACAGCAAGAGCCGTGGACAGAGGAAACAAAAAACACATGCATCTCTCTCTCAAAAGATCCCCTCGCTCCCGTGCGGCTCCACGGGCTGCACCGGGGCGCCCAAACTCCAGCCGCCTAGGGGCCCTCGTTCTCCTCCTCTCCCCTCACCGCCGCCGGAGGGCGCCGCCGGGCAAAGCCCGGGCGGCGTCGGCGGCGGTGGGGCTGTATGGCGGCGTGGTTCGAGCGGATCTCGAGGTCCCGTCTGACTTCAATGGTGGTGTGCGGCGGCGGGAGTGGGGCTCAGCGGAGAAGTGGGGTGGCGGCCGTGGTCGCGGAGGTGCTGAGAGTCGCGTGGCCGCGGCGACAAGGGGCGGCTGGGCACACTGATGCGCGGCGGCATCCTGGTGCACGGATCTGGCGCCATGGCTCGTGTACGGCGCAACGTTGCTGCTGCCGGGCGGATCCAGGGACTGCCGGGCGCGGTGGTGTGTCAGGGAGGAGCGAGGGCGGTTCCAGGCCAGGTGCAGATGTCGGGGCGGCGGCGGCTGTTGTCGTGGCAGTGGCGTGGAGTTCGTCGCCGCATGAGTTGCGGTGGTGGGGTTTGCGTGGTGGTGGTTGGCTGCAGGTGGTGGAGGTGAGCTCTCGGGCGATCCGGGCGGCCATGGTGCTCTGGATCCGCAATTCGGTCGTGTGACGAGGAGCTCCGGCGAAAGCATTGCCCTGACCATGGTCAGGACCGGCGACGGCGGCACCTACGGATGTCGTCTACCTTCTTGGAGGCGTAGTTGTGGAGCTCCTTCGACCTCACGATGGATTTGGCTCTCCGGATGAAAATCCTAGCTTCGGTACTTCGAAGCAGGCGGCGGCGGCGTCTACGCCGTGTCCTCCTTGGAGGCGTCGCTTGGGAGAGGCAGTTGAGGCTCGTGTCTACCATCAGGATCAGTGGATGTCGGTGCAGCGGCCCCGGACTTGGGCGCCGAGACGGCGGTCTCGGGAAGCGATGCAGTGACGGCTCCATGAGGTAGGGCTGCAGCTCAGCATTGCTTGGGTGGCGTTCTTGAGCTGCGAGGGCAGCAAGGTCGTCGGCTCGGTCGACGCGTTCCAGTGTGGACGGTTGGACTCTATGTCGGGGCGGCGGCCCCGGAAGCGGTGCGACGGCCGTGGTCTGCGGGCGGTTTACCTGCGCAACGTGGGTTGCGGGTGGCTGGGTCGTGCGGCGTCATGGATCGAGGGCGAGCGGTGGTATGTCGAGGCGGAGGCCCCGGAAGTGGTGCGACGGCCGTGGTCTGCGGGCGGTTTTCCTGCGCAACGCGGGTTGCGGGTGGTTGGGTCATGCGGCGTCGTGGCTCGAGAGCGAGCGGTGGTATGTCGGGGTGGCGGCCCCGGAAGGTGGAGTTGGTTGATCACGCAGGACGCGGTGGAGCGGTGGATGTCGGGGTGGCGGCTCCGAGATATTGCAGCTTCGAGGGATCCGGCTTCGTGTCGTGTGGGCGACGAGGTTGCCTTCGATGTTGGCCATTGGCATGTTTATGCATTTGGGCGCAGGTCATGTGGTGTGCATGTCGTTCATTTCTGCCGGAGAGTCCCGTGACTGCTCCTCTCATAGTAGTCACGGATTCTTCTTTCCTGCTGTGGTGGATGGCCGGCTTGTTGTATTTCGGCATGTTGTCGACGAGTGTAGGCTTGGCCCTTGATGTATTGGTTTTTGCCCAGTTTTTCATTAATTAACTGGGCAACTCTCTTCTGCTTAATTAATGGATGAGGCAAAACTTTTGCCTCCGTTTCGAAAAAAACACATGCATGGTTCCCTCAAAAAAAAGAAAAACATGCATGGTTTCTCTTTGCTCCTGTGTTGCTTCAGTGTTGTTGTACGTTGTTGATTGTTTTTCTAACCACTCATTTCAAGTGGTTCAGTGTTCACGCCCCTCCAACATCGATCCTCAAATTACTGTAAACGTCGGACCAAGCTGTTCGCATGCATTTTACCACCCAACGCGATACCCATCTGTTCGCGGACGCGTTCGATTGTCCAAAATCTCGCAAACCAGGGGAGCTTTGCGGGTGTTCGGACAGCCGCCACATACACGTCCGACACCCTGGTCTCACCCAAAAACATCGCCCGCGCGCACGTCCTCTCCCGCGTGAACGATCCTCTGCTTTTTGCACTGCATTTATGCCGGTCCAGAGCAGCACATTCATGCCGGTTAGAGAGGATGTGACCCATCACTGGAGGCGTCATTGAATCGGCATGGCGTCCAAGAAACCAACCCCGCCGCCCGTGCCATGTCCCGAACTCCGCACATGTTCAATATCGGAGGAACGTGACGTCATGGGACAGGATGAGACGACTATTGCTCGGGTGACACCGTCACCTTCTTTGCAGGACTCTCTCCGCCTCCGCCTTTGCCTTTTTCTTCTCCCTCACCTTCATTCGGCCTTGTCATCCCACGGCCACGACCAATCACACAGGAGGATCCGGGTCTGGAGGGACCATGAACCTCTCCAAGGGCTTTGGAGGATCCATCGCGGCAGTGGAAGGCGGAGGCACGGGCAGAGAAGGGTCAGGCGGGGGTGGCTACAATCGGCCGAGAGGGTGGGATTTCGCGCAGAAATATTGAGAGGAGTGTCTAAATGCGCAGGCTCTGCCTCAGTTTCGGGTTGGCCGAGGGTGTCAAACTCCTAGAGACACCCCCTGTTTGATTCCGATTTGGGAGAATCCGGATGTTCGGACATGTCTGGACATTTTTTATGCTCCGGATTGAATGGCTAAAAGTGTCGAGACCTGCAGGTTCGGACATTTGCAAGAGATTTGGTGGTCCGCATTGGAGCTACTCTTTTATTCCCCAGGATACCATGGCGTCGTCACCACGGGCGCCCTATTGTCGTTAGGCTTCTTCTGTCCTTCATATATATATACCTCAAGGTTATGGCACCGTCATGCTCGTCCCCTAGTGGTGCGTGAAAGGCCGGACTGCTTCAAATCTTGCACATGGCGTGATGAGAAAGAAGATGGAACTTGATTCCCGCGCTGACTGTTGAATTTGAGCGAGCTCCAAACGGACCTCCACAACCTCCAAATATGGAGTCTATGAACTCTGTTTTGGAGCGAGCTCCATAAACTATGCCGACTCGAAGGCATATGATCACTCTATTAGAGTGTCATTTTGGATCAAAATCATCACATTGACAGTTTGTATGGCGATTGGACCAATATGGCTTCATGGTAAAGTTGCTCGTCCCTCCAACAACTCATTTGCTCTTTCAACAACATTGAGTTGTACTTTCAGCATTTCTCCGCAAAAAAAACACATTCTCAGCAATATTTATACGATTAATGTTCAACATTTTATTTGTACTTTCATCACCCACAATTCGTATTTTCCATTCATAATCATGGCAAAAGATATGACATCACCCAAGTTTCCATTCATAATCATGGCAAAAGATATGACATCAACAGTTGATGCACAACCTTACACTAGCAAGTAGCAACGATATCACATGAATATTCTCTCCGGTGGAACCACTTTGTTCCGTTTGTCCTCGTCAACCAAATCAAATAATGTCTATCAAGCTTGGAACTAGCTCGGGCATCTTTAACACCTACTCCCAAACCGCCCGCAACCGCGCAGTCTGGACGTGTTATGGTATCCAATGCGGTCATGTATCCGTCTGTGAGTCGGCCCAGACGTCATTTTCTCCGCAAACCGCCGGGAGGGGCTTTGTAGGAGTCCGGATTGCTGCCATGCGAGTGAATCTGGCCCACCCAAAACCCCTCTCCCTCGTCTGCATGCTTTCGTCAGAGCGTTAGCTCCGCGTTCATTCCGGCCAAGAGCAGACGCGACATCTCACTAGAGTCGACATTGAAATGGCTCGCCTGCCGAGAGCGTCTCCCGTAGCATGCCTGCCGCTCATGCCTTCTCTTTGCATTTAATGACATCCATCTGCCCGCATACCTCCATTAAACTAGCGCGTGTGGCGAGGAACCTACTCCGGCGCTGATACGTGTCACGCCCAAGATGTGACCCTATCCTAAAGGAACTCGAAGGTCCCACCAAGGATAGAAGCGCATCTTGAAGACGCGTTTGCAAAGTGGATATCATTACATCAACATTACATAATAGATGGGGATACATACAAAAGACAAACAATGCCACATGAATACAACATCATCATACATAAGATCAACATCCGGCTACGGACGAAACACAAACAAAAACTCAAACGACATCCACCCTGCTAGCCCAGGCTGCCGACCAGGAACCTATCCCCTGATCGAAGAAGAAGCAGAATAAGAACTCCAAAACAAGCAAACATCGCTCTCGCGTCATGATCATCGTATAACCTGTACTTGCAATTGTTGTTGTAGTAATATGTGAGCCACGAGGACTCAACAATCCCATTACCATGGGTATCAAGACTAGCAAAGCCTAATGGGAAAGGAAGGGGGTAAATTGGTGAGGTTGCAGCAGCGACTAAGCATATATGGTGGCTAACATACGCAACAGAGAGCGAGAAGAGAGCAAACGGAACGGTCGTCAACTAGTAATGATCAAGAAGTGATCCTGAGCTCCTACTTACGTCAATCATAACACAGAAACCGTGTTTACTTCCCGGACTCCGCTGAAAAGAGACCATCACGGCTACACACACGGTTGATGCGTTTTAATTCGGATCTGGTGCCAAGTTATCTACAACCGGATATTAACAAATTCCCATCTGCCACATAACCGCGGGCATGGCTCTCGAAAGTTTATAACCCTGCAGGGGTGTCCCAACTTAGCCCATGATAAGCTCTCGCGATCAACGAAGGATATTCCTTCTCACAGGAAGACCCGATCAGTCTCGGAATCCCGGTTTACAAGACATTTCGACAATGGTAAAACAACACCAGCAAAGCCGCCCGATGCGCCGACCTCGTTCTCAGGGAAACACCGGATGAGACATCCTACGAGTAAAACCAGACCTCGAGTTTCCCCGAGGGGGCCCCGCAGCCTACTCGGTTCAGACGAGCACTTAGAGAAGCATTGACCCGGGGGGGGCTAAAATAAAGATGACCGTCGAGAGATCGACTCCCAAGGGAAAAGTAGGTGGTGGTGAGGCAAATGGTAAAACCAAGGTTGTGAAGGAAATATGCCCTAGAGGCAATAATAAAGTTATTATTTATTTCCTCATATCATGATAAATGTTTATTATTCATGCTAGAATTGTATTAACCGGAAACATAATACATGTGTGAATACATAGACAAACATAGTGTCACTAGTATGCCTCTACTTGACTAGCTCGTTTATCAGAGATGGTTATGTTTCCTAGCCATGGACAATAGAGTTGTCATTTGATTAACGGGATCACATCATTAGGAGAATGATGTGATTGACTTGACCCATTCCGTTAGCTTAGCACTTGATCGTTTAGTATGTTGCTATTGCTTTCTTCATGACTTATACATGTTCCGTAACTATGAGATTATGCAACTCCGTTTACGGAGGAACACTTTGGTACTACCAAACGTCACAACGAATCGGGTGATTATAAAGGAGTACTACAGGTGTCTCCGAAGGTACATGTTGAGTTGGCGTATTTCGAGATTAGGTTTTGTCACTCCGATTGTCGAAGAGGTATCTCTGGGCCCTCTCGGTAATGCACATCATTATAAGCCTTGCAAGCAATGTAACCAATGAGTTGGTTACGGGATGATGCATTACAGAACGAGTAAAGAGACTTGCCGGTGACGAGATTGAACTAGGTATTGGATACCGACGATCGAATCTCGGGCAAGTAACATACCGATGACAAAGGGAACAACGTATGTTGTTATGCGGTTTGACCGATAAAGATCATCGTAGAATATGTAGGAGCCAATATGGGCATCCAGGTCCCGCTATTGGTTATTGACCGAGAATAGTTCTAGGTCATGTCTACATAGTTCTCGAACCCGTAGGATCCGCACGCTTAAGGTTTCGATGGCGATGCTTATATTATGAGTTTATGAGTTTTGATGTACCGAAGGAGTTCGGAGTCCCGGATGAGATCGGGGACATGACGAGGAGTCTCGAAATGGTCGAGACGTAAAGATCGATATATTGGACGACTATATTCGGAGTTCGGAAAGGTTCCGAGTGATTCGGTATTTTTGAGTCTGGGAGAGTTACGGGAATTCGCCGGGAGAAGTATTGGGCCTTATTGGGCCTCAAGGGAAAGAGAGGGCTACCTAGGGCAGGCTGCGCGCCCCCCCATGGCCTGGTCCGAATTGGACTAGGGAGGGGCCGCACCCCCTCCTTCCTTCCCTCCTCTCTTCCCCTTCCTTGTCTCCTACTCCTAATACATGGAAGGACTACTAGTTGGACTAGGAAAGGGGGAATCCTACTCCCGGTGGGAGTAGGACTCCCCATGGCGCGCCATAGTAGAGGGCCGGCCTCCTCCTCCCTCCCTCCTTTATATACGGGGGCAGGGGGCACCCCATGGACACACAAGTTGATCTACAGATCGTTCCTTAGCCGTGTGCGGTGCCCCCCTCCACCATATTCCACCTCGGTCATATCGTCGCGGAGTTTAGGCGAAGCCCTGTGCCGGTAGAACATCATCATCGTCACCACGCCGTCGTGCTGACGGAACTCATCTCCGGAGCTCGGCTGGATCGGAGGCCGGAGATTGTCATCGAGCTGAACGTGTGTAGAACTCGGAGGTGCCGTACGTTCGGTACTTGGATCGGTCGGATCGTGAAGACGTATGACTACTTCCTCTATGTTGTGTCAACGCTTCCACTTCGGTCTACAAGGGTACGTAGACAACACTCTCCCCTCATTGCTATATCATCACCATGATCTTGCGTGTGCGTAGGAAACTTTTTGAAATTACTACGTTCCCAAACAGTGGCATCCGAGCCAAGGTTTTATGCGTTGATGTTATATGCACGAGTAGAACACAAGTGAGTTGTGGACGATATAAGTCATACTGCCTACCAGCATGTCATACTTTGGTTCATCGGTATTGTTGGATGAAGCGGCCCGGACCGACATTACGCGTACGCTTACGCGAGACTGGTTCTACCGACGTGCTTTGCACACAGGTGGCTGGCGGGTGTCAGTTTCTCCAACTTTAGTTGAACCGATTGTGGCTACGCCCGGTCCTTGTGAAGGTTAAAATGGAGTCTATTTGACAAACTGTCGTTGTGGTTTTGATGCGTAGGTAAGAACGGTTCTTGCTAAGCCCGTAGCAGCCACGTAAAATTTGCAACAATAAAGTAGAGGACGTCTAACTTGTTTTTGCAGGGCATGTTGTGATGTGATATGGTCAAGACGTGATGCTATATTTTATTGTATGAGATGATCATGTTTTGTAACCGAAGTTATCGGCAACTGGCAGGAGCCATATGGTTGTCGCTTTATTGTATGAAATGCAAACGCCCTGTAATTGCTTTACTTTATCACTAAGCGGTAGCGATAGTCGTAGAAGCAATAGATGGCGTAAACGACAACGATGCTACAATGGAGATCAAGGTGTCGCGCCGGTGACGATGGTGATCACAACGGTGCTTCGGAGATGGAGATCACAAGCACAAGATGATGATGGCCATATCATATCACTTATATTGATTGCATGTGATGTTTATCCTTTATGCATCTTATCTTGCTTTGATTGACGGTAGCATTTTAAGATGATCTCTCACTAATTATCAAGAAGTGTTCTCCCTGAGTATGCACCGTTGCGAAAGTTCTTCGTGCCGAGACACCACGTGATGATCGGGTGTGATAGGCTCTACGTTCAAATACAACGGGTGCAAAACAGTTGCACACGCGGAATACTCAGGTTATCCTTGACGAGCCTAGCATATACAGATATGGCCTCAGAACACGGAGACCGAAAGGTTGAGCGTGAATCATATAGTAGATATGATCAACATAGTGATGTTCACCATTGAAACTACTCCATCTCACGTGATGATCGGACATGGTTTAGTTGATTTGGATCACGTGATCACTTAGAAGATTAGAGGGATGTCTATCTAAGTGGGAGTTCTTAAGTAATATGATTAATTGGACTTAAATTTATCATGAACTTAGTCCTGGTAGTATTTTGCAAATTATGTTGTAGATCAATAGCTCGCGTTGTTGCTTTCATATGTTTATTTTGATATGTTCCTAGAGAAAATTGTGTTGAAAGATGTTAGTAGCAATGATGCGGATTGGATCCGTGATCCGAGGTTTATCCTCATTCTTTGCCTGTAAGAATTATGTCCTTAATGCACCGCTAGGTAGCGGACCTATTGCAGGAGCAGATGCACGTTATGAACGTTTGGCTAGCTCAATATGATGACTACTTGATAGTTTAGTGCACCATGCTTAACAGCTTAGAATCGGGACTTCAAAGACGTTTTGAACGTCATGGACCATATGAGATGTTCCAGGAGTTGAAGTTAATATTTCAAGCAAATACCCAAGTTGAGAGATATGAAGTCTTCAACAAGTTCTATAGCTAAAAGATGGAGGAGAATCGCTCAACTAGTGAGCAAGTGCTCAGATTGTCTGGGTACTACAATCGCTTGAATCAAGTGGGAGTTAATCTTCTAGATAAAATAGTGATTGACAGAGTTCTCTAGTCACCATCACCAAGTTAGTAGAACTTTGTGATGAACTATAGTATGCAAGGGATGACGAAAATGATTCCCGAGCTCTTCATGATGTTGAAATCAACGAAGGTAGAAATCAAGAAAGAGCATCAAGTGTTGATGGTTGACAAGATCACTAGTTTCAAGAGAAGGGCAAAGGGAAAGAAAGGGAACTTCAAGTGGAAAGACAAGCAAGTTGTCACTCCTATGAAGAAGCCCAAAGCTGGACCATAGCCTGAAACTAAGTGTTTACACTGCAAAGGAAATGGTCACTGGAAGCAGAAATGCCCTGAATATTTGGTGGATAAGAAGGTGGCAAAATGAACAAGTGTATATTTGATATACAGATTATTGATGTGTGCCTTACTAGTGTTTATAGTAGCCCCTGAGTATTTGATACTTGTTAGGTTGCTAAGATTAGTAACTCAAGCAGGAGTTCTGAGAATAAGCAGAGACTAGTTGAAGGAAAGTGACGATGAGTGTTGGAAGTAGTTCCAAGATTGATATGATCATCATCGCACACTCCCTATACTTTCGGGATTAGTGTTAAACCTAAATAAATGTTATTTGGCGTTTGCGTTGAGCATGAATATGATTTGATCATGTTTATTGCGATACGGTTATTCATTTAAAGTTAGAGAATAAATTGTTATTATGTTTTCATGAATAAGACCTTCGATGGTCATACACACAACGAACATAGTTTGTTGGATCTTGATCGTAGTAATACACATATTCATAATATTGATGCCAAAAGATGCAAAGTTAATAATGATAGTGCAACTTATTTGTGGCACTGCCGTTTGGGTCATATCGGTGTAAAGCGCATGAAGAAACTCCATAAAGATGGATTTTCGGAATCACTTGGTTATGAATCATTTGATGCTTGCGAAAACCGTGCCTTTTGGGAAAGATGACTAAAACTCCGTTCTCCAGAACAATGGAACGAGCTACTGACTTATTGGAAATAATACATACCGATGTATGCGATCCAATGAGTGTTGATGCTCGTGGCAAGTATCGTTATTTTCTGACCTTCACAAGATGATTTGAGCAGATATGGGTATATCTACTTGATGAAACATAAGTATGAAATAGTTGAAAGGTTCAAAGAATTTCAGAGTGAAGTGGAAAAATCATCGTAACAAGAAAATAAAGTTTCTGCGATCTGATCGCGGAGACAAATATTTGAGTTACGAGTTTGGTCTTCAATTAAAACAATGTGGAATAGTTTCACAGCTCACGCCACCTGGAACACCACATCGTTATGGTGTGTCCGAACGTTGTAACCGCACTTTATTTGATATGGTGCGATCTATGATATCTCTTTACCACTATCGTTTTGGGGTTATGCATTAGAGACAGCTGCATTCACGTTTTAAAATAGGGCACCATCTAAATCCGTTGAGGCGACACCGTATGAACTATGGTTTAGCAGTAAACCTAAGTTGTTGTTTCTTAAAGTTTGGGGCTGCGATGCTTATGTGAAAAAGTTTCATCCTGATAAGCTGGAACCCAAATCAGAGAAGTGCGTCTTCATAGAATACCCAAAGGAAATTGTTGGGTACACCTTCTATCACAGATCCGAAGGCAAGACATTCGTTGCTAAAATGGATCCTTTCTAGAGAAGGAGTTTCTCTCGAAAGAAGTGAGTGGGAGGAGAGTAGAACTTGATGAGGTAATTGTACCTTCTCCCTTATTGGAAAGTAGTTCATCACGTAAATCAGTTCCGATGATTCCTACACCAATTAGTGAGGAAGTTAATGATGATGATCATCAAACTTCAGATCAAGTTACTACCAAACCTCGTAGGTCTTCGAGTAAGATCCGCACCAGAGTGGTACGGTAATCATGTTATGGAAGTCATGTTACTAGACCATGATGAACCTACGAACTATGAGGAAGCGATGATGAGCCCAGATTCCACGAAATGGCTTGAGGCCATGAAATCTGAGATATGATCCATGTATGAGAACAAAGTGTAGACTTTGATTGACTTGCCCGATGATAGGTGAGTCATTAAGAATAAATGGATCTTCAAGAGGAAGACGGACGTTGATAGTAGTGTTACTATCTACAAAGCTAGACTTGTCGAAAAAGGTTTTGACAAAGTTCAAGGTGTTGAATACGATGAGATTTTCTTACTCGTATCGATGCTTAAAAGTCTGTCCGAATCATGTTAGCAATTGCCACATTTTATGAAATTTGGCAAATGGATGTCAAAACTACATTCCTTAATGAATTTATTAAAGAAGAGTTGTATATGATACAACCGAAGGTTTTGTCAATCCTAAAGGTGCTAACAAAATGTGCAAGCTCCAAAGAATCCATCTATGGACTGGTGCAAGCATCTCGAGTTGGAATATATGCTTTGATAAGTTGATCAAAGCATATAGTATTATCTGACTTGCGGTGAAGCTGTATTTACAAGAAAGTGAGTGGGAGCACTACTGACATTTCGATAAGTATATGTGAGTGACATATTGTTGATCAGAAATTATGTAGAATTTTTCTGCAAAGCATAAAGGAGTGTTTTAAAGGAGTTCTTTAAAAAAAGAAAAGACATCAGTAAAAGCTACTTACATATTGAGCATCAAAGATCTATTGAGATAGATCAAGACGCTTGATAAGATTTTCAATGAGTATATACCTTGGCAAGATTTTGAAATAGTTCAAAATGGAACAGTCAAAGAAAGAGTTCTTGCTGTGTTGCAAAGGTATGAAATTGAGTAAGACTCAAATCCGACCACAAGCAGAAAATAGAAAGAGAATGAAAAGTCATTCCCTATGCATCACCATAGGTTCTATAAAGTATGCTATGCTATGTACCGGACCTATTATATACCTTGCTCGAATTTGGCAAGGAGTACAATAGTGATCTAGGAGTAGATCACTGGACATTGGTCAAGAATATCCTTAGTGAGGACTAAGGAAATATTTCTCGATTATGGAGGTGATAAAAGAGCCCGTCGTAAAAGTTATCTCGGTGCAAGTTTTCACACCGATCCAGATGACTCTAAGTCTCAATCTGGATACATATTGAAAGTGGGAGCGATTAGCTAGAGTAGCTCCGTGCAGAGCATTGTAGACATAGAATATTTGCAAAATACATACGGCTCTGAATGTGACAGACCCGTTGACTAAGCTTCTCTCACGAGCAAAACATGATCACACCTTAGTACTCTTTGGGTGTTAATCACATAGCGATGTGAACTAGATTATTGACTCTAGTAAACCCTTTGGATGTTGGTCACATGATGATGTGAACTATGGGTGTTAATCATATTCAGATATGAATATTGGTGTTAAATCACATGGCAATGTGAACTAGATTATTGACTCTAGTGCAAGTGGGAGACTGAAGGAAATATGCCCTAGAGGCAATAATAAAGTTATTATTTATTTCCTCATATCATGATAAATGTTTATTATTCATGCTAGAATTGTATTAACCGGAAACATAATACATGTGTGAATACATAGACAAACATAGTGTCACTAGTATGCCTCTACTTGACTAGCTCGTTTATCAGAGATGGTTATGTTTCCTAGCCATGGACAATAGAGTTGTCATTTGATTAACGGGATCACATCATTAGGAGAATGATGTGATTGACTTGACCCATTCCGTTAGCTTAGCACTTGATCGCTTAGTATGTTGCTATTGCTTTCTTCATGACTTATACATGTTCTCGTAACTATGAGATTATGCAACTCTCGTTTACGGAGGAACACTTTGGTACTACCAAACGTCACAACGAATCGGGTGATTATAAAGGAGTACTACAGGTGTCTCCGAAGGTACATGTTGAGTTGGCGTATTTCGAGATTAGGTTTTGTCACTCCGATTGTCGAAGAGGTATCTCTGGGCCTCTCGGTAATGCACATCATTATAAGCCTTGCAAGCAATGTAACCAATGAGTTGGTTACGGGATGATGCATTACGAGCGAGTAAAGAGACTTGCGGTGGCGAGATTGAACTAGGTATTGGATACCGACGATCGAATCTCGGGCAAGTAACATACCGATGACAAAGGAACAACGTATGTTGTTATGCGGTTTGACCGATAAAGATCTTCGTAGAATATGTAGGAGCCAATATGGGCATCCAGGTCCCACTATTGGTTATTGACCGAGAATAGTTCTATGTCATGTCTACATAGTTCTCGAACCCGTAGGGTCCGCACGCTTAAGGTTTCGATGACAGTTATATTATGAGTTTATGAGTTTTGATGTACCGAAGGAGTTCGGAGTCCCGGATGAGATCGGGGACATGACGAGGAGTCTCGAAATGGTCGAGACGTAAAGATCGATATATTGGACGACTATATTCGAGTTCGGAAAGGTTCCGAGTGATTCGGTATTTTTGAGTCTGGGAGAGTTACGGGAATTCGCCGGGGAGAAGTATTGGGCCTTATTGGGCCCTGCGGGAAAGAGAGAGGGGCTACCTAGGGCAGGCTGCGCGCCCCCCCATGGCCTGGTCCGAATTGGACTAGGGGGAGGGGCCGCACCCCCTCCTTCCTTCCCTCCTCTCTTCCCCTTCCTTGTCTCCTACTCCTAATACATGGAAGGACTACTAGTTGGACTAGGAAAGGGGGAATCCTACTCCCGGTGGGAGTAGGACTCCCCATGGCGCGCCATAGTAGAGGGCCGGCCTCCTCCTCCCTCCCTCCTTTATATACGGGGGCAGGGGGCACCCCATGGATACACAAGTTGATCTACAGATCGTTCCTTAGCCGTGTGCGGTGCCCCCCTCCACCATATTCCACCTCGGTCATATCGTCGCGGAGTTTAGGCGAAGCCCTGCGCCGGTAGAACATCATCATCGTCACCACGCCGTCGTCTTGTGGAACTCATCTCCGAGCTCGGCTGGATCGGAGGCCGGAGATTGTCATCGAGCTGAACGTGTAGAACTCGGAGGTGCCGACGTTCGGTACTTGGATCGGTCGGATCGTGAAGACGTACGACTACTTCCTCTACGTTGTGTCAACGCTTCCGCTTCGGTCTACGAGGGTACGTAGACAACACTCTCCCCTCGTTGCTATATCATCACCATGATCTTGCGTGTGCGTAGGAATTTTTTTGAAATTACTACGTTCCCAAACAGGTTGGGCCTTGCTGGAGGAGTTTTATTCAAAGAAAACTATCAAGGGGGTCCCATAAATCACCCAACCGCATTAGGGACGCAAAATCCGGGAACATAATACCGATATGATGGAAACTAGGGCAGCAAGAGTGGAACAAAACACCAGGCATAAGGCCGAGCCTTCCACCCTTTACCAAGTATATAGATGCATTAACAATATAAGAGATATTGTGATATCCCAACATAATCCTGTCCACCATGGTGCAATCTTCAACTTCACCTGCAACTAACAACGCTATAAGAGGGGCTGAGCAAAGCGGTAACATAGCCAAGCAACGATTTGCTAGGAAGGGTGAAAAGGTTAGAGGCTGACATGGCAATTTGGGAGGCTTGACGAGCAATTGATAGGTAGCGCAGCAAAGCGATAGAACGAAGCAACTAGCATAGCAATGATAGTAGTGAGATCCAGGGTAGCGGTCATATTGCCTGAAATCCCGCTAGGAAGAAGAACGAGTCCATGAAGAAGATGAATGGATGAAGCCGAACCAAGCGTAGACGAACGAATCCTCACGATCGCAACAAAACGGGAACTATCGAGAAGAAGCACACAACATGGTAAACACACCACACATAGACATGACATGATGCACAAACAAGTATGATGCATGACAAGACTGTATTAAGCTACTCATGGCAAGAGATGATGCATACAAGAGCAACACATTAAGGAAAGTTTAAATGAGGCCGGAAACAAATATAACAATTCCGGTAAATCCTCATATGCAATTTTCGAAATTGGTCCAGATCTGAATAAACCTTATGTTCAAATTGTTAAACAGCAAGTTAAGATGCACCAAGATGATCTACACGAGATTCTTGTCAAGTTACATATAAAGTTCATTAAATTTGGAGCTACAGCCTAGAAGACATGAGCAAAACAAGATAAACATGGCATTGATGAAAAATGCATACAAACATCAAGCAAACACCTCAAAACAAGGATTCAACGTGATAATATGAAACTACATGCAAAATCAAGCAAGTTTCATATAGAGCACACACAAAACGGAGCAACGGTTCAACACACACACATGAAACAAGTTTAAAGGACAAGCTGTCCAAAACAGCAACTAGGCATCTAGCAAGCATCAAAACAACATGCTACAGCATTCCAACGT
This sequence comes from Aegilops speltoides, assembly GCA_021437245.1. Taxonomy (NCBI): domain Eukaryota; kingdom Viridiplantae; phylum Streptophyta; class Magnoliopsida; order Poales; family Poaceae; genus Aegilops; species Aegilops speltoides. Next base: position 415,200,180 of record CM038141.1, on the reverse strand, counting down.
AAAAACAAAAGGCATGGGCATGCTGTACAGGTAAAGCATGACAAAACATGAACACTGAGCTATCTCCAGAAATCACTAGAACATGCTCAAAAAGACATGGCAAGATTGCATATAATAACAGTTTCAAACTTTGCAGAAATAACATCAGGTTGCAATGTTTAGAGCTATCAAACAACATGCTACAGGAACGTATCAGGGCAAAAAAAGGTATGGCATTAACCTACTAATTGCATAGAACAAAAGTCCCTTACTGACCATGAGCCAAAAAGGATCGGAAGATATGATGGCACCCATGTAAACATGGCAAAAGATATGACAGATTCAAACATGGCAGGAACAACGATAAGTAGGCATGTTGGTGAGCTTGTACTACTCACCACAGAGCATTATATGGCATGACAAGGTGACCAACAGTAAGAGGACATTTTATGAAGCTATACATGGCAAGAACAAGTTCATAGGGTGCATGGATCACTAGCAACACACATGGCAAAACTCAACTTAATGTTAACAGACTGACAGCAACATTATCTAGCAAATTTGGAGCAAGATTTCAACAAGCTACAGCAGGCTATAAATGCAACCAGGTGCATGGATGGATAGATCATGACATGTATAACAAAACATCCTTAGTGAACATCTCCAGATTATGCATAGAATGACTTGTAGCAACAGGTTTACATGGTGTCATGATATAGCAGATTCGGACTAGCAAAACAGTAAGAACAAGTACCCTACTTAACAAGCTCAATGCGCTCACTAAAAGACTCACAAAAATACATGGATTACACCACTGTAAATAAGGAATGATGTAGCTCAAAACACATGTAGACATTAATCTCATAGGACGCACACACAAAATGCAACGAAAAAGACAAAACAGCATGTTATAACAGTTTCAGCAGGTTAACATCATATAGCACTCTTGTAACGATGATTAGGGCATCAACATGGACTCAAACAAGCATGTCACAATGGAATGAGCTATAGAGCACATTCTGATGAACATTTTGATATATTATGCATGCAAAACGGAGCAGTATGCAAGAAGTTATAGCAGGTCAAAGTTAGCACCAGAATCTATGGATCTAGGGACTTAGTGAAATTCTCACCCCGAAGAAAATTGGATGGTGAGGTTCGGGGACGGGGCGGTGCATGCGTTCTGTTTGATTGGAGGGCTCGGGCCGGATCTGGACGGAGGGATCCCGTCCGGACAATGAGGTCAACACCGTGCTACTGGCCGGGCGAGGTCGCGGAACGCCGGCGAGGGAGTTCCGACGAGGAGCGCGACGGCGGGGGCCTCTCTCGACCGGATCCAGCCGGATCCGGCGCGAGGAGGCCTTGGCACCGTGGGTGGCGCGGGCGGCGAGGGAGATGCCGGGGCGGGCGGCCATGTAGCGCCAGGGCCAGCGGCGATGGCGGCGGGTGGATCGAGCGCAGGGCGCGGCCGACGACGGAGGGTCGATGGCGCGGGACCGAGGCGCATCGCTGGATCCGCAGACACCAGGCAGCGAAGCGCCGGGCGGGGGCACTGGCGGCGGAGGCGGCGGGACATGCCGGCGGGAAGGACAGCCGGGCGGCGGGCGCTCGGGCTCAGGCGGGCTGATTCGCCCTGGCGGGTCGGATCCGGGCCCCGACGGGCCTGGCGGCGTGGGATGGCGGCGGGGACTGGTGGCTCAAGGGGAGTGGCTGAGGGAGGCGGCACGGGCGTGTCTGGCGACTAGCGGACACGTCCGGCGGCTAAGAGGGAGAGAAGCTAGGGTTTTGATCCGAAAAATGGAGGGGGAGGACGTTTTTATAGGTAGAGGGAGCTAGGAGAGTCCAAATGGGGAGCGGTTTGCGGCCACACGATCGTGATCGAACGACCAAGAGCACGGAGGTGACTTAGATGGGTTATTGGGCTGTTAGGAAGGGGTGTTGGGCTGCACAAAAGGAGGGGTTTCGGGCTACGCGGTTAACCGTTGGGGCATCAAACGACCTCCAATGGAACGAAATTTGACAGGTGGTCTGTCGGTGCTATACCAAGGCCACTCAGCAAATACCGACCCATCCAGAGAAGGTTTAACACCCGCACCCAAAAAGAGGTAAAAGGGGGCGCCGGAGGACATAGGAGTGCCGGATTGCAAAACGGACAACGGGGAAAATGCTCAGATGCATGAGACGAACACGTATGCAATGCAATGCACATGATGACATGGCAAAATGCAACACGCAAACAAATGACATGGCAACGACGACAAATAACTGGAAGACACCTGGCGCATTGGATCCGGGGCAATACAATACGTCTCCGTCGTATCTATTTTTCCTAATGTTTTTCCTCTTGTTTTGGACTCTAATTTGCATGATTTGAATGAAACTAATCCGGATTGATGTTGTTTTCAGCAGAACTACCATGGTGTTGTTTTTGTGTAGAAATAAAAGTTCTTGAAATGGAACGCAACTTTGCGAGGATTTTTTATACAATAGAAGAGAATTTCTGGAGCCAAGAACCGCCGGAGGGGGGCACTGTTGGGGAACGTAGTAATTTCAAAAAAATTCCTACGCACCCGCAAGATCATGGTGATGGCATAGCAACGAGAGGGGAGAGTATTGTCCATGTACCCTCGTAGACCGTAAGCGGAAGCGTTATGACAACGCGGTTGATGTAGTCGTACGTCTTCACAATCCGACCGATCCAAGCACCGAACGTACGGCACCTCTGAGTTCAGCACACGTTCAGCTCCATGACGATCCCCGGACTCCGATCCAGCAAAGTGTCGGGGATGAGTTCCGTCAGCACGACGACGTGGTGATGAAGATGATGTTCTACCGGCGCAGGGCTTCGCCTAAACTCCGCGACGATATGACCGAGGTGGAATATGGTGGAGGGGGGCACCGCACACGGCTAAGGAACGATCCGTAGATCAACTTGTGTGTTCTAGGGTGCCCCCGCCTCAGATATAAAGGAGCAAGGGGGTGCGGCCGGCCCTAGGAGGAGGCGCGCCGGAGGAGTCCTACTCCCACCGGGAGTAGGACTCCCCCCTTCCCTAGTTGGACTAGGATTTGGGGGGAAGGAGGAGTGGGGGGAAAGGAAAGGGTGGCGCCGCCCCCCTCCTTGTCCTATTCGGACTTGGGGGGAGGGGCGCGCGGCTGCCCCTTGGCCCCTTCTCATCTTCCTCCACTAGGCCCAATAAGGCCCATTAGGTCATCGGGGGGGTCCGGTAACCTCCTGGTACTTCGGCAAAATGCCGATTTCACCCGGAACACTTCCGATGTCCAAACATAGGCTTCCAATATATCAATCTTTAGGTCTCGACCATTTCGAGACTCCTCGTCATGTCCGCGATCACATCCGGGACTCCGAACAAACTTCGGTACATCAAAACTTATAAACTCATAATAAAACTGTCATCGTAACGATAAGCGCGCGGACCCTACGGGTTCGAGAACTATGTAGACATGACCTAGAACTATTCTCGGTCAATAACCAATAGCGGAACTGTTAGGGAATGTAGTAATTTCAAAAAAATTCCTACGCACACGCAAGATCATGGTGATGGCATAGCAACGAGAGGGGAGAGTGTTGTCCATGTACCCTCGTAGACCGTAAGCGGAAGCGTTATGACAATGCGGTTGATGTATTCGTACGTCTTCACGATCCGACCGATCCAAGCACCGAACGTACGGCACCTCCGAGTTCAGCACACGTTTAGCTCGATGACGATCCCCGGGCTTCGATCCAGCAAAGCTTTGGGGATGAGTTCCACAAGACGACGGCGTGGTAGCGATGATGATGTTCTCTGCGCACAGGCTTCGCCTAAACTCATGACGATATGACCGAGGTGGAATATGGTGGAGGGGGCACCGCACACGGCTAAGGAGGCGATCCTAGATCAACTTGTGTGTCTATGGGGTGTCCCCTTGCCTCGTATATAAAGGAGCAGGGGGGGAGGCGGCCGGCCCTTAGAGGCGCGCTAAGGAGGAGGAATCCTCCTCCTAGTAGAGTAGGACTCCCCTTTCCTACTCCTACTAGGAGGGGAAGGAAGGGGAGAGGGAAGAAAGAAGAGGGCACCGCCTCCCGAGTCCAATCGGACCAGAGGGAGAGGGGCACGCGGTCCACCCCTGCCGCCTCTGTCTTTCCCTAAGGCCCACTAGGCCCATTACTTCTCCCGGGGGTTCGGTAAACCTCGGCACTCCTTTTTTCGAAAACACCGGAACACTTCCGGTGTCCGAATATAGCCGTCCAATATATCAATCTTTATGTCTCGACCATTCTGAGACTCCTCGTCATGTCTGTGATCACATCCGGGACTCCGAACAAACTTCGGTACATCAAAACTTATGAACTCATAATAAAACTGTCATCGTAACGTTAAGCGTGCGGACCCTACGGGTTCAAGAACTATGTAGACATGACCTAGAACTATTCTCGGTCAATAACCAATAGCGGAACCTGGATTCCCATATTGGTTCCTACATATTCTACGAAGATCTTTATCGGTCAAACCGCATAACAACATACGTTGTTCCCATTGTCATCGGTATGTTACTTGCCCGAGATTCGATCGTCGGTGTCCAATACCTAGTTCAATCTCGTTACCGGCAAGTCTCTTTACTCGTTCGTAATGCATCATCCGTAACTAACTCATTGGTCGCATTGCTTGCAAGGCTTATAGTGATGTGCATTACCGAGAGGGCCAGAGATACCTCTCCGACAATCGGAGTGACAAAACCTAATCTCAAATACGCCAACCCAACATCTACCTTTGGAGACACCTGTAGTACTCCTTTATAATCACCCGATTCGTTGTGACGTTTGGTAGCACCAAAGTGTTCCTCGGTTAAGCGGGGTTGCATAATCTCATAGTTTCGGGAACATGTATAAGTCATGAAGAAAGCAATAGCAATATACTAAACGATCAAGTGCTAGGCTAACGGAATGGGTCATGTCAATCACATCATTCTCCTAATGATGTGATCCCATTAATCAATTGACAACACATGTCTATGGTTAGGGAACATAACCATCTTTGATTAATGAGCTAGTCAAGTAGAGGCATACTAGTGACTATATGTTTGTCTATGTATTCACACATGTAGCATGTTTCCGGTTAATACAATTCTAGCATGAATAATAGACATTTATCATGATATGAGGAAATAAATAATAACTTAATAATTGCCTCTAGGGCATATTTCCTTCGGTCTTCCACTTGCACTAGAGTCAATAATCTAGATTACATAGTAATGATTCTAACACCCATGGAGTCTTGGTGCTGATCATGTTTTGCTAGTGAGAGAGGCTTAGTCAATGGGTCTGCAACATTCAGATCCGTATGTATCTTGCAAATTTCTATGTCTCCCACTTGGACTTGGTCCCGGATGGAATTGAAGCGTCTCTTGATGTGCTTGGTTCTCTTGTGAAATCTGGATTCCTTTGCCAAGGCAATTGCACCAGTATTGTCACAGAAGATCTTCATTGGTCCCAATGCACTAGGTATGACACCTAGATCGAAATGAACTCCTTCATCCAGACTCCTTCATTTCTTTGCTTCGAAACAGCTATGTACTCCGCTTCACATGTAGATCCCGCCACGACGCTTTGTTTAGAACTGCACCAACTTACAACTCCACCGTTTAACAAAAATACGTATCCGGTTTGCGATTTAGAATCATCCGGATCAGTGTCAAAGCTTGCATCAACGCAACCATTTACGACTAGCTCTTTGTCACCTCCATATACGAGAAACATATCCTTAGTCCTTTTCAGGTATTTCAGGATGTTCTTGACCGTTGTCCAGTGATCCACTCCTGGATTACTTTGGTACCTTCCTGCCAAGCTTATTGCTAAGCATATGTCAGGTTTGGTACACAACATTGCATACATGATAGAGCCTATGGCTGAAGCATAGGGAACATCTTTCATTTTCTCTCTATCTTCTACCGTGGTCGGGCATTGAGTCTGACTTAACTTCACACCTTGTAGCACAGTCAAGAACCCTTTCTTTGCCTGATCCATTTTGAACTTTTTCAAAATTTTATCAAGGTATGTGCTTTGTGAAAGTCCTATTAAGCGTCTTGATCTATCTCTATAAATCTTGATGCCTAATATGTAAGCAGCTTCACCGAGGTCTTTCAGTGAAAAACTTTTATTCAAGTATCCCTTTATGCTATCCAGAAATTCTATATCATTTCCAATCAATAATATGTCATCTACATATAATATCGTAAATGCTCTGAGCTCCCACTCACTTTCTTGTAAATCTGAGGCTTCTCCAAAAGTCTCATATAAAACCATATGTTTTGATCACACTATCAAAGCGTTTATTACAACTCCGAGATGCTTGCACCAGTCCATAAATGGATCATTGGAGCTTGCACACTTTGTTAGCACCTTTTGGATCAACAAAACCTTCGGTTGCATCATATACAACTCTTCTTCCGTAAATCCATTCGAAATGCAGGTTTTGACATCCATTTGCCGATTTCATAATCATGAAATGCAGCAATAGCTAACATGATTCGGACAGACTTAAGCATCGCTACGGGTGAGAAAGTCTCATCGTAGTCAACCCCTTGAACTTGTCGAAAACCTTTCTCATCAAGTCGAGCTTTATAGACAGTTATATTACCATCAGCGTCAGTCTTCTTCTTAAAGATCCATTTATTCTCAATGGCTTGCCGATCATCGCGCAAGTCAACCAAAGTCCATACTTTGTTCTCATACATGGATCCCATCTCAGATTTCATGGCCTCTAGCCATTTTGCAGAATCTGGGCTCATCATCGCTTCCTCATAGTTCGTAGGTTCATCATGGTCAAGTAACATGACTTCTAGAATAGGATTACCATACCACTCTGGTGCGGATCTTACTCTAGTAGACCTACGAGGTTCAGTGGAAACTTGATCTGAAGTTTCATGATCAATATCATTAGCTTCCTCACTAATTGGTGTAGTTGTCACAGGAACCGGTTCTTGTGATGAACTACTATCCAACAAGGGAGCAGATACAGTTATCTCATCAAGTTTTACTTTCCTCCCACTCACTTCTTTTGAGAGAAACTCCTTCTCTAGAAAGGATCCAATTTTAGCAACGAAAATCTTGCCCTCAGATCTGTGATAGAAGGTGTACCCAATGGTCTCTTTTGGGTATCCTACGAAGACACATTTCTCCGATTTGGGTTCGAGCTTATCTGGTTGAAGTTTCTTCACATAAGCATCGCAGCCCCAAACTTTAAGAAACGACAACTTTGGTTTCTTGCCAAACCATAGTTCATAAGGCGTCGTCTCAACAGATTTTGATGGTGCCCTATTTAACGTGAATGCGGCCGTCTCTAAAGCATAACCCCAAAACGATAGCGGTAAATCAGTAAGAGACATCATAGATCGCACCATATCTAGTAAAGTACGACACGACATTCGGACACACCATTTCGTTGTGGTGTTCCGGGTGCAGTGTTCTGAAACTATTCCGCATTGTTTCAAGTGTAGACCAAACTCGAAACTCAAATATTCTCCTCCACGATCAGATCGTAGAAACTTTATTTTCTTGTTACGATGATTTTCCACTTCACTCTGAAATTCTTTGAACTTTTCAAATGTTTCAGACTTGTGTTTCATCAAGTAGATATACCCATATCTTCTCAAGTCATCTGTGAAGGTGAGAAAATAACAATACCCGCCGCGAGCCTCAACATTCATTGGACCACAAACATCAGTATGTATGATTTCCAACAAATCAGTTGCTCGCTCCATAGTTCCGGAGAACGGCATTTTAGTCATCTTGCCCATAAGGCACGGTTCATAAGTACCAAGTGATTCATAATCAAGTGATTCCAAAAGCCCATCGTTATGGAGTTTCTTCATGCGTTTTATCGATATGACCTAAACGGCAGTGCCACAAATAAGTTGCACTATCGTTATCAACTCTGCATCTTTTGGTTTCAACACTATGAATATGTGTATCACTACTATCGAGATTTAATAAAAATAGACCACTCTTCACGGGTGCATGACCATAAAAGATATTACTCATATAAATAGAACAACCATTGTTCTCTGATTTAAATGAATAACCGTCTCGCATCAAACAAGATCCAGATATAATGTTCATGCTCAACGCTGGCACCAAATAATAATTATTTAGGTCTAAAACTAATCCCGATGGTAGATGTAGAGGTAGCGTGCCGACCGCGATCACATCGACTTTGGAACCATTTCCCACGCACATCGTCACCTCGTCCTTAGCCAATCTTTGCTTAATCCGTAGTCCCTGTTTCGAGTTGCAAATATTAGCAATGTAACCATATCAAATACCAGTGCTCTGCGAGCATTAGTAAGGTACACATCAATAACATGTATATGACATATACCTTTGTTCGTTTTGCCATCCTTCTTATCCGCCAAATACTTGGGGCAGTTCCGCTTCTAGTGTCGATGCCGCTTAAAGTAGAAGCACTCGATTTGTGCTTAGATCCGGACTTGGGTTTCTTCTCTTGAGCAAAGAACTTGTTTGTCTGTTCTTCTTGAGGTTCCCTTCTTCTTCCCTTTGCCCTTTTCTTGAAACGGTGGTCTTGTTAACCATCAACACTTGATGCTCCTTCTTGATTTCTACCTCCGCTGCTTTTAGCATTGCGAAGAGCTCGGGAATAGTCTTGTCCATCCCTTGCATATTATAGTTCATCACGAAGCTCTTGTAGCTTGGTGGCGATGATTGGAGGGGCTCGTCGCCTACCCATGGGTCAGCCTACCCATGGCCCATTACTCGACAAGAGTCCCGGTGGCGGCCCGGCGGGCGCCGCCTCGTGAGAACCGGCGAGTTCGATCTCTGCGGGGCCGACTTCGAGATTAATTGCCGCTGCCACGAACGCCTCGCCTGAGTCACCGGCCGTGAGGGGCCGCCGCCGCAAGTCGTGGCGGAAACCGCGGCGATCGGCTACGCTTCCGCCATCTGCGAGACGGTCCTATCGCGTGACGCCACGTGGAGGCGATAGCTCGCCGCCCACGCAGCGTGGACGGACGGGCCGCCGGTGGGGCCCGCCATTACGCGCCTCGGCTCCCGAGCGGATCCGCGCGCCGAGGGCGGTTGGCATCCCCACGTGGTTACCGCGGGCGAAACCGTGGGGGTTTAATCGTAGGCGTCGTGGGGTCGTGGGCGCGATTAATCCCCTCACGCCCCTCGGCTTCTCAGCCCACGGGCTATAATAGGCGAGGGGAGCGCGCATAGCACGCGTACTCCCTCCCCACCCTCTTGCCTTTCTTCTTCCTTCGCCTCGCTCCGTCGCTTTCTCCTTCCTTGCCGACGATGAGCTCTTCCTCCGCCGCGCCTCCCGCCTCGCGCTCCGGCGAGTGGGATGGCTTCGGACGTGGATCTGCAGAGGACATCGAGTTCCTTCGCGGACCCGCCGCCTCCCGAGCGCTGGATTTGGTGCAGAGCCCATGCCCGCGGCGGGCGAAGCGGGTCATCTTCCGCCGCACCTCATGCGCTGGATGGGGCTCCCGGCAGCGGGTTCCTCCGCTCGTTCCTCGAATTGTACAACTTGTAGCCGCTGCCACCTCACCCCCAACGCGGTGGTGCTTCTCCGCCGCCACCTGCGTGCGAGGGCTACATCGGGCGTTCTCCCCATCCTCGAGCTGTGGGGAGTTCTTTCTTCAAAGCTCGGTACTCGGGCTGCCGCACGCCGGCCGCAGAAGGCGGCACGTTCATCGCGCCACGGCGCACGACGGCCGACAACCCCTTTCCGCCCATCCGCTGGTGAAGTCGGTGAAGATGTGGCGTAAGACGACTTCTACGTGAAGAACGCCGCCACCGACGGCGATCGGGTCAACTTGCCGCCGCCACCCCGAGCGAGCCGTGGCCGCCGCTTAGCTGGTCCCATCGATTGAAGTCGCTTTCGCCTCCGAGTCGGGCGCCGTGGCGCGTCTCGAAGTCATGACGTGATCGGAGGGCTCGTCGCCCCGATCTCTGGCCGCTTTCGTGGCGCGCCGGTACTTCCACTCAAGGCGGCCCCACCTCATCTGCCGATGAGCGGTAAGCACGACCTAAGCCATTTGTGCACCAAAGACATGCCGCGTGGAGAAGTGGTGAACATGGTGAACCTCATCGCCCACTGCAAGTTCACCGACGAGTGGCAGTTCGGCAAGGAGCCGTACTCGCGCGACAACCCTCCGCCAGTGGTAAGTTGTTTCCTTCTAGATTTCGATCTCGCTTGTATCCGACTTCGAGCTCTGATCTTGTTGGTATTCTTGAGCAGAATCCCCTCACGGCGCCCGCTGCCGGGCGCCGAGAGAGTCACAGTGAGTACGCCCCCGACCGCGAGGTCGGTGACATCGACGACCCGACTTGGGGGCCGCGGCGCTGGAGGCCGACGCCGAAGGCGGCGGAGAGGAAGAAGACGGCGGCCTCAGACCGTCGGCGACCTTCGCCGACTGGCCCGAGGGCGACATCGACGCGTAAGTCGTCCCGCGCCGCCAGCCAAGAGCCGGCCCCTCTAACCAGGCCGGCGCAAAGAGGCGTCTCGCCGGGCCGAAATCGCGCCCGCGGCAGTCAAGAAGCCTGAGGGAACCGCCGCTGCGACCAAGCGGAAGAGGCGGCGCGAAGCCAACCGCTCGGAAGGAAGTGAAAAGGCCGCCACTTGTTTCTTCGTAAGTCCCTTACTCTTTGTTTCTTTTTCTGACTTTGCTTGAATTGCTCTGACCTTCCCCCCTTTCTTCTCCAGCGCCCCCCTCTCCCTTGAGAGAGTCGCCGTGCCATCCGTCATGGGGTCGGGGGCGACGTCCTCCAACACGCTGGCGGGTTGATCCCCGCCCGACCTCCGAGAGGCGACGGGCGCTGAACGCGAGGAGAAGCAGCGGAGGAGGAGGCCGAGCGCTGGAGAAGGCGCAGCCGAGAAGGCGGCCGCCAACGCCCAGCGGCATCTGGATGAGGCCGTGGCGCGCGTGCAAAACGGGATGCCGAGGCGCCGTTCGTCGCGCTGCTGGGCGATGTTTCGCCCTCCATTGTCGTCGGCGCCGCCGCCCCCAATTCACGGGCGTACCGGGAGGTCGGCACCGCCAACCCTTCGCAGAGGAAGGTGGCGACGCGGGCTCGGACACCGCGCGCGTCGCCACCTCCGCCGCCTGCCTCTCGAGGCGCTCGGCAAGCAGCGATGGACCCGCAGGATCCGCCGACTGCGACGACGCCGACGCTAGCTGCTTCTCCAGTTGCCGTGCCGACACGCCGCCGAAGTCGAGAGGACGAAGCCTGCAAGCGCCCATGGCGAAGCTCGAGATCGACGCCGCCAAGATGGCGAACACAGACGCCGAGGCCTCAAAGGTTGCCGCCCACCGGCTGGGTGCGCGAAGGCGGCACCGCCCGCTGAACCAGCGCTTCGACGTTCACCCATGTTGCGCAACAAGGCGACGCCCAACTCTACACCAAGACGACCGGCCTGCGGGCCTCTGCCCGGTATGCTTTGTTTTTCCTTTTAGTCTCTTGTCTTTTTTTCGTGGGGGCGCGTCACTCCATCGGGTGTAGTCCCCGAGTTCGAGTCGGCTGGCTGAAAGCAGCGGCTCGAACTCCTTCTAGCGAGCTCAAGGCTGACTTTGCTTTGCCGGCCTTGCGGGAGTATCACAACCTCAAGGCGCTCGCCTTCAACCGCAACGTTGAAGAGCCGAGGAAGCGGACCGCCGATCTGGCGGAAAGTCGAGGTGAGCGGATTCTTCCTTCTTCATGGGCGTATTGGCGCACGCAGGCTGTAGTCCCCGAGATTCGCCGATGGCGAAAGCGATCGGGCGGATCTCTCCGGCGATTTCCTTCTTTCTTCTCTCATGGGCGCTACTGGCGCTCATGGTTGTAGTCCCCGAGATTGGCCGATCGCCGAGCGCCGGGCCGGATCTCCGGCGATTTCCTTCTTTCTTCTGGGCGCATTGGCGCTACGGGCTGTAGTCCCCGAGATTCAGGCCGACTGCTGAGCAGTCGGGCCGGATCTCCCCGGCGACCTTTCTTGTTGATGATGCTTTATCTTTCTTTGGGCTTCAGACGCCAATGCCGCCCTTCAAGGGCAGCTGGATGAGGCCGAAGCCGCCCATCGCACTAAGGAGGAGGAGTGCGACAAGCTCGTTCGAGAGCGCGACCTTCTGGCGACGCAGCTGGCCGAGCAGAAGGACCTGCTTCGGAAAGCACAGGAGGACGCCAAGTCGCGGGAGGAGGCCCTTCTAGCCGAGTTCGCGATGGAGCGGGCCGCCTGGACCGACCGTGAGGCGATGCTGACCTCCGACTATCACGTGCTCGAGGACATTGTCGATGGTAACTCCTGGCTTCTCTTCCTTGGTCTTTCGACTCTGTGTCGAACTGTCTTCTAGTTTTTCTGACTGTTTCCTTTTCTTGTCTTTGGCAGACTTCTTCCCCGGTCACTCGCAGGCCGTCCCTCCGGCCATCGAGGCGGATCGGGAGGAGCGGAGGGCGCAGGGCGAAGTGATCGCCGCCAACGCCCCCCGAACCATTGACGAGCAGCTCTTGAGCATCGGGGCTCGCCTTCGCCCTGCTCACCGTTTGATGCGTCGCCTTCAACGCGCGGCGCGCTTAAGTCGTCTCTCCGCCAGTGGCCGGAGGTGCCGGCTCTTCGACCGCCATCGGACGGCCGACCGGTATTTGGAGGTCGCCGTCGGTCGCTTGAAGCTTGAAGGGCTCCTCGGCCCGCGCCGAGCACGCCGGGCCCTGGAGTTAAATCAAGGGTGGTACTGGCTGGACTCGACCGCTGGCCGCGTTCGGTCGGAGGCCCAGCTGAGTTGGGGCGTGGAAGGCGCCCTTGTCGAGCCTTGGCGGCCATCGCCGAGTACACGGACACCGATGTCTTTGTGCCAGAGCGGACCGCCGACGGCGAGGAGGTTCCGCCGAGTGGTTGGGATGCACCAGAGTACGAGGAGGACTCGGCGGAGGTAATCGGCTCCCAGACCGAGGGGAGGGCGAGTCGGAGGACGGAGGCGAGGAGGAGGAGGCGCCGAACACGGCAGCGCGCCAGCCTCGGCGATCGCGCCTCCAAAGAACGAGCCTCGAAAGGACCAGCGACCGTCTGAAGGCGACCAGGCCGAGACCGCCAATGCCGATCGCCTGACGTCGGACGCCGCCGGCCAAGGGCCTTATGTACATATTTATCAAATTTCCGCCTTTCTTTGCTTTGGCTCCTTAGACTTTTTCCTTTGCCGCCTTCCTTGGTTGCCGCCTTGCCGATCGGGCAGCCGCTCTGGATCGCCATTTGGGTCAAGCGCGGCTACTTTAGGAGGCAAGTACTTAGTCGTTTAGGACGCCGTAGCAAGTTTGGTGAGGATCGACAGGCCGACTCTCGAAAGTCGGTCGTCCTTGATAAAGGTTGAAACTATGAGCCGACTGCTCGTGAGTCGGCTCAGTAGGGGAAACTGGGAGCCGGCTTGGGCTATGCGTAGCTCTTAAGTCCTTAGCCGTTTTTCATGTGTGCGCTCGCTCTTTCCATCTCCCCGTTTACCGACAGTCGCTCTGCGAGCTGCGGCTTTCCGTAGGAGACGGCTTTGAGCGCAACACATTACTTGTCCGACCTCAGGGAGCATTTCATAGCACAAGGCGGCGAGTCCCCGGGCCGACTAGTCGGACCCGGTGCCAGACAGTATGATAAAAAGGAGGAAGTATTTCGGAAGCGAGATCCATATCATACAGATAATCAAAAAGGCAGTCCCCGAGCTCGTCTCGGGGGGCCTAAGGTCTTAGTACTTAATACAAAGGGGTAGCATGATACATACTGCATCAACTGTAAAATCTTCAAGAAGATTTGCGTTCCTGGCGCTCTGTTTCTTTGCCGAGTCGTCTCTCTTGCGTGCTCGAGGCTTCGGCGCCGATCAAGTAGTAGGCGTCGTTCCCGGCACCTTCTCGATGATGAAGGGCCCTCCCAAAGCGCCGACAACTTGTCTTTGGCGGCTGTTCTCTCGAATCAGCCGGAGCACAAGGTCGCCCTCTTGGAATGATCTTGGCTTGACCTTGCGGTTGTAGTATCGCCGCGAGACTCTGCTGGTAGATCTTTGGACCGGTGAGTGCCAACAGCGAGCCCTCTTCCAGCAGGTCGACGCCGTCTTGGCGTGCTTCTTCAGCCTCCTCTTCGGTGTACATAGAGACTCGCGGAGAGTCGAATTGTATATCCGTCGGGATGACGGCTTCGGCACCGTAGACGAGGAAGAACGGCGTGAAGCCGGTTGATCTGTTCGGTGTTGTGCGCAGACTCCAGAGGACGGCAGGCAGCTCTTCCACCCAACAGCCGGCCGAGCGCTCGAGTGGTTCGACCAATCGAGGCTTGATGCCGGATAGGATGAGGCCGTTGGTCCATTCCACCTGGCCGTTTGACTGCGGATGGGCAACGGAAGCTAGGTCCAGTCGGATGCCCTGCGTCGCGCAGAAACGAGCCAAGGCGCCTTTGGCGAAATTGGTCTGTTGTGCGTGATGATGCTATGCGGTATGCCGCATGCCGCACCGTGATGTCGGCAATGAAGGTCACCGCTGTGGGCCCATTTAATTTCTTGATGGGCTTTGCTTCTACCCACTTGGTGAACTTGTCCACTTTGTGGCGAGCAAATGAGTCAGCCGCCTCGGGCCGTCTTGAAAGGTCCCACCATGTCCAAGCCCCAAACTGCTAAGGGCCAGCGATGGGGATTGTCTTGATCAGCCGTTTGAAGGGGCTTGGAGCGGAACACCTGGCACCCCTTGCACTTCTTGACTAGTTCTTTAGCTTCTTCCAGGGCAGTCGGCCAAAAGAAACTGTGCCGAAAGGCTTTGGCCACGAGCGCCCTCGAGGCCGCATGGTGACCACACTCATACGATGGATGTCTTTGAGGATCGCTGGCCTTGTTTCGATTCTCGCAGCTGGTGGACACCAGTGACGCAAGGCCCGACTAACTCTCTGTTGACTATGGTGTAGGCTGCCGCTCGGCGTTGTACTTGCCGAGCCAGAGTCTCATCTGCAGGCAACTCCTTGTTGACTAGGAACTTGAGGATGGGCTGCGCCCATGAAGGTGCTGCTATCTCTTCGATTGCCACCACAATGACTTGGACAAGGGTGGTGGGCTGGGAGGCGGCGGGTTGGATTTTTTGCCGCTTGCTGAATTGAGGGAATCTCCGGCCGGCGGTGGCGCAGATCCCGGCCGACCGGCGCAGATCCTCGGCCGACCGCGCGCAGATCCGGGCCGGCGGCTAGATCCGGCCGACCGGCGCATCCCCCGGCGACCGGCGCGATCCCCGGCCGATCGGGGCTTTGAGGTCGCTTGTCGAGGTCTTGGAGTCGGATCCGACTATCTCGGGAGCCGCACGAAAATGGAGTCGGATTCTGGCGAAGGCTTGATAGACGGCTTGAGGAGGCGCTCAAGGGCGACGCCAGAAGGTATCGCCTGGCGAGTGGAGCCGACTCGCGCCAAGGCATCTGCTTGATCGTTGTCGTTTCTTGGTATGTGGAGGAATTCGCATCCTTCAAAATATCCGCTGAGCTGCTGCACCAAGAAGGTAGCTTTCCATGTTTGCGTCCTTGGCGCCCCGATCGCGGATATTCGCCGAACCACCAAGTCGGAGTCGCCATAGCATGTGATCCGGCGAATGCCGAAGTTCCTTGGCAAGCCAAGCCCATGGACGAGTGCTTCATATTCGGCGACGTTGTTGGAGGCGGCGGTGGATTTGCAGACGATTCGAGCTTGTCGCCCTTGGGGAGGTGAGGACGACGCCTGCCCGAGGCCGGAGCGCATCTTGGAGCCGTCGAAGGCGATCGCCAATGAGTAGAGTCGCGCAGCGGCAAATAACGAGTCTCGGCCCGGTCGACGAGGGAAGTCGGCTAGCGCTGCGACTTGATGGCGGTCGCGAGGTTGGTAGTAGATCGTAGGGAGCTAGATCGATAGCCCACTTGGCCACTCGGCCGAAGCATCTCGACTTCGATGATCTCGGCGAGTGGGGCGGTGCAAACCATGATGATTGGATGCTCTTGAAAGTAGAGCTTGACTTCTTGGCGGCAAAATGCATGCCGTAGCACATCTTCCGTAGTGAGGGTAGTTCTTCTTGGAGGTCGACGATTACCTCGCTCAGTAATATCTTGGTCTCTCGACCGGGGCGCTTTGCCTTCCTCCTTGCACTCGACAACAATAATCAGTCTTGACTACCCTACTGGTGGCGGCGATGTATAAGAGCATGGGCTCTTTGGGAGTCGGGCCGCCAAAGACAGGGGAGTCGCCAAAGATCTTCTTCGATTGGAGAAATGCCTCATCGCCTTGTGGTTCCACTCAAAAAAGTGGTCTTCTTCATCGTTGATACAATGGCGAGCTTTCTCGCCCAACCGATCGATGAATCGGCTTATTGAAGCTAAGCGTACCGTGAACTTCAGACATCCAACGATCGGCTGGGTACCTCCATCCTCTCAATGGCCTTGATCTTCACAGGTTGCACTCTATGCCGCTGCTCGGAGACCGAAACCCAAGGAGCTGGCGGTGGGACTCGAACACGCATTTCTCTGGATTGAGCTTGATCCGAATCGCGCAGATTCTCAAAGGTCTCTTTAAGATCCTCTAGCGGCGCCCCACGCTTCTCCGTCTTTACCACCACATCATCCACATAAACATGGGCATTCCGCCGAGTTGCTTGAGGAGGCATTTCGCATGCAACGCCGAAAGGTGGCGCCGCATTCCTCGCGAACGCCATCGCTGCAGCGTAGGCTCCAAACGGCGTGATGAACGCGGTCTTCACCGTCCATTGGATTCAGCTTGATCTGGTGATATCCCGAGTATGCATCCAAGAAGCTCAACACCGCATCCACCGTGGAGTCTATCACCGATCAATCCTTGGCGAGCAAACGGGTCCTTCGGGCGAGGCTTTGTTGAGGCTGGTGTAATCGATGCACATCCGCCTTCGCTTGTTCTTCAAAGACTAGTACGGGTTAGCCAACCACTCCGAAAAAACACCTCCATGATGAAGCCGGCTGCCAGGAGCCGGGCTATCTCTTCTCCCACTACTCTTCTCTTCTCTTCTCACAGGCGGCGCAAGGGCTGCCTGACTGGCTTCACATCTGGCCTGACATGTAGCTTGTGCTCGGCGAATTCCGTCGGTACACTGCATGTCCTTGGGGACCACGCGAAGATGTCCCGATTTTCACGGAGGAAATCGATGAGCTCGCCTTCCTATTTCTTTGTCGAGGCCGCTGCCCATGACAACACCTCTCTGGGTGCTCCGGGTCCAAGGGTATCTTCTTGGTTTCTTTAGCGGCTTGAATGATCCTTCCGCCTCCGACTCCTTGGGGTCGGGCGACATCTCGGCTGCTTCCCAGCCATCGCCACGACGCGATCTAGGAGCCGCTTCTCGCTGCGATCACCAAAGACTCGGCCACCGATGCGCTCGTCCGACAAAGTGGACGACTTCTTGTAGTCGCCGCAACGGTCGATCCCTTGGAGGTCGGCATCTTCATCTTGAGGTAGGCGAGTGGGGAACCGCCATGAATTTGGCGAGGCAGCCGACCTAGCAGCGCGTGGTACGGCTCTCCAAATCCACCACCTCGAACCAGATCGGCTCTCGGCGGAAGTGATCTTTGTCTCCGAAGAGGACGCCTATCGGGATCTTACCAATCGGCGAAAGGAGAGGCGGGTACAATCCCATGGAACACGGTGCGGCTGCTCTGCACCTGCCTCCGCCGATCCGAAGCCCATGGTATCCTTGTGCAGGATGTTTATCGCCGCTGCCTCCATCAGACTCGGGAGAAACGGGCGCCCGCTTGTCGATGGCCAAGGTTGCTCCGAGAACCAAAGGCGTAGAGCCGGACTCGGCATCACCTCTGGGTGATCTGCCCGACTCGGTGATAGGCTCGGACCAATGCATGAACTCGGGGGCTTGCGCCATCTGCGTTGACTTCTTCTTCTTTGTTGGCGCGCCGCGCCGATCATCTGCCAGATCGTGAACACTACGTATGCTCCGTGCTCTTTCGGGAACTCGTCTTGGACCGCGCCGATTGGCCGAGCCGCCGCTGGAGGCGGCGGCGGCGGCGGCCTGCAGCGGCGGAGGGCGAGGCCGTCTCCTTGGCGATCCTGACGAGCGGTGGCACTTTCGGTGGTGTGGTTCGACGGCTTCGCCGCTGTGAAACTTGCAAGGACCATCCAGAGTCTGCTTGTAAGAGAAAGCCGGTTGGACTTGCCCTGCCTTCGCCGCTTGGTCGAGGCTGCCCCTCCGATTGTCGATCTTCATCGTCTGCGACCTACCGACTATTGGAAGTCGGCTGCGGGCTTTGGCGCTTGTTGTCGATTCGTTGTTGCCGCCATTTGGCGTCTCCACCGGCGCTCGGGAGCCCTGGAGTCACCTTGCCACCACGTTGACTTGGATCTCCGTCTTCATAGAGGAGTCGGCCGTGGCGCATTTGTCCGCTATGATTAGCGGTTGTCGAGGGTTTCGGGCTCGTCGCAGAGGAGCTTGTGCTTGAGGAGGGTGCCCTCTCGGCACCCAGCCAGTAAAGTACTCGATGGCTCGCACCTCGTGCACGCCCTCAGGAGAGTTTGAGCTCGCCCGGTAGCGTGAGATAGTCGCGTCGATTCCTCGGGGCCTTGCACGCACAAGGAGAGCTGGCGCGGCTTGGGAGGTCGCTTATGCGTCTTTGGTGAAGTTGCGAATGAAGGCTTCGGTGAAGTCGACCCACTGTTGATCTTTGCGGGGCTTCAGTTGTTCAGCCATGTCGGGCCGTGCTCAGAGCATGAGGGGAACATACTTTACGGCGACTTCGCTTGTTGCCGTTAGCGATGTTGACGGTGTGGAGTAGTCTATCGCCAGGCCTCGGCTTCCGGAGCGGTGTACTTGGGCGATCTCGAGGAGCGTGAACCCTTTGGGGAAAGGCTCGTTTCTGATGCGGGGCCCAAAGCAAGGCGGACCCAGCTCGTCTTCTTCTTCTAATGCCAGGGATCTGTGGAGTCGGTCGATCCGGTGGCGGGCATCGTTCTCTCCGACTCCCTCTCATCGGCCGAGGCGATCTCCGAGAGTCGGATTCTCAACAGGCGGCGGAGAGACTCGCCGTTCTCTTCGGGGCGGGGGAGGCAGATAATCGTCCCGCCGCTCCACTGCTCTGGGGCGGCCATCTTGGTCGCGCTCGATGGAGATGCGAGTCCAGCTGTGGCTCGCAGCCGGCTCCTTCTCTTTCCTCCCGCGGACCCCGCCAGTCGGCGTCCGGGAGGTCGCGCCTTGATCTCGGCGAGGGGGTAAGTCGTCATTCTGCTGTTGTTGCATGTTGGCGCGGCCGCCTGCCGCGTTTTGCGCAGCAACCGCGTCGAGGAGCTGCTGGACTCGCTCCGTCATCACACGGGCGCTCTTCACCGCCGAGGTTCCTCGGCTCTTGATGCCGCCGCTACGGCGCGGATGTTCTCCGCAGGTGGCGACACGGGCGCCGCTCAATAGATCGGGCGATAGCGCGCGCTCTCGACCACACCGAGACGGCTCGCCCGGTCGGAGCCGACGAGCCGCCACGGCATGGTCCATCTCGCGTTGGTATGCGCCGGACAAGCGTCTCATGCTTGCTAACTTCTTGGCGCCTTCAATGATCTCAAGGCGGCGCTCTTCCAAAGATCTCGCGTCCGCGTCCTCTCGGGAGGGGCGCGGACAGTCCCGCAGGCCGCAGCAGCGGGTCTGGCGTTTTCACCGAGTGCTCGCCGTGGCGGCGACAGCACTCTCGTGGACGGCGCTTCCGCCGCTCCGCTTTCGCACTGAAGCGGCTCGTCAGAAACCACCACGTTGGTGGGGAAGGTATCAAGCGATCTGGCGCCGAGTCGACCAACATCGGGTCGAGGAGTTTACGGACTCCAAGTCACGGCGGGCTCGCCGGCGACTTGAAGTTGGTCGCGAGGCCCGCGAGAAGGTTCTCGGGGCCACCGCGCCGCCGCCGCACGGGTTCGTCGGAGAGGCGCACTCGCCGATGAGTTCGGCGAGGCCGCTTCGCGCGCAGCGGCTTCGCGCCGCAGCAGGCCGTCGCTGAACTCCATCCGGCGAGCCGGGCTGGCTGTGCTTTCGCCTGGGGAAGAGGGTTCCGCCCGAATAGATCTCCGGACGACGGTGCACCTCGCCTACGGTGGGCGCCAAATGTCGGGGTTGGGTGCGACATATGCCAACGGGTGGCTTATCATATGGTGGGGCGAGTAGAACGTCGCCGGTGCTCGAAACGGATAAGGCGAAGACATGCACGCCGCGAATCTTACCCACCGGGGCTCTCCGAGGAGATAACACCCCATCGCTGCTCTGGGTCTCCGCATGATCACTATGGGCGATAGTACAATGGTGCTCCTCGAGCTGTGTGGAGGCGAGGAAGGAGCAAGGCTAGCTCTTTCCCTTGGCTTATGTGTCTAAACCCTATCGGGCGAACCCTTTGCATGGGTGCCCGGGGGTTTATATAGGGCATTTCTGTGGGTACAATGGTAATCTGACCGGGCGTGGCCCCCGATCGTCGATCTCTCTCTTGCAGCCGTCCTCCCCGCCGGCTCGGGGCCGCTTGTTGGCGGGTCTCATGGAGCAGTAATTTCTTGTCAGCGCTCTTGATGACGCAGCTTGGTCATGGGGTCGTGGGAACAAAGGCCGCCGTCTGTCAGCGAGCACTTGCCGCCATTCCCGCCCAATCTGGTTTATGGCTTGTGGGGCCGGGCCGGAGGCGGCCGACTGGGAGGCCGACTCCGAGGGCCGCCTTCCGCTATCTCACCGACGGGGCCCGGCGATCTCGGGCCGTACTACGCGCCATCGTCAGGCACGATGCCTCGTGCGTGGTCGAGAATCAAGGAGGCATGGCACGAGGCGCGCCTCACCGGAGATCTCCCGTGACGCTGCTCACTGTAGCCATGCCTTCTTCCCCAGGTCCAGGGGACAGCCACGACGGGCTGTACCCTCGATCGGTTCGTGATAAGTCGCGGGCCGACTCTCATAGTCGGCCCTTGAGAGGTCGCAAGTCCGAGTCGGCTTGTTCCGAGTCGCCATCCGAGGGCTCGCTTCTTGAAGGTCGCGGTGGGACTCGGCCTTCTCGAAGGTCTCTCGCTGGGACTCGGCCTTCTCGAAGGTCGCCACTGGGACTCGGCCTTCTCGAAGGTCGCCGGTGGGACTCGGCCTTCTTGAAGGTCGCCCATGGGACTCGGCCTTCTCGAAGGTCACCGGTGGGACTCGGCCGAGGGGCACGGCCTGCCCGATGTCTTGAAAGATCTTGGGTCTGGTCACCTACCCATGGCCCATTACTCGATAATCGGTACTAAGTTCATGATAAATTTAAGTTCAATTAATCATATTACTTAAGAACTCCCACTTAGAGACATCTCTCTAGTCACCGAGTGATCACGTGATCCAAATCAACTAAACCATGTCCGATCATCACGTGAGATGGAGTAGTTTCAATGGTGAACATCACTATGTTGATCATATCTACTATATGATTCACGCTCGACCTTTCGGTCTCCGTGTTCCGAGGCCATATCTGTATATGTTAGGCTCGTCAAGTTTAACCCGAGTATTCCGCGTGTGCAACTGTTTTGCACCCGTTGTATTTGAACGTAGAGCCTATCACACCCGATCATCACGTGGTGTCTCAGCATGAAGAACTTTCACAACGGTGCATACTCAGGGAGAACACTTCTTGATAATTAGTGAGAGATCATCTTAAAATGCTACCGTCAATCAAAGCAAGATAAGATGCATAAAGGATAAACATCACATGCAATCAATATAAGTGATATGATATGGCCATCATCATGTTGTGCTTGTGATCTCCATCTTCAAAGCACCGTTGTGATCACCATCGTCACCGGTGCGACACCTTGATCTCCATCGTAGCATCGTTGTCGTTACGCCATCTATTGCTTCTACGACTATCGCTACCGCTTAGTGATAAAGTAAAGCAATTACAGGGCGTTTGCATTTCATACAATAAAGCGACAACCACATGGCTCTGCGCCATTGCCGATAACCGGTTACAAAACATGATCATATCATACAATAAAATATAGCATCACGTCTTGACCATATCACATCACAACATGCCCTGCAAAAACAAGTTAGACGTCCTCTACTTTGTTGTTGCAAATTTTACGTGGCTGCTACGGGCTTAGCAAGAACCGTTCTTACCTACGCATCAAAACCACAACGATAGTTCGTCAAGTTAGTGTTGTTTTAACCTTCGCAAGGACCGGCGTAGCCACACTCGATTCATCAAAAGTGAGAGAGACAGACCCGCCACCACCTTTAAGCACGAGTGCTCGTAACAGTGAAACCAGTCTCGCGTAAGCGACGCATAATGTCGGTCCGGGCGCTTCATCTCACAATACCGCCCAACCAAAGTATGACATCTTTGGTAAGCGGTATGACTTGTATCTCCCACAACTCACTTGTGTTCTACTCGTGCATATAACATCAACGCATAAAACCTAAGCTCGGATGCCACTGTTAGGGAACGTAGTAATTTCAAAAAATTTCCTACGCACACGCAAGATCATGGTGATGGCATAGCAACGAGAGGGGAGAGTGTTGTCCACGTACTCTCGTAGACCGTAAGCGGAAGCGTTATGACAACACGGTTATTCGTACGTCTTCACGATCCGACCGATCCAAGCACCGAACGTACGGCACCTCCGAGTTCAGCACACGTTCAGCTCGATGACGATCCCCGGGCTCCGATCCAGCAAAGCTTTGGGAATGAGTTCCATCAGCACGATGGCGTGGTGACGATGATGATGTTCTACCGGCACAGGGCTTCGCCTAAACTCCGCGACGATATGACCGAGGTGGAATATGGTGGAGGGGGGCACCGCACACGGCTAAGGAATGATCGTAGATCAACTTGTGTGTCTATGGGGTGCCCCCGCCCCGTATATAAAGGAGCAAGGGGAGGCCGGCCGTCCCTTAGAGGCGCGCTAAGGAGGAGGAATCCTCCTCCTAGTAGAGTAGGACTCCCCTTTCCTACACCTACTAGGAGGGGAAGGAAGGGGAGAGGGAAGGAAAGAGGGGCGCCGCCTCCCTCCTAGTCCAATCCGGACCCGGAGGAGAGGGGCACGCGCCCACCCAGCCGCCTCTCTCTTTCCCTAAGGCCCACTAGGCCCATTACTTCTGTGGGGTTCGGTAACCCTCCAAAGACTCCGGTTTTCTCCAAAACACCGGAACACTTCGTGTCCGAATATAGCCGTCCAATATATCAATCTTTATGTCTCGACTATTCTGAGACTCCTCGTCATGTCCGTGATCACATCCGGGACTCCGAACAAACTTTGGTACATCAAAACTTATAAACTCATAATAAAACTGTCATCAACGTTAAGCGTGCGGACCCTACGGGTTCAAGAACTATGTAGACATGACCTAGAACTATTCTCGGTCAATAACAAATAGCGGAACCTGGATGCCCATATTGGTTCCTACATATTCTACGAAGATCTTTATTGGTCAAACCGCATAACAACATACGTTGTTCCCTTTGTCATCGGTATGTTACTTGCCTGAGATTCGATCGTTGGTATCCAATACCTAGTTCAATCTCGTTATCGGCAAGTCTCTTTACTCGTTACGTAATGCATCATCCCGTAGCCAACTCATTGGTCACATTGCTTGCAAGGCTTATAGTGATGTGCATTACCGAGAGGGCCCAGAGATACCTCTCCGACAATCGGAGTGACAAAACCTAATCTCGAAATACGCCAACCCAACATCTACCTTTGGAGACACTCAGATTACTCCTTTATAATCACCCGATTCGTTGTGACGCTTGGTAGCACCAAAGTGTTCCTCCGTAAACGGGGTTGCATAATCTCATAGTTTAGGAACATGTATAAGTCATGAAGAAAGCAATAGCAATATACTAAACGATCAAGTGCTAGGCTAACGGAATGGGTCATGTCAATCACATCATTCTCCTAATGATATGATCCCATTAATCAAATGACAACACATGTCTATGGTTAGGAAACATAACCATCTTTGATTAATGAGCTAGTCAAGTAGAGGCATACTAGTGACTATATGTTTGTCTATGTATTCACACATGTATCATGTTTCCGGTTAATACAATTCTAGCATGAATAATAGACATTTATCATGATATGAGGAAATAAATAATAACTTTATTATTGCCTCTAGGGCATATTTCCTTCAGGAACCTGGATGCCTATATTGGCTCCTACATATTCTACGAAGATCTTTATCGGTTAAACCGCATAACAACATTCGTTGTTCCCTTTGTCATCGGTATGTTACTTGCCCGAGATTCAATCGTCGGTATCCAATACCTAGTTCAATCTCGTTACCGGCAAGTCTCTTTATTCATTACGTAATGCATCATTCCGTAACTAACTCATTAGCTACATTGCTTGCAAGGCTTATAGTGATGTGCATTACCGAGAGGGCCCAGAGATACCTCTCCGACAATCGGAGTGACAAAACCTAATCTCGAAATACGCTGACCCAACATGTACCTTTGGAGACACCTGTAGTAATCCTTTATAATCACCCAGTTACGTTGTGACATTTGGTAGCACCCAAAGTGTTCCTCCGGTAAACGGGAGTTGCATAATCTCATAGTTACAGGAACATGTATAAGTCATGAAGAAAGCAATAGCAATATACTAAACGATCAAGTGCTAGGCTAACGGAATGGGTCATGTCAATCACATCATTCTCCTAATGATGTGATCCCATTAATCAAATGACAACACATGTCTATGGTTAGGAAACATAACCATCTTTGATTAATGAGCTAGTCAAGTAGAGGCATACTAGTGATGTTGTGTTTGTCTATGTATAAACACATGTATCATGTTTCCGGTTAATACAATTCTAGCATGAATAATAAACATTTATCATGATATGAGGAAATAAATAATAACTTTATTATTGCCTCTAGGGCATATTTCCTTCAGGCACCTGGGTGGGCACAACCCACCAAGGTGCACCACCAATTCCAGGCGCGCCCAGGTGGGTTGTCCCCACCTGGTGGCCTTGCGACACTGAAACCGACGCTATAAAATCCTATTTTTCCAGAAAAAAATCAGGGAGAAAGAATTATCACGTTGCACGAGATGGAGCCGTTGCCGTCTCCTGTTCTTCATCCGGAGGCTAGATCTGGAGGCCGTTTGGGGCTCCGAAGAGGGGGATCTTCAATCTTCATGATCACCAACACTTCTCCATCGCCAATTCCATGATGCTCCCCATCGGGAGTGACTGATTCCTTCGTAGGCTCGTTGGTCGGTGAGGAGTTGGATGAGATTCATCATGTAATCGAGTTAGTTTTGTTAGGGCCTGATCCCTAGTATCCATTATGTTCTGAGATTGATGTTGCTATGACTTTGACATGCTTAATGCTTGTCACTTTGGGCCTGGGTGTCATGATTTCAGATCTGAACTATTTATGTTATCACCATTATATCCATGTTCTAGATCCGATATTGCAAGTTATAGTCACCAACTACGTGTTATGATCCGGAAACCCCGAAGTGACAATAGTCGGGACCACTCCCGGTGATGACCGTAGTTTGAGGAGTTCATGTATTCACCGTGCGCAAATGCTTTGTTCCGATTCTCTATTCAAAGGAGACCTTAATATCCCTTAGTTTCCAATAGGACCCCGCTGCCACGGGAGGGTAGGACAAAAGATGTCATGCAAGTTCTTTCCATAAGCATGTATGACTATTTACGAATGCATGCCTACATTATACATGTGAGCTAGAGCTAGTGTCGTATCGTCCTAGGTTATGACTGTCTCATGATGAATATCATCCAATGAATCACCGATCCAATGCCTATGGTTTTCCTACATATTGTTTTGTTGGGGAATGTAGTAATTCAAAAAAATCCTACGATCACACAAGATCTATCTAGGAGAAGAATAGCAACGAGACGGGAGATTTTGTCCACGTACCCTCGTAGACCGAAAGTGAAAGCGTTTAGTAATGCGGTTGATGTAGTCGAACGTCTTCATGATCCAACCGATCCAAGTACCGAACGTATGGCACCTCCGTGTTCAGCACACGTTCAACACGATGACGTCCCTCAAGCTCTTGATCTAGTTGAGGACGAGGGAGAATTCCATCAGCACGATGGCGTGGCGATGATGATGATGAAGTTGCCGGCGCAGGGCTTTGCCTAAGCACTACGACGATATGACCGAGGTGTTTAAACTGTGGAGGGGGACACCGCACACGGCTAAGAGATTGTCTGTTGTGCTTTGGGGTGCCCCCTGCCCCCGTATATAAAGGAGGATGGAGGAGGTGGCCGGCCTAGAGGGGCGCGCCAAAGGGGGGAGTCCTACTAGGACTCCTAGTCCTAGTACGAGTCCCCCTTCCTTTTCGGAGTAGGAGAAGGGGGAAGGGAAAGAGAGAGAGAGAGAAGGAAAGGGGGGGCCACGCCCCCTCCCCTAGTCCAATTCGGTTTGGCTAGGGGAGCGCGCGCGCCACCTCCTGGCCGCCGGCCTCCTCTTCCCACTAAGGCCCATGAAGGCCCAATACTCTCCCGGGGGGTTTCGGTAACCTCCCGGTACTCCGGAAATGTCTGAACTCTTCCGAAACCTTTTCGGCGTCTGAACATAGCCTTCCAATATATCAATCTTTATGTCTCGACCATTTCGAGACTCCTCATCGTGTCCGTGATCTCATCCGGGACTCTGAACAAACTTCGGTCATCAAATCACATAACTCATAATACAAATCGTCATCGAACGTTAAGCGTGCGGACCCTACGGGTTCGAGAACTATGTAGACATGATCGAGACACATCTCCGGTCAATAACCAATAGTGGAACCTAGATGCTCATATTGGCTCCTACATATTCTACGAAGATATTTATCGGTCAAACCAGACAACAACATACATTATTCCCTTTGTCATCGGTATATTACTTGCCCGAGATTCGGTCGTTGGTATCATCATACCTAGTTCAATCTTGTTACCGACAAGTCTCTTTACTCATTCCGTAATACTTCATCCCGCAACTAACTCATTAGTCATATTGCTTGCAAGGCTTATAGTGATGAGTATTTATGGTGGCTAACTCACGAGTACAAGAATAAGAAGAGTAGCTACGGATAACGGTCGCAAACTAGTAATGATCAATAAGTGATCCTGTACTACATAACCCCACCGTGTTCTCTTCCTGAACTCTCTCGGAAAGAGACGGTCATGGTTACACACGCGATTGGTGTATTTTAATTCGGATCTGGTGTCAAGTTGTCTACAACCGGATATTAAAATTTTCCATCTGCCACATAACCGCGGG
Organism: Aegilops speltoides; assembly: GCA_021437245.1. Lineage (NCBI taxonomy): Eukaryota > Viridiplantae > Streptophyta > Magnoliopsida > Poales > Poaceae > Aegilops > Aegilops speltoides. Next base: position 415,172,974 of record CM038141.1, on the reverse strand, counting down.
CACGGCTTTCGAAAGATCAATCCTGGGGTGTCCCAACTTAGTCCATAACAAATTCTCACGGTCAGCGGAGGAAAACCCTTCATCCCGGAACAACCCGATCAAGCTCGGAATCCCGGTTCATAAGACATTTCGACAATGGTAAAAAAAAGTCCAGCAAGACCTCCCGACGTGCCGACGCCCCGATAGGAGCCGCGCGTATCTCGTCTCAGGCCACGAACAGGTGGGACATCCTACGAGTAAAACCAATCCTCGACTTTCCCCGTGGTGGCCCCGCAGTCTACCCGGTTTGGACCAACACTCATGAGGAGCACTGGCCCAGGTTGTTGATTAATTATCCTCGGGTGTTAGCCAATCCTTATGCAAGTTTTTGTTGTTATTAGGCAAAACCAATGTTGGGCCTTGCTGAAAGAGTTTTATTAAAAGCGAACTGTGAAGGGGGCCCATAAACCCCGCCCGTGTTAGGAACACAAAATCAAGGAACATAACACCGGTATGACGGAAATTAGGGCTGTAAGAGTGGAACGAAACACCAAGCAAAAGGTCGAGCCTTCCACCATTTACCAAGTATATAGATGCATTAATTAAATAAGAGATATTGTGATATCCCATGATATCCATGTCCCAACATGGAACAACCTGCATTGCACCTGCAACTAGCAACGCTATAAGAGGGGATGAGCAACGTGGTAACATAGCCAAACAACGGTTTGCTGGGAGGGTGAAAAAGGTTAGAGGCTTATCATGGCAAATTGGGAGGCTTGATAAACAAGTGGTAGGTAGCGCGACATGGCGACAGCATCGAGACAATTAAGAAACAAAGGTAGTAGTTGTATCCATCTTCTAAGATATCTTCAGCACTCCAGAACAAATGAATAGCGAGAGGTGAATGATAAGAGGTGCACCAGCATGAGAAAGCATTTGAAAGGAGGAAATGGATATAAACACCGAAAGCTTGCATCCACAGGAAAAGAATATGAGAATGAAGAATGATAAACTTGAAGATTCCTTTTCATCTTCATGAGAATCACCAGATAAGAACATTGACGAAAAAGAATGAAGAGACTTTTCACGAATAAAATGGATACTTGATTAAGAAATCTGAGTCCTTAAAGAAAAGGATGGGATTGTGGGAAAACAAAGGCAATTTGGGACAGATGAAACGGACAATCCTCAGGCTTCTCAACGGCGGTCGTATGGAATAACTCAAAGAGAAGTGCACCGGTTAAAAATGATTGACATGACAATCTCGATGATCAAGAAGGGTTAGCACTCCCATAGAAATATGAGAACACCACTTAGGAAAAGGTATGGAATCCACATTTGTCTTTGAAGCAACTCGAATACCACAACTCAAAACAAAACAAAGATTTGGCTTGCAGAATAAGCCGGAAACAAATACATAACCCCTCATGCATTTGTTGGAATAATATCCTAGGCAACTACTTGAATTCCCACCTAAGAACTCCCGAAACTTTCTGGTTATGCAATCTGGTGCTGGGGATATCAGGGAGGCACAAATATCTCACACAACTAACAAATCCTACACTCCAATTGTATCCATCTGTCAACACATAACCAAGAAAACCTTAGAAATCGTGTACCTCAGACCTTCGAAAAACATCCGATATACTAGCTGTGGCAATACATCTGATCGCTCTCCCCAGTACTGGGTGGCGCCAAAGTACTCTCACCACAAAGACTATAGACGCGTTTTCGATGTCGGCGTCTTCTGGTATTCCGGAACTGAAACGATAAGCACTCTGACGAAAACACCTTGGAGCTCAACTCCTCGGGACACTGCCACAACCCCAAAATGTCAGGAGGCACCAAGAACAGAGTTCCCATGACAATAATATCAGACCGATTCGACAATACCCTCGTGATCCTAAAAGAAATTTAAGTGAAAAAGGAGAGTAATGGAAACAAAAACACCTACGTCACAATTCCTCACCAGAGCGACGAAGGGGATAAGGAGTAAAAGAATTCCCACTCTCCGATATATAACTGACATTATACTACCTCGTTATCCCACCAAAACAGGCTCTAAGTACAAATTATGCGAAGCCCGGCCGCATTGTTGCAATTGCGTTCATAGGCCTGCATGGTTTTCCATGGATCACTCACTCACCACTTCACCGGCCAGCCGTGGTGGTCGTCAGCCGCAGCTTTTGTTTCCCGGAGCGAGCAAGGCATTACATATTCCTCAGGAAACCGTATGGTGCCGTCACCACGTACGTAGGTAGTGCACGCACAGGGCGACCCGGCTGGGGGCCAGGAATGTTTTGGCGGAGGCAAGCAAAGCCAATGATCCGGTGCTGGAGACCGCGGCGACAATCGTGGCCACCAAAGGCGCTGCTCAGCTCGCCCCCATGTTCCGCCTCATCATGGCCTGCCCTCTCTCTCTCTCCCTATCTATCTATCCTGGCAGGCAGCGCATGCGACGCGCCACCGTCCTCGACTCGTAGGTGCGCGCTCTCCCCGCCCACTCATACTCGCTGACCGACCGGCAACCAGCTCGCTCGCTCGCAAGTCGCCGCCGGGCTACGCAACGAAAACGAAGCGAGAGCGTCGCGGTCGCACGGCGCGGCACGGCGCGGCGCGTCGGGAGGCGCCGCCCGACGATTCGCGGCGCGCGCCGGGACGTGACGGACAACGCCGGCGCACGCATGGCCACGAGCAGTTCACGCGGCCACGTCGCACCGCCGGGTCTCCGCCTTGACCAGCTTTACTACTATTACCACGGTGTGAAAGTGAAACCTCAGCCACTACGACGACTTACTATTACCGCTGCGCCGCGCGCTGGTCAGCAGCGCCGGGAGTCGGGTCGCGCGCTCGTATTTCCTGGAGATCGGCGCGGCTAGCATGGCTTTGTCGTTAACCAATCTTTTACGGCCGGGATATTCATGCCTGCCCGCTCCTTTTCTCCGGCCCGGACTCGCCACGACCCCCATCCACACGCGCACGACAAAGCCTGGCTGGTGAGCACGAAGCTTTAGGCTACGCTTAGCTAAGCGAGCGAGCGAGCCAGCCAGTAAGTACTACAGCGCGTAGCATTAGGTCGCCTTCGTTGGACTGTTGCGTGGGCTATATCACCCCTCTCGTCTCCCCCGCTCGCTCCCACCCTTCCCCAAAATCGTCAACCCAGTTTGGTGGGTCGCAGCGCGGCCGTGTCGGGCGGACGGACGGATTGCTCTGCCGAAGGGAAGGAAGAGAGGAGCCGTCATGCGGGGGGTCGCCGGCGGCGGCGGCGGGGGCGGGGCCCCGGGCCGGCCGCGGTGGGGCGGCTCGGGCGCCACCACGCCGCGCTCGCTCAGCACCGGCTCCTCGCCGCGCGGCTCCGACCGCAGCTCCGACGACGGCGAGGAGCTCGTCGAGGTCACGCTCGACCTGCAGGAGGACGACACCATTGTGCTGCGCAGCGTCAGGCCGGCCGCCGCCGCGGCTGCTTCCGGCGCCGCCTCGTCGTCGGGGGCCTCGCCGTCGGTGATGGGGTGGAGCGCGGAGCCGACGCCGCCGCCCGGGCGGGGCGGGGCGGGGCCGTCGCGGTCGCGGTCGCCGGCGATCCGGCGGACCTCGTCGCACCGGCTGCTGCAGTTCTCGCAGGAGCTCAAGGCCGGGGTGTCCCGCGCCAAGCAAATCTCGCAGGACCTCACCAAGCGCTTCACGCGCACCCAGAGCCGCGCCGCCCTCGCCGAGCCCCCGGCCGCGCACCCGCCGTCGGGCATCGAGTCCGCCCTCGCCGCCCGCGCCGAGCGCCGCCAGCGCGCGCAGCTCGACCGCACCAAGTCCACCGCGCAGCGCGCCATCAAGGGCCTCCGCTTCATCAGCGGCAACTCCAAGGCCAGCAACAACGCCTGGATCGAGGTCCAGCGCAACTTCGACCGCCTCGCCCTCGACGGCCGCCTCTCCCGCGCCGACTTCCCGCAATGCATAGGTCAGCTTAGCCGCTTCAAATCTCCCCGCCCTCCTCCCAGCAATCCTCAAGCCGCTTTGCTCGCTCCCCCTTCTTTTAATCCCTAGCCGCATTTGGTTCGGTTTTCAGGGATGACGGAGTCCAAGGAGTTCGCCATGGAGCTCTTCGACACGCTGTGCCGGCGGCGGCAGATGCAGTCGGACCACATCAACAGGGAGGAGCTGCGCGAGATCTGGTCGCAGATCACCGACAACAGCTTTGACTCGCGCCTCCAGATCTTCTTCGACATGTAACAACCCCCTACAATCCCATCCCCAACCAACCTCCTGCTAAATCATTCTCCGCACCATTTTTGCTCTGTTAATGTGGTACGATTCAATCTAATCACAGGGTGGACAAGGACGCCGACGGCCACATCACGGAGGCGGAGGTGAAAGAGGTACCACTACAGTACTACCGCCGCTGTTCTTCATACGTACTCCGTATTTCCTTTCCTTTTTACCCCGGTCGCGCTTGGCATTTCTGCTGCTGCAGCAGTAGTACAAATTCTTCCATTTTGGTGGTGATAGAATATTCGGACCAGTATATTTCGATGATTGTGCCGTCCATTCTCGCCATGTCCTTGTCTGCTGGTTGTCTGCAAGCTTGCGCTCCAGGATTCACGCATAAGAACCGTATGTGTGGATTGGGAAATGTTGCCGACTAATCAAGGCCCCCCACCCCCAGCGAGACTGGCGGGGGAAGAAACCATCATCCCTGGCCGGCACCCACGCGCCAATCTCTTTCTACATGAGCCTTTTCTGTTCTAGAAACACGGGAGGAAGAGGTTACGTAAATTTACCACGGATGGCGATGGAAGTCAGTCGTGATTCGTGAAGGGAAGACCGGATCGAACGCAACAGTAGTTGGTGGGGGGGCGTTCCCGTCAGGCTGCCTAGCTAGCAGCTATTATAATCCGTTCAACAGGGGGGACTTTTTAATTAGAGATTTAACCTAATCTATTGTTTCCGTTGTTGTGATTGTGACATTGTGTAAAGGGCCTAGCCAGGTTGTTTATCGTGCTTTTTCCAAGCTGTGAAAAGGATGGTTCCTGAACCCTGATGATTAAAGGTGGCAATTTTGCTTTGTGGTTCCAGATCATCATGCTAAGTGCGTCCGCCAATAAGCTGGCGAGGCTTAAGGAGCAAGCAGAGGAATACGCCGCGCTGATCATGGAGGAGCTCGACCCCGAAGGCCTCGGCTACATTGAGGTATAATAAAACTATAGATTCCTTCTGGCTCCCCGTCACTATCCTCTGGTTTCCTTCAAATTTTGCTTCTCAAGACAGCAACACTGTTGTTGCTACTACTGAAAAACAAAGTTCTGTATATTTTTATTCCTGTCAGTCAAATGCCATTGCTGTCCTCCAGCAAATATCCTAGATATCATTCTATCTTTGTTTCTACTTCTGCCCTCCTCCACATGTCTATTTTAACATACCCAAAGGTTGAACCAATAACCATCTTGTTGGCCAGTCTGGGATACAAGTTCTCGTCGTGTCTCTCAATGGTCAATGCTTTGCTGTCGGTTCACTTTCTGGAGCTCTAGCTACATTCCAAACATATGGAAAATTGCAGTTATTCGTAATAGAGGAAACTGGAAACCACGGGCCTGGAGCCCTTAGGTCTTCAGAAAAGAGACATCATTAATAACTGTACTTGAAGTCTTATATGTTGGTTCGCTGAAGAAGGGGCTTCCTCTTTAAGCAACATCAACGTAGTAGATGCAGTAAAAGTGTTGTGGTGATTGACATGTGTATGCTGAAAATTGAGACAACCAAAATAGAATATTAACAAAGAACCCTGATCATGCTTCCCTTGACGACCACTTGTGCTTCAAGCTCGTGAGCACCTGTATAGCAGAATATCAAGTGTAGTTCAGTCTGAATCTTCTCATAATTTGCCTTCTTCAAATGAGATTTTCCACATTGCACATCTGACTGTATGTTGCTGAATTCTAGCAAGAAAGATGTAGTTTATCTTTGCCATCCACACTGAAATCTTTTTAATCCTATATAAAGAATAGAGGCTGTTGCTTGCAGGAGCCTGTGCCATCCATAGTCAAATTATATCCACCGTCCCGCCTGATGTTGCATTTGCGAGACAGCGACGGCACATTACCCTAATCAAATACAAGGCTCAGTGCCCAGTATCATGTGTTGTAGAATTGTTGTTCTGGTATCGTCAGGGTTACAATTACTTTTGACCTTTCATTAGGCGCCAAGTCTTATTTGTTTTATTTAGTGGACAAAGTAATTATATCCACATCAAATACTGCAGCAGCCTCACTTCTGTGCTATACCCAATATGCACTGCTTTAGTTCCATCTAAATTTCTTATGTGTATGCGTCTCTGCTAGGCTGTGTTTGTTTGGGAGACTGTCGAAGTGTAGCACTTGTACAGGTGGATATTCAATACGATGCCCCTCTTTCTTAGGATGGAGTTATTGCATGCATGTTCCCCAAGATTTAGCAGGTATGGCGCACTCATATGGGAGCCATGTGTGCCACCAGATGCAATCATAATTTTGTGGGGCCTTCTACAGTTTGGTGGGCTATTTGACTTTCTGTTCTCAGACTGATGTGCACCGTTAACCTGCCGTGTATTTCCTGATCAGTATAACTATGGATTTTTCCTGACTGTTGATTGGGTTATATGCGGTTTTAGTTAGACAACACAATGGCCTTTCATTGTTAACTCCACTACGGTTAATTACCTGATAATATTATGGTAGTTGGATAAAAGTGTGTTCTGTGCTTTTAAAATTGAAATGTTCACACATTGAAGTGATATATCATAAGATCATTTGGTTATCACTTTAAATGTTTATAATTTATATAATTGTTTGGTTTATGGATAGGCCAAATTGATGGGACTTATTACCAGCAAATATTGTAGAAAAATGTGCCAGTGTTTCTTGAGGCCATATTCTACTTAACGTTGGGACGCATTAAAAACACTGTTTGTGATTGTCATTGCAGCTTTGGCAGTTGGAGACGTTGCTACTGCAGAAGGATACATATGTGAACTATAGCCAGGCCTTGAGCTACACAAGCCAGGCACTGAGCCAGAACCTTGCTGGCCTAAGGCACAAGAGCCCGATCCGAAAAATGAGCAGCAAATTAAGCTATTACCTGGAGGACAATTGGAAACGCCTCTGGGTACTTGCACTGTGGATTGGGATAATGGCTGGATTGTTCATTTGGAAATTTATCCAGTACCGCAACCGGTACGTATTTAGTGTGATGGGCTACTGTGTAACAATTGCAAAGGGGGCTGCTGAGACCCTTAAGCTGAACATGGCACTCATCCTCCTACCTGTATGCCGCAACACCATTACTTGGCTGCGTAATACAAGAGCTGCACGGGCATTACCGTTCGATGATAACATCAACTTCCATAAGGTTAGACATTAGATCCCATTGCTTTTGTTATTGTTTGTTGATTTCTGCGAAATTAAGCCATGTCCGACTGTCCAATAAATTTCCTGCAGAATTCCTGTGTTCTGAACAGGCTTAGGATATATTTTTGTATTTCTGTTGGAAAAGATATCTCTCCACACTTTCATTATCTGTACCTAGTTCTGTAGACTGCAGTGGTTGATGTGAATACATGTGATGCAACAAAATTTGGTTAAATACATGGTCCTTCACATGGTTGGTGGTGCCTACATGTGGGTCTGACATCACATGTGCCCTACACCATGAAGGGGACTTAGGTACATCGTAATAGAGCTTAGTTAATAGACGACTCCTCCATACTTTCTGTCTGAAAGCTTTCTCTGATGTCCCGATAATTGGTGCAGTTTAGAAAATGGGTTATGAACTTGAAAAAACAATCATATTTTGCCTAGTTGCTGTTAATTTAATTATGTCAAAATCTTTTTATTGGTGCCTGTTATCTTATAATTTGTTTTAATTAAGCTATGGGATAGTCATTGTTTTCCGTTAGCAGTATTTGACTTACCCAAGCTAGTCATGCAAGCTCAGATCCTAAAGGCATGCTTTTATATATGAGTGTTTAAGAAACAACCTTTGGTCACATATACTCCCTCTGCAAAACGTTTTAGGTCACTACCTTAGTGACCTAAACGTCTTATAAAAGTTTACAGAGGGAGTACCATACAGAAGTCGGATGGGCCATGATTAGACATCAGCTGTCAGCTGACAGTAATAGTTGGGCTGTAAAGTTGGCTCATCCGAAGCTCTTCTCAGCTAAATATAGCAGCTTGTGAACTAATGCAAGGAAAAGCTGTGGTCCAGCTCATTTTCATTTGTACGCACAAAATGAAAATAATTTAATAAACAGAAATAATCCAGGTGTATAATGTGATCATTAGTTTAGCCTAATGTGTCTGCTATCAACTTACCATTCATACTCTAGGCTAATGTGGACACAATGACATAATGTCATCCAGGCAAGCAAGGATTACAGCTAATGATGAACATTTTGTGTTGCCATGGCAGACTATTGCGGCGGCAATTGTGGTTGGTGTTATCCTTCATGCAGGAAACCATCTTGCATGTGATTTTCCACGGCTTATAGATTCCTCAGACGAGAAATATGATCCACTGCGCCAGTACTTTGGGGAGACCAAGCCAACATATTTGGCATTAGTCAGAGGAGTGGAGGGTGTAACTGGAGTTATTATGGTTGTCTGCATGCTCATTGCTTTTACTCTAGCAACCAGGTGGTTCCGTCGTAGCCTGGTGAAGCTTCCCAAGCCATTTGACAAGCTAACTGGCTTCAATGCCTTCTGGTACTCTCATCATCTGTTCATCATTGTATACATATCACTTGTTATTCATGGAGAGCGTCTATACCTTATCTTGGATTGGTACAAAAGAACGGTTAGTTTATATCTTCTCTTCTCCTTTACTCTCTTTACCTGAATAATTTTGTAAGCACCTAATCTCTTTCGCAGACATGGATGTATCTTGCAGTCCCTGTTGGGTTATATGTAGGGGAGAGGACTCTGAGGTTCTTCAGGTCTGGCAGTTACTCTGTCCGGATATTGAAGGTCAACCCACATAATATTTGAAATTTGAGTTCTATTTCCATGTCTGGTATGCTGACAGATACACTTGCTTTGCAGGTGGCCATATATCCTGGTAATGTTTTGACATTGCAAATGTCTAAGCCACCGACATTCCGTTACAAGAGCGGGCAGTATATGTTTGTTCAATGTCCAGCTGTTTCACCATTTGAATGGTACATGCCTCTTAATTGTAAATAAACTACAGTTGGAACAAAAAACGCTTTTACACTATCTAGAATGTTTATGTACAGTTTATGTGTAGAATAGGTATGCATTGCACTTCATTCAATCTCAAATACTCTTACCCTTTTCAGGCATCCCTTCTCGATAACTTCAGCACCCGGGGATGATTTTCTCAGTATCCATGTCCGACAACTTGGTGACTGGACGCGAGAGCTCAAGCGTGTATTCTCCGCAGCTTGTGAGCCACCTATGAATGGGAAAAGTGGCCTCCTTAGAGCAGATGAGAACACCAAAAAAACGTATGGCTATCCTTCTTATTCAGAGGCAATAATATGTTTGTGCAATCGGGATCTTGATAATTATTTTCAAAATGCAGTTTCCCAAAACTTTTGATTGATGGACCGTATGGTTCTCCTGCACAAGACTATAGCAAGTATGATGTTTTACTACTTGTTGGGTTAGGAATTGGTGCAACTCCTTTCATCAGCATATTGAAAGATCTGATTAACAACATCATCAAAATGGAGGAAGAGGATGTAAGCGAATTTTCCATGTACCCTACTACAATTGGAACTACTATTGATTCTTGACAGACTATACTGCAATCTATATCATGTTTCCAATTGGCTTCTTCCTTATACCCTAACCGCAGGAAGAACTATAATATTCAGTGATTTATTTATCCATCTATTTGTGCTACATTTTACCAAAACTATGAAAAACTAGACTAATTAATTAACTCATCAACCTATATTTGCAGGAAGCCTCAACTGATCTTTACCCACCAATCGGACCCAGTAAGGCATCTGTTGACCTTGACACCCTTATGAGGATTACGTCAAAACCAAAGAGGGTTTTTAAGACAACAAATGCTTACTTTTATTGGGTGACACGCGAACAAGGCTCTTTTGATTGGTTTAAAGGAATCATGAATGAGATTGCTGAACTAGATCAAAGGGTAACTATCAGCTAAGCCTTTTTCAAGTGACACACTGTGTTTGCTCGCAATTTAGTTCTTACAGCTGTCTTTCTTCAATACCAGAATATCATTGAGATGCACAACTATCTCACAAGTGTTTATGAGGAAGGAGATGCCCGGTCAGCACTCATCACAATGCTGCAAGCTCTCAACCATGCCAAGAACGGCGTCGATGTAGTGTCCGGAACTCGAGTAAGTCACAAGTTATGACATGCCAATTGGCCTCATGCCAGTTTTAGTATTAGCAGTATTAATGTTCGAATTTTGCTATGCTATTAGGGTGAGATGTGGAAATGAAACATGTTAGCATGCCTGTCGAGTTAATTTTATGTGCTCACTGTTTACTATATACTTATTTCGCAGGTGCGGACACATTTTGCAAGACCAAATTTTAAGAGGGTGCTATCTAAGGTAGCCTCCAAACATCCTTATGCCAAGATAGGTAAGATACTAATTAAAGCTTGCCTTTTCATGCTTTTAGCTGCGAAATAGTACCCATCACCACGTTTTAGTACTTCAGGCAAGATGCAATATAGCAACATAAATAGCACAGTTCTGTCCGTCCAAGTAATTTGGGTATGAACTTATATAATCTGATCATTGCAAAGAAGGTAACTGCTACTGTTTGCTTGCAGGAGTGTTCTATTGCGGAGCTCCAGTTCTGGCGCAGGAACTAAGCAACCTTTGCCATGAGTTCAATGGCAAATGCACGACAAAATTCGAATTCCACAAGGAGCATTTCTGAAACCAGGTAAACTGCACAATAGGAAAGTAGCACAGGGTTGTGTTGTATGTATGTCAGTCTTTGCTTGTTGCGCGCTGGACTTTGGAGAGCAAAGGAAAGAATCATCTTGTGCTTTCTCGGTGCACCGATCGCCAGTTACGCAATGGACACTGCATTGCTCGAGATACTCGAGAAAGGAAGCTGGGGATCAGCTGGCAGTACATACATTACACATCAATCATGGATTCAGAAGTATATATTACGGTCGCGCCGGCCAGGGCAGCCCCTCTGTAAAATCTCCTATATGCGGATGCGGAGTCGACACAAAGACGCTGATCTCCTGAATATGGTTTATGGTTTTGACTACATGCTGGGTGATGTGATGTAGGACAATAGGGAAGGCCACCACAGGCACAAGGCTAAGTAACTGTGTATATTTGCTTGTAGCTGAGTTGCAGGCCACAAGTTTGGTTGTTCTCACTTTGTAATTATACACAGACGGAAACACAGGCAGGGGAGAGTACAGTACAGTTTGATTCTTTTCTTCTCTTTGTATGTAAAAAGTTTAGGTTGGTAGTGATTGGGTCCGGATTGAGGACATGAATGGACTACATTGATTCGAGTTTGTGTTGTTTGTTGTGCCACGATAGGATAACATGCATTCTTTTTCATGGGGCTGTGTGATGTTGAGACCGTTGCTTGTTTTTGTTTTGGACTTCTGTGTGTGTATATGTTGCTGTTGATGTGTGGAATATGATCATAATTGAGAAGGGGGTCAAGTTCTTCCTCCGCCACGACCATGGCATCGCCGTCGTTGCGGTTCGACGGCGATCACCTCGCCGTCATAATTCATCATCGACAATAATCTAAGTTATGGCTTTTTCATTCCACGTGATATGATTCGATAAAATTGTAACACGACGATAATCTAAGGATGGGAGTATCTAGAAATCATCTAGATGAATATAATTTGGGGAGTACCTAAAACTCATCTAGATGAGATAAAATTTGGTCTCATTTACTTTAAAAACAAGAACAGATACAACCCACCTCAGCACACACGCATCTTATAGCATCACATCCAATGGCTATAAGAGCATTACTAGTAGTACCCCTAAACCCTCAAACCTTCATAAATAACCGCTTTTTTGCGGGTTGCAACAAAAAAAAAACGCAAAGACTAGAACCCCTAAACCCTAAAAAAAAAAGTAAGGGTCCAACCCTCAAACCCAATTCGAACCGTAGAAGTGAGGGTTGGAGGGGGCTCGACCCCGATCCCGCTCCTTTCCCCATCGCGCGGAGGGAATTTTCCCTTCAACTCCGCCTCCGGCCTCCGCCCGCGGCCCCTCTGCCCTCTCTCGGCCCGGCACCCTCCTCGCCCGCCGCCGTCCGCCCTGCTTGAGCTCATGCCGGATCCGCCCCTCCCGCCTCGCGTCCTCGGCCGCCGCCTCGCCCGCCCGCCCGCCCCCGCCCGCCTCCGGCCTCGCCCTCCTCCGCCCCCGACGCCCCGACCGCCATGCCTGCCCTGCCCAGCCACCGGCCAGCCCCAGCGCCCCCATGACCTCCGACCTCACCCGGCGACCGGCCCGGCCTCCCCCCAGAGGCAGAGGCGAGGCGGTCTCCTCGAGCCGCCGACCGGTCCGCCTTCGCCCGCCTCGACGCCGCGCCGTCGCCCCTAACCCGCGGTATGCTTCATGTTCTTCCTTTTTTTTCTTCTTTTTTTCCTTTTTATTCATTGTTGGCACTCACAATTTTTTGTTTGTTGTATTGTGTAGATGGAGGTGAACAACAAAGACATGGACTCGTTGTCCGATTCGTCGGGTTGGTCCTCATCCGACGATTCGGACATCGACGAGTTGTTGCAAGACGACGACGTCGACATGATGAGCCTCCTCATCGACGTGCAATCTTTTGAAAACCGCGTGAGGCTGATGGATTAGAGGAGAGGGTCGAAGATGGGGCGAGTCACCATCTACCGGAACCGCGCTCTCGGACACGAGCATTTGATGGAAGACTACTTCGCGGAGGTACCTACATACCCTCCTCGTCTCTTCCGCGAAGGTACCGAATCTGGCGTAGTTTGTTTGTGAAGATTGTCACCGATTGTGAGGCCGCCTCATATTACTTTAAACGTCGTAGAAACGCTGCCGGTATCATGGGGTTTAGTGCATATCAAAAGATATCGGCGGCAATGCGGGTACTCGCTTATGGCATACCCGCGGATTATACCGACGAGTATCTTCGATTGGCAAGATACAACCACGAGTCATCCGTAGGTTTGCCAAGTTGGTGATCAAGTTAGACGGTGAGCGGTATCTTGGGCACCAAACGAGGAAGATACAAAAGATTAATGGAAATGAATGAAAAAGGGATGGCGGGGATGCTAGGTAGTCTTGATTGCATGCATTGGAGGTGGAAAAATTGCCCAAAGGCATGGCACGAAATGTATTGCGGTAAAAGCCGTGATGCTACCATTGTGCTTGAGGCCGTAGCATCTCGGGACACATGGATTTGGCATGCATTCTTTGGGTTGCCAGAACACTCAATGATATCAATATCCTCAATAGATCTCCTTTGTTCAAAAGATTAATTTCGGGATGCTCCGACTTGCAACTACAAAATCATGGACAATGAGTACTCAATGGGATACCATCTCACCAATGGCATCTATCCCGAATGGGCAACTCTTGTGAAGTCCATCAAGGAGAAAAATGGGGTGCCCTTAACAAGAAAAGAGGCTCATTTCACCAAGGCACAAGAGGCAGCCCGCAAAGATATTGAGAGAGCTTCGGTGTTTTGCAAGCAAGGTTTGCCATAGTTCGTGGTCCAGCTCGGTTTTGGGACAAAAACCTTGATGAACATCATGAAATGTTGTGTGATTCTGCACAACATGATCCTAGAGGACGAGAGAGGTTAAACCTCCTTGTTTCTATGACAATGTTGGTACCCGTGTGCAACCGAAAGAAACCCTTCTCGCATACACGCTTTTCTTCAAGCACATCGTCGATTGAGGATGCAACCACTCATGGTCAGCTCCGGATGATCTAATAGAGCATCATCTTGGCGGTTGGATGGGCGCGATTGGCCCATGATGTATCTTTTTTTTCCTTTCCTATGTCCTATTTGATTGAACAATTAGTGTTATTTGCTCAAACATTGTTGTAATAATTTGAATGATTATTGTTTTATTCGTGTTGTAATAATAACTAGAATGATTATTGTTTTATGTCAATTGTGATGGAATTTGTGATATGTCATATGATGAAATGTGTGATATATGAAATGACAGTTTTAAAGGTTGGGGTTGAGGCAAAGACTAGAACCCTCAAATCCAACCCTTAAAGCAGTTTACGGTTTGGGTTTGAGGGTTCTAGTCTTTGTCCCTGTTTTTCAACCCTTAAAAGTGTCAAAAACTGGCACTTTTCAACTCTTAAAACTGCTACAAGGTTTGAGGGTTTGAGGGTTCTACTAGTAATGCTCTAAAAGGTGAATGAGACCAAACTATATCTCATCTAGATTAGTTCTAGCAAAACTGTATAATAAACCAAACTATATCTCACGTCAGCGCACACACATCTTATAGCATCACATCCAATCTTTACCTAATAATAAAGCAAATTGGGTTTCTTTCGTCCGTCATGGCATTTTTTTAGAAAAGTCCTTCTATTTCAGAGAAGTCAACCCGCAGTCCTGTTTTAAGTCAGAGCGAATTATTTTTTTCGTATTTTACACAAAAGTCCCTGTATTTTCTTGAAATCAACCTGCCGTCCGGATTTAAGTCACACCCGAACCGTTATTTTACGTTTTACGAACCCCCCCACCTGACGTTTTAGGTAATTCATCCGCGGATCATATGTAAGTCAAACAAATACTTTTTTAAATCATCCATATCTTTTAAACCGTAACTCCGATTTGAACATGTTATATATGAAATTTGATTAGAAAAATATGTAGAATATGAATATGAGATTAGTTTTACCTATTAAGTATTTTTAATATTATTTTGGAATATATTTAAATCAAACAAATGATTTTCTAAATTATCCATATCTTTTAAACCGTAACTTCGATTTTAACATATTATATATGAAATTTTATTAGAAAAATGTGTGGAATCTAAATATGATGTTAATTTTACCTGTTAAATATTTTTAAAATATTGTTTTGAAAGCAAGCTTATAATCTCTAGCTCAAGATCCATTTTTCTTTCGTACCGGCGGCGATCCGGATTGCAAATAAACACCCCCAGTATAACCATATAGGCAAAAGAAAACATCAATAACTACACATGCATACCTCGGAAAAATGTCGCAGGGGAAAACAACAGATTTCTCATCGAGAATGAGAGAGAGAGAGAGAGGCGAGGGAGGAGAGAGGGAGAGAGAGACGCCTTAGAATTAACCATATTCAAACACGTTTTTTTGTTGTTTTCTGTGAACACCGAGGCCATCGCCGGCGAGGGTGAGAAGGAGCATAAGCGGCAACACAAATATGATGCCTCGCAAATATAAAGGAGATGGACCTATTAAGTGATGGTTGTTGGGTTGTTTTTTCTCCCGTTGCAACGCACGGGCTCTTTTGCTAGTGACTATAAAAGATGAATGAGATCAAATTATATCTCATCTAAATGAGTTCTAGCAAAACTGATAATCTAATCTAAGTTCTATAACAGGCTCTAAAGTTCTTTTTTTTTTGATCGGGGCTCTAAAGTTCTCTAAGAAACTCAGCAAACGCCGTCCGGGATGCTCCACCTTCGTCCAGCGCCTCGAGTGCCTTCTCCTTGGCCGCCATGGCTCGCTCCCGCAGCGCCTCTCCGTTCTTGGACTCCATCACCCACCTCACCTTAGCCTCCACCTCCTCCGCCGTCACCACATCCCCGTCGTACCCGGCCATCTCCACGCCGGCGCCCATCTCCTCCACCACGAACACCTTGTTCTGCCTCTGCTCCGCGTACAGCGGCCAGCAGATGAGCGGCTGGCCCGCCACGATCGCCTCCAGCGTCGAGTTCCACCCGCAGTGCGTCACGAAGGCGCCCGTCGCGCGGTGGTGGAGCACGTCCGCCTGCGGCGCCCACGACTTGACGACCAGGCCGCGGCCGCCGGTCCGCTCCAGGAACCCCTCCGGCAGCAGCGCGGCGAGGTCCGGCTCGGCGAGAGCGTCCGCGAGCAGGTCCGGCCCGCCGTCCGCGCTGCGCGGGCTCTGCACCACCCACAGGAACCTCTGCCCGGACCGCTCCAGCCCGACGGCGATCTCCTCCAGCTGCGTCTTGGGGAAGGTGCCCATGCTCCCGAAGCAGAGGAACACGACGCTCTTCTCCGGCTGCGCGTCCAGCCACGCCAGGCACTCGTGCTTCTTCTCTTCACCGCCACCGCCGCCGGCGGTCGAGACCATCGGCCCGACGCAGTACACGGGCGGCGTGGCGCGGCCGGGGACGCACGCGCCGTCCCTGAGCGCGCGCAGCGCCCTGTCCTCGAGCCACTCGAACGTGTTGATGACGATGCCCTGGGACTCCGGAATCCGCTCGAACGCGTGCAGGAAGCTCTTGTACACCTCGTTGTGGCGGTCGAGCGCGAGCCCGGGGAGGTCGGTGGGCTTGAAGGGGCGGTTCCCGGGGAAGGAGAGCGGCGCGTCGCCGATCTCGCCGAGGCTGGCGTCGCCGATCTGGGCCTGCATGCGCGGGAGGTAGAGGTTGACGGCGAGGCTGCTGGCGCTGCCGGTGTAGAAGACGTAGGCCGGCACGCCGAGCTCGGCGGCGACGTCGACGGCGTCCGCGCAGAAGCAGAACATGTCGAGGAAGAGGGCGCGCACCGAGGGCAGCACCGAGCGGAGGTAGTCCCGGAGCGGCGCGTTCATGCGGCGCAGGAGGACGAAGGGGTTGGGCGCCTCGGCGGCGTCCGGCGCCACCGTGTCGTCGGCGTCGACGTCCGGCGGCGTGGGCAGCACGTGGAAGCGGACGGACGGGTTGGCGGCCGCGGCGCGCGCGACGGCAGCCGAGGTGTCCGTGGCCTTGCCCGGCGGGACGTTGACGATGACGGTGACGGCGAGGCCGCCGCGCAGGAAGAGCCTGGCCAGCTCCACCATGGGCACCAGGTGGCCCACGCCGAGCCCGGGGTTGAGCACCACCGTGTCCCCCATGGCCGGGCGCTGGGCACGCGTCGTGCGGTCTGTGGACGTGCACGCCGCCGTGTATCTGCGGTTGCCACGGAAGAGCAACAACCCGTCTCGTAATATACGGCCAGATGACACGATCGGCAGTATCTGCGTTGGCCGTTGGGAAAAGTCTTGTTCTGCCATTGAGATATGGGTTCCAAACCATCAGAAAAAAACGATGTTGGTTCCGTTGCTACGTACGGAAACTTCGCCAATATGAGAACACCCAGACCACACAATGTAACTACCCAAGCACCAATGCACAAAACTGCATCGAAAATTAGAAACTTCCACGAGCGGCCAATGAGAATTGGCCAACACAATCGCAATAAATTAGCTACGCCAAAATGTGGCCAAGAGTTCCACCAAATGTAGTCCCAGTACTCGTCACCTTGCCGACATGATCCGCAGAGCCACAAGAGTACTCGATGATCCCTTCTGAATCTACACATTCAAATGACATATCCGGGGAAGTAGCATAAGAAATAGATCATAGTAAATTTTTTTTCACGAATACGTAAAGCTTGCGTATCATTTCATTGATAGAAGAAAAGCATAATGAGTTAAGAAGATACAACACACAACATAGACGCATACATGAGAATAACCGGACCAAGGATTTCCCTTGGTGCTCGAAGAAGGGCACGGATAGAGGAGATGGCATGCACGATGATGTCCGTTGCAGTACCAGGAACAACATATACATATCACAAATGCATCCCTTTTGCGTTCAGATTCTTTATATCTTGTTGTTTGAAATAGAAACTGCAATGGTCGAGGGACTTGCAATAATTTTGGGCACAGATTTCCGCCTAAGTTTTATTAAAATCTGACCAACACCTTGACCATTCCCCCTGCCTTTGTTTAAGCCTAGATAAAGTAACTGATACACTTGCACTTTTTGAAAAACTTCCATGGCATCAAAGGCCATGGAAGGTCCTTGAGGAAGAGTCCACGGACATGACCCCGAAATGGTATGCACACCCCAGAAACCACTCGCCCCCTCGCCGTTGCCGCCATCGCCTTCCCATCTCCTAGCGCTGCCCCACACCCCGACATCACCGTCCTCCTGCTCGGCGTAGGAAGGGAGAGTGTAGCGACCCTACGCGAAAACATTGATGAAATATCATCCCAAGATCACCCTGGCACACATAGTACATTGATGAAATATCAAAATTCAATCACACCTGATTTATTACATCGAATATCATATCGAGTCTTTATTACAATAGAATAAATTCGTCCGAAGGCTAACTCATGAGAAAAACTACCGCGGAAGCGTAGACGATAAGCGAGTCCATCCGACTTCAAGGGCAATCACCGAGCATAGATCGTAGCCTCAATTCCTAGTCGGAATAATCCTCTGCAATATGGTCAGCATTTTGATTATGCCGGCAAGTCATAGAGAGAGAAATAATAATAAAAGTGCTATTACTATATGCAATTTTGGTTGTGGGACTCTAATTTTAAGTTCTTGCGAAAAAGCCAATTTTTTCCTACAACAAAAATGACTTGCTTACAATTACTATGAAATATTTGTTGTTATTGAGATGGTTCCGCCAACCAGTGTCTCATACCCGAAATCATTAATAACCCAACAATTAATTAATTATGTTTGGTGTTGAGAGTTTCGAATAAATCCAATTCCGGAGGCTCAAATTGTCCGTAACCGGGGAGACGGCTAACCGATTAGGTTTTAACTCTGCAGAGTGTTGTGCACTTTACCCATAAGAATCGTTCCCTCCTTTATGTTCTTGCACTGCATGGTGTTTGAAGACGGGACGAACAAAACAGGGTCTTCAGTAGGGCTCCTCCGGGCCACTGCCGGTGCCAATCCATTTCCTACCGTTCTTCTAGATCTGCTGGCACCGTCCGTCCAGAGTCACGTCAGGGTCGACCAAGCCAGATCCCATAGTGGCTTGGCTGCACAGGTAAGCTTCCGGTCAAGGTATATCGATCCGTCTCTTCGTGGCTGGGTGAAACTTTCCGCAAGATGTCATGGCGCTTCTCCATGCATCCCTGGGTCAACCATTGGGTACTCCAGGGTGCATGTCCATCCGTCCTCCACCCAGTTGTGAATTGAAGTCCGTCTTGAGCATCTTGAAGTATTGGGGTTGTCATCATCTTGACTCTCACATCTCCCATGTAAATCACTCAACCAACCCCGTCTACGAAGTATAGCAAAATAACTACAACGTACCGGACATTGGTAACATTGGGGAATTTGAGTTCATCCTACCACATGACACTACTCAAGAACATAACTTAAATTCACCTACTTGCATCTCGGAGTTGGAATGTGCACTTTGATAAGATGATCAAAGATTTTAGGTTTATACAAATTTATGAGAAATTTGTATTTCCAAAGAAGTGAGTGGGAGCACTATAGAATTTCTGATGAGTATATGTTATTGACATATTGTTGATCAGAAATGATGTAGAATTTCTAGAAAGCATATAGGGTTATTTGAAAAGTGTTTTTCAATGGAAAACCTGGAATAGGCTACTTGAACAATAAGCATCAAGATCTATAAGATAGATCAAAATGCTAAATAGTACTTTCAAATGAGCACGTACCTTGACATGATCTTGAAGGTGTTCAAGATGGATCAGTCAAAGAAGGAGTTCTTGCCTGAGATGTAAGGTATGAAGTTAAGACTTAAAGCTCGACCACGGCAGAAGAGAGAGAAAGGCGAAGGTCGCCCCTATGCTTTATACATAGGCTCTACAAGATGCTATCTTGTGTACCGCATCGGAAGTGTGCCTTGCCATGAGTCAGTCAAGGGGTACAAGAATGATCCACGAATGGATCATTGGACAGCGGTCAAAATTTCCTTGGAGTAAACAAGGACATGTTTCTCGATTATGGATGTGATAAAGAGTTCGGCGTAAAGGATTACGTCGATGCAAGCTTTAACACCTATCCGAGTGACTCTGAGTAGCAAACCGGATACGTATAGTGGAGCAACCATTTGGAATAGATCCAAGTGGAGCGTGGAAAGCTGCATTTACAATATGACCCAGAGATTTGCGAAGTACATACGGATCTCGAAAGTTGCGGACCGTTGACTAAAACCTCTCTCACAAGCAAAACATGATCAAACCCCGTAACTCATTGAGTCTTAATCACATGATGATGTGAACTAGTTTAATGACACTAGTAAACTCTTTGGATGTTGGTTACATGGCGATGTGACTGTCAATGTTAATCACATGGCGATGTGAACTAGATTATTGACTCTAGTGCAAGTGGGATCTTGTTGGAAATATGCCCTAGAGGCAATAATAAAAGTATTATTATATTTCCTTGTTCATGATAATTGTCTTTTATTCATGCTATAACTGTATTATCCGGAAATCGTAATACACGTGTGAATACATAGACCACAATATGTCCCTAGTGAGCCTCTAGTTGACTAGCTCGTTGTGATCAACAGATAGTCATGGTTTCCTGGCTATGGACATTGGATGTCGTTGATAACGGGATCACATCATTAGGAGAATGATGTGATGGACAAGACCCAATACTAAGCATAGCACAAAGATCGTGTAGTTCGTTTCGGAGCTTTTCTAATGTCAAGTATCTCTTCCTTAGACCATGAGATCGTAACTCCGGATACCGTAGGAGTGCTTTGGGTGTATCAAACGTCACAACGTAACTGGGTGACTATAAAGGTGCATTACAGGTATCTCCGAAAGTGTCTTTTGGGTTGACACGGATCGAGACTGGGATTTGTCACTCCGTGCAAACGGAGAGGTATCTCTGGGCCCACTCGGTAGGACATCATCATAATGTGCACAATGTGACCAAGGGGTTGATCACGGGATGATGTGTTGCGGAACGAGTAAAGAGACTTGCCGGTAACGAGATTGAACAAGGTATCGGTATACCGACGATCGAATCTCGAGCAAGTAAAATACCGCTAGACAAAGGGAATTGTATACGGGATCGACTGAGTCCTTGACATCGTGGTTCATCCGATGAGATCATCATGGAACATGTGGGAGCCAACATGGGTATCTAGATCCCGCTGTTGGTTATTGACCGGAGAACGTCTCGGTCATGTCTACATGTCTCCCAAACCCGTAGGGTCTACACACTTAAGGTTCGATGACGCTAGGGTTATAAAGGAAGCTTGTATGTGGTTACCGAATGTTGTTCGAGTCCGGATGAGATCCCGGACATCACGAGGAGTTCGGAATGGTCCGGAGGTAAAGATTTATATATGGGAAGTCCTGTTTTGGTCATCGGAAAAGTTTGGGTTTTATCGGTAGCGTCTGGGACCACCGGGAGGTCCTGGGTCCACCAAGTGGGGCCACCAACCCGGAGGCTTGTATGGGCCTAGAGTGGAAAGGACCAGCCCAGTGGGCTGGTGCGCCCCACCCTGCCCAAGGCGCAGCTAGGAGGAGAGGGAAACCCTAGCCTCGAGATGGGCTTAAGGCCCATCTAGTGAGGCGCCCTCTCTTCCCCTTGGCCGCCTCCCAAGTCCCATCTAGGGCTGGCCGCACCCTTGGGGAACCCTAGATGGGGCGCAGCCCTCCCCTCCCCTATATATACTTGAGGTTTGGGGCTGCTATCAACAGATGAGAACTTCTCCTCTTGGTGCAGCCTTGCCTCTCTCCCTCCTCTTCCTCTCCCTTGGTGCTTGGCGAAGCCCTGCGGGATTGCCACGCTCCTCCATCACCACCACGCCGTTGTGCTGCTGCTGGATGGAGTCTTCCTCAACCTCTCCCTCTCTCCTTGCTGGATCAAGGCGTGCACTACTAGGGAAAAGCCTATACACAGAATCTTATCAGCAGCGCGGCTCAAAATAACGCGCTGCTGCTAACTAGCAGTAGCGCGGTCAGCAGCAACCCGCTGCTGGTAAAAATATAGCAGAAGCGCGTCCGCGAAGACGCTGCTGCTATAATTCTACGAGGCCGCCATGAGGCTAGTTATAGCAGCAACGCGTTAGAGCGATGCGCGCCATCGCTATTTAGCATAGTAGCAGCTGTTTCCGACAAGCGCCATCGCTAAGTTTCCTACAAAAATTTAGTCCCACCTTGCTCCGTGAAGAGAGTTTATACCACCTTAAATATGTTACTTCCCACACTTTGACAAGCACTTGATCCTCATTGAACTCTATGTGTAGAATTTAGGCTGCAATATGAGTCTTCACCTGTTCCTAAACCGTGAGGACTCATATTGTCGAATCAGATTGTACACAAAAGATCGTTGATGATCAATGTGTATTTTGCATCTCGACATATATCAAGAGCGCTTTATCTTGAAAGCGCTGCTGCTAGATAGCCTAACGAGAGCGCGTTTCTCCAAGAGCGCTCATGCTAAACCATCTATCTCCACCCTTCGACCGGATCCACTCACACACACACCACAACTCTCTCGCGCGCGCCCGGCCGTCGCCCTCTCCTCCAGCGTCTGCGCCTTGCGCCCGTCGCCGCTCCTCCTCCTGCGCCTTGCCGCCACCTCCTCCTCCTTGCTGGACTCGGTACCGGCCTCCTCCTCCGTCCTCCTCTCCACTCGCCGCTGGCCGGCCCTCCTCGCTCCGCCTTCCTCTGATCCGTTCTCCTCAATCGGCGCGCGCGGCCGGCCCTCCGCTCCGCCTTCCTCCTCCATCCTACTCTCTTCTCCTCCTCGAGTCGCCTCCTTCTCCCTCCTGCTCATATGCAACATTTGATTTAGTTGATTTAGTTGACTTAGTAGAACATTTTGATTTAGTTGATTTAGTACAACATTTTGATTTAGTTGATTTAGTTGATGTAGTAGGTTAGTTTATTTAGTTGACTTAGAACATTTTGATTTAGTTGATGTAGTAGGTTAGTTTATTTAGTTGACTTAGAACATTTTGATTTAGTTGATGTAGTAGGTTAGTTTATTTAGTTGACTTAGAACATTTTGATTTAGTTGATGTAGTAGGTTAGTTTATTTAGTTGACTTAGAACATTTTGATTTAGTTGATGTAGTAGGTTAGTTTATTTAGTTGACTTAGAACATTTTGATTTAGTTGATGTAGTAGGTTAGTTTATTTAGTTGACTTAGAACATTTTGATTTAGTTGATGTAGTAGGTTAGTTTATTTAGTTGACTTAGAACATTTTGATTTAGTTGATTTAGTAGGCTAGTTGATTTAGTTGACTTAGAACATTTTGATTTAGTTGATTTAGTAATCCTTTGCTCATATTGCTTTAGGAAGAATGGCGCCACCACCACCACTATGTCAATGTGTAAGTCAAGATGCGCCACAGACCTTGCAACCGGCAAGCTGTTCGGCGTCTACTTCCGGCCGAGTTTTCGTCATGCGGCGGTAAGAAATTAGATGAAATGTAATAACTATTTTATTTTTAGTGTTGCCATTACTGCATTGTGTCATTTTGCTTCAACTTCCGAGTAGAAAGACCCAAACTAGCTGTCATTTATCTCAACCTGGTGGAAGATGATGAAGATGACGAAGATGATGAAGATGATGAAGATGATGAAGATGATGAGGACCCACTTCATGAAGCCATCGTAGCTCAAAGAACAAGGCTGAGTGAGGAGGAGGTGTCCAACCTGTGGGACATAATTCCGCCACGTCTTGACTTTGTCGGGTGCCATTCGTGACCCGCTTGACAAATACCATGGTTGATCGACATGATATGGTATGTTATACTTACAAATGCAAATTAATAGTGTGAATTACTTAGTGTACAGTCCAATGATATGGTATATGTTGTGTGGAATCTAATCGATGATATATATGTTTTAGTGTAGAGTTCGATCACATGCTTATTAATTGATATGTTTTTCTTATTCAGAAATTGGCAAAGAGCATATCTGTGAGTTATGGTATCGAGCCTGATGAAGAAGGCTCAGCTGGACTACGCCTTATCGCAAGGGGCTCCGTCACAACCCGTACTTACAGCGTGGACACGGACGGTCGCACACACTTAAGCTCGGTTGGGTGGAAGAAATTCCTCGATGGCAAGAATCTTCGTGTTGGACAAAGCTATCCTAATTACTATCAGAACACCAACCGCCTGAGGCTTGAGGATGATGATTGTCTTGATATCATCTAGAACTACATGTGTGTGTGGCTATATCATCTAGAACTACATATGTGTGTGTGGCTATATCATCTAGAACTACATATGATGATCGTCGTCGATATCATCTAAAACTACATATGATGATGGCCATTGATATGACCATGCATGTACTTGCTTGAGGATACATTTTGGCTGTGCATGAAATTGTTATCTTAGTACTCCTTCGTTTCCAAATTACTCGCCGTGGTTTGAACTAAAACCACGACGAGTAATTTGAACGGCGAGTACTACCGCATCTAGTAATGGTTTATGAATTTGATGAAAGATAGTACCTAGTTTCTAGCATCGAAGGGGAAATGAAATGGAAAATGATGAAAGAGATAGCAGAGCGTTGGATGAGGAAATCGCTACTGCTAGCTAATAGTAGCGCGTCCTAAAAGCGCTGCTGATATCGTTCAACAAGAGTAGCGCTGGTTGGGCCGCGCTACTACTATGAGTTAGTCTATGGCGCCTTATTAGTAGCGCTGCCACCAGCGCTGCTGCTAGCTCGAAAACCAGCGCTGCTGCTATGTTGGGGAACGAGTAATTTCAAAATTTTCCTACGCACACGCAAGATCATGGTGATGTATAGCAACGAGAGGGAGAGTGTTGTCTACATACCCTTGTAGACCCGGCGAAGCGATCACAACGTAGAGGAAGTAGTCGACGCGTTCTCCTCGCGATCCGACCGATCCCGCGCCGTTACTCGACGCCCCGAGTTCTTGACACACGTACAGCTCGATGGCGTCCCTCGTACTCCGATCCAGCCGAGTGTCGAGGAGAGTTCCGTCAAGACGACGGCGTGGGACGATCTTGATGTTTCACGGTAGCAGGCTTCGCTTAAGCTTGACGGTATAACCGAGGTGGAATATGGTGGAGGGGCACCGACACGGCTAAGGAACGATCTAAAGATCAAACTTGTGTGTCTTGGGGTGCCTCTACCTCAGTATATAAAGGAGCCAAGGGGAGGGGCCCGGCCAGAGAGGGAGGCGCAGGAGGAGTCCTACTCCTTCCGGAGTAGGACTCCCTCCAATCCTATTCCAATTAGGATTCCTGAGGGGAAAAGAGGAGGAGGGGCGGCCACCTCTCCTAGTCCTAATAGGACTAGGGGAAGGGGGAGGCGCGCAGCCCATCTAGGGCAGCCCCTTCTCTTTTTCCACTAAGGCCCACTATGGCCCATTTACCTCCCGGGGTTCGGTAACCTCCGGTACTCAGTAAATTCTGTTTTTCTTGGAACCATTCGAACTCCAAACATAGGCTTCCAATATATGAATCTTTATGTCTCGACCATTTCGAGACTCCTCGTCATGTCCGGGATCACATCCGGGACTCCGAACTTCTTCGGTACATCAAAATACATAAACTCATAATAACTGTCATCGAAACCTTAAGCGTGCGGACCCTACGGTTCGAGAACAATGTAGACATGACCTAGAACTATTCACGGTCAATAACCAACAGCGGGACCTGGATGCCCATATTGGTTCCTACATATTCTACGAAGATCTTTATCGGTCAGACCGCATAACAACATACGTTGTTCCCTTTGTCATCGGTATGTTACTTGCCCGAGATTCGATCGTCGGTATCCAATACCTAGTTCAATCTCGCACGCAAGTCTCTTTACTCGTTCGTAATACATCATCTCACAACTAACTCATTAGTTGTAGTGCTTGCAAGGCTTCAGTGATGTGCATTACCGAGAGGGCCCAGAGATACCTCTCCGACAATCGGAGTGACAAAACCTAATCTCGAATACGCCAACCCAACATACGCCTTTGGAGACACTGTAGTACTCCTTTATAATCACCCGATTACGTTGTGACGTTTGGTAGTACCAAAGTGTTCCTCCGTAAACGGAGTTGCATAATCTCATAGTTATAGGAACATGTATATGTCATGGATAAAAGCAGTAGCAACATACTAAACGATCGTGTGCTAAGCTAAGGGAATGGGTCATGTCAATCAGATCATTCTACTAATGATGTGACCTTGTTAATCAAATAACAACCCCTTGTTCATGGTCGGGAAACACAACCATCTTTGATTAACAAGCTAGTCTAGTAGAGGCATACTAGTGACATGTGGTTTTGTCTATGCATTCACACATGTATCATGTTTCCGGTTAATACAATTCTAGCATGAATGATAAACATTTATCATGAAATAAGGAAATAAATAATAACTTTATTATTGCCTCTAGGGCATATTTCCTTCATGCTAGCCTTTTCCCTAGTAGTGGTGGGAGACGTCACCGGGCTGTACGTGTGTTGAACGCGGAGGTGCCGTCCGTTCGGCACTAGGATCTCCGGTGATTTGGATCACGACGAGTACGACTCCTTCAACCCCGTTCTCTTGAACGCTTCCGCTTAGCGATCTACAAGGGTATGTAGATGCACTCTCCTTCCCCTCGTTGCTGGTTTCTCCATAGATAGATCTTGGTGACACGTAGGAAAATTTTGAATTTCTGCTACGTTCCCCAACAACCATGTCAAGAGTCCATTTGACAAGTGACACGTGCCACATCTACTTCATGCATACAAAGGTGAACCATCTCCTTTACACGTGTCCACTTGTACCCTTCGAGGATGGTATACTACTTGACCCCTCTCTCGTGTGCATACTTAGGTGTGAGCGGAGCTACACATTCATCACGGAGGACTCCAAGCGGAAGAGAACATCTACACCATCCAAGAGGGAAGCCTGGAAGCAGAGAAGGAAGCACCAAGAAGAAGGCAAGAACTCGAGGCGACCCGTGCGCAGACGGGCCCTCCGACCCCGTGCCCACGGGCCTCCCAGACTGGCGGTCCCGAAGACCCCGTGCGCACGGGCGTGTACCGTGCCCACGGGACCCCCGTGTCCACGGGCCTCACGGACCCCGTGCGCACGGGCCCTCACGTCCGGTCCCTGGATACCCCGTGCGCACGGGCTCCACTTACCCCGTGCACACGGGGCCCCCTGAGTGATGCTGCGGGCTTTTCCCTTGTTTTACCATTTCGCCCCCACTTACCACTCTCTTTGCCTAGGACTATATATACTCCTTCATCTCCTCCATTTAGACTTAGCTAAGGATAGATCTAAACACTAGAGCCTAGCTCATGTATCTCCCCTTGTGGGATTTCTCTTAAGAGAGAGACACTCCATTGGAGTTCAAGGCCTCCATTGGAGAAGATCCCTAGTGGATGAAGACCCCCTTGAGGGAAGGATCTATCTAGATCATCAAGCCCTCATCTCCTTCATAGGATTTGGGATGAACTCTACCATGTATCTTATTTCCTTTGTTGTTCATGTACCTTGTGGATCTTATGTGTTTGATTGTCTAGTGGATGTGTGATTTGACTTGTTCTTGAGTGTTCCTCTTGTTTTCCCTCTTTTGTTCCTCTTGTTCTTGGGGATTCCCCTCCAATTCGTGAAAGATCTCTCACCTAGGGTTCTACCCTACATCACACATGGAGCACGTTGATGGCTTCTAAGCATTGCTTGGTCTTATGTGCTTGTTAGATTTTACTGGAAACCTTGTTGTCCTTGCGCTTTACCATTGTGAAGTTCAACACTATGTCCTGTGCATTCAGTACAGAACTATCAAACCTGCAGTTTTTCGACTTTTAGTTTTGCATGGATCATTAGTAATTTATAGTTGTATTTGGGTTGGTACTAGGACTATTAAGTAAGACTATAGGGTCTCTTGTTAATTGTTGTGAGTTTGTCATTTTCAGCAAAGCAATGGTTCATATCTTGTGCTGTCGTTTTAAAAGAAAATTGTGTTGCTACCTTTTTTTTTGGCTTGTGCACATTAACAGTGTGGATTCTTACTTTTTCCTACTGTTTTCAGCATCCATGGCCTGTGCAAATCATCAATCAACTACAAGAACGTTCCCACATGGCAGAGACATCTGCAGGTATAGTATATATGCTCACCCAGAATATCTTCAGTTTCCACCTAGCTCCTATTCCATTAGTTGTCCTAAACTGATCTGACACATCTCTTGAATTATCCTTTATTGCAATCAGGGTGCGAGATATGTAGCTCTGTTGTACAAGTCTTGATACTAACAGTTTCACAATAATTATTAACATCCCTATTCGTGGCATTAATTATTTATTTCTAGAGATTTCTTTCTCATAGCTATTATATTCTATCCTTATCCATAAATTATTAATTTTTAATGATATCAGGCATTCTTATCTGGCAGACCAGGCAGGTGGCGACAACCGTTTGGATGAACATAGGCATGATCTTTACAATGAAGCACAAAGTTTGTCAGACAGAGTCGATATATCTAACTATCCAAGGTGTGCCTGATTATATTAAATGTTGTTCGCTTGCTTCCTTGACATATAGATGGTTTTCATTAACACCTAATCTCTATGTAGCTACCATTGATGTAGCACAAGATGGTGAAAATGTGGAAAATCATATTTCACTGGCTAAAATGTTAGAAGTGAACCAGGAAGTTAGTACTGCCAAAAGTAATAGTGTAAGGGGATCTCAATCGTGTAAAATCATACGTATTACTCAGTTAGAGCTTCCTAGGAGTTGTTTGTGCTATTTTTTAAAATGAAATCTTTGACTGGCATTTTTTTGGTAGGAGTAGATCTCAATATGCAGCTTATTGTTGTACCATTTTTTCTATTCTTTTTGTTATCTCCATGTATTCATTCTATAGTTATGCTCCTATCTTTGCTCCTACGCTAGATGTATTTCATGAATGTGCACTCTACCACTGTTGCTAGAAGCAGCAACATACTACTTTCAGAGATATCACATACTAATTTCAGAGATAGGTCTAGAATGGAATCATTCCATCAAACACATATATAATTCTGTAGGTGTTGGAACCATACACACAACACATCAACGGAAGTATCTGACAGAAAGTTGATAGCATTCTGTCACTTAGCCAAGTTTGGTCTCCTATACTGTAAATACTTTTGCAATTATTAATCAAGATAATTTTAAACAGGTTGTGTTGCACCTATTACTCAAAGTGACTTAAATTCCAGTATACATAATCAAGTTCGGTATCTTAGCAAAAGGTTGGTCGAAGGGATACTTCCTTACCTTTGGATAATTCCTACAACACCCTTGGTTACTTTATGCTAATGAATTCTTCTCGGCTTATTTCTTAAGAACTGTATGCTGATATTGTGGGCACGATTAGATAGAGTTTAAGGTAATATATCAGAACTCAGACAGACCCCTTAGATAAGAAAACGAATCTTATATAATTCAACTGGGTACACAATGAAGGTTGGGATGAGTAAATATTCGAGGACTGGCGACATCCCTCATTAGTCTCTCGGAGTCTCGACAGGGCTTATCCCTGTCGTTTTCTGTTGACTAAAAGTGACACATTTTTTTAAAAATAGTTGACTGGTCATTGTGTGGATATTTAAACACAGTAGATGTTATCTATATGTGTAATGCATCTTGTGACTAGATATATAATAACTCACTCCCACTCCTCTAAGTTTTAATGGTTTAATGGATTTGCGCTGCCTTACTCTCAGCTCCAATGGATCCGCCCTGCCTTACTGTCATTTATTCAGAATTTTTACTGCTTTGCTGATGTACAAAGTGCTGATCCCGTTCTTCTCATTTGATCAGAATATGCGTACACCATGATGGTACACCATTTGATCAGATATGGTGTATTGTGGTTGGATGTGCTAATAGGTAGTGCACATGTGCAACAAATATAACTGGGAGGTGATATCGTAACATCGGCAAAAAATTACATCAGGGACAATTCTCTGGGCCCATGGATCCTCGACACTAATCTGGATTTGGAAGATAAAGCCGCTGTCGATCATTGAGTTCTTGGAAATTGCTCTGCTATGTAGTTACCTGTCGCTGTGTGAGAGATTGTTGATGCGGCATGTTGTACTTGTGTTAAGCGAGTCGAAAGATAGGGCCTAGGCGAGCTCCGCATCCTCGTCTGCTTCTGATCATTCTTCCAAGAAGGATAGCTCATGATGTATGTTTATATAAGTTTAGTTAGTGAAGGCAATAGCCGTTGTTCCCTTTACCTTGTTATTACTTATGGTGGGGATTTGTGGAGTCTGCACTTGTTCTTTCAAACTGGAATAACAATTTTTTGTGATGTTTATTTCTCAAGGATCCTAGCCCCTGTGGTCCTTTAGCTGAAGTGGAAACATTTTTGACAAGACAAGAACAGCTCCTATGAATATTAGGTGGTGCTCTGTGCTTCACTTTCAATTCAACTACTTTTGTTGTATTCATGGACTACTTTTTTGCCACTAATACAACTCATATAATTCTGCGAAATGATAGGTACTTTGGCACTGTTAAGCTTAGGAATCAGAATTCGGACCTAGCTTATACTGCCTTGTCATATTGATTAATGGACTGGATACATGAACTCTAGATTATACTTTTGACAGTTTCAATTTCCAACTAATTATATCGTAATTTCTATGCAAATATCCGCAGTTTTAATCATGGTTCACTAATTCATTTTCTGACTTGGATGATAAATATAGTGTCAAGTTAGTTTTCTACCATGTCGATCCGTCAAGTATATTAAAGCTTTGGAAGTTCTAATTATGTTGGCAAGAACTTGTGGATCATTCTTTTCTTCTTGGGATCTTAAAAGCGGATGGTTCTTTTCTTCTTGGGATCTTAAAAGAACACGACCATGTTCATCTTTAACTGTAATCTGTTTGACAGATTTTCTCTTATTGCCTAGGAAATTGGAGTGACTTTCGTTCTTGCAGATACTCTCTAGGTGGATATTGAACTTTTCTCCCTTTCTACCCCTTACAAGGAGATCCGGGAAGGAGGCGAGTCTCTCCCATGGCGTCGCTGTCCAGGAACATTAAGGGAGCTCTATGTCTTGGTTTGCCGCACGTACGTTTACCACGCAAAGGAGCACATGTGATTCTCATAATAGCAAGTTTGTAATGAATTCTGGAACCCATCAGGAGGTTAAAGTCAGCAAAGCATATTCACCTGTAGTCAAATCACTTTTTGTGTATATAAATGCCATCAAAGATCAACCCAGACCTATCAATGTACATAAGGTAGATAAGTGCGCTCATGAACGCTCAGGAGGCGTGCCAATGGCACGCCCCAATTACTAGTAGACGTCAAAGGTGGGCATAAACATGTAACCGAAGCTCGTGGGTTTGAATTAGGCCGGTGGCCGGAGTTTGAGGAGCTCGTAGAAAAAAAACACTTCTGCCTAAAGATAATGGCTGTGCCAGGACTTCAGCCTTGTGTAGTCAATTCAAACATGTCTAGTTAAAATGTTCAAAAAAAAAGACATGTCTAGTTAAATCTAGGTGTTACCCCGAAAAAAAAAAATCTAGGTTTCATACGAGTTTTGTTAATTGTTTTTGTTTTGCATATGGTGCTTTGCTTCTCTCGCTTTTTTGGTTTCTCAATCTGCCTTCTCTTCGCAGTGGTCCGGATGTGTCAATGACGAAGCCAGGACTCCAATCCAATGAGCGAACGCGTGGCAGCTCATCTCTCGGCGCGACGGGCTTGACACCGTTCGATTCTTTTTATTTCTCTCGCTTCTCCCAGTTGCGCGGATCCAACGGTGCGACGCAACAAGTATGGACGAGCAACGTACTGTATATTTTTTCCTCACCTTTTCTTCATAGTGGTCCGTTGGCACGTCTTATCAATAGTGCGATGCAACAATTATGGCCGACCAATGTATATTGTTTTCCTACCTTTCCTTATTCGCAGTGGCCCGGTGGTGTTAGTGATGGAGCCACCATTCCCAATCGGCAAACCCTACGAGCGTATTGTCCGCTGTCAAACATTTCTTTTATTCCGGCAAATGGCCGCTGTCAAACATGTCTGGTGACATTGCTGACCACGCCTGCCGACTTACTTCACGCGCCGTAGGCCATGCTCACGCACCTTCCCCGCCGCGAGCCCGAGCCTGCCACCGGCGGTCCACGTCCGACAAGAACAAAGCCAGCGCCGCGCGCGACGACCCGCCGTCGCTCCAGGCCGCGGCCGCGCCCTCCTGGTGCTGCGCCGCGCGCGCCCTGAGCTCCCTGCCCTCCTCGGGGTCCATGACCAGCCTCACCTTGCGCTCCACCTCGGCGGCCTCCACCAGCCCCCGCTGCCACCCGTCCATCTCCGCCGCGAGCCCCATCTCCCCCACCATCAGCAGCTTGTTCATCTTCTGCTCCGTGTGCAGCGGCCAGCACAGCATCGGCACGCCCGCCGCCACGCCCTCCAGCACCGAGTTCCACCCGCAGTGCGTCACGAACGCGCCGGTGGCCCCGTGGCGGAGCACCTCGGCCTGCGGCGCCCACTGCTTCACGACGCGGCCGCGGCCGCCGGTGCGCTCCAGGAACCCGTCCGGGAGGAGCGCATCGAGGTTCGGGTCGCCGCCGTGGGGCGCTCGCACAACCCACAGGAACCGGTGGCCGGACTTCTCCAGGCCGGCGGCGATCTCCTTGAGCTGCTCCGCCGAGTGGTTCGCTGCGCCCGTGCTCCCGAAGCAGAGGAACACCACGCTGCGGTCCGGCTGCCCGTCTAGCCAGGCGAGGCACTCGTGCGGCTCTTCCGCCTCGGCGATGCCAACGAGGTATGGCCCCAGCCCGACGCAGTACACCGGAGGCATGACCCGGCCGGCTGGGAGGCACCGAGGGTCCCTGAGAGCGGCCACCGCGCGAGCCTCCAACGACTCGACCGTGTTCACCAGGATGCCATCGGTGTCCGGGATCCGGGACAGCCCGGCCATCGTCGTCTTGTACGTGTCGCTCTCCGGGTCCTCGAGCACCTCGGCGAACAGGTGCGAAGCCGGAACCGGCGGAAGGCCAAGGAACTCGACAGGTGCGTCGCCCAGCTCCCTGAAGCTTGTCCGGCTCCCCTCTCCGAGGACATAAGGAAGC
Organism: Aegilops speltoides; assembly: GCA_021437245.1. NCBI lineage: Eukaryota > Viridiplantae > Streptophyta > Magnoliopsida > Poales > Poaceae > Aegilops > Aegilops speltoides. The sequence goes on along the minus strand of CM038141.1, from coordinate 415,140,004 downwards.
TGGGCGAAGGCGGCGAGGGAGGCGGCACCGGAGGTGAACATGACGTAGCCGGGGATGCCGAGCCTCTTGGTGACCTCCAGCGCATCAGCTGACACTGACATCGAGTCGACGACCACGGCGTGGACGCGCGTGGAGGAGCAGAGGAAGTCGTGGAGGCGGTCGTTGTAGCGGCGCACGAGGTGGAAGTAGCTGGCGAGGAACTGCGGGCCGGGGGCTAGCCTGGGCGGGTCCTCCACAGGCGGGAAAGTGTGGAAGCGGACGGACGGCATGGCGGCGGCGGCGCGGCCGACGGCTGCCGCGAACGCTGTGTCCCCCATGACGGCGGGGTCGACGATCATCGCGACGGAGACGGCGTAGCCGTGCTCGAGGAGCGAGCCGGCGAGCCGCATCATGGGGACGAAGTGGCTCACGGCGAGGCCGGGGTACAGAACCACCGTCTTGTCCATCTTCGTTGGAGTCGGACTATCTTTGGCGCCGGGAGAGGATGGACCTGTGAAGCTCTGTTTGGAAGCCTTCATCTTTTCTGATTGAGCCGTGATATGGGATGGTCGCTTGTACGTTGGCGTTGGTCGCTTGTAGGTTGGCGTTGGTCCGTCAGTCTGTACTACAGACGATAGTGCTGAATGCAATTATTTTTCGGTTCGCACGTCCAAAGAGCGAAGTACACGACACACTGATCTAGACAGTCCATAGTGCCAACTGCCAAGCGAGATGAACTTCACTCCCTGTTAGATTGTATAGTTCCCGTATATGTATACGTATGATGTAACATTGTATCTTTTCATTATATATATGTGATAGGCCATCCCTAGAAGGTTGTGCCGGTTCCCCCAAACCTATTGTCTTACATGGTATCACGCTAGGTTACGATCGCTTCCGCTACAACCCTAATACCTGCACCGCCGCCGCCGCCGTCTTCACCGCCGCGCTCCCGATCGCGCCGCCGCCATGTCAAGCGCCGCCACATCTGGTTCCACAACCGCGGGGTTCCTGCCGACCTCCCTCACGGCGCTGCTGAACCTCCCGTTGGACGCCACCGCTGTGCCGGCCCCGCTCGGGACCCGGAGCATCGGCTCCTTCTTCTCGACTCCGCCGGCGCCCTCGTCGTTCGGGCGCGAGCTCGCGGTCCACACCGCAGCTGCGTCGTCCGCCTCCGTTCCTGCGGGTGCTATCCCGCCGCTACCGCCGGTAGCGCCTGAGACCGCCCTGATGGCGGGCCTTCCGGCGTTGGCCCCGACCGCGGTGCTGTCTGCCCCCGCGCCGTCTTCGGTACCCCCGACTGCCTCCATGGTGCTCGCGCCCTAGGCAGCCTCCTCGATGGGATCGTCACCGCCGCCGCCGTTTCACTTCGGCCACCTTGAAAGGATCGATATGGTTAACTAGAGGGGGGGGGGGTGAATAGGCAACTAACAATTTTTAAGCTTTTCTTTACCAAATTAAACTTTCAACAAAATAGGTTGTCTAGATGTGCAACTAAGTGAGCAACCTATATGATGCAATAACAACTAGCACACAAGCAAACAAAGGATGTAAAACAAGTAGGCTTGCAAAAGTAAAGGCACGAAATAACCAAGAGTGGAGCCGATGGAGACGAGGATGTGTTACCGGAGTTTCTTCCTTTTAAAGGGAAGTACGTCTCCGTTAGAGCGGTGTGGAGGCACAATGCTCCCCAAGAAGCCACTAGGGCCATCAGATTCTCCTCACGCCTCACACGATGCGAGATGCCGTGATTCCACTATTGGTGCCCTTGAAGGCGGCGATCAACCTTTACAAACAAGGTTGGGGCAATCTCCACAACAATCGGAGGCTCCCAACAACAACAACACCACGAAGCTTCACCACAATGGAGTATGGCTTCGAGGTGACCTCAACAAATCTAGGGTGCTCAACACCCAAGAGTAACAAGATCCGCAAGGGATAAGTGGGGGGAATCAAATTTCTCTTGGTGGAAGTGTAGATCTGGGCCTTCTCAACCAATCCCGAGCAAATCAACAAGTTTGATTGGCTAGGGAGAGAGATCGGGCGAAAATGAAGCTTTGAGCAACAATGGAGCTTTGGGGGAAAGAGGTAGGTCAACTTGGAGGAAGAAGACATCTTTATATAGTGGGGGAACAAATCCAACCGTTACCCATCGAGCAGCCTCAAGACAGAGCGGTACTACCGCCCTAGGGCAGGGCGGTACTACCGCTGAGAGCGGTACTACCGCTCCCTACCCAGCGGTACTACCGCGCTGGCGAGGAAGACAGGCCACTGGCCCCAGAGCGGTACTACCGCGGGAGTAGGAGCGGTACTACCGCTTGGAGCGGTACTACCGCTTCTACTACCGCTTGTAGTGCCGCAAAACCCGACACGAGAAAACACCAGTCTCGAATCGAGGCGGTAGTAGCGCGGAACAGCTGCGGTACTACGGCCGAAGCCCACGAGCGGTACTACCGCTTCGTGGGCGGTACTATCATTGGAGAGCTTGGCGGTACTACATTGTAGACATGAGGGTACTACATTGGCGCAGAGACGAAGCAGTCTGGAAGAGAAGTGGCAGCTCAAAGATGCGAAAGGAAGACGACGGGTGTGATTGGGATGTGTACGTGTTGATTCCACCCTAGTCTTACCAAAGCGGATCCCCTCTTAATAGTACGATGACTCCTACGAAACTAGTCCACCAACAACGAAACGAAGGAGCTACACCGTCTTGAATAAAACACCGAGGGGAGGAAATCATCTCGTGCCAATGGATGAATCTCTGAAAGAACTTAACGCACACGATTAGTCCGCAAAAGCATTGTCATCAATCACCAAAACCACTTGGGGATAAATATGCCCTTACAATCTCCCCCTTTTTGGTGGATTGATGACAATACGGGATTTGCACAAGCATGATATAGAGTAAGCGTACAAACCCCACCGTCCCAAAATGTAGATGGGCTCCCCCTAGATGTGTGCTATCTAGATAAGTGCTTTGGACTGCACGGCACACATACTAGGATCAACGCTCCCCCTACATTTTAGAGACCAACAATCTAAGCAAGGAATATGAGAGCAGCATAGATGATATAACAAGAAAAGCAAGCAACTCATAATCTAGATAGTGACATAGATAATGATACTGGAAAGATAAGATAGCATATGTCTCACACCATATGACTCGAACTTAGGTCTCACAGACAAACCAACCAAATCAAATGCGAGGAAAACATGAACAAGAGACGAAAGACACAACTCGCAAATCCCTAAACTCTCTCCCCCTTTGGCATCGAGACACCAAAAAGGAGAGGGAGTGTTGCACTGCTCGGTGAGAGCAAGCGAGGGACACACGATCGAGCCCAGCGGGATCGCCGGCACCATCGTCGTCGGTCCGAAGTGCTCGGCATCGAGAATCGGTCCACGGGCAGTGCTGCTGAATCCACTCCTCCTCCTCAGTAAGCTGGTCCTCAGATCCACTGTTGACTGTAGCACCCAACTGACGCATGAGCTCCTTGTGGTGATCTCAAGCCTTCTTCTCAGCCACATGAGTCATGTACTGACCATGAGCCTCCATGCAAAACAACTTCTTCATCTTAGACTTGAGCTTCTTTGCCCAAGAGGGCTCTGCCTCAGAAGGCAAGTAGTCATCATCCTCATCATCATCAGCTCCAGGCTCCTCCTCGGTCTCCATGGCACCTTGGGATAGACATGATCCCATGCCTTCTCAATGAGCAACATGATGAACGGACCATAAATCGGGCACTTAGGCTCGGAGATAGCAGACAGCAGCTCAGACCACATAATGTGAGAGATATCCAAGGACTCTCCGGTGGGCTGTGGCTTCTCACGCTGGCAAAAAAGAAGCATGTCCACGAGATAAGAGTGAACCTGGTCCAAATTCCCGATGCAAGGGAAAAGAGTCTCTCTGAAGATGAGGTGAAGGATATCCAGATAGGCAGGCAGCTCATAGGTTTCCTTCTTTGTATCATGGTTGATCCTCAGAGTGCAGTAGGGCCAGAGAGCTTGCTTGTGAGTGGCATTGGGGTGGCAGTGAGGGCGAAAGCCGATAGGAGACTCAAGACCTAGATCTTGCACCCCAATTAACTGCATGAACGCTTTCCACTTGACTGAAAGCAACTTGCCATTGGTCATCCAGGTCAGTGTCCTGTCCTCATCAGTTCCAAGGTGAACCGTGGCATAGAATTGGGCCACCATATCAGCATCAACGTCCTTGTTGAATTTCATGATCCCAAGAATGTTCAGCTAAGTGCACATCTGAAGAGCTTCACCAAAGTAGTCAGGGTCTTGCTCCATATGGTCGGTGTCGATGGAGTGCACGTTGACATAGAGATTCTTCTTGGCTTTGAGAACATCGAAGAAGATGGAAAACTGGAACCTGTTCCAGAACAGACGGTTGACCAAAGTGGGATCTTGGTCACCCTCATACGGGTTGCGGCGGCGCCTTGCCCAGAACTCCTTTGGCTGCATTTCTGGCATGGTTTTGCCTGGCTTTGGCTTGACCCCAGACTTCTTCTGGAGTTGAGGTGGAGGTGGAGGTGGAGCACTTGAATAACCTCCGGCAGGCTCGGTGGTGCGGTAGCGCTTGGACGTGGCACGACCGGGGTTGACACGATGAGCCTGATGCTCAGGGACCTCATCACCTGGAACCACACACAAGAACATGCAACAACCAGAAAGAACGAGAATAAGCCACAAAACACGAGCAAAAAGGATCACTGAAAGATAGAAGCATAGTGGAAGTTGGTAGGGAGCGGTAGTGCCGCGACCTTCTAGCGGTAGTACCGCCCCGAGCGGTAGTACCGCTCCACAGGGAGCGGTAGTACCGCTCCAAGCGGTAGTACCGCCCTGGAGAGGGCGGTAGTACCGCTCGAGACGGGGAAACATCAGTTTCCTACTACCGTGGTTAGATCCGGCACTACCGTCCTACCAAATTCAAAAATACTCCAACCAATCATCAATCCAAACTGTCTAGAAGCATTCTCCATCCTACTCAAGCCTAGATTTGGCCAAAAATCTAGAGATGCAACTCACTATCGCCCTAAGATGCTAGATTGGAAATCTAGACAAGAAGAACGAGGGAACGGGGGCAATACCGGCATCCATGGCAAGAGGACAAGGTGGGGATCGTCTCCACCGAAGGGAATGGAGAGGGACGCCCCGGAGAGGGAGATCCGCCGGAGCCCTCCCGCGGCGCCGATTGCTGGAGAGAGAGGAACAGACGAGGGGGCATGCGAATGGGTACGGGGGAGAAGAAACTCCCCCTGCCCCGATATAACCCTTGCCCGCGCCTCACAGCGGTAGTACTGCGGTGGAGGGCGGTAGTACCACTTGGAGCAGTAGTACCGCTCGCCAGCAGCGGTAGTACCGCCAACAACCAAAAAAAAAATGCCTCTAGACCAAAACACAAGCACACCGAGAAGAACGGGAAAGCAAAGACAGGAAAAGGACCAACAAGACAACACACACACGAACAAAGATCCGGAACCCACTCCTTCAAAGAAACCACACGAAAGAAGAGCGAGCTCTGGCCTCTCTCAAGAGAGGGCGGTGGCCGGAGCCACCTATGTTTGAGTCAATTGGTATGGCACCGCAAAGAATTATCCTTGGGCCCATGACCAAAACTCGTCTTTGAAGCACAAGTACCATCAAAAATGGCTAATGTGAAAGAGTTGATCGTTTTATGCATAATGGGGGGAGGGAGAGTTCATTGAGAGAACAACACTCCCCCTATGTCCATGCCTACACCTAAACTAGACAACAAGTTGAGTGTGGTGGGGGGTGCACGGGTTCAAGTCACATTGCTCAAATCAATGATATTTAGCTCATGCCTTAACTCGCGAAATCTTGCTTCATACAAGGGCTTTGTAAAAATATCTGCAAGGTTATCATGAGTGTTGACATACTTGAGCTCGATCTCCCCTCGCCTAATGTGATCCCGGATGAAGTGATACCGAATCTCAATGTGCTTCGTCTTGAAGTGTTGCACCGGGTTGAGAGAAATCTTGATGGCACTTTCATTATCACACCAAAGAGGCACTTTGTCACAAATGACACCGTACCCCTTTAAAGTTTGCCTCATCCATAGGAGTTGAGCACAACAACTACCGACCGCCACATACTCCGCTTCGGTGGACGAGAGAGACACACAACTTTTCTTCTTGGAAGACCAACTTCCTATCCACTTTGTCTCCCGCCCAATCGGAATCCGTGAAACCTTCAAGCTTGAAGTTTGCTCCTCTTGGGTACCATAAGCCAAAGTTTGGGGTATGAGCCAAATATCGAAAGATTCGCTTGACCGCCACAAAGTGACTTTCCTTTGGTGCGGCTTGAAAACGTGCACACATCCCCACACTCAACATGATATCCGGTCTAGATGCACAAAGGTAAAGCAAAGAGCCAATCGTGGAGCGATATACCTTTTGATCCACCGCTTTACCATTGGGATCGATGTCAAGTTGGCACTTGGTAGGCATTGGAGTAGTAGCCGGCTTGACATCACTTAGCTTGAATCTTTTAAGCATGTCTTGAGTGTATTTGGCTTGGTTGATGAAGGTTCCTTCTCTTCTTTGTTTGATGTCAAAACCAAGGAAGAACTTCAACTCTCCCATCGAAGACATCTTAAACTTGGAGGTCATGAGAGCGGCAAATTCCTCATTGAAAGCTTTGTTAGGAGAACCAAAAATAATATCATCAACATATAGTTGGCATACAAACAACTCCCCTTTGACCTTCTTAGTAAAAAGAGTGGGATCGATTTATCCTACTTCAAATCCACGATCTTGTAGCAACTCGGTAAGGTGGTCATACCACACACGTGGGGCTTGTTTAAGGCCATAGAGTGCCTTATCGAGTTGATACACATGATCCGGGAAGTAGGGGTCCTCGAACCCAGGGGTTGCTTGACATAGACCAACTCATTAATAGGACCATTGAGAAAAGCACTTTTCACATCCATTTGTTGCAACTTAAAGTTGTGATGGGAAGCATAGGCAATCAACAAACGTATGGATTCAAGATGAGCAATGGGACCAAAGGTTTCACCGTAGTCGATACCCTCGACTTGGGAGTAGCCTTGTGCTACCAATCTTGCCTTGTTGCGAACGATGTTCCCATGAGCATCTTGCTTGTTCTTGAAGATCCACTTGGTTCCAATGACATTGTGGTCCCCCGATGGCCTTGGCACCAATCTCCATACTTTGTTGTACTCGAAGTTGTTGAGCTCTTCATGCATGGCATTGAGCCAATCCGAGTCTTCGAGCGCCTCATAGACCTTTTGGGGTTCAACACAAGAGACAAACGCGTGATGTTCACAATAGTTTGCTAATTGTCTACGAGTGCTTACCCCCTTTCTTAGGCTTCCAACCACATTTTCCATGAGATGGCCTTGGGTGGCGAGCTTGGAAGCAATCTTTGCGGCACGACGCTCTAATTCCTCCTCGGAGGTGAAAGGAGGAGAGTTGACTTGATCATCTTGAGCGCCGTCTTGAGCTTGTTCTTGATCTTGAGCTTGCTCTTGATCTTGAACTTTGTAGGATCGGAAGTATGTCTAGAGGGGGGGTGATTAGACTACTTGACAATTTAAAAGTTTAGCCTTTTGATTAGGACAAGTTTTTAGCAAGTTCACAATGATGACCAAGTCAAGTATCACCCTACACATGCAATTCTAGAGTAGTGGCAGCGGAAAGTAAATTGCACATGTAGTAAATAGAGGTGGAGAAGAGCAAACGCAGTTTGGAGACACGGAGATTTTTCTCGTGGTTCCGATAGGTGGTGCTATCGTCAATCCACGTTGATGGAGACTTCAACCCACGGAGGGTAACGGCTGCGAGAGTCCACGGAGGGCTCCACCCACGAAGGGTCCACGAAGAAGCAACCTTGTCTATGCCATCATGGCTTACGCCCACGGAGGACTAGCCTTACTCGGGGTAGATCTTCACGAAGTAGGCGATCTCCTTGCCCTTACAAACTTCTTGGTTCAACTCCACATCTTGACGGAGGCTCCCAAGCGACACCTAACCAATCTAGGAGGCACCACCCTCCAAAAGGTAATAGATGGTGTTGGTGATGATGAACTCCTTGCTCTTGTGCTTCAAATGATAATCTCCCCAACACTCAACTCTCTTCACCGATTTGGCTGTGGTGGAAGAAGGGATTGAGTGGAAAGCAACTTGGGAAGACTAGAAATCAAGTTTCATATGGTGGGAGTGGAGCAACTTGATCTCAACACAAGGGTAGGTAGTTTTCTTCTCGTAAATGTAAGGTAGGAGTGGTAGTTCTTTCGATGGCTCTCTCCACGAATGAAGAGGAGGTGGAGGGTATTTATAGCCTCCACACAAAATCCAACCGTTACACACATTTGACTAATCTCGGTCAGACCGAAGTTGACAACTCGGTGAGACCGAAAGTTCAAATCTTGTGAACGTTGGGATTTTCGGTGGGACCGAAAATGCAATCTCGGTTAGTCCGATTCTTCCAAAGTCTAGGGTTTGCCAATCTCGGTGGGACCGACTTTCTCATCTCGGTGACACCGATTTGAGTCTGTATGTTCTGAAGGTTGGCAACACCAATTTCGTAAGACCGAGTTTGGAATCGGAAAATCCGAAATTACTAGGGTTTGACTATATGGCTGAGGTGGTTCATCTCGGTGTGACTGAGTTTATGGAATCGGTGGGACCGAGATTACTTATGAGTATATGTTGGAATGAAAGATTGCGATAGTTTGAGAGATAAATCACTAAGCACTTTGAGCAACCAGATCATCATCATAACCTCATCCCTTTTAATAGTATTGGCTTTCCTATGGACTCAATGTGATCTTGGATCACTAAACCAAAAATGGAGTCTTGAGCTTTTGCCAATGCTTTCCTTAGCATTTTGAGGGGTCCACATCATCGGTCATTGCCATACCCATATCATTGAACTTTCGAAATATTCTCAAGAAACAATTAGTTCAATGATATATATGTTGTTATTAATTACCAAAACCACCCGGGATTAGTTGCACTTTCAATCTCCCCTTTTGGTAATTGATGACAACATATAGATCAAAGCTTCGACAAATGATATAATCAATGAATAATATCGTCGCTTTGAGAAGTATGTGATAAGCAAGAGCTCCCCCTAAATTTGTGCATTATTTAAGATTTGCGTTTGAATGCAAATGCACAATCGATTAGGATCATGGGTCACTCTTCCATGTCACATACATCTTGGTGGAGCGCACAAAATGATAAGAATGAATAGCATGCACCCAATCACCAAGACATGAGTAAATGATCATACAAAACATGAATAGCATATGATAAGCATTAAGCACACATTAAGGCATAGTATGATCAAGCACTCATCAAAGATAGAGCAAACGTAGTATCAAACACACGAAATGTCTCAAAGAACTCAAAAGTATCTCAAGAAAAACCGCAAACGAAAGAGCAAAAGCGAGCACTCTCTCTCTCAAAGTCCTATGATCTATACAATTTCTCCCCCTTTGGCAACAAGTTACCAAAAAGTTCGAAGGTATAGAGCTAAGCGTCACTAGGGACTCTGCTGGCAGCTCTGTGCTGGTCGATGGAGTGGAGATAGCTGCATCTGCAAAGGCTTGCTGAAGTCTGTGGAGCTGGAGGAGTGGACACGGAGCTGGAGCTGGAACCGATGGAGCTGTGGGAGGTCTTGATCTTTGTAGCCTCGGATCATCCTTTGGAATGGCAGCTGATCTGGGCTTTGTGGGAACTCGAGCAGGCTGCTCATAATCATCTGGACCAAATCACCTTCCATCTCCTTCATGAGCTCTGCCTTCTCCCTCTTGGCTTCCTCAATGTCGCCTCAAGCTTGTTGACGGTGACTGCACTTGATCGACTTGACATCCAGAGCATGGAACTTGTCTTCAACTATCCTCTCAAGACTCTCCCGAGACGCACTATGCTGGCCAGCGTAGTTCAATCCTCCGGGTAGCTTCAAGAAGTTGTTCTCCAACGCTCTTGGGTTTTTTGCTCATCTTCGCTGCTTCCTTCTCAGCTTTAGCTTGTTTGGCAGCTTCAGACTTAGCGTGTCCTTCAACAGATGTGGGAGCATCCTCGGTCATCACAACTTCATTATCTTCATGTTCGGCTGCGGTGGCAAGTGGGGTCTATCCAACGGTAGGTGTCCGTGCCAAACTTGGCATTGATGAGCATCTGAATGTGCGGAGCAAACCCACATGACCTCTTCAGTCTGTCTTTGTCCTCTTGATAGTCTCAACTATCGTGTCCATCACCTTGAAAGGTGCCTTCGATCTAGAATATGCAGCATGTTGATAGAATACCCTCTTATCATGCGATGATCTCCTGACTTAGGCATCAAAGTATGCCTCAGAATGGTGTTAGTGGTTGGGAGACCTGCCTGAAGATGATACACTGATCCAAGCTTCCATATCTCAACATCCTTGTCTGGTACCTCATTGTACATGTTCTTCATAGACTCGTGATTTTTCTTTGGAATGCCATAAACATCTACATCATCATCTCTTGATACTGGAGAATTCAGCAGTGCTCTCCATTCTTTAACTGTTGAAGAGAATCTCTGGCCTTCAGTCATCCATACAATTCTGCCATCTGGATAGAAATGTGCTGTGGCATAGAACTGCATGATCATCTCATCATTCCGTGCTGTCAGTTTCTGACCAACAAACTCAGCAACACCACATGCAGTGAAGCTCTCATGCACATGTGGGAAGTAGTCTCTGTGCTCTTCACTGTCGATGTATTCCCAGTCAACATACCTAGTGTCAGCAACAATTGGCTTCTTGTCCATGAGCACTGTCTCATAGAAATCTTGTTGCTCTCGGGTGTGGAATCTTGAGTCAACAGCTGTCCTTCTCCTGGTGGCATATGGATCAACTTGCCTCCATAGCCTGAGACCTTTGTCCTTCCTTTCCTTCATATTTTCAGCTCGAGGATGAGCATCATTATGAACTGGCAGTTTCATGCGAAGCTTGACAATACATGTGCCTCTTCATCTGACTCAGCTGGTGGCACATTGTCCTTCTTCTTCTCTGAAGCAGGAATATTTCTCACTGTTTTCTTTGGCTTGGCAGCAGATTTGGCTTGAGCTGCCTTTGCTGGAGCTGATGGCTTAGATTTGGTAGGTGCTCCTGCCCTGATGGCATCTCCCATCAACTTAGGCTTCTGAGGAGGCTGGGGTGCTTCCTCATCAGAATCATCATCAGCTTCATCATGTACTAGCCTCTTCCTCTTGGAAATTTTCTTTACCTTGCTGGAGGTTTCTTCTTCCATGCTCAGCTTCTTTGCAACTGTGGACTTCTTCACTTTGCTGGTGCCTTTCTTGGTGTGTTGTCCTTGATAATCTTTGGCAACCACTTTCCTCTTAGGTTTGGAAGTGATCTCCTCATCAGCAACAAAGTCAGAATCCTCTTCATCAGAATTTTTCTTCTTCCTGGCCCTGGTGGCAGCAGCAGGCAAACCACTTGGGGTGCTTCTCTCACCATCATCGAAAAACTGCTGCTTCCGGGACTAGTGGCGCCTCTGGAATCTCAACCGGTGATTCAGACTGTTCGCTGTCACTTGCATCGGATATGATTGACAACCCGTGAATAGAGTAGGTATAGGCGAATAGAAGAGTTATCACAAATTGCAGAAGATTTTGCAAAATGAATGAGTTCAAATCTCAGTTTTAAGTTTTCACAGAATGCATTTCGTCCGACCGAGTCTAAAATTCGTGAATCCAAGTGCCTAAATGTAACCATTCACACCACTTTCGGTTGGACGAAATGGGTTTCGTCTAGCCGAGAGCACTAGGGTTTCACTAAATCCTCATTTCGGTCTTACCGATTTGCACAACTCGGTTGGACCGAAAAGTGCAAAGGCAATGGCCAGAGGCCAAATCGGTCATCCGAGAATGTAGAATCGGTCACACCGAGATGTGTTCGCGGAAACCTAACCCTAAAATTTTCACTCAATTTCGTTCTAAGAACTAATCTGCTGGATAGGAAGATTTCAAACATGGCAAGAAACTAGGCAAAACCTATCGTGCATTGAATCGAGGTTGAAGACGAGAGGATGAAACTCACCCAACTTGGTGGAGTTTCACTACTGGCGGCAACGGCGCGATGAGATTAACCGCTGACGGCGATGGAGACCAGCGGCGGGGCCTGAGCGACGGCGGAGACGATCCGAAGACCACGGCGGCGGCGAAGGGTTTGGGGCGAGGCGTTTTGAAGGAATAATCAAGCGCTGCCCTCGGTATATATACCTTCGGTGTCGGTGGGACCGAGTTGGAAAACTTCGGTGGCACCGAGATGGTTAATCGCAAGCGATTACACACATCGGTCACGCCGAGATTTGTAACTCGGTTTCACCGAGGTGAAAACCTAGATCAATCCAAGTGATTTCGGTCCGTCCGATTTGAGTATATTGGTTTGACCGAAAGTACTTAGAAGGTTTTGGAATTTAAGCTTTTGACGGATCGGTGGCTCCAGTGCTCCTCACTCGGTGCGTCCAAAAAGACTTGATCAAAGTTTGTGATATAAGCATGAATAGAGTTTGAGACAAGAAAGCATAGATAGCTAGGGGAGGAACTTAGGCATTCTTGTCCATCCATTTGGTAAAAAAAAGAGATAAAATCCAAAAGACCAAAGCAACAAATGGATGTCCTCGAATGGATAAAATTATGCATCCAACATGCTCACACAATAAGATATCAAATGAAATATGTGTCAAACATGCACAAACAAAACTCTAGCAACTAGCACACAATTTGGCGATGACTAGGTCATCTATATATGAGTATATTGACTTAGGAGTCAAATGAGAACATTTGATCATAGGTCATACTCATCGTTTAAGCACAAGTGGGGTTACCACTTTTACATAAAGCATTAATGTGTTCACATCATTTGAAGATGCTTTAGCTCAATTCTTTAGAGCAAAGCTCCCCCTTGATGTGAGAACCCCTTTTAAGGGGTCACACTAACCTTGGGTTGTCGTTGAAGACTTCATGTAGATGTTGAAGATGTGGATGCTCAATGTTGATGAAGATCATCAAGAGTTGGGAGCAATCCTTTGGATTCGGGCACTTTCAATACCTACATGGGTTAGTCCCACAAGGAACAAACAAGGATATCCATGGACATAGATTGAAGTACACAATAGATGATGTCCATGAAAGCAATGATTACCTTGTCCCTTGACTTACCAACAAGAGGGTTTGTGACTCCATGAACTAGTGCAAGATGTGGAAGTTGATTGCACAAGTTCTTTGCCAAAATGAATGTGAGTGAAGTATGTTGGCGGAGTCACCCTCAAGAACTCTCTAGTTCTTCTTCTTGGGATCCACATCATCTTGATGGGAATCCTTGGGGTAGTAGTTGAGCTTGTCAAGTAGAACTTGAAGTTTCCTTGGGAACCCACTTGACCATGGCCTTGGGTGCTTCAATGAATGCATCAATCTCCTCTTGAAGCTTGTCCTTGCCTTTTAGCTTGTGGTCTTGTGGTGGAAGGTCATCTTGAGCTTGTTCCACATTGGAAGAAGTAGGATCATACTTCTCCTTTTGAGAAACAAACTTTGGAGTGGGATATTGACCTTCTTCCCATTCAACACCTCGGCGTTGAACTTTCGCTCAAAACCAATTCCTTGATTCTTCGGTGTCTTCCTTGTTTGCGAACAATTTCCTCAAAGTTCTTGCTTCCGCAAGGCTCTTGTAGACACCTTTCTCTATAATCCCTTTCAATAGACTATTTTCTTGCTCAAGTGAAACTTGGCTTGAAACATTGTTAGTGGAATCAAGAGAACTACTAGAAGCAACAATATTTGATTTTGCATGATTATTGTTACTACTAGATGAAGAATTTTTCTTATGCTTGTCATGCTTAGTTTTAATAGGTGGCAAGAAATTAGACAAGAGAAGTCGTTTGGCAAGATATGAAGAACTCTTCTTTCGAAGATCGTCATTGATAGCTTTTAGGAACTCATGTTCTTGCTCTAGATTGAGCTTCTCGAAGCGTAGCTTCTCATGAGATCTTAGGAGCTCTCTATGATCTTCTTGAGTTGTTTCATGAGCTAACTTAAGAGTGTTTAGTTCTTTAGTTAGACGCTCAATCTCCTTCATAGCATTGTCATTCGACTCTTCTCTACTATAAAGACTACTAGCATGTTCATCATTACTAGGCTCACTAGATTTATCATGTAAAAGCTCATCTTCACCAAGCAAGTCATCCTCATCACTATCAAAGTCAATAAATTCAGGGCGTGATACCTTGGGGCCTTTTGCCATGAAGCATCTTCCAATTCCCTCATTTGGTGAATCAAATATGTCATAGGAGTTGAAGTTGGAGGATACGAGAGCAAGACCGGCAACACCTTCATCTTGACTGTATTCGGAGTTGGAGTGATAGCTTCTTTCGGAGTGATTGTCGGAGTCGGAGCCGGAGACCCATTCACCAACATGAGCTTGATGTTTTCTTCTTGTGTAGCTCCTTGATGACTTGTCTTTCCTTTCCGAATCCTTGCTTCTCCGAGAGGATCTTCGTTCATAACGATCATCTCTACTCCTTCTCTCTTTTCGAGGCGACTCTTCTCTTGAGCTTCTTCTTCTTGGAGATTCTTCTCTTCTCTTGTGGGGAGTCGAACACTCATTTGAGTAATGTCCGGGTCTTCCACAATTGTAGCAGTTTCGATCACGACTAGAAGATCTCTTTTCATCATATGATCTAGACTTTGAGCTTCTTTCCTTGCTTCTACTCTTGTAGAATTTGTTGAAGTTCTTCACCATTAGGCTTATCTCTTCATTGGAAACTAGCTTGTCACTTGAGGTTGTGGGAGCTTCAACTGCAGCTTTGTAAGCACCACTTGACTTGTTGTGAAGCTCTTCCTTGTCTTTAAGTGTCATCTCATGAGCAACAATCCTTCCAATGACTTGGTAGGCTTGAGATTCTTGTAGTTTGGCATCATTTGGATCAAAGTGCACACGGTGTCATACTTTCCATCCAAAGCTCTGAGAATCTTCTTGATGATGAATCGGTCGGTCATTTCTTCGCTTCCTAAGCCGGCAATCTCATTTGTGATGAGAGCAAGCCTAGAGTACATTTCAGCGACTCCTTCACCTTCCTTCATCTTGAACTTGTCAAGTCGACCTTGAAGAACATCTAGCTTTGATTCCTTCACGGACTCGGTACCTTCGTGCATTTCGACCAAAGTATCCCAAATCTCTTTTGCATTCTCAAGACGGCTGATCTTGTTGAACTCCTCGGGACACAAAGCATTGAAGAGAATGTCACAAGCTTGAGCATTGTTCAGAACATCCGCAACTCATCCGCAGTAGCTTCGCGATCCGAACTTTTCCTTCCTCAAGAACTCACCTTGCAAGCCAACACAAATAATGCCCCATGCGGCGGGGTTATGTCCAAGAATATGCATTTTCATTTTGTGCTTCCAACTAGCAAAATTTGAACCATCAAAGTAAGGACCTCTCTGAAAATTACCCTCACTAGACGCCATACTCTCCTAGGTTGTGAAACCAAGCTTATGGAGTCCAATGCAATGAAAACCAATCCAATGGAGACCAAAGCTCGATACCACTTGTAGGATCGGAAGTATGTCTAGAGGGGGTGATTAGACTACTTGACAATTTAAAAGTTTAGCCTTTTGATTAGGACAAGTTTTAGCAAGTTCACAATGATGACCAAGTCAAGTATCACCCTACACATGCAATTCTAGAGTAGTGGCAGCGGAAAGTAAATTGCACATGTAGTAAATAGAGGTGGAGAAGAGCAAACGCAGTTTGGAGACACGGAGATTTTTCTCGTGGTTCCGATAGGTGGTGCTATCGTCAATCCACGTTGATGGAGACTTCAACCCACGGAGGGTAACGGCTGCGAGAGTCCACGGAGGGCTCCACCCACGAAGGGTCCACGAAGAAGCAACCTTGTCTATGCCATCATGGCTTACGCCCACGGAGGACTAGCCTTACTCGGGGTAGATCTTCACGAAGTAGGCGATCTCCTTGCCCTTACAAACTTCTTGGTTCAACTCCACATCTTGACGGAGGCTCCCAAGTGACACCTAACCAATCTAGGAGGCACCACCCTCCAAAAGGTAATAGATGGTGTTGGTGATGATGAACTCCTTGCTCTTGTGCTTCAAATGATAATCTCCCCAACACTCAACTCTCTTCACTGATTTGGCTGTGGTGGAATAAGGGATTGAGTGGAAAGCAACTTGGGAAGACTAGAAATAAAGTTTCATATGGTGGGAGTGGAGCAACTTGATCTCAACACAAGGGTAGGTAGTTTTCTTCTCAGAAATGTAAGGTAGGAGTGGTAGTTCTTTCGATGGCTCTCTCCACGAATGAAGAGGAGGTGGAGGGTATTTATAGCCTCCACACAAAATCCAACTGCTACACACATTTGACCAATCTCGGTCGGACCGAAGTTGACAACTCGGTGAGACCGAAAGTTCAAATCTTGTGAACGTTGGGATTTTCGTGGGACCGAAAATGCAATCTCGGTTAGTCCGATTCTTCCAAAGTCTAGGGTTTGCCAATCTCGGTGGGACCGACTTTCTCATCTCGGTGACACCGATTTGAGTACAGAAGGTTACAGAAGGTTGGCAACACCAATTTCGGTAAGACCGAGTTTGGAATCGGAAAATCCGAAATTACTAGGGTTTGGCTATATGGCTGAGGTGGTTCATCTCGGTGTGACTGAGTTTATGGAATCGGTGGGACCGAGATTACTTATGAGTATATGTTGGAATGAAAGATTGCTGATAGTTTGAGAGATAAATCACTAAGCACTTTGAGCAACCAGATCATCATCATAACCTCATCCCCTTTTAATAGTATTGGCTTTCCTATGGACTCAATGTGATCTTGGATCACTAAACCAAAAATGGAGTCTTGAGCTTTTGCCAATGCTTTCCTTAGCATTTTGAGGGGTCCACATCATCAGTCATTGCCATACCCATATCACTGAACTTTCTGAAATATTCTCAAGAAACAATTAGTTCAATGATATATATGTTGTTATTAATTACCAAAACCACCCGGGGATTAGTTGCACTTTCAAACTTGCTCGAGGGGGAGAACTTGACCTTGGGAATCATTTAGAGGTTCACCACCATCTTGAGGTTGATCTTGCCCTTGGTCTTGTTCACGAGGTTGAGGGCCTTCACTTTGTTCTTCGGAAGCGTGTGGGTCTTGATGAGGTGATGGCTCTACTTGAGTAGAGCATTGTCCTTCTCCTTCGGCCACAAGGGGTTCCTCAATGGGTAGAATTTGACCAATACCCATTCTTCTTATGGCTTGGGGAGGAATTTCATCACCTACATCATAAGTACCACTTTGCTCCACTTGGGAGCCGTTATTTTCGTCAAACTCCACGTTACACGTCTCCTCAATGAGTCCGGTGGACTTGTTGAGGACACGGTAAGCATGAGAGTTTGTAGCATAACCAACAAATATGCCCTCATGAGCTCTAGCCTCAAATTTAGACAAACGAACACCTTTCTTGAGAATGAAACACTTACAACCCAACACCCGGAAGTACTTGAGGTTGGGCTTGTTGCTGGTGAGTATCTCATAAGGAGTCTTGTTCAAGCCTTTTCGGAGATAGAGCCGATTTGATGCATGACATGCGGTGTTGATGGCTTCGGCCCAAAAGTTGTATGGAGACTTGAAATCCGCCATCATGGTCCTTGCCGCATCCATCAACGTCCGGTTCTTCCTCTCTACTACACCATCTTGTTGAGGGGTATAAGGTGCAGCACATTGATGCTTGATCCCCTCATCACTGAGAAACTCATCCAAGGTGTAGTTCTTGAACTCGGTGCCGTTGTCACTTCTTATTGTCAAGATCTTTGCATCATGTTGACGTTGAGCTTCATTTGCAAAGTCGATGACGGTTTGTTGAGTCTCACTCTTCCTCTTGAAGAAGTATACCCAAGTGTATCTTGAATAGTCATCCACAATCACCAAGCAATACTTTCTTCCTCCAAGACTATCAAAAGATCGAGGCCCAAAGAGATTCATGTGAAGGAGCTCCAAGGGTCTCTTCGAGTAGATGATGGTTGATGGAGGGTGAGCCTTTTCATGAAGCTTTCCTTCGATACAAGCACTGCAAGCACGATCTTTGGCAAAACTAACATTTGTTAGTCCACGGACATGGTCCCCCTTGAGAAGACTTTGCAAAGATGTCATATTGACGTGGGCCAAACGGCGATGCCAAAGCCATCCCACGTCAACTTTAGCCATTAGGCATGTCGTGGTCTTAGTGGGCTGCTCTGAAAACTTAATCACATAGAGACCGTTCTCGACATGCCCAACAAAGGCTACTTTAAGAGTCTTGCTCCACAAGAGGGCCACGGTATCAATGTCAAAGAACGTAGCAAAGCCCATGAGTGCAAGTTGACGAACGGAGAGCAAATTGAATGCAAGGGACTCAACAAGCATGACTTTCTCGATCGTTAGATCATGAGAAATGACAACCTTGCCGAGACCCAATACCTTAGAATGTGATGCATCACCCCACTCGACATTGGTGGGCATAGATGGAATCTCTTGCACGTCCACCACCAAGTCCTTGCTCCCGGTCATATGATTTGTTGCTCCACTATCGAGCAACCATGATCCCCCATCGGAAGCAAACACCTACAAGAGATCAATGCTTGGTTTTAGGTACCCATTTAGTAATGGGTCCTTTGATGTTAGTAACAAGGGTCTTGGGAACCCAAATGGACCATTCAATGTACTCATAAGAAGAACCAACAAATTTAGCAAAGACATGTCCATCACTAGCACGACACAACACATATGACGGGTTAAAGTCGCCGGCTTTGTTTGAGGAAATGCTTTTGCCCTTTTGGACATCAACTCCCTTCACTTTTTCCTTATTCTCCTTAGGAGCACCCTCTCCATCTTTCACAAACGTTTGTTTGAGAGGGGGAGGACGTTTGGTCTTGTTGTTCTTCTTCTTGCTCTTGGTCTTGGGTGCAAACCCAATCCCTTCTTTGGCCACAACTTCCTTTTGATTGCTCAAAAGGTCGTTGAGGTTCTTCTCACCTTGAATGCAAGTCACAAGGCCTTTCTCAAGTTGATCCTTCAACTTGGCATTCTCCTCCACAAGATGCACATGCTCACAACACGAGTTAGTAGCACATGCATTATCAATTAATACCATATGAGGAAAGGTGGCCTTTTCCTTGATTAGCTTGACTTGGAGTTGAGCATGGGACTCTTTGAGGTTAGCATGAGTACCCTTAAAGGCTTTGTGGGCCTTGTCAAGTATCTCAAACTCCTCTTTGAGTCCAGCATGATCAACCCCAAGTTTAGCCTTCTCGGAGGTTAGCACACGAGACATGACAAGAGCATGATCAAGATCTTTCTTTAACTTAGCATGGTCATCATTGTGTGACTCCTCAAGAGTCAAACGATGCACACGCTCTTCCTCAAGAGCATTAGAGAGATCCGATATTTCATCGGCATAGTCACGACTATGACCTTCCATCTTGGAGATGGTTTCTTCGTGAGCCTCGATCATGTCATTGGCCTCACCAAGTTGTTCCAAGAGAGCAACAAAGTGCTTCTTGGACTTACCCTTGAGCTTGTTCATAAAAGACTCAAATTCATTCACTTCCTCATTAGACTCAACATGTTCATCAATGCAATCCTCCAAGGAGGGATTAGTAATGATGGTGGTTGTGATGTTGGGGGTTACCTTGTTTGTAGCTTTAGCCATGAGGCATTTGGCGGTGATGTTTTCGTTGGGTGAATCAAAGAGAGACACCCGGGAAGGAGTAGTAATGGCAATGGATGCCATGGCCATAGCTTCTTCATTTTCATCATCATCGTCATCCTCTTGGTATTCTTCTTGAACCACCAACCCACGAGTGGGAGTCTTCTTGGCGAAGTTGTTCTTGTTTGGGAAGGACTTGGCTTTGTCTTTTCCGATGAACTTGCCACCATTGTCTTCCCGCTTCTCGTAAGGACAATCCGCAACGAAATGGCTCACATTGCCACAGTTGAAGCAAGTTCTAACTCGTTGCTTGCCCTTGACGCCACTTGAGTTGTTCTTGTTGAAGTTGGGTCTTGAACTCTTCTTGCTCCAAAATTGTCTTGAAGCAAGGGCCATGTGCTCATGGTAGTCAAATTTGGTGTCTTTGGGGTTGCTTTCCTCATCTTCCACTTCTTCCTCTTCTTCCATAATAACCTTGGCCTTCAAAGCAAGGTTGGGCTTTTTTGCCCTTTGAGAACGGAGCACCGCATTGTCGGCGGTCTTGTCCAAGATGCTCATTGCAACGAACTCATCCAACACTTCACTTGAGGTCATGGAGTGGAAGTCCGGTCGTTGACGAATGATGGAGGACATGGCCTTGTTGTAAGGCATCATGGCCTTGAGGAACTTTCGCTTGATCCAATTGTCATCCGTATCCTTGCTTCCATGATCTCGGAGTGCGACCGCGAGTTTGATCACTCTTCGAAAGAGCTCACGAGGTTCTTCATCTTCTTTCATTGCAAACTCATCGGCTTCATCTTGCACCACTTCATAGTTGGAGCGTTGAATGCTAGCACTTCCCCGATAGAGACCCTCGACACATTTCCATGCTTCCTTAGCCATGACGTGCGGTCAAAGGTGAGGAAGATCTTTGGGAAGGATAGCATCTTGGATGATGAAAAGGGCACTCTCATTGAATTGATTGTCCACGGCTTCTTGAGGGGTGAAGTTGCTTGGGTCATGAGGATAAAAACCTTCTTCAATGATTCTCCAAAGGTTAGTGTTCACATGTTTTAAATGACGCTTAAAGCGATAGACCCAATAATCAAAATCTTCATGTTTCTCATATTTAGGAGGAGGACCGGCATGATTCAAATGAGTGGCTGGGATTGGCCCTCCATAAATTGTAGGTTCCACATGGGCAAAGATGCCGGTACCATTTCTACCACTAATAGAAGGACTCTTTTCAATGTTAGCTTCCCCCTTGTCGGAGGTAGCATCCGTCACCTTGTTGGTGGGATCACCCACTTTCATCGGCGAGGTAGATTGTTTAAGTCCTTCTAGGAATTCCTTAAACATGTCCTTGACCTCAGTCGTCATGGAGGTTTTCAATGTTTCCAAAGCCACATTGAATTCCTCACGTGAGATCGAGTTACCCCCATCTCCCGTAGATGAGATCGGGTTCGCACCGGAGTGCTCTCCCACCTCATCTACGACATCAACCATACTCTTTGGAAGGTAAAGTCCTTAAAAAGAGACGAGGCTCTGATACCAATTGAAAGGATTGATATGGTTGACTCGAGGGGGGGGGTGAATAGGCAACTAACATTTTTTAAGCTTTTCTTTACCAAATTAAACTTTGCAACAAAATAGGTTGTCTAGATGTGCAACTAAGTGAGCAACCTATATGATGCAATAACAACTAGCACACAAGCAAGCAAAGGATGTAAAACAAGTAGGCTTGCAAAAGTAAAGGCACGAAATAACCAAGAGTGGAGCCGATGGAGACGAGGATGTGTTACCCGAGTTCCTTCCTTTTAAAGGGAAGTACGTCTCCGTTAGAGCGGTGTGGAGGCACAATGCTCCCCAAGAAGCCACTAGGGCCATCAGATTCTCCTCACGCCTCACACGATGCGAGATGCCGTGATTCCACTATTGGTGCCCTTGAAGGCGGCGACCGAACCTTTACAAACAAGGTTGGGGCAATCTCCACAACAATCGGAGGCTCCCAACAACAACAACACCACGAAGCTTGACAACAATGGAGTATGGCTTCGAGGTGACCTCAACCGTCTAGGGTGCTCAACACCCAAGAGTAACAAGATCCGCAAGGGATAAGTGGGGGGAATCAAATTTCTCTTGGTGGAAGTGTAGATCTGGGCCTTCTCAACCAATCCCGAGCAAATCAACAAGTTTGATTGGCTAGGGAGAGAGATCGGGCGAAAATGGAGCTTTGAGCAACAATGGAGCTTTAGGGGAAAGAAGTAGGTCAACTTGGAGGAAGAAGACACCTTTATATAGTGGGGGAACAAATCCAACCGTTACCCCACTGAGCAGCCCCGCACAGAGCGATACTACCGCTAGGGCAGGGCGGTACTACCGCTGAGAGCGGTACTACCGCTCCCTACCCAGCGGTACTACTGCGTTGGCGAGGAAGACAGGCCACTGGCCCCAGAGCGGTACTACCGTGGGAGTAGGAGCGGTACTACCGCTTCTACTACTGCTTGTAGTGCCGCAAAACCCGACACGAGAAAACACCAGTCTCAAATCGAGGCAGTAGTAGCGTGGAACAGCTGCGGTACTACGGCCGAAGCCCACGAGCGGTACTACCGCCCTGCGGAGTGGTACTACCGCTGAGAGCGGTACTACCGCTTCGTGGAGCGGTATCTTCACCGAGAGCTTTCTGGCGGTACTACCGTGAGATCGCGGTACTACTACTGGCGCAGGACGAAGCAGGTACGGAAGAGAAGTGGTAGCTCCAAAGATGCGAAAGGAAGATGACGGGTGTGATTGGGATGTGTACGTGTTGATTCCACCCTAGTCTTACCAAAGCGGATCCCCTCTTAATAGTACGGTGACTCCTACGAAACTAGTCCACCAACAACGAAACGAAGGAGCTACACTGTCTTGAATAAAACACCGAGGGGAGGAAATCGTCTCGTGCCAATGGATGAATCTCTGAAAGAACTTAACGCACACGATTAGTCCGCAAAAGCATTGTCATCAATCACCAAAACTACTTGGGGATAAATATGCCCTTACACACTTCATCACCATCAAGCTGTCCGCCGACAACTACATCTTCTAGCGTGCGCAGGTTCTCCCGCTCTTGGGGAGCCACTATCTGATCGGCTATGTCGACGGCTCTCTTCCCTCCCCCCCCCGCACTGGTGGACAGCGTGCATGGTCCGGTCTACAATTCGGCCCACCGCGTCTGGACGGGGCAGGACCAGGCGAACCTCTCCTCCATCCAGGGGTCGCTCTTGCCGGCTGTCGCCGGGCTTGTTGTTTTCGCAAAAACATCTCATAAG
Organism: Aegilops speltoides; assembly: GCA_021437245.1. Taxonomy (NCBI): domain Eukaryota; kingdom Viridiplantae; phylum Streptophyta; class Magnoliopsida; order Poales; family Poaceae; genus Aegilops; species Aegilops speltoides. The sequence continues at coordinate 415,117,011 of CM038141.1, read as the reverse complement.
GCCTGGACCATCCTTGAGCGCACCTTTGCGGCACAGTCTCAGGCCCGTGTTTCTGCACTCTGTCGTCAGCTTGGCGAGTGCGAGAAGCTTGACTCCACGGCCACGGAGTTCTACAACAAGGTCAAGGGCCTCGCTGACACGTTGGCCTCCATTGGACAGCCGCTCGCCGACTCCGAGTTCAACTCCTTCATCATCAACGGGCTCGACGAGGAGTATGATGCCTTGGTTGAGATCATCAACGAGCGGGGCAACTCGACTCCCATGATGGCACATGAGGTCTACTCCCGTCTTCTCCTCACCGAGCAGCGCGTCGAGGCGCGCCGCTCCAAGTCCAGTCACGGCTCCCTCTCCGCGAACTCCGCCACTAAGGGTGGCCGCAGCGCGTCCAAGGGGCCTTCCCCGACTTCGTCATCATCGGCTCCCCCGTGTCCGCAACCTTACCAGGGGCCGGTGGTCGCCGCGTGTGTCAGTTGTGTGGCATTGAGGGGCACTGGTCCTCCAAGTGTCACAAACGTTTTCAGCGGAGCTTTCTTGGTCTTGGCAATGACGGCAAGGATACACGCAACTTTGCCCGTCAGGTTGCCATGGCTGATCGTCCGGCGCCGCAGAAGCAACAAGGACACACTCAGTCCTACTCCATCGATCCCCACTGGTACATGGACTCTGGGGCGACGGAGCACCTGACGAGCGAGATGGGGAAGCTTCACACTCGTGAAGCCTATCACGGCTTTGACAAGATCCACACCGCCAATGGAGCAGGTATGCACATCTCTCATATTGGTCAAGCATCTCTTCTCACTAGACATGCCAATATGAGTCTTCAGCTTCGCAATGTTCTTAGAGTTCCATCTGTGACACGTAATCTTCTTTCAGTTCCTAAACTCACACATGATAATAATGTGCTTTGTGAATTTCATCCTTTTGATCTTTTTATTATGGATCGGGGCACGAGGGACATTCTTCTTAGTGGGCGGCTGTGCCAGGGCCTCTACCGTCTGGAGCATCCAGGCGTCGCCCGCGTTTTCAGTGGAGTTCAGGTCTCTCCGTCACAATGGCATGCTCGTCTTGGTCACCCGGCCACACCTATTGTTCGTCATGTTTTGCGTCGTCATGAGCTTCCTAGCTTGTCTAGTAATAAAGATGTAGCAGTGTGTGATGCTTGTCAGCAGGGGAAGAGTCATCAACTTCCTTTTTTGGAGTCCAGTCGTGAGGTGAAACATCCTTTAGAACTTGTGATTTCAGATGTATGGGGTCCTGCCGGACTTACATCGCTGGTCACAATTACTATATCGTTTCGTTGATGCTTATAGTCGCTTTACGGCTTTATCTTATTAAACGTAAATCTGATGTGTTTGACATTTTGTTCGTTTCAAAAACATGTTGAACGCCTTCTCAAGCACAAAATTGTTCATGTCCAATCGGATTTGGGGCGAATATCGCAACCTCAACTCCTTCTTTCAGTCGCTTGGGATCGCTCACCGTTTAGCATGTCCACATACACATCAGCAGAATGGTTCAGTAGAACGTAAGCATCGTCACATTGTTGAAGCTGGTCTTACTCTTTTGGCCCATGCATCTGTTCCGTTTCGGTTTTGGAGTGATGCTTTCACCACTGCATGCTTTCTCATAAACCGTACTCCCACTCGTGTTTTGAACATGAAGACTCCCATTGAGGTTCTCCTTCATGAACAACCCGATTATACCTTTTTCAAGGTTTTTGGGTGTGCTTGCTGGCCGCATCTTCGTCCATATAACAAGCGCAAGCTTGAGTTTCGTTCCAAGAAGTGTGTCTTCCTTGGCTATAGCTCTCTTCATAAAGGTTACAAATGTCTTCATGTTCCCACAAATCGTGTCTATATATCTCGGGATGTCGTGTTTGATGAGCATGTTTTTCCCTTTGCCAAACTTCCTGTGTCCACTGCTGAACCACCATCTATGCATTCATCCTCTGTTGCCTCTGACCAATTTGATGATGTTGCATATTCTCCTATATTGTTACCTAATCATGGTGCTGGCACTGGACGCGGGGCTCGTTTGGAAATTTTGGAGGCGCCATCGCCTCCCTCGTCGGTCTCACCAGCGGCTCACGACGATCAGGGTGTGCGCGCCTGCATGGCCTCGGTCCTCGTGCTCATGCACGTTCGACCGATCACCCAGCAACGCCGTGCGTCTCGGTGCCCCAGGTTTCTGGGCCGGCGCCTCTGGTCTCTGGGCTGCCTGCGTCGGCGCCTCTGGCTCCTAGGCCGTCCGCCTCGGCACCCTTGCCGACCGTCCCGGTGCCCCTGGTGCCTCCGTCGCTCGTCTCGGTGCCTCTGGCCTCTGGGCCGGCCTCGCCACCTCGGCCTGCCACGCTGGTCTCGCCACCTCAGCCGGCCACGTCGGTCTCGCCTGGGCCGAGCTCACCCGGATCCGGCGCCCTCCCGCCTATGCTGACTGAGGCATCTCCATCGCTGGCTGGGGCGTCTCCATCACCGTCACCATCGCCGTCGCCCTCTCCGGCTCCTGTGGCTCCCGCACCTCCTCAACGACCACATACGCGGAGTCGCAGTGGTGTTTTTCAGCCCAAACAGCGCCATGATGGTACTGTTGCTTGGTTGGCTGCATGTCTAGCTGCTGCTCGTGCGGATCCGGCCTCTGAGCCTCGTACATATCAAGCTGCTCTGAGTATACCTCATTGGAGAGAGGCCATGGAGCAGGAGTACCATGCTCTTCTTCATAACAAGACATGGACTCTTGTTCCGCCACCACCCCGTGTTAATGTCATTGACTCTAAATGGGTTTTCAAAGTGAAGAAGCATTCTGATGGGTCTATTGAGCGCTACAAGGCGCGGCTGGTTGCCCACGGTTTTCGACAGCGTTATGGTCTTGACTATGAAGACACCTTCAGTCCAGTGGTTAAACCTACTACTATCAGGCTTCTTATCTCTCTTGCAGTTACTCGGGGTTGGTCTCTTCGTCAGCTTGATGTGCAGAATGCTTTCCTTCATGGTGTACTGGAGGACTTGGTCTATATGCGGCAACCCACTGGTTTCTCTGACCCTGATCGTCCTGATTATTTGTGTCGTCTCACCAAAGCACTCTATGGTCTGAAGCAGGCTCCTCGTGCTTGGCATGCTCGTCTTGCGACAACTCTTCGTGCTCATGGTTTTGCATCATCGGCTGCTGACTCTTCATTGTTTCTCCTACAAAGGCCCGAAGTTACTATGTATCTGCTGGTCTACGTGGATGATATTATACTTGTCAGTTCACAACTCTTTGTGCTCATGGTTTTGCATCATCGGCTGCTGACTCTTCATTGCTTCTCCTACAAAGGCCCGAAGTTACTATGTATCTGCTGGTCTACGTGGATGATATTATACTTGTCAGTTCCTCTCCGGTGGCTGCTGCTGCTCTTGTTCGGTCTCTTGGTGCTGACTTTGCGGTCAAAGACCTTGGCGTGGAAGTTGCTTCCAGTTCTGATGGTCTTGTTATGATGCAGAAGAAGTACGCTTTGGATTTGTTGCAGCGGGCTGGGATGCTTAAGTGCAAACCGACTACTACACCTATGTCTACCACTGACAGGATCACTGCTGTAGATGGTGAGCTTTTGGCTTCTGCTGATGCGACACTGTATAGGAGTATTGTTGGTGGGCTTCAGTACTTGACGATCACACGTCCGGATATTTCCTTTGCTGTCAACAGAGTATGTCAGTATCTTCAGGCACCTCAGGACACTCATTGGTCTGCGGTTAAGTGCATTTTGCGCTATATTCGCTTCATGTTGTCCTATGGTTTGCACATTCGACCGAACTCCTTTGGGGTCATCTCGGCTTATTCTGATGCAGACTGGGCTGGCAGCCTGGATGACAGGCGATCCACGGGGGGCTATGCTGTGTTCTTTGGTTCTACCTTGATTGCCTGGAGTGCTCGGAAACAAGCTACTGTTTCGCGTAGCAGTACTGAAGCTGAGTATAAGGTTGTGGCTAATGCAACTGCAGAAATTATCTGGATACAGTCTTTGCTTCAGGAATTGGGTATATCTCAATCACAGTCTCCTATTCTTTGGTGTGACAACATTGGTGCTACATACCTGTCCGCTAATCTGGTATTTCATGCCCGAATGAAACACATTGAAGTTGACTATCATTTTGTACGGGAACGTGTATCTCAGAAGCAACTACAGATCAAGTTCATCTCTTCCAAGGATCAACTTGCAGACATCTTCACCAAGCCATTGCCTCTACCACAGTTTGAGACTTGTCGGTGCAATCTTACCCTTCTAGATTCTTTAGGAAGTGGCTAAGATTGAGGGAGGGTGTTAGATTGTATAGTTCCCATATATGTGTACGTATAATGTAACATTGTACCCTTTCATTATATATATGTGATAGGCCACCCCTAGAGGGTTGTGCCGGTTCCCCCAAACCTATTGTCTTACACTCCCTCATGTCATTCTTCTCGCCAATATCTTTTTCAGATTCTTTTCCACCAATAGTTAAGTCAAACTTTATAGTGAACATGGGTGCGGGCGCACCATGTTCACCTTTATATTTTCAAACTTTATACTCCTAGTTTACTTCCTGATTGTTCCCCTCAGATAACAAAAGTTTACTTCCTGATTGGTTAGCTTGCGAAGCGAAAAGGACACGAGTATCTTTTGGTTAGTGTTCACGATTATGACCTCATGAGTAACGCATTACAAGTTAGTTGGTGATTGAGTGGGAAATACATTATGGTTCCTGGTTGTATATGCACTCTATATTTTGGTTCCTGGCAGGGGCTACACGCGAGGAGCCACCCTCGAGAAGCCACGTTGCTTCTCGAAGCGCCGACAGTTATTACCCTCACCTTCCCTCACCTCTCTCTCTCCCATCTCCCCTCTCTCCACTCTCACCGATGGCAGCGGCGGCGACGTGCAGCAAATCAAAGAACAACAAGTCGACCTCTAGCCACCTTCACCGGCATCCGTAGTAGCACTTCGGCAATGGTGGTAAGCTATTTTCCCCCTCGTCGCCTACTACATCACATTCGATTCGAGTTTCGATTCGATCCGCGTTAGGCGAACGGGGAATCGGGGTAAACACCATAGAAGTGATCATAACATCGTCATGACTACCAGTACATATGAGGTTTCAGATTCGGTTTGAGTACAATAGGAATGGGTATTTTATGGCTCATCTTACATAATACGCATAGATCTTAGCCTCGGGGACCCTGGAGGAGATTGGAGCGGCGGGTGGCCTTAGTCTTGGTCTTCTCGTGCGCCACCATCTCTTCTTCCTCGCCGGAGTCTACCTCGATGGGCATGCTTCAGTTTCCTGGCTCGGTCACCCTCACGATCATCACCACTGCATCCTCTTCTTCCCCTTCAATTGGCACGGTATTTGTGGTGAAGTGCACACCAACACGATGGTCATGAGGACGTCGCTACTGTCTGTACTTGGCCCACTTTGCCCTCTGTTCAGCGTCGCCGGATTCAGGCTGATTCATGGCCCAACGAAGTATGTCGACTAACATAGCACCCTTCGCCGGGTCAGGAATCACTGTCTTCAACTCCTCCGGCGTCTCCTTCTTCACCACAGCGTCTGACTCTTTGTGCAACTCTTCCATGCTGCTGAAGTTTGAGCACACTTCCACGGTGTTCTCAAACTTGGTGCTGTCACCCAACAAGCACCCTAGGAAGAAAGCCCTCCATTCCCCAAGGAAAGGGGTTGGCGTTGGGGTTGGGGTTGGATTTGTTGTTGGAGTTCATGGCGTTAGGTTGGAGGAAGAGTGAGAGACTGGGTAAGTGGTGACCGTCAAGGTGGGTTAATAAAGGGGCACACGAGCATAGGTTTTAATGGCGATGCTGCAAGGTTCATAATGAAGATGCTGACCCAGCCTTTGAACCTCTTCATAATGCAGATCGACACGAAGAACAAGGGAAAGGAGGTGGTGCCATCAAAGGAGCAGCACAAGGGCAAGGACGATGTGCCGCCCTCAAAGGTGACACCCGTCCAGAGCCTGGCCATGGACAACGACATGCCAAAGGTGCTCCCCACCGGCAAGCACCAGAACTACGACCACTACCATGAGGTGAGGGGCCAACCACCTTCTGCAAGGTGATCATGGCCCCCCAGCTCGAGGCCATACCTATGCCCTTGGACTTCACGAGGCACTTCCCATCCATGCCGCGGGAATTCAAACTAAAGATGAACACCGAATGCTTCTGGAGGGTCACTGTCCGACTGTTGAACGACAATGTCAGTGTGTCACCCTTAGTCAGGGTTGGGCCACCTTCGCCGCCGTCCATCAGAACAAGATAGGCTTCATGGTGACCTTTAAGCTGCTGACTCCCGACATGCTGAAGGTCATCGTCTTCAATGACGATGGCATTGAAGTGATGACCAGGTGCGGGAGGCATGACGACGCCTTCGCCGTGAACGCCTAGGATAACCCCTCGTATGCTCCAGTTGCTTTAGTTTAATATCAAACTGCTTTGCGTTTGAACTTGTCTGCTCATGTGTGGCACAATTTTTATAACTGCTTAGTACTACTATGTTCTGTTGTGTGTGTTCTTTCTGGCGCTGCTGTGTGCTGGTAACCTCACGACCACATTGAAGAGGTTATCAGACAACAGGCATTGCATGCAACCAAACAACGGGCTCTGTGTTTGCGCGTACACAAATGGGCAACCAAACACCATGCGCTAAGTTAGCCCCTAATGCGTGAGAACTAAATGCGGGCAATCAAACAGGTTGCAGATGTTGATTTAGAGGTTGCATTTGCTCAACCAGCCTCATGGAGCCATGCTTCAGCTAGCCAGACCCGGTCACTACGGCTGTCAAACACGCCCCGGGTGACTGTAGGTGAAGCTTGTGGGCTACAAGCCTACAACTCGGAGTACATGGACGAGTAGTTGCTGTGGACGGAGAGCGGGGACATGGGCAAGGGCTTCCGCTGCATCCGCATGGTGAACATCTACCTCAACTTCAACGCGCTCCACGGTGACGAGGACCACGGCGGCGTCCACGACGGCACCGAGGTCGTGCTCTGGGAGTGGTGCAAGGGCGACAACCAGCACTGGAAGATCATCCCAATACTACTCTCTATCTTCAGGGCATTGCACTCACTCTTGACCGTACTTAACCTGTCCACTGATCACCATCAGTTGCTCCTTTTTCATGTAGAGAGTGTGCCTTCTTCATGCCGTGTCCGTTGTTCGTGTTCAAGTCGAGAGAATAAACTCAGACCGAATCACTGAAACGACGATCTCAGTCAGTGTGCCGCTTGATCGACACCGGATCGCTTCTTTGTCTGAGGCAAAAATTCAGGATGTTGATGAGCTGCAGGGCACTCTAGCAAGTTGTCATTTGAGTGCCGTCTGGATCCCTGCCTTGAACCATGCGCATGTGTCTTCTCCCATGTGTCTATTATATTATCCTTTTCCTTCCACCCGTCACGAGTGTGTGTGTGTGTGTGTGTGTGTTTATCGTAAACCGTGGTTTATTTACTTATACTGTCCGTGTCAAGAATTGACCTTGGCCAACATCGATGCCTTGTCGTTGTCCTGACACGGTCACACGAACACGTTTTCAACTCATCCTTCGACTAGTGGATGTGCACATTCCCGAGAAAAAAGTGGATGTGCACATATTGGCAAGTCAATTCTACCATAGCAGGCCTACCAACCAAGCCCCGCCAATGTAAGACAATAGAATTGGGGGAACCGGCTCAACCCTCTAGGGCTGGCCTATCTCATATATATAATGAAGGGGTACAAGTTACATCATACGTATGTGTACGTATACAACTACAGAGACTATACAGTCTAACACCCTCCCTCAATCTTAGCCACTTCATGAAGAATCTAGAAGGGTAAGATTGTGCCTACAAGTCTCAAACTTTGGAAGAGGTAATGGCTTGGTGAAGATGTCTGCAAGTTGATCCTTGGAAGGGATGAACTTGATCTGTAGTGGCTTCTGAGATACCCGTTCCCATACAAAATGATAGTCCACTTCAATGTGTTTCGTTCGGGCATGGAATACCGGATTAGCAGATAGGTATGTAGCACCGATGTTATCACACCAAAGAATAGGAGGCTGTGATTGAGATATTCCCGACTCCTGAAGCAAAGACTGTATCCAGATAATTTGTGCAGTTGCATTAGCCACAGCCTTATACTCAGCTTCAGTACTGCTACGCGAAACAGTAGCCTGTTTGCGAGCACTCCAGACGATCAAGGTAGAACCAAAGAACACATCATAGCCCCCCGTGGATCGCCTGTCATCCGGACTGCCAGCCCAATCCGCATCAGAATACGCCGAGATGAACCCAGAGGGATTCGGTCGAATGTGCAAACCATAGGACAACGTGAAACGAATGTAGTGCAAGATGCGCTTCACCGCAGAGCAATGAGTGTCACTAGGTGCCTGAAGATACTGACATACTCTTTTGACAGCAGAAGAGATATCAGGACGTGTGATCGTCAGGTACTGCAACACACCAACAATACTCCTGTACTGTGTCGCATCAGCAGAAGGCAGGAGGTCACCATCGGCAGCAGTAATCCTGTCAGTAGCAGACATAGGAGTAGTAGTCGGTTTGCACTTAAGCATCCCAGCCCGCTGCAACAGATCCAAAGAGTACTTCTTCTGCATCATAACAAGAGCACTGGGAACAGAAGCAACCTCGACACCAAGGAAGTAGTGAAGCTGCCCAAGATCTTTGACCGCAAAATTAGCACCAAGAGACCGAACAAGAGCAGCAGCAGCCGACTGAGAGGAACTGACAAGGATAATATCATCCACATAAACAAGCAGATACATGGTAACTGCAGGCCTCTGAAGAAGAAATAACGAGGAGTCAGCAGCTAATGATGCAAATCCATGAGCACGAAGGGCCGTCGCAAGACGAGCATGCCAAGCACGAGGAGCTTGCTTTAGACCATAGAGTGCTTTAGTGAGCCGACACAGATAATCAGGACGATCAGGATCAGAGAACCCTGGAGGCTGCCGCATATATACCTCCTCTTCCAGAACACCATGGAGAAAAGCATTCTGCACATCCAGCTGACGAAGAGACCAACCCCGAGTAACTGCAAGAGAGAGAAGAAGCCTGATAGTAGTAGGTTTAACCACTGGACTGAAGGTGTCTTCATAATCAAGACCATAACACTGCCGAAAACCTCTAGCAACCAGCCACGCCTTGTAGCGCTCAATAGAACCATCCGAATGCTTCTTCACTTTGAAAACCCATTTGGAATCAATGACATTCACACGGGGTGGTGGCGGAATAAGAGTCTACGTCTTGTTACGGAGAAGAGCATGATACTCCTGCTCCATAGCCTCTCGCCAATGAGGTATACTCAGAGCAGCCTGATACGTACGAGGCTCAAAGGAAGGATCTGCACGAGCAGCAGCCAGACAGGCAGCCAACCAAGCAACAGTACCATCATGCCGCTATTTGGGCTGGAAAACACCACTGCGACTCCATGTATGTGGTCGTTGAGGGACCACAGTAGGCACAGGAGCCGGAGAGGACTCAGGTGATGAAGGCGACGATGGCGATGACGACTCGGCCAACGAAGGAGAGGCCTCAGAGAGCACCGGTGAGAGCACACCGGAGGCAGGTGAGCTCGGCCCGGGCGAGGACGGCCCAGGCGAAATCGGCGAGGCAGGCCGAGAAGGCGATGAGGCCGGCGTGACCGAGCGAAGCCGGCTCACGAGCCAGGGGCGCCGAGGCCGGCAGGGCCGGGTGAATCAAGGAGCCGGAGCTGTGCAACGCCGGGCTGCATGGCGAGGAAACCAGCCCGGGCAAAACCGGCCCAGGCAAGGCCGGCCCAGACTCCACTGGCGAGGCAGGCGTGGCAGGCCGAAGCGGCGAGACCGGCCCAGAGGCCATGGGCGACGAAGCATGCGTCGCTGGGGTATCGACCGGACGTGCATGGGCACGAGAGCCGAGGCCATGCAAAGGCTCAGCATGATCGTCGTGAGCCGCTGGTGATGCTGACGAAGGAGGCGACGGCGCCTCTAAAATTTCCAAACGAGCCCCACGTCAAGTGCCTGCACCATGGTTAGGCAACAATATAGGAGAGTATGCAACATCATCAAATTGGTCAGCTGCAACAGAGGATGAATGCAAAGATGGTGGTTCAACAGTGGACACAGGAAGCTTGGCAAAGGGAAAAACATGCTCATCAAACACGACATCCTGAGATATATAGACACGATTGGTGGGAACATGAAGACATTTGTATCCTTTATGAAGAGAGCTATAGCCCAAAAAGACACACTTTTTGGAACGAAACTCAAGCTTGCGTTTGTTATACGGGCGGAGATGTGGCCAGCAAGCGCACCCGAAGACCTTAAAAAAGGTATAATCAGGTTGTTCATTAAGGAGAACCTCAATGGGAGTCTTCATGTTCAAAACACGAGTGGGAGTACGGTTTATGAGAAAACATGCAGTGGTGAGAGCATCACTCCAGAACCAAAACGGAACCGATGCATGGGCCAAAAGAGTAAGACCAGTTTCAACGATGTGACGATGCTTATGTTCAACAGAACCATTCTGTTGATGTGTATGTGGACATGCTAAACGGTGAGCTATCCCAAGCGACTGAAAGATGGAGTTGAGGTTGCGATATTCGCCCCCCTCCCCCAGCCGGACTGAACATGAATAATTGTGTGCTTGAGAAGACGTTCAACATGTTTTTGAAACTGAACAACAATGTCCAACACATCAGATTTGCGTTTAATAAGATAAAGCCAGGTAAAGCGACTATAAGCATCAACAAAACTAATATAATAATTGTGACCACTGACAGAAGTCTGAGCAGGACCCATACATCTGAAAACAAAAGTTCTAAAGGATGTTTCACCTCACAACCAGACTCCGAAAAAGGAAGTTGATGACTCTTCCCCTACTGACAAGCATCACACACTGCTACATCTTTATTACTAGACACACTAGGAAGCTCATGGCGACGCAAAACATGACGAACGATAGGTGTGGCCGGGTGACCAAGACGAGCATGCCACTGTGACGGAGATACCCGAACTCCACTGAACACGCGAGCGACTGCAGGATGCTCCAGACGATAGAGTCCCTGGCACAGCCGCCCGCTAAGAAGAATGTGCCTCGTGCCCCGATCCTTAATAAAAAGATCAAAAGGATGAAATTCACAAAGCACATTATTATCATGTGTAAGTTTAGGAACAGAAAGAAGATTACGTGTCACAGATGGAACTCTAAGCACATTATGAAGTTGAAGACTCCTATTTGCATGCCTAGTGAGAAGAGATGCTTGACCAATATGAGATATATGCATACCTGCTCCATTGGCGGTGTGGATTTTGTCGGAGCCGTGGTAGGGTTCGCGAGTATGGAGCTTGCCCATCTCACTCGTCAGATGCTCCGTGGCCCCAGAGTCCATGTACCAGTGGGGATCAACAGAGTAGGACTGAGTGTGCCCTTGCTGCTTGGTGGCCACTGGGCGATCTGCCATGGCCACCCGACACGCAAAGTTGCGCGTGTCCTTGCCATCATTGCCAAGACCCAGAAAGCTCTTCTGAAAGCGTTTGTGGCACTTAGAGGACCAGTGCCCCTCAATGCCACATAGCTGGCATACGCGCTTACCGCCAGCCCCCGGTAATGTCGCGGTAGTAGGGGGGCCGAGGCAGGCGGCGTTGGCAGCCCCGAAGGAGTCCTGGATGATGAAGAAGGGCGGCCACCCTTGGTGGCGGTGTTGGCCGAGAGGGAGCCCCACTGCCCCTGGAGCGGCACGACTCGACCCGTTGTTCCGTGAGAAGGAGGCGGGAAAAGACCTCATGCGCCATCATAGGGTTCGAGTTGCCACACTCGTTCATGATCTCGACCAAGGCGTCGTACTCCTCATCGAGACAATTGACAATGAACGAGTTAAACTTGGAGTCGGTGAGGGGCTGTCCGATGGAGGCCAACGTGTCGGCAAGGTCCTTGACCTTGTTTTAGAACTCAGTGGCCGTGGAATCCAGCTTTTGACATTCACCAAGCTGGCGACAAAGCGCGGAGACACGAGCCTACGACTGCGCCGCAAACGAGCGCTCGAGGATGGTCCATGCCTCATGAGACGTCTTGGCAAAGACAACAAGTCCGGCAACAGCCGGAGTGAGCGACCCCTGGATGGAGGAGAGGTTCGCCTGGTCCTGCCCTGTCCAAACACGGTGCGCCGGATTGTAGACCAGGCCGTGCATGCTATCCACCAGCGCATGGGGACAGGGGAGAGAACCGTCGACGTAGCCCAGGAGATAATGACTCCCGAGAAGCGGGAGAACCTGCGCATGCCAGAAGATGTAGTTGTCTGCGGACAACTTGATGGTGATGAGGTTCCCGAAGTGAAACGGCGGCGGCGGCAAAGAGCCCTCGGAGTAGACTGTCGGAGGCGGATACGCCGTAGAGGCAGAGGCCGCGGTTGCAGCCACCGTCGCAGCCGCGGGAGCAGGCGACGAATGGTCCGAGCCCGAGGCAGCGAAACCGGCCATCATGGCCGACGGAGGCACCACCAGCGCGAGGGACGGGCCCCCACTGGTCGGGGCAATCGGCGCGAAGGACGGGGCGATTGGCGGCTGACCCCCACTGGACGGGGCGAGTGGCGCGTCGCGGAGAGTGGCGGGAGCCGCGTCACTGAAGGAGGCAGACGAGGGAGCGCCCGCTGTAGCAGGAGACGGCACGATCGGAAGCCCCGGCGACGAGGAGAAGAAGGACCCAATGCTCCTCGTCTCGATCGGAGCGGTGGAGGCCGCGGCGGCGTCGAGGGGTCGGGACAGCAGGGCCGCGAGGGAGGCCGGCAAGAAGCTAGCCGTGGTGGAGCCGGAGGCGGCGGAGCCCGACATGGCTGTGGCGGCGGCGACGCGATCTCAGGGACGGCGGCGGCGTAGCGTAGACGGCAGGAACCGCGGCGGCGAGGTTTAGGGTTTAGGCGGAAGCGTGTTGACCTAGTTTGATACCATGTAAGACAATAGAATTCGGGGAACCGGCTCAACCCTCTAGCGGTGGCCTATCTCATATATATAATGAAGGGGTACAAGTTACATCATACGTATGTGTACGTATACAACTACAGAGACTATACAGTCTAACAGCCAAAGACTACGCAGCACTTTAAAATCAGTCAAAGAAGTAGTTGGTTCACTTCACAAAAGCTTGAGAGTGAGGTGTCACCCTGCTGGCTTGGCTCGCTCGGTGCCAGCAAGCCCATCCAGGTTCGAGTCCCGAGGTGACCCGGGTGCTTAGAGCATCTCCAACCGCGCCCCCAACAAGGCCCCCCAGGCGACTTTTGGGCCACCAGCGCTAAAATATCGACCCAGTCGCGTCCTCAGGGGCCCATTTTTCGCCGGCTCGGGCCGAAATTGGCGCCGGCGGACCCAACCCGAACCCGGTGTGTTGGGGGGGGGGGCGTCGGGCGAAACGTTTTTGGCGCGAAAGCGCCGCGGGCCAGCCGCATCAGCGACGCCGCCTGCCTCGTCTTCTCCCGACGCCTCGGTTTCCCGCGGGGAATCAATGGCAAGGCTGCCGCCGGTCAGCTTTGCCATTGACTCCTCATGGGCAGTGCGTCACGGGGCGGCGCGCCAACGCCTCCCCTCCCTTGGACGCGTACGGTGCAACTATATATGGCCTCGCTCGGCTGTGATGAGTGCCACCTCTCCCGAGCGCCGCCGCCGAGCTCTTCTCCCCTAGCCCTTCCTCTCCCGAGTGCCGCCGCCGAGCTCTTCTCCCCCAGCCACTCCATCTCCCGATGGCCGAGTGTTTCCCTGGAGACGAGGCGGCGGCCAATGGCTTCGGCCGCCGTTCGCTCCGAGAACAGGAGTCCTGGCTCCTGTTCCAGGCGAACATCCCGGCGCCGCCGGACATGCGCGCCGGGCCGTCGGGCAGGAGGCTCAGCAATGGGGGAGTGCCCATTCCCCCGTTGCCCCACGTCGTGGCCAAACCATCCTACTTCGTCGACGAGGTCGAGATCGTGCGCGCCTCCCTCACCGACGCCGAGCTCTCCCTTCCCCAGTACACCACCGACAACCACGTGGCTTGGGCGGCGTACTTCGAGCACCGCCAGCAGCAGCGGCTGGCGTCCACCAATGTGGCGCCGGTGGTCGGCGGCCCGAAGAAGAGTGAGGGGCGCCACCTGTGGTGGGGCGTCCCCGGCCGCACGCTTGACGGCATGCTGACGCATCTCGAAGGCGGCAACAACCCGCCGTTGGCGTACCCCCCGGCGAGGGCGGCCGCCCCGGCGCACCACCGGCGCGACGGGCAATGGGCGCCAAGGATGTTCGGCTCCTCCTCCTCTTCTTCCTCGTTGTGCTCTTCCTCCCAATCCTCCGGCACTCCGACGCTGCTCGGCGTCAAGGCCGAGCCCGCGGCGGAGACGCCGCTCGGCCGGCGCTCTCGTAGCGCCGGCATCCTCATCAGCGAGGGCGGCCGGCGTGCCTCCTCATCGGCTCCTCCCCCGCGCTTCGTCAAGCCGAAGATGGAGCCGGGGCTGGCGCCGGTGAAGACGGAGCACGGCGAGGTCGAGCTCGACGATGACGCGGCCCTTGAATGGGCACGCCAGGACTCCCTGAAGATGGCGAGGGAGCGCCAGCGCGTCGCCCTGCAACGCTTGGCGGAGCGCCGCCGAGGCCGCGACAAAGGAGGGATCGTCATCATCGACGACGACGGCGACGCGCCGCCACCGCCACCGCCACCAGCCGGGGAGGGGTCCAGCAGGGGCGCCCGAGTCAAGGAGGAGAAGGCCGACGATGGCGGCGACGATGGCGACTTCTCGGCCTTCAGCAAGTTTTTTTATTAGTTTTCATATGTAATGGCGACTACTTGTTAAATCCGCGAATATAGCCCAAGTTTGCCGAAATTTGGCGTGTTTTAGCCGAACTTTGCCTACATTTGCTACGCCGAATTTTTTTTCGCGGCTAGGGCCGGCCCTGGGGGCTGCGGCTGGGGGCCAACTCGCCCCCAGGTGGCGATTTTAGGCGCCCCCGGGGGGCCAACAGCTGGAGATGCTCTTAGAAATTTCCGTGTATAAAAATATACTCCCTCCGTTTCTTTTTAGTTCGCATATAATAATTGGTCAAAGTCAAACTTTGTAAAGTTTGACTAGCTTTGTAGGAAAAGATATCAACATGCACGATATGAAATTAACATTATTAGATGAATGATGAAATTAATTTTCATGACATATAACTTTAGTATTGTAGATGATGATATTTTTTTCTATAATGTTAGTCAAACTTTGTAAAGTTTGACTTTGACCAAATCTTATATGCAGACTAAAAATAAACGGAGGAAGTACCTTCAAGGGCTAGTCCTGGATGGTCTTGTTTTTTTTACTTCACAAAGGCTTGCATGTTGACTTTATGAAGAAATGTCTAGTTAATGTGTACGGCTTCCCCTAGGGTTTTCCCCTAGGGTCCAACTCTTCCTTCGGCGCCGCCGCCGAAGTACACCATATCTACGTCAACCCATCCGATCGACGGCGTCTTCTCGAGCGATCGAGGACGAGGGGCGGTCAGAAGCAGGCTCCGACGGCTGCATGGAGGATCAGAGCGGCAAAGGGTCGTGTGGAGGGATGGAGAGCTCGGGAGTAGCGGAGGCTAGGGTTGAGTTGTGCCATGGGGATACGATGGCGGGGGGAGAGGAGGATGGATCGAAGACGATCGGCGAGGAAGAGACTGATGTTCAGAAGGATAGTGCGGAGACAGATTGGGAGCAGTACGGGGAAGAAGAAGATCTAGAAGGAGCGTTTGAGAACCTCAAGCTACAGGGGGAGGAGGAAGACGATCTGGACCTATCGGGTGAGTTCGAGGATCTGGTCAAGGATGTTCGATGGATGGCGCTCTTTAGGGTTCACACCCTACGCCCGTTCAGCCATGCCTCGCTACTTAACTCCATGAGGAACGCGTGGGCATGTGCGCAGGGGGTGACCTTCAATATCAAGGGACCGAACTTGTTCTTGGTTCAATGCCATTGTTTGGGGGATTGGAAGCGTGTGATGGATGGGGGCCCGTGGCAGTTCAGGAGGGATCCGGTGGTCCTAGTGGAGTATGATGGATTTTCAGATGTAGAAGAGTATGAGTTGAACATGTATCCATTGTGGGCTAGGATTAAAGGATTGCCGGATGGGCTGACGAGGAAGGAGTTGGCAGAGAAGGTTGCTAAGAAGGTAGGGGAACCCCCGTTTATAGTTGCGGTGAATGAAGGAAGGATTAACCCATCAAACTACTTGAGAGTTCGGGTGTTCGTCAATGTTACAGTTCCATTGGTGAGGTTTGTGCACATCACTTTGAAGGAGAGGAAGAGGTACTCGGTGTTTTATGAGAAACTACCAGATTTCTGTTTTTTCTGTGGGCGTATGGGTCATGTTGTGGAAGAATGTGGGGGTGGAGTTCATGATACTGCACTTTGTGAATGGGGGGAGTGGCTGCATTGGGTTGGTGAACCAATTGGTTCTGGTGGTCGAGGAGGTAGAGGTGGGGGGAGTGATGGAGGTAGAGGTGGGGTTGGCCCTGCTGGGTTTGGGGGGAGTGGTGGAAGAAGGGGAGGCAGGGGAGGTGGAGCTAGAGGTAGTAGGGCTGATGTTGTGGAGGAGCAGGAGGAGGTGGCCAATCAAAAAGACGGGGGCTTAGAGCTGTCCACGGGGATGGATATCATGCAGTTTAAGGCGATGAAGGCAGCGGAGGGACGTACAACAAAGAAGAGGCTGGTGGATGAAGACCGAGTGATTAATACAAGGGGCCAGGGGACGCAGAACCTAGGAGGAAGGGTGGCCGATGCGGTCCTCCGTCTGGAGTATGGCGATGCTAATGGAGCAGAGATCCAGACAGACCCTAGAGGTGAAGGAAATATGCCCTAGAGGCAATAATAAAGTTATTATTTATTTCCTTATTTCATGATAAATGTTTATCATTCATGCTAGAATTGTATTAACCGGAAACATGATACATGTGTGAATGCATAGACAAAACAACATGTCACTAGTATGCCTCTACTAGACTAGCTTGTTAATCAAAGATGGTTATGTTTCCTAACCATGAACAAGGAGTTGTTATTTGATTAATGAGGTCACATCATTAGTAGAATGATCTGATTGACATGACCCATTCCCTTAGCTTAGCACACGATCGTTTAGTATGTTGCTACTGCTTTTATCCATGACTTATACATGTTCCTGTAACTATGAGATTATGCAACTCCGTTTACGGAGGAACACTTTGGTGCTACCAAACGTCACAACGTAATCGGGTGATTATAAAGGAGTACTACAGGTGTCTCCAAAGGCAGATGTTGGGTTGGCGTATTTCGAGATTAGGTTTTGTCACTCCGATTGTCGGAGAGGTATCTCTGGGCCCTCTCGGTAATGCACATCACTGAAGCCTTGCAAGCACTACAACTAATGAGTTAGTTGTGAGATGATGTATTACGGAACGAGTAAAGAGACTTGCCGGTAACGAGATTGAACTAGGTATTGGATACCGACGATCGAATCTCGGGCAAGTAACATACCGATGACAAAGGGAACAACGTATGTTGTTATGCGGTCGACCGATAAAGATCTTCAGTAGAATATGTAGGAACCAATATGGGCATCCAGGTCCCGCTGTTGGTTATTGACCGTGAATAGTTCTAGGTCATGTCTACATTGTTCTCGAACCGTAGGGTCCGCACGCTTAAGGTTTCGATGACAGTTATTATGAGTTTATGTATTTTGATGTACCGAAGAAGTTGAGTCCGGATGTGATCACGGACATGACGAGGAGTCTCGGAATGGTCGAGACATAAAGATTGATATATTGGAAGCCTATGTTTGGAGTTCGGAATGGTTCGCTAAAACGGAAGAATTCTGAGTGCACGGAGGTTACGGAACCCCGGAGGTAAATGGGCCTCGATGGGCCTTCTTGGAAAGGAGAAAGGGCCAGCCCTAGTGGTGGCGCCTCCCCTTCCCTAGTCCTACTAGGACTAGGAGAAGGGGCCGCCCTCTCTCTCTTTCCCCTCAGGAATCCTAGTCCAACTAGGATTGGGGGAATCCTACTCCCAGAGGGAGTAGGACTCCTGTGCAGCGCCTCCCTTGGCCGGCCCCTCCCCTTGCTCCTTTATATCTGAGGGGCAGGGGGCACCTTGGAACACACAAGTTGATCGTGAGATCGTTCCTTAGCCGTGTCGGTGCCCTCTCCACCATATTCCACCTCGGTTATACCGTCATGAAGCTTAAGCGAAGCCTGCGCCGGTGAAACATCAAGATCGTCACCACGCCGTCGTCTTGTGGAACTCTCCTCGACACTCGGCTGGATCGGATCTGAGGGGCGTCATCGAGCTGTCGTGTGTCAAGAACTCGGGGCGTCGAGTAACGGCGCCGGATCGGTCGGATCGCGAGGAGAACGTCGACTACTTCCTCTACGTTGTGATCGCTTCGCCGGGTCTACAAGGGTATGTAGACAACACTCTCCCCTCTCGTTGCTATACATCACCATGATCTTGCGTGTGCGAGGAAATTTTTGAAATTACTACGTTCCCCAACAAATGGCATCCGAGCCTAGGTTTTTCTATGGTTTGATGTTTTGCACGAGTAGAACACAAGTGAGTTGTGGGCGATACAAGTCATACTACCTACCAGCATGTCATACTTTGGTTCAGCGGTATTGTGAGATGAAGCGGCCCAGACCGACATTACGCGTACGCTTACGCGAGACTGGTTTCACCGCCACGAGCACTCATTGCTTAAAGGTGGTGGTGGGTGTCTGTCTCTCTCACTTTAGTTGAACCGAGTGTGGCTACGCCCGGTCCTTGAGAAGGTTAAAACGGAGTCTATTTGATGAAGTATCGTTGTGGTTTTGATGCGTAGGTGAGACTAGTTCTTGCTTAAGCCCGTAGCAGCCACGTAAAATTTGCAACAACAAAGTAGAGGACGTCTAACTTGTTTTTGCAGGGTATGTTGTGATGTGATATGGTCAAGACGTGATGCTATATTGTATGAGATGATCATGTTTTGTAACCGAAGTTATCGGCAACTGGCAGGAGCCATATGGTTGTCGCTTTATTGTATGCAATGCAATCGCCCTGTAATGCTTTACTTTATCACTAAGCGGTAGCGATAGTCGTAGTAGCATAAGTTTGGCGAGACGACAACGATGCTGCGATGGAGATCAAGGTGTCGCGCCGGTGACGATGGTGATCATGGTGGTGCTGCAAGATGGAGATCGTGAAGCACAAGATGATGATGACCATATTATATCACTTATATTGATTTGCATGTGATGTTTATCCTTTTATGCATCTTATCTTGCTTTGATTGACGGTAGCATTATAAGATGATCTCTCACTAAATTATCAAGAAGTGTTCTCCCGAGTATGCACCGTTGCCAAAGTTAAATCGTGCCTGCGGACACCACGTGATGATCGGGTGTGATAAGCTCTCGTCCATCTACAACGGGTGCAAGCCAGTTTTGCACACGCAGAATACTCGGGTTATACTTGACGAGCCTAGCATATCAGATATGGCCTCGGAACACGAGACCGAAAGGTCGAGCGTGAATCATATAGTAGATATGATCAACATAAGATGTTCACCATTGAAAACTACTCCATTTCACGTAATGATCGGTTATGGTTTAGTTGATTTGGATCACGTGATCACTTAGATGACTAGAGATGTTTTTCTAAGTGGGAGTTCTTAAGTAATATGATTAATTGAACTTAAATTTATCATGAACTTAGTACCGATAGTATCTTGCTTGTTTATGTTTGATTGTAGATAGATGGCTCGTCTTGTTGTTCCGTTGAATTTTAATCGTTCCTTGAGAAAGCAAAGTTGAAAGATGATGGTAGCAATTACACGGATCGGGTCCGTAATTTGAGGATCATCCTCATTGCTGCCTGTAAGAGTTACGTCTGGATGCACCGCTAGGTGACAGAACTCTTCTTTGAGCAACGCCAGATGTTATGAGCGTCTGGCGAGCAAAGCGATGACTACTCTATAGTTCGGTGTGCCATGCTTTACGGCTTAGAACCGGGACTTCAACGACGTTTTGAACGTCATGGAGCATATGAGATGTTCCAGAGTTGAAGTTGATATTCCAACAGAATGCCCGGATTGAGAGATATGAAGTCTCCAATAAGTTCTATAGCTGCAAGATGGAGGAGAACAGTTACATTAGTGAGCATATACTCAAGATGTCTGGGTACTACAATCACTTGACACAATTGGGAGTTAATCTTCCGGATGATTGTGTCATTGATGTAATTCTCAATCACCGCCACCAAGCTACAAAGGCTTCGTGATGAACTATAATATGCAAGGGTTAGTAAAGACTATACCGAGCTCTTCGCAATGCTAAAGGCTGGAGGTAGAAATCAAGAAGGAGCATCAAGTGTTGATGGTCAATAAGACCACTAGTTTCAAGAAGAAAGGCAAAGGGTAGAAGAAGGGAATCTCAAGAAGAACAGCAAGCAAGTTGTTGCTCAGAGAAGAAACCCAAGTCTGGCCCTAAACCTGGCCGAGTGCTTCTCGCAAGCGATAGTCCTTTGGAAGCGGAACTGCCCCAAGTATTTGGCGGATAAGAAGGATGGCAAGGTGAACAAAGGTATATGTGATATACATGTTATTGATGTGTACCTTACTAGAGCTCGTAGTAGCACTGGTATTTGATCTGGTTCATTGCTAATATTTGCAACTCAAGCAGGACTACTGGATTGCTGAACTCGCAAAGGGCGAGGTGACAATGCGCGTGGGAAATGGTTCCAAAGTCGATGTGATCATGATCGGCACGCTACCTCTACATCTACCTTCGGATTAGTTTTAGACCTAAATAATTGTTATTTGGTGCTGCGTTGAGCATGAACATTATATCTGGATCTTGTTTGATGCGAGACGGTTATTCATTTAAATTAGAGAATAATGGTTGTTCTATTTATATGAGTAATATCTTTTATGGTCATGCACCCTTGAGGAGTGGTCTATTTCTTATGAATCTCGATAGTAGTGATACACACATTCATAATGTTGAAGCCAAAAGATGCAGAGTTGATAATGATAGTGCAACTTATTTGTGGCACTGCCGTTTAGGTCATATCGGTATAAAGCGCATGAAGAAACTCCATGCTGATGGACTTTTGGAGTCACTTGATTATGAATCACTTGGCACTTGCGAACCGTGCCTCATGGGCAAGATGACTAGAACACCGTTCTCCGGTACTATGGAGAGAGCAACAGATTTGTTGGAAATCATACATACAGATGTATGTGGACCGATGAATGTTGAGGCTCGTGGCGGATATCGTTATTTTCTCACCTTCACGGATGACTTAAGCAGATATGGGTATATCTACTTAATGAAACATAAGTCTGAAACGTTTGAAAAGTTCAAAGAATTTCAGAGTGAAGTTGAAAATCATCGTAACAAGAAAATTAAGTTTCTACGATCGATCGTGGAGGTGAATATTTGAGTTACGAGTTTGGTCTACATTTGAAACAATGCGGAATAGTTTAGCAACTCACGCCACCGGAACACCACAGCGTAATGGTGTGTCCGAGCGTTGTAATCGTACTTTACTAGATATGGTACGATCTATGATGTCTCTTCTGATTTACCGCTATCGTTTTGGGGTTATGCTCTAGAGACGGCCGCATTCACATTGAATAGAACACCGTCGAAATCCGTTGAGGCGACACCTTATGAACTATGGTTTAGCAAGAAACCAAAGTTGTCATTTCTTAAAGTTTGGGGATGCGATGCTTATGTGAAAAAGCTTCAACCTGATAAGCTCGAACCCAAATCGAGAAATGTGTCTTCATAGGATACCCAAAGGAGACAGTTGGGTACACCTTCTATCACAGATCGAAGGCAAGACATTTGTTGCTAAGAATGGATCCTTTCTAGAGAAGGAGTTTCTCTCGAAAGAAGTGAGTGGGAGGAAAGTGGAACTTGATGAGGTAATAGTACCTTCTCCCTTACTTGAAAGTAGTTAAATCGCAGAAACCAGTTTACGAGACATCTACACCAAGTAGCGAGGAAGTTGATGATGTTGATCATGAAACTTCAGATCAAGTTACCGCAGAACCTCGTAGATCAACCAGAGTAAGATCCGCTTTTGAGTGGTACGGTAATCCTGTTCGGAAGTCATGCTACTAGATCATGATGAACCCACGAACTATGAAGAAGCGATGGTGAGCCCAGATTCGCAAAATGGCTTGAGGCCATGAAATCTGAGATGGGATCCATGTATGAAAACAAAGTGTGGACTTTGGTTATCTTGCCCGAGGGTAGGCAAGCAATAGAAAACAAGTGGATCTTCAAGAAGAAGACCGACGCCGACGGTAATGTTATCGTCTATAAAGCTCGACTTGTCGCAAAAGGTTTTCGACAAGTTCAAGGGATTGACTACGATGAGACCTTCTCACCCGAAGCGATGCTTAAGTCCGTCCGAATCATGTTAGCAATTGCGCATTTTATGATTATGAAATTTGGCAAATGGATGTAAAGACGCATTCTGAATGGATTTACGGAAGAAGAGTTGTATATGATGCAACGAGAAGGTTTTATCGATCCAAAGGAGCTAACAAAGTGTGCAAGCTCCGGCGATCCATCTATGGACTGGTGCAAGCATCTCGGAGTTGGAATAAACGTTTTGATAGTGTGATCAAAGCATTTGGGTTTGTCTGAGACTTTTGGAGAGGCTGTATTTACAAGAAAGTGAGTGGGAGCTCTGAGCATTTTCGATCTTATATGTGGATGACATATTGCTGATCGGAAATGATATAGAATTCTGGATAGCATAAAGGGATACTTGAATAAGAGTTTTTCAATGAAAGACCTCGGTGAAGCTGCTTACATATTGGGCATTAAGATCTATAGAGATAGATCAAGGCGCTTAATTGGACTTTCACAAAGCACATACCTTGACAAAGTTTTGAAGAAGTTCAAAATGGATCAAGCAAAGAAAGGGTTCTTGCACGTGTTACAAGGTGTGAAGTTGAGTCGGACTCAATGCCGACCACTGCAGAAGATAGAGAAAAATGAAAGATGTTCCTATGCTTCAGCCATAGGCTCTATCATGTATGCAATCTTGTGTACTGCACTGATGTGTGCCTTGCTATAAGCCTAGCAGGAGGTACCAAAGTAATCCAGAGTGGATCATGGACAGCGGTCAAGAACATCTGAAATACGAAAAGGACTAAGGATATGTTTCTCGTATATGGAGGTGACAAAGAGCTCATAAATGGCAGTTACGTTGATGCAAGCTTTGACACCGATCCGGACGATTCTAAATCATGAGACCGGATACGATTTACACTAAGCGGAGGAGCTGTCGGTTGGTGCAGTTCTAAACAAAGCGTCGTGGCGGGATCTACATGTGAAGCGGAATACATAGCAGCTTTGGAAGCAGCTAATGAAGGAGTGCGGATGAAGGAGTTCATATCCGATCTAGGTGTCATACCTAGTGCATCGGGTCCAATGAAAATCTTCGTGACAATCTTGGAGCAATTGCCTTAGCAAAGGAATCCAGATTTCACAAGAGGACCAAGCACATCAAGAGACGCTTCAATTCCATCCGGACTTAGTCCAGACGGGAGACATAGAGATTTGCAAGATACATACGGATCTGAATGTTGCGAACCGTTAACTAAGCCTCTTCCACGAGCAAAACATGATCAGCACCAAGACTCCATGGGTGTTAGAATCATTACTATGTAATCTAGATTATTGACTCTAGTGCAAGTGGGAGATCAAGGAAATATGCCCTAGAGGCAATAATAAAGTTATTATTTATTTCCTTATTTCATGATAAATGTTTATCATTCATGCTAGAATTGTATTAACGGAAACATGATACATGTGTGAATGCATAGACAAAACAACATGTCACTAGTATGCCTCTACTAGACTAGCTTGTTAATCAAAGATGGTTATGTTTCCTAACCATGAACAAGGAGTTGTTATTTGATTAATGAGGTCACATCATTAGTAGAATGATCGATTGACATGACCCATTCCCTTAGCTTAGCACACGATCGTTTAGTATGTTGCTACTGCTTTTATCCATGACTTATACATGTTCCTCGTAACTATGAGATTATGCAACTCCGTTTACGGAGGAACACTTTGGTGCTACCAAACGTCACAACGAATCGGGTGATTATAAAGGAGTACTAGGTGTCTCCAAAGGCGATGTTGGGTTGGCGTATTTGAGATTAGGTTTTGTCACTCCGATTGTCGGAGAGGTATCTCTGGGCCCTCTCGGTAATGCACATCATGAAGCCTTGCAAGCACTACAACTAATGAGTTAGTTGTGAGATGATGTATTACGGAACGAGTAAAGAGACTTGCGTAGCGAGATTGAACTAGGTATTGGATACCGACGATCGAATCTCGGGCAAGTAACATACCGATGACAAAGGAACAACGTATGTTGTTATGCGGTCGACCGATAAAGATCTTCGTAGAATATGTAGGAACCAATATGGGCATCCAGGTCCCGCTGTTGGTTATTGACCGTGAATAGTTCTAGGTCATGTCTACATTGTTCTCGAACCGTAGGGTCCGCACGCTTAAGGTTTCGATGGATGTTATTATGAGTTTATGTATTTTGATGTACGAAGAAGTTGAGTCCCGGATGTGATCACGGACATGACGAGGAGTCTCGGAATGGTCGAGACATAAAGATTGATATATTGGAAGCCTATGTTTGGAGTTCGAATGGTTCCGGCTAAAACGGAATTTCTGGAGTACCGGAGGTTACCGGAACCCCGGAGGTAAATGGGCCTCGATGGGCCTTAGTGGAAAGGAGAAAGGGCCAGCCCTAGTGGGCGCGCGCCCCCCTTCCCTAGTCCTACTAGGACTAGGAGAAGGGGCCGCCCCTCTCTCTTTCCCCTCAGGAATCCTAGTCCAACTAGGATTGGGGGAATCCTACTCCCGGAGGAGTAGGACTCCAGCAGCGCCTCCCTTGGCCATGGCCCCCTCCCCTTGCTCCTTTATATACGGGGCAGGGGGCACCTTGGAACACACAAGTTGATCGTGAGATCGTTCCTTAGCCGTGTGCGGTGCCCCCTCCACCATATTCCACCTCGGTTATACCGTCATGAAGCTTAAGCGAAGCCCTGCGCGGTGAAACATCAAGATCGTACCACGCCGTCGTCTTGTGGAACTCTCCTCGACACTCGGCTGGATCGAGTCTGAGGGACGTCATCGAGCTGTACGTGTGTCAAGAACTCGGGCGTCGGAGTAACGGCGCGGGATCGGTCGGATCGCGAGGAGAACGCGTCGACTACTTCCTCTACGTTGTGATCGCTTCGCCGGGTCTACAAGGGTATGTAGACAACACTCTCCCCTCTCGTTGCTATACATCACCATGATCTTGCGTGTGCGTAGGAAATTTTTTGAAATTACTACGTTCCCCAACAAGAGGTACCCCGGGTAAGAACCCTATTGTGAAAAGGAGAAAGCAAGGAGAAGTAGGAGGGGAAGAGAGTGACGGAGTTGATATGGATACTACTTTGCAGGCGGCCTCCGGGGAGGAGGACCGCCGGCTCCAATGAATTGCCTTAGTTGGAACTGTCGGGGAGGGGGGAACACCCAGACAGTTCGTGAGTTAGCGACATTATGTAAGTCGTGTTCCCCCATGCTGGTGTTTTTGTGTGAAACAAGACAAAAAGAGGAGAAGATGAAAAGGATACGGGCTAAACTTGGTTTGAAGGGTTTTTGTGGTGTGGATAGCAATGAGCTAAGTGGTGGATTGGCACTATACTGGAGGGAAGAATGTGTGGTGGATGTTCTGGATAAAGGCGACAGATTCATTGACATAATTATCAGGGTCCGAGAGGGGGCGGCAGAGTGGAGAGCTACCTTTGTATATGGAGAACCAAGGGTGGAGAATAGACACCTAATGTGGTCCAAATTACTGGACTTGAAAACAGCTACTAACTTGCCCTGGTTAGTAATCGGTGACTTTAACGAAGCCATGTGGGATTTTGAGCATCTTTCGGTCACGCCAAGGGCGGAAGCACAGATGGTAGCGTTCAGAGATACGCTGGAGGTATGTGAGTTAGTGGATCTTGGATTCACTGGCCTCCCTTTCATGTATGATAATAGAAGAGGGAGGTCTGCAAATGTCAAGGTGAGACTCGACAGAGCGGTGGCTACAAATGACTGGCGAAACATGTTTGCTTTTGCGTCAGTTGAGCACATTCCGTCCCCTTGCTCCGATCATCTTGTGATCTTCCTTAAAGGGGAACCGGATCCGGGACCAGCGAGAGGAAGAAGCCGCAGGTATGAAGTTTTTTGGGAGAGAGATTCAGAACTGCCCAAGGTGGTGGAAGAAGCCTGGGTAGCAGTAGGGGAGATTAGTAATCTGTCACAGTTGAGAGAAGCCTTATCAAAAACAATGCATGCGCTAGGCTCATGGAGCAGAAAATTTGGTAATGTAACAAGAGAGCTGGCGAAGTCTAGAAGCCAACTTGAGGAGCTTATGCACATGAATGCTGATAGGGAAGAAATAAGGTGTGTGATGGATAAAATGAATGAACTTCTATATCAGGAGGAGATGTTGTGGATGCAGAGGTCGAGAATTGCCTGGCTGAAGGAAGGAGATCAAAACACAAGGTACTTTCAGAGCAAAGCAGTTTGGAGAGCCAGGAAGAACAAGATCAGGGAATTGATGGACAGCATTGGAACTGTTCACACTGAATTTGCAGCAATGAGTAACATCGCAAATGAGTATTTCCATAATATCTTTTCTGCGGATACTACTTTGAACGCCTCTGAAGTAGTGAGCTTGTTTGAACGTGTGGTGTCGCCGGCTGATAATGAGAGGCTATGTGCGCCGTTTACGGACAAAGAGATTTCTGACGCATTGTTTCAAATTGGGCCTCTGAAAGCACCAGGGCCGGATGGCTTTCCCGCACGGTTCTTTCAACGAAATTGGAGTACGGTGAAGGAGGGAGTTTTGGCTGCGGTCAGGGAGTTTTTCAACTCCGGTGTTATGCCTGAGGGAGTTAATGATACATCAATAGTACTTATCCCAAAGATATCTAATCCCGTAAGGATGTCGGACTACAGGCCTATAAGTCTCTGTAATGTCACATACAAGGTAATTTCAAAATGCCTTGTGAACAGATTAAGGCCATTGCTAGATGACATTATATCAGTGGAGCAAAGTGCTTTCATACCAGGTAGAATGATTACAGATAATGCACTGGTTGCTTTCGAGTGCTTGCACTATATTAAACAGGAGAAGGACCCCTTGAGGAGTTTTTGCGCATATAAGCTGGACTTGTCAAAAGCTTATGACAGAGTAGATTGGGTTTTCTTGAAGCAGGTGATGCAAAGGTTAGGGTTCTCTCACAGATGGATTGATTGGATTATGACATGTGTCACATCGGTGAGGTATTCAGTTAAATTAAATGGAACTCTCCTGGATTCATTTGCACCGTTGCGTGGGCTACAGCAAGGAGATCCACTCTCGCCGTTTTTGTTCTTATTTGTGGCAGATGGACTTTCAGCTATATTAAAAAGCAAGGTGCAAGCTGGTGACATTGCTCCCGTGAGTATTTGTAGAAGAGCCCCGGGCATTTCCCGTTTGTTGTTTGCAGATGATACCATGTTGTTCTTTCAGGCTTCGATGGAATAGGCGGTGCAGGTTAAGGCCTCTCTAGATCTTTATAGTTTGGCTACGGGCCAAAGTTTGAACTATGATAAGTGTTCTATCTTTTTCGGGGCAGCATGCTCGGTTGTAGCTCAGGAGCAAGTCAAGGATGTTCTCCAAGTTAAAAGCATGGTGTTTGAGGAGAAGTACTTGGGTCTGCCCACTCCCGAGGGTCGTATGTCAAAAGGGAAGTTTCAAAATCTTCAAACAAGCCTTACCAAAAGACTTGTCCAATGGGGAGATGGTGTGTTGGCGCAGCCGGGGAGGGAAGTCCTTATAAAGTCGGTCGCCCAAGCTTTACCCACATATATTATGGGAGTCTTTAAGCTTCCGCACTCGGTGTGCGATGATCTCACTAGAATGGTGAGGAACTTTTACTGGGGGTCGGAGAAGGGGAAGAGGAAGGTTCACTGGAAGGGATGGGATCACCTTATGCAACCAAAAGAGAGAGGGGGAATCGGTTTCCGAGATTTCCGGTTATTCAACCAAGCCTTGCTTGCTCGCCAAGCTTGGAGATTGATAGTAAGGCCGGACAGCTTGTGCGCCCGTCTACTCAAATCCAAGTACTATCCGGCGGGGAAGTTAGAGGACACAGTGTTTTCCGGGAATGCATCATCTTCATGGCAGGCCATTAGCCATGGTTTGGAGTTGTTAAAGAAAGGACTGATTTGGGGAGTTGGTGATGGGAAAAGCATTCGGGTGTGGCGTGATAATTGGATACCGAGGCCTTTCTCTTATAAACCTATCTCGAGGCAGGGTGTCTGTCGCATTCGATATGTGTCTGATCTTTTGAATGAAAACGAATCCTAGAAAGTTCATATTCTGAACCGATTTTTCATGCAAGCTGATGTGACAGAGATTCTGAAGATCAGGGTGTCTCCTAGACGCGGCGAGGATGTTCTTGCGTGGGGTCCGGACAAGCTGGGTATGTTTTCGGTGAAGAGTGCTTATCATATGGCGTTCGACGAGCTACACAGAGCCGTAGCTGTATCCTCTAGCTCGTCGCCATCCGGTGCGAGAAGCTGTTGGAAATTCATCTGGAGTTGTGGCGTTCCGCTCTCTGTGGCGAATTTTGCATGGAGTGTAGCTACTGACGGGTTGCCAACATGGAAGAATAAGCATAAAATTGGCTTGGAAACTACAAATGTATGTCCGGTGTGTGGGCTAGACACGGAGGATAATTTCCATCCGTTCTTACGTTGCCAGTGGAAAGATCTATATCTGAAAATGGCCAAAGTCTGGAAATTGCCGCGGTTACAGTCACTAGTTAACTGCGGTAGGGAGTGGTTACTGCAAGTTCTTGCGACTATGACTGATATGGAGAGGTGTATGATTCTTCTGGTGCTTTGGAGAAGTTGGTTCATTCGCAACGAGGTGGTACACCATAAGCCAGCGCCGCCGATTGAAGTATCGGTCAGGTTCTTACAAAGTTATCTTGACTCTCTAGTGGCTACGAAGAATGATATGAATGTGGAGTCAGTAAAGGGAAAAATGAGCATGATGACCGATGTTGCTTCTCCATTGGTCACGGCTAAGGTGAATGGCTGGGAAAAGCCGATGCATGGATGGATGAAATTGAACACGGATGGAGCATTTGTGTCATGTGATGATGCTGGGGCAGGCATGATCTTGAGAGATGAGCATGGGAGTATCATCTTCTCCGCATGCAGGGCGCTACGGGTTTGCTGGGATGCACTGGAGGCAGAGCTTTATGCTTGTTGGGAGGGACTATCATCTGCGGTTCAAAGAACAACGATGCCGATACAAGTGGAGCTGGATTCCGCTGTTGCTGTGTCTATGATCACTTGTGGTGATTTCGATCGTTCGATCTACTCGTCTTTAGTTAATGAGATTAGAGATTTAGTAAGTCTTCATCAAACTTGTATTACTCATGTCGCTCGTTCACGAAATAAAGCGAGCGACTTGCTAGCTTCCTTTGGTCGTCTAAACAAGAGGACTATGACTTGGTTAGGGTCGGGTCCTCCTGAACTACTGCGGATTACCGCCGAGGATTGTAATGATACTGTGATTGAGTAATACAAGGTTTGAGTTCGCAAAAAAAAAACTTTATGAAGAAATTGATACACGGCAGGGGGTATATGAAAAACATGCAGCGCTGACTGGCTTAGTCCAGTTGGCTCCACTTGACTGCTCATGATTGGCCGAGGACTAAATGTACACATCTGAGACAAGTCCTAGGTTTAAATAGTTGTCTTTTACAAGTTGTAAGAGGAAACCATCACATTCAGTACAAATTTTATGACTTGTAATGCTATTACCTGCTTCTGAAGCAACACGCTACGGCACGACTAGGACCAAAATGCTCCAATGACTACGTCAAAAGGGTAATGACACATCGTGTCACGGCCGCCGAGTCCGGCAAAGGACATGGGGTTTCACCCAACGACCCATCAAGGGAAGTCCAAGAAAAACATAGTGGCTAGTTTGACTCTTGTTTCTAATAATAATAGATTGTATAGTGTTTTTCTATGTCTATCCGAAACACAATGCTTTCACGTGGAATTTTTCTTGATACCTCGTATATCTCTCGTCCTGTCATTTATTGTTTTTTATGGCTCTTATCATTTATGATCAAGAACACATAGTGTGGATTATTCCCTCTCAGAGCATCTTCAACAGCCGCGCTAAACTAGCGCCGCGCCGCAAATTAGGTTGCGTTTAGCTGCAAGAACGCCGGGCGGGTCGCTCCAATGGCGCAAGAAAACGGCGCGCAAGGCTTATAACGGGTTGGCGCCATGGTCAAAGACACTTATCCGCTGGTGTATTTGGGCGCCAGCTACAGTGGCACACTCCAGCCTTCGCGCCCGCACTTCTCTCCCACTTCCACCCCGTCGTCCGCCGCCGCCTGCCGCCCACCGGCGACCGTTCAGGCTTCCCGACCTATCCTCGCGCAAGGCTTCCGCCCCATCCTCCTAGTCCGCCAAGGCTCGCGCCACCGTCGTCCGAGGAACAGCGCCTGAGCGCTCGCTGCCGCGCCGCGCCCGCAAGGTGTTTGACAAAACGCCTACAAGGTATGTATTGCTCAAACTTCATGAATTTGATGCATGTTTTGGATTGTAGTTTTTATAGTATAGTATTGAACATTGTAGATGAGTTCGTCGTATGATTCTTCCGAAGAAGAATTTGATATGGAAGAGGAGGAGGATCTTGCAATGATCCTAGCTATGCATATAAAAAAACTGAAGCACGGTGGTTCGGTTATGGGTCGGCAGAAAATTTGGAGGGATAGGATCGATGCCCACAACAGATTGATCAGGCATTATTTTGCGGAGAATCCCATATACCCCGAGTCGTTCAGGCGCATTGCAGAGAAACTAGCGAGCCATGACCGTTTTTTTCAGCAAAGCAGGAATGCTGCCGGAGAGCTGGGGCATAGCACCTTTCAGAAGGTGACAGCCACTTTGCGTATGTTGGCATACGGTATACCGGCTAATCTTGTTGATGATCACTTGGCTATGGGTGAGAGCCAAGCCATCATGTGTGTCAAGCGCTTTGCAGTGGGAATTGTGCAAGTGTTTGGCGAGGAGTATTTGAGATCTCCCAATGCTGAAGACGTCGCAAGGCTATTGGCGATGAACAAAGCTCGCGGTTTTCCTGGCATGCTTGGCTCAATAGATTGCATGCATTGGAGTTGGAAGAATTGTCTAAAGGCATGGCATGGGCAATTCCACGGCCAAAAAAAGGGTTCCACTATAATCCTTGAAGCGGTGGCCGATCAGGAGACTTGGATTTGGCATGCATTCTTTGGAATGCCTGGATCTTTGAATGACATCAATGTTGTTAACCGGTCACCACTGATGAATAAGATTGCAAATGGTGAGTTGCCACCGTGCAGTTTGTAGCAAATGGCCGACGCATAACTATGGCTATTATCTAGCGGATGGCATCTATCCAAAGTGGCAAACCTTCGTGAAGCCGTTGAAAAAGCGGAAGGTAAGAAATATCTTGACTTCCATAATGCTCATCTTGCGGCTAGAAAAGATGTGGAGAGAGCATTTGGGATTTTGCAAGCCCAATTTGCTATTGTGAGAGGACCGCTAGATTTTGGGATCAAAAATGCTTTGGTACATCATGCACGCTTGTGTGATCATGCACAACATGATCATCGAGAATGAGCGTGGCCAAGATTTAGACTACTCACAGTATGAGCTCTTGGGATATCCCGTGCGAGTGCGACGGAGGGCTGAAAGGGTAGCCCGTTTTATTGCCTCCTATCATGCCATTCGGCATCCCGCAACGCACAATGAACTTCAGAAGGATCTCATTGAGGAGTGGTGGGCATGGCATGGACGACAAAGAGCATGATGATATCTGCATTCGACATTGCATTGTTCATGAACTATTTGTTGTGTTTATTGCATTTGTTGCACTGAACGATAAACTATTTGTTTGAGTTGTAATGATAACGAAATTGAACTATTTATTGTTGATTTATTTTGTTTGTTTGATCATTTTTGCTCATAAAAATACATGTATATGTGGTTTGTCTTGTGCTGCTTATATTTTTTGCGCTCTGCTTTGAGCGGGCGCGCTGCTGCATTATAGCTGCCGTCTTTGGAGCCGCTGGCGAAAGCACGCTAAAACCAGCCAGCCTTGAAGGCAAACATGTTTTTTGCGCTTGTGAATGCTCTCACCTAGTTGGTTCTTTCATAAAGATATAATGAATTGGTATATACGGAGGAAAACTCTTTGTTATTATTTATTCATGTTTAGTCCAAGTTTACTGCTAATGTTGACCGAAGAATAATGTTATTTGAGAAAGTCCAGGAGTGACATTTGTGTAGTAGTATTAGCTGTGATTATTCCTTTTTCAGGCGTTTCACTTTTGATACGCTATTATAGGTTTATGACTCACTTGTTTATATGGGATCTCGAGTTGATTTCTGAAAAGCTCTGTCGAAAACATGACTATCGAACACATGGGAACAATTAGACTGTATATGATATTTATAAGTGATGTATATTTTTTACTGTGATTTTGCCGTATTGAAAAACTATAGAGAAAAGTGCAAAAGAAAATAGCATAGGATTGTGGCGCCATGTCTATCTGAATCATATAGCATGGATCCCTAAAAAAGGAATTCTGTAACATTGAACTTGCACCCCAATTTATTTACTTGCAATAGAGGATTATTAATTTTGAGAATCAAGAGCAAAACTATCTTCAGGAAGACTATGGTCTGATTCAATCATACAAAATCAAATGGTTTCTTTCCTAGCTTCTGTTGGCGGCAGAGCGATGGAAGCTCCGCGTCCCGATGGTTTCTTCCCTGGTGATGTCAAACTCAGCCTGGTGTTGGAGCATCGATGACAATTGCGGATCACATTGCACTATTCTTCTCGAGTCGAGAGTCTTTTCTACAAAGTGCTTTTAATTGAGTTGTAATTTGACTTATAGTTGGGGTCCTTTGTTAGTTGCACTGCAATGCAATTCTATAAAGCTGTTATGGGTCCTTCGTGACCCATCTCTTGTTAAAAAAAATCACACCTGAGGGAGTCCTGGACTAGGGGGTGTCCGGATAGCCGGACTATCATCATCGGTCGGACTCCAAGACTATGAAGATACAAGATTGAAGACTTCGTCCCGTGTCCGGATGGGACTTTCCTTGGCGTGGAAGGCAAGCTTGGCGATACGGATATGTAGATCTCCTACCATTGTAACCGACTCTGTGTAATCCTAGCCCTCTCCGGTGTCTATATAAACCAGAGGGTTTTAGTCTGTAGGACACACAACCATTACAACAATCATACCATAGGCTAGCTTCTAGGGTTTAGCCTCCTTAATCTCGTGGTAGATCCACTCTTGTACTACCCATATCATCAATATCAATCAAGCAGGAGTAGGGTTTTACCTCCATCGAGAGGGCCCGAACCTGGGTAAAAACATTGTGCCCCTTGTCTCCTGTTACCATCCGCCTAGACGCACAGTTCGGGACCCCCTACCCGAGATCCGCCGGTTTTGACACCGACATTGATGCTTTCATTGAGAGTTCCTCTGTGTCGTCACCGATAGGCTTGATGGCTTCTTCAATCAACAACAACTCAGTCCAGGGTGAGACTTTTCTCCCCGGACAGATCTTCGTGTTCGGCGGCTTCGCACTGCGGGCTAATTCACTTGGCCATCTGGAGCAGATCGAAAGCTACGCCCCTGGACACAGGTCAGATTTGGAAGCCTAAACTTCACGGCTGACATCCGCGGAGACTTGATCTTCGACGGATTCGAGCCACAGCCGAGCGCTCCGCACTGTCACGATGGGCATGATTTAGCTCTGCCGCCGGACAGTACCTGGAGGCCGGACACGAGTCCGCTCTGACCCATAGTTCGGAGCTGACCGCGCAGATCGAGGACAGGTGGCTGGACACCGCCTCGAGGGCTGCAACTTCTATGGCGATAGAGTCGGATACTGACCTTGTCCCTTGCAAAGCCCGTGACTCCAAGGTGCCGGACTCCTTACCGGACTCCGAACTCCTGCGCCCCTGCCAATCAAATCCAATTGGGCGCCGATCATGGAGTTCACCGCTGCGGACATCTTTCAGCACTCACCCTTTGGCGATATCCTGAATTCGCTAAAGTATCTCTCGTTATCAGGAGAGCCCTGGCCGGACTGCGGTCAGGATGGTTGGGATGCGGACGACGAAGAAATTCAAAGCCCACCCACCACCCACTTTGTAGCCACTGTCGACGATCTAACCGACATGCTAGACTACGACTCCGAAGACATCAACGGTATGGACGACGATGCCGGAGAAGGCCAAGAATCAGCGCCTACGGGGCACTAGAAGACCACCTCGTCATACGACATATACATGGTGGACATCCCAAAGGATGGGAACAGCGAAGAAACAGTGGAGGCAGATTCCTCAAAGAAACAACCCAAGCGCCAACGTCAGCGGCGCCGCTCTAAATCTCGCCACAGTAAGAATGGAGATTCCGGCACCGGAGATAACAACACCCCAGAGAGTGCCGAAGACAACCCCCTCCAGCAAGATTCAGCACAGGAGGACGGAGAAGCCAGCCCTCGAGAGAGAGCGGCAGACGAGGAGATAGAGGATGACAATTACATGCCTCCCTCCGGAGACGAGGCAAGCCTCAACGACGACGAATTTGTCGTGCCCGAGGATCCCGTCGAACAGTGTTTTAAACGCATGCTAATGGTGTTGGGGAACATAGTAATTTCAAAAATTTTCCTACGCACACGCAAGATCATGGTGATGCATAGCAACGAGAGGGGGAGTTGTTGTCGTACCCTCGTGAGATCGAAGCGAAGCGTTGACGCAACGAGAGGAAGTAGTTGTACGCCCTCCCGGTCCAACCGATCCAAGCACCGCATTCGCACCTTCGAAGTTCTTGACACACGACAGCTCGATGACGACTCCGATCTTCGATCCAGCAGAGGCGCTGGGAGGAGTTCCACAAGACGACGGCATGGTGACGATCTTGATGTTCTCTCGCCGCAGGCTTCGCCTAAGCTTTGCTACAATATGACCGAGGTGCAATATCGTGGAGGGGCACGCACACGCTAAGGAACGATCTCAATGATCAACTTGTGTGTCTAGGGTGCCCCCGCCTCGTATATAAAGGAGGGAGGGAGGAGGAGGCCGCCTAGGGAGGAGGCGCGCCACAGTGGGGGCAAACCTACTCCAAGTAGGTTTGGCCCCTTTCCTATTAGGAGTAGGAGAAGGAAGGAAGAGGGGGAGGAGAGAAGGGGGTGCCGCCTCCTTGCTCCTTCTCCTCCCTTCCACTAAGGCCCAATAAGGCCCATATACTTACGGGGGTTCCGGTAACCTCCTAACTCCCAGATATTCCCAATCTCACCCGGAACCTTTCCGGTGTCCAAATATATCCGTCCAATATATCAATCTTTATGTCTCGACCATTTCGAGACTCCTCATCATGTCCGTGATCACATCCGAGACTCCGAACAACTTCGGTACATCAAAATACATAAACTCATAATGAAACCGTCATCGAAACCTTAAGCGTGCGGACCCTACGGTTCGAGAACAATGTAGACATGACCGAGACACGTCTCCGGTCAATAACCAATAGCGGGACCTGGATGCCCATATTGGTTCCTACATATTCTACGAAGATCTTTATCGGTCAAACCGCACAACAACATACGTTGTTCCCTTTGTCATCGGTATGTTACTTGCCCGAGATTCGATGGTCGGTATCCAATACCTAGTTCAATCTCGTTACCGGCAAGTCTCTTTACTCGTTCCGTAATACATCATCTCGCAACTAACTCATTAGTTGAAATGCTTGCAAGGCTTAAGTGATGTGTATTACCGAGAGGGCCCAGAGATACCTCTCCGACATTCGGAGTGACAAATCCTAATCTCGAAATACGCCAACTCAACAAGTACCTTCGGAGACACCAGAGAGCACCTTTATAATCACCCGAGCGTTGTGACGTTTGGTAGCACACAAAGTGTTCCTCCGGTAAACGGGAGTTGCATAATCTCATAGTCATAGGAACATGTATAAGTCATGAAGGAAGCAATAGCAACATACTAAACGATCGGGTGCTAAGCTAACGGAATGGGTGATGTCAATCAGATCATTCATCTAATGATGTGACCTTGTTAATCAAACAACAACTCTTTGTTCATGGTTAGGAAACATAACCATCTTTGATTAACAAGCTAGTCAAGTAGAGGCATACTAGTGACACTCTGTTTGTCTATATTCACACATGTATTATGTTTCCGGTTAATACAATTCTAGCATGAATAATAAACATTTATCATGATATGAGGAAATAAATAATAACTTTATTATTGCCTCTAGGGCATATTTCCTTGATCTCCCACTTGCACTAGAGTCAATAATCTAGATTACACAAGTGATTCTAACACCCATGGAGTCTTGGTGTTGATCATGTTTTGCTCGTGGAAGAGGCTTAGTCAACGGTTCGCAACATTCAGATCCGTATGTATCTTGCAAATCTCTATGTCTCCCACCGGACTAGATCCGGATGGAATTGAAGCGTCTCTTGATGTGCTTGGTTCTCTTGTGAAATCTGGATTCTTCGCTAAGGCAATCGCCCAAGATTGTCACAAAAGATTTTCATTGACCCGATGCACTAGGTATGACACCTAGATCGGATATGAACTCCTTCATCCGCACTCCTTCATTGGCTGCTTCAAGTAGCTATGTATTCCGCTTCACACGTAGATCCCGCCACGACTCTTTGCTTTGAACTGCACCAACCGACAGCTCCACCGCTTAATGTAAACACGATCCGGTTTGCGATTTAGAATCGTCCGGATCAGTGTCAAAGCTTGCATCAACGTAACCATTTACGATGAGCTCTTTGTCACCTCCATATACGAGAAACATATCCTTAGTCCTTTTCGTATTTTAGGATGTTCTTGACCGCGTCCAAAGGATCCACTCTGGATTACTTTGGTACCTCCTGCTAGGCTTATAGCAAGGCACACATCAGTCTGGTACACAGCATTGCATACATGATAGAGCCTATGGCTGAAGCATAGGGAACATTTTCATTTCTCTCTATCTTCTGCAGTGGTCGGGCTTTGAGTCTTACTCAACTTCACACCTTGCAATACAGCAAGAACCCTTTCTTTGCTTGATCCATTTTGAACTTCTTCAAAACTTTGTCAAGGTATGTGCTTTGTGAAAGTCCAATTAAGCGTTTTGATCTATCTCTATAGATCTTAATGCCCAATATGTAAGCAGCTTCACCGAGGTCTTTCATAGAAAAACTTTTATTCAAGTATCCCTTTATGCTATCCAGAAATTCTATATCATTTCCAATCAATAATATGTCATCCACATATAATATTAGAAATGCTACAGAGCTCCCACTCACTTTCTTGTAAATACAAAGCTTCTCCAAAAGTCTCAGATAAACCCAAATGCATTGATCACACTATCAAAACATTTATTCCAACTCCGAGAGGCTTGCACCAGTCCATAAATGGATCGCTGGAGCTTGCACACTTTGTTAGCTCTGTTTGGATCGATAAAACCTTCTGGTTGCATCATATACAACTCTTCTTCCGTAAATCCATTCAGAATGCAGTTTTACATCCATTTGCCAAATTTCATAATCATAAAATGCGGCAATTGCTAACATGATTCGGACAGACTTAAGCATCGCCACGGGTGAGAAGGTCTCATCGTAGTCAACCCTTGAACTTGTTGAAAACCTTTTGCAACAAGTCGAGCTTTGTAGACGAGAACATTACCGTCGGCGTCGGTCTTCTTCTTGAAGATCCATTTATTCTCAATTGCTTGTCGACCATCGGCAAGTCAACCAAAGTCCATACTTTGTTCTCATACATGGATCCCATCTCGATTTCATGGCTTCAAGCCATTTTGCGGAATCTGGGCTCACCATCGCTTCTTCATAGTTCGAGGTTCATCATGATCTAGTAGCATGACTTCCGAATAGGATTACCGTATCACTCAGTGCGGATCTTACTCGCTCGACCCACGAGGTTCTCAGATTAACTTGATCTCAAGTTCTATGATCATCATCATCATCTTCCTCACTAGTTGGTTTTGACGCCACGTAAACCGTTCTGTGATGTATTATTTTCCAACAAGGAGTAGGTACAGTTACCTCATCATGTTCTACTTTCCTCCCACTCACTTCTTTCGAGAGAAACTCCTTCGCTAGAAAGGATCCATTCTTAGCAACGAATGTCTTGCCTTCGGATCTGTGATAGAAGGTGTACCCAACTGTCTCCTTTGGGTATCCTATGAAGACACATTTCTCCGATTTGGGTTCGAGCTTATCAGGTTGAAGCTTTTTCACATAAGCATCGCATCCCCAAAGTTTAAGAAACGACAACTTTGGTTTCTTGCCAAACCATAGTTCATAAAGTGTCATCTCAACGGATTTCGACGGTGCCCTATTTAACGTGAATGTGGCCGTCTCTAAAGCATAACCCCAAAACGATAGCGGTAAATCTGTAAGAGACATCATAGATCGCACCATATCAAGTAAAGTACGACACGACGCTCAGACACACCATTACGCCAGGTGTTCGGGTGGCATGAGTTGTAAACTATTCCACATTGTTTTAAGTGTAGACCAAACTCGAACTCAAATATTCTCCTCCACGATCGATCGTAGAAACTTTATTTTCTTGTTACGATGATTTTCAACTTCACTCTGAAATTCTTTGAACTTTTCAAATGTTTCAGACTTATGCTTCATTAAGTAGATATACCCATATCTCGCTTAAATCATCTGTGAAGGTGAGAAAATAACGATATCCGCCACGAGCCTCAACATTCATCGGACCACATACATCTCGTATGTATGATTTCCAACAAATCTGTTGCTCTCTCCATAGTACCGAGAACGGCGTTTTAGTCATCTTGCGATAAGGCACGGTTCGCAAGTACCAAGTGATTCATAATCAAGTGGTTCCAAAAGACCATCAAGATGGAGTTTCTTCATGCGCTTTAATCGATATGACCTAAACGGCAAGTGCCACAAATAAGTTGCACTATCATTATCAACTCTGCATCTTTTGGCTTCAACATTATGAATATGTGTATCACTACTATCGAGATTCAATAAAATAGACCACTCTTCAAGGGTGCATGACCATAAAAGATATTACTCATATAAATAGAACAACCATTATTCTCTGATTTAAATGAATAACCGTCTCACATCAAACAAGATCCAGATATAATGTTCATGCTCAACGCTGGCACCAAATAACAATTATTTAGGTCTAAAACTAATCCCGATGGTAGATGTAGAGGTAGCGTGCCGACTGCGATCACATCGACTTTGGAACCGTTTCCCACACGCATCGTCACCTCATCCTTTGCCAGTGTTCGCTTAATCCGTAGTCCCTATTTCGAGTTACAAATATTAGCAACAGAACCAGTATCAAATACCCAGTTGCTACTGCGAGCTCTAGTAAGGTACACATCAATAACATGTATATCACATATACCTTTGTTCACCTTGCCATCCTTCTTATCCGCCAAATACTTGGGGCAGTTCCGCTCCAAAGGACTACCGCTTGCAGTAGAAGCACTCAGTTTGTGCTTAGGTCCGGACTTGGGCTTCTTCTCTTGAGCAGCAACTTGTTTGTCGTTCTTCTTGAAGTTCCCTTCTTCTTCCCTTTGCCCTTTTCTTGAAACTAGTGGTCTTGTTAACCATCAACACTTGATGCTCCTTCTGATTTCTACCTCCGCAGCCTTTAGCATTGCGAAGAGCTCAGAATTGTCTTATCCATCCCTTGCATATTATAGTTCATCATGACGCCTTGTAGCTTGGTGGAAGTGATTGGAGAATTCTGTCAATGACGCTATCATCCGGAAGAGTAACTCCCAGTTGAATCAAGTGATTACAATACCCAGACATCTTGAGTACGTGCTCACTGACAGAACTATTCTCCTCCATCTTGCAGCTATAGAACTTATTGGAGACTTCATATCTCTCAATCCGGGCATTCTTCAGGAATATTAACTTCAGGAATATTAATACACCATTCCGCAGCCTACCCCTGGAGGGGGACATGTCTAATAGTCCAATCCCTTGTTTACCGCACTATTTGTATCGTTCTGCACTCATGGCAGAATCCCTTGAATAAACAATGCATCACTTTTCGCTTATAATTGCATTCATTTTCTTTACATATATGTTCATTTATGACATCTTGCATCCGTACACTTTGGTACGGCCGAATACACCAGGGCTTATGTTCCCGTGATTATGGTGTGATAAGTCCGAACACTTTCACAAGTGCGGCACCCTCAACTTATAGCATTATATGCATCGGCTCAATCATGTCTTGGGTCAATAGTTGGGTTTGCCCGGCTCCCATGTTTTGGTACCTTACGCCCGCTTTATCGGCTAAGGTAGCACTGGAGAACCATCGCGATTGCGCCCGGTTGAGCTGGGCGAGCGCCTCAAAGGAGAAAGCTAAAACGACCGTCATGATAAGGCGAGAGCTGGTCGCTGTTCGAGAGGTCTTTTCGAGTCCCTAAAGACTTATGCCGCTTAGATCGAGGAACCGGTGTGTCCGCCCAGCGTGATAGCGCCCCAACTCGGTCTTCCGAACACTAGGGGCTTCACCAAATTTAAAATTATAGAGTTCTATGGTTAAGTGAGAGTGTTCAAGCATTATAAGCCCGGTTGCCTTGTTCGTCGTGTTGAGCGCCTCCCTATATGGACCCAAAATGGGAACAAAAGCGCCAAGTTTTATCCCAACACCCCAAAGACTGTGGCATGGGGGTGAAGCCGACGACTTGCCATCTCTCATATTTGATAAACGGCCGCACAGAAGGTAATATTTTAAATCAATAAGCGTTGCTTAGCGCATATGAACAAAGTTTTCAGCGCACAGGATAACACATTGCGAGTCTACTCAAATGTTACATCTTGGGGCACTCATCCGCAATCTTGCGGGCACCTTTCAGGACACTCTTATAATACATTTCAGGCGTACGATACTCCTTGCCCGCCGGCGGCGCGTCCGTCAGAAGCTTCTCAGCATCCAGCCTGCCCCAGTGCACCTTTTATGCGGGCAAGGCCCGACGGCACCTTCAATGCCGCGGAGCGCTTGACGACTTTCACCCAAGGGCACGGATCCACCAGCCGCCAGACGAGGCCAAGTAGCTCCTGTGCATGGCCTCTTCAGCCACACCGGACTATGAGGCTCTTCATGGCCGCTCGGCTACCTTAGGAGCTCGACCACCGCTTCATTTGGTCGCTAAGGGCACGGATGTCCGCCTCAAAGATACCGAGACCGTAAGACCTTCTCCGCTGAGCTCCCTCCTCGGCCCGGTAGAATGCGGCAAAGATCGGACACGCCATGGGCAGATCTGCAAACGCTCCCGAGAGCTCCGAACGGGTAAGTAATGTAATTCACATTCACATGCTTGCTTTGCATGAAAAATGCCTTACCCGCCGCTATTTTCTTCACCGCCTCAATCTCTGGAGGGCCTTATGGGCCTCGGCCTTAGCGGCCTTGGCACTCTCAAGAGCCGAGGCAA
The DNA here is from genome assembly GCA_021437245.1 of Aegilops speltoides. Taxonomy (NCBI): domain Eukaryota; kingdom Viridiplantae; phylum Streptophyta; class Magnoliopsida; order Poales; family Poaceae; genus Aegilops; species Aegilops speltoides. The sequence goes on along the minus strand of CM038141.1, from coordinate 415,075,373 downwards.
GCTCGACTCGAAGTCTTCGAAGTCGCGCCCAAACTCTCATGCTTTTCCATGAGAGCACGGAGCTCTTGCCGCACCTCCGCCACACTGCGCCTCCTGCTTCTCTCGCTCCGCTCGTTCCGCGGTCGCATTACGTTCGGCCGCAGACACGGCCTCCTTCAGGGTCGCCACCTCGCTCGTGGCCCCTGTAGTGCCCACGTTATCCTTGTTATTTCTATTGCAACCAAAATCCTTTTCTGTAAGGTACAAATTTAATACGGTTTTACTCACCCTCTTTGTCCTCGAGCTGCTTCTTGGCAAGGCCGAGCTCGTTCTCGGACCGCTCGAGGTCCTGCTTCAAAGCACCGACCTCCACAGTCAGTGCGGCAGAGGTTAGCAGCGCAGCCTGCAATCCCATATTGACATAATTTTTAGAACTCCTGCGTATATCTTTTTAGATCCTCAGTCCGGCTTTTCTTTCCGAACACCGAACTGAGCATCAGGGGCTACTGTCTATGCGGTATTACATTGCATATTTTAGAAACTTCTTACCTCAAAGCCTGTTAGAAGGCTGTTGCAGGCTTCGGTCAGCCCGCTCTTGGCGAGCTGAACCTTCTGAATCACCGCACTCATGGTAGTGCGGTGTTCTTCCTCGATGGAAGCGCCGTTGAGCGCCTCCAACAAGTTTTCCGGCGCCTCCGGTTGGAAGGAGGCTGCCGGTGTCACGGTCTTGCCCTTCTTACGAAGGGGCCGCCTGCCGGACTTCGGAACCACTACGGGTTCCGGCATGGAGTCCGGCGCAAAATCTGGGAGGCTGCCTTGCGGCACCTCCGGAGCCTCCTCCAGATGGGTCCCCTCCTGGGATTCCACCTCGGCGTCGTTAGCATCACGAGGGGTGGAGGCGGTCGGAATGGAATCCACATCCGACGGAGCCAAGGACCCGCTCGATGAAGCGGGAAGATCATCCTCGGCCGGACTACAGGTAGTGTGCGGCATTAGAAGGACGCCATGTGGCACAAAAGAGAAATTATAAATCATTCAGGAATCCGGATACTTACGATCTCGCCGGGGGCTTGGCCCTTGAGGGCCACCCTTCATCGTCGTCGTTGGCGTTGGCAGAGCTGTCCGGAGGAAGGTTCCTTCCCCTCTTGGACCCTTCGCCTCCCCGCTGGGGAGGCCTTCCTCTTCCTCTCTCCCTCCCGGGAGAGTCCTCTTTCTCCTCCTCGCTTCGGGAGGAGTCCGCCGAGCCATCGGACGATGAGTCTGATACCACTGGCGCCAGAACTCCTTCGGTTCCCGTGGCCTTCTTCTTGGCCTTCTTCTCCGCACCACATAAAGTGTCGGGACTAGCAGCCCTGCTAAACGGGTATCCGCTAGGTCTTGGAGGGAGCCGGACAGTTAACCTGTCCGGACGTCCTCGCCGATCTGTTAAAGGCATTGGGAATTTTAGATCCCACAATAGAGTCAAACTATGAAAGAAATAAATGTCCCATAAAGGATAACATATCTTACCACACCGGCCTTCATGCTGAATCCGCGATCTTCAGTTGCGGATGCGGGGGCTTCTCCGCCCTTGAACAGGACCCTCCAGGCAGTTTCGTACGTCGTGTCGAAGAGCCCTCTTAGGGTACGGTGCTGTGCCGGATCAAACTCCCACAAATTGAAGGCCCGTTGTTGGCAGGGGAGAATCCGCCGGACGAGCATGACCTGGATCACGTTGACAAGCTTGAACTTCTTGTTCACTGTGGTCAGAGACAGATCGAGTCGGTCGGCTCCTCCGACCGCCCCATAGCAAGCCCTTCTCTTTCCAGGAGGTGAGCTGCATGGGGGTACCAGATCTGAACTTGGGGGCCGCAACCCATTTAGGGTCACGCGGCTTGGTGATATAGAACCACCCCGATTGCCACCCTTTGATGGTTTCCACGAAGGCGCCCTCGAGCCAGAGGACGTTGGGCATTTTGCCCACCATGGCGCTCCAAGACTCCGCTTGGACGCCCTTCACTACCTTCGCTTGACATTGAAGGTTTTAGCCACAAGTCAAGTGGGGCTGGATGCGAGGAAGGCCTCGCACACGACAATAAACGCCGAGATGTTGAGGATGAAGTTTGGCGCCAGATCGTGGAAGTCTGGGCCGTAGTAGTACATGAGCCCTCGGACGAAGGGATGAAGTGGGAAGCCCAATCCGCGGAGGAAGTGGAGAAGGAATACAACCCTCTCATGGGGCCAGGGGTGGGGATGAGCTGCCTTGTCGGGCGGCCGGTGCGCGATGTTTGGGACAGTATCCGCGCCACAGAAGTTTTTGATGTGCCCTCCAGAACGGAGGAAGCCATCCACTTGCCTCCCGCCCGGACATGGTTGGAGAAGGTTGAGACGAGATGTGCGGACTTGGGCGCTGGAGCTCGAGTGCGCGGAGATGGATAGGCAAAGGAGGAAGAAGACGTAGGTGAAAAGGGTGTATCCTTATCCCCTTATATATGGGCGGACGAAGACTATGTGTCCCCACCGGCCTGGTAAAACTCGCCTATCTCCCAAGCGCCACAATCAATGGCGCGGTTGGGTTACCCACGTCCGTATTGATTGGAATCCCGGAATAAGGGGAACACGATCTCTGCTTCGACAAGACGTGCCAAGGAAACCGCTTCGCTAAACGCGCTGAGGTGGTATAATAAAATTCAAGTAAAAGCTTGGTAGTGGCGTGACATCATGCCACAAAATACGTCAGCAGATTGAACTTGTGTACATATTATTCTCTCTACGGTGCTATGTGGAATTTATTTTGCAGAGCCGGACACTATCCTGGTGTTCGCAATCTTCTAATTATTCGGAGGAGGAACCCGCCTTGCAATGCCGAACAATATGCACGTCGGACTCATCGTCATTGAAGCCTGGTTCAGGGGCTACTGAGGGAGTCCTGGACTAGGGGGTGCCCGGATAGCCGGACTATCATCATCGGCCGGACTCCAAGACTATAAAGATACAAGATTGAAGACTTCATCCCGTGTCCGGATGGGACTTTCCTTGGCGTGGAAGGCAAGCTTGGCGATACGGATATGTAGATCTCCTACCATTGTAACCAACTCTGTGTAACCCTAGCCCTCTTCGGTGTCTATATAAACCGGAGGGTTTTAGTCCGTAGGACACACAACCATTACAACAATCATACCATAGGCTAGCTTCTAGGGTTTAGCCTCCTTGATCTCGTGGTAGATCCACTCTTGTACTACCCATATCATCAATATCAATCAAGCAGGAGTAGGGTTTTACCTCCATCGAGAGGGCCCGAACCTGGGTAAAAACATCGTGCCCCTTGTCTCCTGTTACCATCCGCCTAGACGCACAGTTCGGGACCCTCTACCCGAGATCTGCCAGTTTTGACACCGACAACACCCTTACAAATTCAACTATGGCTACTCACTAATTCCAATAGTCTGCCTTTAAAAGCCATTGCATATTAAACAATGGTTGCACATTAACTTTGTTACGCGGTAATACCATGATTGATTGATTTTTCGTAATAAGTATTTTGGTAATCTAATAGGAAAAAAACGCCCCTCCCTGGTGTTCCCGAGGCTCATTGGAGCGAACGGCACAACTTGAGAGTGTTCTCTCAAAAACCCACTCCAAGGATTGTTTCGGGAATTTCCATGTTGAGCCATGCTATAGCAAAAAACATTATCACGCTATAACAGAGAATATTGTCATGCATTTCAAAGATTTGACATGCTGCAGCACAGAGAACTGGCAGGCTAAGAAACGGGGAAAGTTACCCACATGCTTAGAAATTGCCATGCTGCTATTGGGAGAATTGACATGCTACGCACAAAAGTTGTCATATATGCTTTCAATAATTGTTATGCTACATCATAGAGAAGTGTCATCCTATACACGAGTCATTCGCTTGAGATGGTGTATGGGAGAGAATGGTTGTTTCGTTCCCTCGGCAGGGTGCATGGGAGCGATGGTATGCCCACAAGGATTGACATGTATCACTTCTTTGAGATCCGGGCGTCAAAAAGGACGCGCCGTAGATTGTTCCTATAAAAAAAATTCCCATGGACAGTTGGCTCAATAATATGATTTCTAATATTTGAACCACAGATGGAATCATGTACTATGAATTTCCAAATTCTTACAAAATATTCATATAACAGATAGATAGTTCCAACCACGTCTGGCATATTTTTTTTAATGGATGTGCTTTCATATTTTTGCATGACGTAATGGATTTTTTTTTCCAATAAATGAAATTTGCAGCTCTCCTCTAACATTTGAAAAAGGGTCGCGCTAACTGCCACACGTGTGGCAGGAAGGGAGACGCAGCACACGTCTCTAATGTAAACAGATTGCCACGTCAACGCATGCATGCATGCAGGAATCTTTTAGATTTTCAGTTTTTAAAATATTTTATCTCTTAAACGAAAAATCCGATTGAAAATCCGTTTTCACCATTAAATCCCTCGCGATGAGATCTTCGAAACTAGATCCCATGTTGATATGTTTTGATGAAATTTTTTTTGAATTAAAAGTTGCCATGTCTATTGCATATGAATTGCCATGATGTTTACACTGAAGTTGCCATGATATGTTTCAGCTATTTTTTTCTACATTTAAAGGTAAAAATTGACATTTATAAAACGGGGAATTAAGAAACTAGACTTGCCATGAACCATAAACTAAAATTGCCATGATACATGCACGTAAAATTGCCATGGTTCATACAAAAAATAATTTTCATGGTCAAAGTACTGGAGTTGCCATCATCAAAGTACTAAAATTGCCATGGTCTACAAACTAAAATTGCCACATGGCAACTTTAGTTTAAGCCCTATGACAACTGCAGTGTAAACATCGTGGCAACTTCTGGCAAAAAAAAATTTCATCGAAACATATCAACATGGGGTCTAGTTTTGAAGATCTCGTCGAGACGGATTTAATGGTGAAAACAGATTTTTAGTTCGCTTTTTTATTTAGGAGATACAACATTTTTAAGCCGAAAACAAAAAAAAATTCTGCTGATGTCATCTATTCATACGTGGCACATCGCCCACACGTGTAGGCGTTAACATTTCCGTTGAAAAATATTCACTAACTTAATCTTTGTTGGATTTTTAAGAAGAAAACCCCGATGAAAACAATCCGGACCAATAGACCATCATTCTGAGACACATATACGCAACAGGAATCTCCAACCACACAAAAAGAAACCAGGAAACTCCACATAAAATCGGACGGTAGAGAAATCGCCCATTGAACTTCATTTTCATATGCATTGGCCTCAGAGAATGCGATCATCATCTGTATGCGCGCTCTGGTACGAGATGCATGCGTCAAGAAGCATGTACTGTATGCATGCCAAGTCCACGCTCACTCTCAGCGATCACCGCGAGTCTGAGGCTGCCGGCTGTCGACGTCGGCCAAGAACCTGGCAATCGCCGCACGCGATGAGCCGCCGTCGCTCCAGGCCGTGGCCGCGCCTTCCTTGTGTGCCGCCGCCCGCGCCCGGAGCTCCATGCCATCCTCGGAGTCCATGACCAGCCTCACCTTGCCCTCCACCTCGGCTGCCTCGACCAGCCCCCGCTGCCACCCGACCATCTCCGCGGCGACTCCAATCTCCCCCACCATGCGCAGCATGTTCATCTTCTGCTCCGCGTACAGCGGCCAGCACAGCATCGGCACGCCGGCCGTCACGCCCTCCAGCACAGAGTTCCACCCGCAGTGCGTCACGAACGCGCCGGTGGCCATGTGGCGAAGCACCTCGGCCTGCGGCACCCACTGCTTGACAACCAGGCCGCGGCCTCTGGTGCGGTCTAGGAACCCGTTCGGCAAGAGAGCGTCGAAGTCCTGGTCGTCGCTGAAAGGGTTTCCCACGACCCACAGGAACCGGTGGCCGGAGTTCTCCAGGCCGACGGCGATCTCCTTGATCTGCTCCGCCGAGTGGTTTCCCCCGCTGCCGAAGCAGAGGAAAACGACGCTGCTGTCCGACTGCCCGTCTAGCCACGTGAGGCACTCATGCCGGTCTTTCGCCTCGCTTCCGACGCCCCCAACGAACGGCCCGACGCAGTACACCGGAGGCATGATCCGTCCCGGCAGACACCGGGGGTCGCCGAGTGCCGCCACCACCCCTGCATCCAGCGACTCGAACGTGTTCACCAGGATGCCATCGGCCTCCGGGATCCCGTACAGCGCGGTCACCGCCGCCTTGTAGATCTCGCTCTCAGGGTCCTCGAGCAATTCGCCGAGCAGGTGGGAGGCAGGCATGGGCGGAAGGCCGAATAACTCGAGCGGCGCGTCGGCGTCGCCTAGCTCATGGAACGTCCTCCGCACGTCCGCGAGGACGGAAGGAAGCTGGACGAAGGCGGCGAGCGCGGCCGCGCCGGAGGTGAACATGACGTACCGGGGGATCCCGAGCCGCTTGGCGACGCCGAGCGCCTCGACGGACAGCGAGTCAACGACCACGGCGTGGACGCCGCGTGCAAAGGAGCGGAGGAAGTCGCGGAGGCGGTCGTTGTGGCGGCCGACGATGTCGAGGTACCTGGGGATGAACGGCGCGATCAGCGTGGGCGCGTCCTCGGCGGGCGGGAGCGTGTGGAATCGGAGGGACGGCATGGAGGCGACCGCGCGGGCGACGACGGCGCGGAAGGCGGGGTCCCCGTTGACGGCGGGGTCGATGAGCGCGACGGAGACGGCGTAGCCGTGGTCGAGGAGGGCGCCGGCGAGGTGCACCATGGGGACGAAGTGGCTCACGGTGAGGCCGGGGTACAGGATCACGGTGTTCGCCATGGACCTGCCGCCGTTGACGCGGGAAGGATAGACTTGTGACGGCAATGCCGTTGCAGAGGTTTCCGCGGGTTCACCTAATATTGTCTCGTAGTAGTTCAGTGACGGAGCAATAATGACATGGTCGCCGCAAAGAAGAAAAAATAATGGAGCAATGATATGGACCTACCTACCACATCAAAAACAATAAGGTGTGCATCAAGGATGCCCGCAAGCGTGTGCCACGTCCGCTAGTTTTACTGTCGCGTTTTACTGTGTCGAGGGAGGACAGAATAAAACGCTCGCACCCCTAGCACCTCTCGCTCCTGCCATTCCTTTCTTTCTCTCCTCCTAGTTAGGGTTCCCGCAGCCGCCGCCGCTCTCACCGGTGTTCGTGCTTCACCTCCCGTCCCAAGCTCCACCTATCATCCAGCGTCTTCTCTCCCGATCTAGTCGATTTCAATCTCAGGAGGGCACAGGAGGCGAGGTGCCCGTTGCCGGGACATGGGCCATGAGAAGGCTCAGCCCTTGGATCCCTCCGTTTCGCGGGGCCAGGGCGCTCATCCGCGCCGCAGTGCGCCGCCGCCAGCATGGAGGCCCGGGCTCGGGCAGCCGCCACGGTGTCGGGTGCCGCTTGGTTGGCGTGACCTCTCCCGGCTCCCCGCCCTGGCCTGCGACGATGAGTACCAGGTAACGCCGCTCCTGCAGTCTCAGCTCATGGTCGTGCTGGACAAGCCCCATGACGTGCCTTGGAATCGGTCGTGGCGTTGGCTGGGAACCGTACGGTGTTGTCTGATGCGTTGTAACCTGCAGGTATGAGTAACTCCTGAGGCTGATGGATGGATGGATGGATGGATGGATGTGTGCACGCCTGTATGTGTGGATGGATGTCAGGGTCATGTTGCTTGGTGGGCAAAGGCTGGGGGTAGAACCTGCTTTTGCTTGGTGGGCACAGGCTGATGGATGGATGGATGTGTGCACGCCTGTATGTATGTATGTATGAATATCAGGCTCATGTTGCTTGGTGGGCAAAGGCCGGGGGTAGAACCTCCTTTTCAGTAAAAAAATTAGGGACGATGATGATGACTCTGGCTGAAATAAGCATGTCTTGAGCAATCAAGACTGTTGTGGCTTGTGGGTACTAAATTAGAGCTCATCCTTACCTCTCTTGCAGCCTGTTCAATTCATCGGTAATGTTCAATGTTCTGCTCCTCGGATGGTCACTCTGATGAGCGATAACCAGGGCAGTTCGTTTACATTGCGATGGATATGTTATGCAGCATGAGATGTGAGCGTTGGGCTTGAAGATCAAAGACAGAACTGAGCCCTCTTTTGCTATGCTACAAATACACAAATTTTCCTTATCTACTATACAGTGTTCTTCTTTCTGTTCTATTGTATTGATGTGAGTGAAGATCCATCTGGACATGGGATTTATGTCTTCTTTTGGTGATGAACTCAACCACCCTAAGCCTACTTGGATTGATTTATAATTGGGTTTGTTTTGCCTTTCTAGTTGTATAGCAAACAGGCCCGTGCGTTGCGACGGGAGTAAAAAAAGAAAACAAAATAGAATGGAATAAAAAGCTAGTAATATGTGAGTAATTCAACTATCCTAAAGATACATGCAGTTTGAATTCCAAAATGTTCTTAGTTAAAAGCTTGCACAAGACTAAAAGAGTATCTAATATCAGGGAAACATCTTCCTTATATCAACATTTGGAAGCATACACACCATTTGCAATGACCTTTACAGATTCAAAGGATTATAGATTTCAAGAGGCATAAGACTTAACTTGTGCGCGTAAGGCGTGATTATATCAGACTGAAAAAATGAAGTGTTAAACAATGTTGTTAACCCAATTTCCCTGAACTTTACATGATTGAATGTTACTGTATAGATTAACCATGATCTGAATAAAGCTAATCGGTGTTACAATGTACGTTCGCCATTATGGGCATTGGAGAGAGCGATATTCTAGCTGGGGACACTGCCATGGTTAGGTATTGTCGTGCCGATTACTTGTCAAGATGAGCAGCTTGCTTTCTTCAATGATCGCATCAACGCTGATGTTCATTTTCTGGCTGCCTACAAAAATGGAAGTGTATCTAGAAGCTACACAACTAAGTAATACATGTACTGGTATGAGAGATCAGTTCAAATAATGAGGCTGGGGATAAATATGGCATAGTCTTATTTAGGTTCTGGTGGACGAATTCAGCATATCAATACAAATATGAATCGACAACACAAAAACGTACCACTCAAGTAGTGAGTAAGGCAGCTAGTACTTCAATCTTTTCTGAATACTCACTGAGGTTAGCTTTTGAAACACTGAACCAAGAAATAAAGTCATTGACGAGCATGTTCTAATCATGGGGAAATACACTAAAACATTAAAAGGTAACTTGCTTTGTTCCACGTATTAGTATGACCTACATTCTCATCATCAAAATGCAGGGCATCATGGGAAAATGGCATCAGAAATTTAGTCTGAACCTCATATTTCATTTCGCTTGTCAAGTAAAAAGTATATCTTTGCATATACAACGTCCATATTTTCATGAACAATTTGCTAATAAAACCAAAAGTGCAAGAGCATCCAGATTTTTGTAAGGGTGCATCAGCCAGTGTACTCTCAGATCATGACCTAAATTAAGGTACTCGATGTTAAACGCACCTTTGCCGGTCTTCGTTGGAGAGAGCAATATCATCCATGGGGCTGCGGACACGGGTCCATCTATTGCTGTGCCGATTACTTGTCAACATTGGCTGCTTCAGTCCAGAGTTCAGACACATATATAAAAGAACAGGGCAATGGCGCAGATTAAGTTTCCTTTGCACTACACATAGCCTCTAAATTAGACTGATGTTCTATAAATCCGTGTAAATCATATGGGATAACCTCTACAGTGTGTATAATCTATAAAGGCCGAAACACAATAATCCTTGTTAAGCCTATAGAATCTGCCCAGTCACAAATTGGAATGAGAAAATGGAAGTACTTTGCAGATCGGCCGGTGCTAACAGCTCCACCACTACCACTGCGGTGAGGAAGAAGAAGCTGACGGCAACATCACCAGCCACCCCCAAGCAGGACAAGGAGAAGCCGGCAGATCAAGGCGGCGAGAATCAGCAGAGCAGCCATGTCGCCGCAGGGGCCGCTGTTGCAGCTGTGGAGAGCCCTTCCTACAGGCTGGCTCCCAGGAGCCTCTTCTCCTGCCGGAACAGCCACGCGGCGCAGCACCAGCACAACCAGCGCGCCGCCCCGCCGCAGCCGGCGCCGGCGCTGGCAGATGACATGGCCAGGAGCCAGGAGGTGCAAGAAGAAGTCCAAGAAGCAGACGCAAGTCGGCTGCTCCGCCTCCATCTACAAGCTCCGTGACGCCAGCCCGTGGTGGGTCACGCTGCACCGCCCGCCTGCCGAGGAGGAGCTGCCCTCCGGCTCCGCAACTGGAGCTGGCGAGCCGTGCAAGCGCCGGGCGTCCGTGAGCGGTACCGGCGAGCGGCGGGTGAAGAAGCTCCTGCAGCAGCCGCGGCAGGGGCAGAGCGAGGCGGCGGGCGCCATGGTGGTGGGCTCGTCGTCGAGGCACTGCACTGGGGTCGTCCACTGCATCGTCGTCCTCATCGACGGCCGGCGGCGGCGGGTCGTCGTTCCGGCTTGCGGCGGCTGTCGGGGTGCAAGGATGGGCACCACAAAGTGGAGGGACGGGGGCACGGCAGATGAGGGATGAGGGATGAGGGATGGCAGCGGCCGTGAACTCGGAGGAAGGGATAAGGTGCTTTATTGCCTGGCGGGCCGAACAGAGCAGGCTGAGGCCCAGCCAGTTGTCGGGCTAGGTGGGCGCTGTGAACATGGCCCAAGCGGGAGTCTGGAAGCGTTTCTTCAGCGGAACGTTTTCTATAATTTTAGTACCACCTCGCTTATAGTTTTAAATTTAAACCGAAAGCGTAAATTCACAGGAAGAAAGCGCATTGTGACGGTGAACCCGGAGACCCAATCCGTGCTTTATTATTAGGGAGAGATATACTATATGTATTACACGATTGTCCTTTTTCTCCCATGCCTGTAGCTATTGGCAGTTTTATTCCTGTGATTAACAAGATACCGTCGTCCTGTTTGTCTTGTTAGTAAGCATGTTAGCTTTTGCCAGATGCTTCTTCAAATACAAACTTCAATCCTCCACGGGATTGCAAAGAGTTGTCATTAAAACAGATTGCCAAAATGTGCTATCTATTTTGGTCAGAGCAGACCGTTTGTTATGATCCTCTTTGCTATTTAGTTCACTGGTCATCAATCTCTTTTTAAGCAGCTGCTGTTAATACTAACTGCAACATTGATTATTAGAATCACATAATGCATTAGTGCGGTACAGATCCCTCACAGGTTGTTTAAAATGAGAGTGTCAATTCAATTTATCAGCTGGAAAGTTTTTTTGGGTTAAAAATGTCATTATATTTTGTCTAATCATGAATGAAAGTCCTCTTGGAGCTTTTGCTTGGGCCATTTGGGATCTGTATGTTGGCCATTGTCCCCCCTTCACATTATATGTTTTAAAATTTATTTAGTGGTCTTGCTATGGTTTTTGTTTTCATTTTGCCAAAGGTTTGCAGTATGGAAACCATCCTCTATCTCTCTATCAATACCACTGTCTTTTTCACCATCTTCGGACATCACGACATTAATTCGATTTGATACCTCATGTTCTTTACTTCACACTCTTAGTAATTCCTTATTCATAACTATTGTTTCTAAAGTTGCATATCTCTGTGATCATAGACATCCGATGGTTCCACATTTTTCTTGGTAAGTGTACATGTCATGTAGTCCATTAAAAGAACGAAATGCACTGAATTAGTAGAGGCCTTCCTATTTATACATCAAATCTATGGTACTGATTATCTATGCTTTATGCTCTGCCCATGGCCGGGCGGCTTCAGTGATTCTCCTCTGTTGGAACAAGCCATCACTTCAACCTCAGAATTATGATGTATATATATGCACCAATATGTTTCTGTTTTTACATTGATAAAACATGTGTTTAGTTGTACTGGCCAAGAATAGTTCTATGATTAATGCTTATAGTTTCCTGTCAACTACTTCTACTGATGGCTTATATTTTTATAGACTGTGACCATAATTGTGAGCCTTATGGGAGGCCACTCACTGGATAAATATAATGGATTGTGGTCGCCCATAGAGTAGCTTCTCAAGCGGGCCTTACTCTTCGGTTTCTACTTCCATGGCATCATGGTGTAGGATGCAGCATGAAGCTGTGTAAGGTACTGATGGTCTTTGAGGTGAGCTCTTTATCTGTATCTAACAGTGCTCTGTCTCCCTTCGCGTATAATAACATTTTAGTGGATCTGAATTTTGTGTTGACTGACTAGAAGTCAAGGTTCTATTCAATTGATTCATATATGTCTCTGAATTTCCTTATATTTTCCTGTGTGTGATCATTTGTACTGGAAGTTATTGTACATGCACCTCCATTCATAGTATGCCCACAATGTGAATTAGCAGATTAGGATTTTATATATTACTTTTACCCTTTCTATGGTTGTTAGTACCATGTATTTTATTAAATCCATTATCAAGATGTAGGTTATCCTTTTGCACGGCATGCCTAAAAGTGAATATCACCGTATAGTTGTGCTGCTAATGTTATGAGTGTTTTTTTGCACGCTGAAACTGATTGTACCATACCAATCCCAGTGGGAGCACTTTGTGTCTATGGTGGTGAATGTTTTGTCGTGATCAAAACTTATTTTATTGCTCCCAGTTTGGGAAATATTTTTTTAGACACTTGGGACAGTTTTTTTTTAAATAGGAGCTCATTATAATTTGTTTTTGTCTCTGCGTCAGATGCTATTTCAGTTAATGCTTGTTTGTTCCTAGATAATAACAGAGAAGTTCTCTATGTGGTGATCCTCAATACTTCCTAATAGTTCAGTGGAGTAGGAAGGCTTGCATGAGTTTGCACAACAATCTTGAACACTCATCAAACTAGACTGATCATATGCTGAAGCAAAAAAATGTATGACTCTAGGAGTTAGTACTACGAGAATTGCTCAAGGGTCACACCACAACGACTGCTAGAGCAGGCTTCACCTGAGGCGCTCTCCCTAACTCTTTTACATGCTGATGACCACTTCACACACTGCATGAGTCAAATGGCTGGTAACAAATCCCCCCATTTAAGTAGCCTTTGCTTCTCCATTTTCAATCTACTCCCCCTTTAGGGCTTGGATATGTCTCTTGTGATGCAGTTGTATATTGTCGAGTCTTTCTCCATCACCACATTGGCTATCTTGGCTTTTTCTTACTTTTTATCCTTTACTAAATATCCCACATTTCATACTCCGATTCCACTTTTCTACTTGTACCCTCTGATGCACTACATTTTTTTTTGGAAAGTTTTAGAATCTTTGAATTTTGCAGGCATCCTCCTTAACTCATTTCTGCACCATAGTATGAAGTAAAACGAGTCCTCTCAGATTCAATTTTCTGCTCACTAACAAAGACAAAGAGATTAAGCTAACCTATTCAAACACCCACATGATCTAAGTTGCCTACTTCCTCTTACCACATGACTGCATTTCTTCAAACTATGTTGCTTTTTAATCATCAGAGTTTTAATAAGTTTTAATAATTTCCAGTTCTGCCAGCAGAAACTAATTTTTTTTCTCAACTAATTATAAACAACATCATGTTAATGTGAATTTTGGTTCACCTTCACTCATTCTGACATTTATCACCATAAAGTATTTACATGCAATTGTCTTTGTCCTTGGTCATGGATGGGTTTGGTTGTGGTACACTCATGTACAGTCCCAGTAAGTTATCAAGTACTCCCTCCGTAAAGAAATATAAGAGTGTTTAGAGCACTACTTTAGTGATCTAAATGCTCTTATATTTCTTTACAGATGGAGTACTTCGGTTTCCTACTTTTTGCAATATAGAATCTGTCTTGATGCATTTTCTTCTGCGATCTTATTTAGGTGAGCACCAGCGTCTCTGAAACTTTTTCAGAAATAAAGAAATGAGGCTACATTTGTTTTCATGGCCGGTCGATGCTGCGTGGATCCGGTTCAACGAGGTTGTTGGCGACGTGCTGCGGGAGCGGCAGAGCAGGATCTGGTCTCTATGGCAAGTTGAAAATAGGTATGCACAAGCATGGACAATATTTTCCTAGAATAATGAAGTCACTTGCTATATAGTTATAGTGTGACCCAGATATGTATTTCTGGACGTGTGCCTTTGCTGGCTGGTAGTATTTATTGTTTCTACGTATTTTGAAAATACCACGTTGGTAGATCTGTTCCTTTCTTCTGGAGAAGCATTTTGAAAATACCCCGTTGGTATATTGAAAATAGGTATGCACAAGAATTGTAAATATTTTACTAGAATGATGAAGTTAATAGCTATATAGCGTGATCCGAATATGTATTTCTGGACACGGTCCTTTATGGTGGTTTCAGTTTGTTGTGTGCGCCTATTACTAGGAAACGAAGCTCTCAGCCTGGTTCTAACAAACTTAACTGAACTATTTCCACAAACAATTAATAAATACATTGTGTATTAAGATGTTTCGATCCTTCTATGGATATTTTGTTTCGTTCTTCTTCTTCAAGGATAAATTAATTTGGTTTCAAATTTAATTGTCATTGTCTAAGTACATTGGTGTCTGGTAGCATTCTTCAGGTAGTTGATTATGTTATCTGAATCTTTGCAACTGTTGCCTATAGCTGATGGTTGTGGTCCTCCAACCTGGCTATCTCTGGCGGCAGAATTAGCAAAGCAAAGAAATGATTCATTGTTGGTCTGATTGGCTATGATCTTCCATTCACCAACAATTACTGTGTATGGGAAGATGAATTCAAAGTAGCGCATTGTCTTTACCTTAGTACAACTTTGTACTAAAGTTAGCATAAAGTTGAGAACTTATTTTGGAACGGAGGGAGTAGTAAATTGGGTGTCATATGATTTCTTAGCTATGACTTATGGAGCTGTCGAACTTAGTGTTTGTTGCAAGTACATGTCTTGATTGGTAAATTAAGCCTACGATCATAGAGACACGGTAACAAACGTCATACAAATACATTAACAAATGTGGCAGCTAGATTAGTGCGCACAATTCCGCCTTAAGAGGCGCCACCGGGTGGCGCCCCAACCACTAGTGTATTTCAAGATGGGCTGGCGTCCTCGCTAATCTTCACTTAAAAAATGCCGCATCTTGTTTAAGAACATTTCTAACGGCAACCTATAAATTTTCTCCGCATCCGTCCATGGACAGGGGAAACCAGTCCGTGGACACGGATGCGGGAGGACGTCATCTAAAGCTAGCCGCATACATTGCAAAACCTTTTGAACAAACCGGATGAAATTCGTGATTTCATCTGAACATGACGGATTTCATACAAACACGGCGAATTTTCATTACATTTTGAACATCTAGAACCAAAAAAAACTGACCTGGCCCTAAACCGTGTGGTGGCGCCCGACGTCCAAGCCCGTGTCTTCCTCCATCCGCCGTCTCCATGATCACCGGCGATAAGACTCGTGAAGTGAAGGGCGGTCTCCGGCGAAGAAGAGTAGACCACGAGAGACGGACCGGCTCACATGAGACACTAGGCCGTGCCGCCTCTTGTGGCCTACTCATCCTCGAAGGAGTCCACGACCTGTCCGTCGTCGGTGGACATGAGGTCCACGATGGAAATGGTGGCGCCTGCACTGTCGTCGTCCCATCGGGCCGCCTGATGGTTCGTCAACAGCGCATAGGAGGCGTGGCAGGCGTTGTTCTCCTTGACGATCGCCTGGAGCTGTGCCTCGGCGGCGGCCGCTTCCTGGCGAGAGGCAGCTTGAGCGCGGATGGCATCGTAGATGGCACGCTACTCCACGATGAAGTTTGGGTTCTCCGCAGCCATGGCCACCACGACCTCCTAACTCGCATGCTCACCGTAGATCTGGCCCTCCGCCAACTGATGTTGCTCCAGGAGAAGTAAGTTGTACCGCTATTCCTCCTACGCCTGCTGGAACGCCGACAAAGGTGTGGCGCAGGCTGCACCTCCGCCATGGCGGCGTTGTAGTGCGCATGCACTTGCTCCATGGTGAAGCCGACGTGCACAGGAGGCGCGGGAGCCGGGGCGGTGTCGTCGAAGCCCGTCTCCATCGTGGTCTCGTCCTCCTCGTTGTCGGAGACCTCGGGCGAGCTGGCCAGCAAGTCGGCCTCGATCCGCCTGTCACGACGGCTCTACGAGGCGGGCTAGGGCGGCCACTGCGTGCTTCATCTCCGTGGAAAGTCCCTCCCATAGAGCTTCGCCGCCTGCAGTGCAAGGGAGGAGGATGGGGAAAGGCTTGTGTTGTGGTGTGCAGCTAGCCGGGTGTGTCCGCCTTTCAATAACGGATTTTGGCGATGCGAGGAGCCCGGTTGCGTCAATGCGCGATGCCAGAGTGGGTTTCTTGGCCGGCGAGCCTGCTTAATGTTGCATACGGACGGATAGCGGCATCGAACGAGCGTGTTGGATATTCGTCCCATCTCGTCCAGTCACGCGTCTCCGGCACTGAACAGGCACAGACACCGAAGACGCGTCGCAGTTGGCGCCCTAGGCCGGCACGCCGCTTCAATGGCGGAGGCAGAGAGATGTCATGTTGCCTGATTCGTTAAAAAGATCGAAGAGAGTCGCCTAGTTAATTAACGGAAAATCGGACGAAAACCGTCACAACACGCCCGCAAAAACAAGGCACACATGGCGACCTGGCAACCCACACCACACAAGAACACACACACGCCGCGGAGGAGAAGAGCGTCGTCGAGGTTGCAATCCGGTGTCATCTTCATCACCCCTCCGCGAGGGCGACTCCGATTCCACCATCGATGACCACCGATGTAGCCTGCACCGCAGACAAGCACAGAGGCCTGCGCCGGCCAATGCCAAATAGTCCACCACACGCGCCGACGACTAGGTAGCTCTGACTCTATCGACGAGCATTGTTGGAGAAAAAGCGATGGGCCTGCGCCAAGCCAGCGCTAGAAACGACCGCCCATCTCGCGTCATCGTCACCGCAAGGCTTATCCTCAGCAGCTCTGACTTCAGAAGACAAGCGAGGCATGGCAACCCCTCGAACACGCCGGATGAGACCGAATACTAGAACACAACTGCAAACCCGACTCCGCTCGAAGCCGCCATCATTGCCACATAAGAAGCCGCGCAAAGCATCCACATCGCCGGTCAGGCACTTGTCAACCGCAGTGTCGTGATCGTCTAGCCCATGGAGCGCGCAAACGGGATCCAAAGTTCTTCAAGACGACGCCCCCAAGATGGAAACGATTATGTGATACTTAAGCTCCCAGGGGAATATATTGAGCATAGAAAGTACTCCCTCCGTTCATAAATATAGGATGTTCTAACTTTTTTGTGAATCGGATGTATCTCTACTCTATATAAAAAACCAAGTTGGTGATGATATTGTGCCTGCCATCTTGCAATATAGACCGTCCGATCTATATCTGACGGATAGAAAGCAAACTATGATAATTTTACAAAAAGATACCTACACCTTTCTTCACATTTGCAGATAAGGTCTTCCCTCGTTCATCCTTAACTCCCACAACTTCATTGTTGAGCAATTAAAAAAAGAAGCATCTGGAACAATCTGGCATGGTGGCCGCTACCGGCGTCGTTCATCCCATGCCTCCGCTCAGTCCGGCCACCAATCGTTAGTTTTACACAGGTCCGGCGTGTGTCAATCACAACAAGTGTTTTATAGAAAAAATGCATCTTGATGTTCATTGCAAGTATAGACATATTTTAGTGTGTTTGCTCACTCACTCGAAAATATCCAACTATAATTTGTGAACGGAGGAGTAATGCAAAACTATTGGAGATGCTCCTCGGGTGCCAGCATGCAAACCACAAGTCATCGCCATGAAGGAGGAAGCGCCGGTCATTAGGAGAACCGAAGCTATATCCCAGCCATGGCCGAAGCCTCCTGTGGGACAAGTGGCATTGTCAGTTGACGGAACGTTTCAGCAAACGGATGGGACGGCGGCAGCGGGAATGATCCTTCGACGGTCGGACGTGTAACGCCCTCGATGCGGCTATATCTCCCACGTGTCGAAGCACGACTTAGAGGCATAACCGCATTGAAAGCATTGTCGCAAGTGAGGTAATCTTCACACAACCCATGTAATACATAAGGGAAAGAGATACATAGTTGGCTTACAATCGCCACTTCACACAATTACATGAATAAAGCATTACATCATCCAGATACAATCAAGGTCCGACTACGGAACCAAAATAAAGGAAGAACCCCAAATGCGACAAAGGACCCTGATCGACCCCAACTGGGCTCCACTACTGAACAACTAGAACGAAACAACTCAAAGGGCAAGGTCTTCATCGAGCTCCTCCTTGAGCTGGATTGCGCCACCGCCGGTAACATAGGCACCGCAAACTGGTTTTGAAGTATCCGTGAGCCACGAGGACTCAGCAATCCCATTACCATGGGTATCAAGACTAGCAAAGCTTAATGGGAAAGGAAGGGTAAAGTGGTGAGGTTGCAGCAGCGACTAAGCAAGTATGGTGGCTAACCAACGCAAATGAGAGCGAGAAGAGAAACAAGCGGAACGGTCGTGAAGTTAGCAATGATCAAGAGGTGATCCCGAACACCTACTTACGCCAAACATAACCCGAAACCGTGTTCACTTCCGGACTCCACGAGAAGAGACCATCACGGCTACACACTCGGTTGATGCGCTTTATTTCGGATCAAGTGTCAAGTTGTCTACAACCGACATTAACAAATTCCCATCGCCACATAACCGCGGGCACGGCTCTCGAAAGTTTAAACCCTGCAGGGTGTCCCAACTTAGCCCATGACAAGCTCTCGCGATCATCGCGAATAGACCTTCACCCGAGACACACCGATCGACTCGGTATCCCGTACATCAAGACATTTCGACAATGGTAAAACAAGACCAGCAAAGCCTCCCGCCTGTGCCGACAAATCCCGATAGGAGCTGCACATATCTCGTTCTCGTGGCACACCGGATGAGCAAGACGTCGGGTTGGCATAGACCCTGGTTGCCCAGGCGCCGGACATCGCTCGGTTTGGACCAGCACTTAGACAAGCACCGCCCGGGGCTAAATAAAGATGACCTCGAGAGAGCGACTCCCAAGGGAAAAGATAGGTGGTGGTGAGGCAAATGGTAAAAGGCAATGTTGGGCCTTGCTGGACAAGTTTTATTCAAAGCGAACTGTCGGGGGTCCCATAAATCACCCGACCGCGTAGGGGCAAAATCCGGGAACATAACACCGGTATGACGGAAACTAGGGCGGCAAGAGTGGAACAAAACACTGTGCATAAGGCCGAGCCTTCCACCCTTTACCAAGTATATAGATGCATTAATAATATAAGAGATATTGTGATATCCCAACATAAACCCTGTCCACCATGGAGAAATCTTCAACTTCACCTGCAACTAGCAACGCTATAAGAGGGGTTGAGCAAAAGCGGGAACATAGCCAAACAACGGTTTGCATAGGAATGGTGTCAAAGGTTAGAGGTTCATGGCATTATGGGATGGCTGGACAAACAGGTAATAGGTAGCGCAGCATAGCGAAAGAACGAGGCAACTAGCATAGCAATGATAGTAGTGAGATCCAGGGTAGCGGTCATCTTGCCTGAAATCCCGCAAGGAAGAAGAACGAGTCCATGAAGAAGACAAGCGGACGTAGTCGAACGAATCCTCACAACTCCGGAACGAAACCGAAGCTAACGAGAGAAACAAACCGGAAAGAAGCAAACAACATAGTAAACAACCATCACATAAGCATGGCATGATGCACAATCAAGTATGATGCATGTCCGGTTTAAAGAGGCATGGCATGGCATGGCAAAGTGCAACAAACAACACTACAAATTAGTGGAGCTCAATATGCAACGAGTTGCATATTAACGAACACCACATCAATTATTTAGTTCACTCCGCTTAGGTACACAACAATGTTAAATGTTGTTAAACATGGCAAGGGGTGAAGCATATGGAAACTAACTATTTAAGCAAGTTTAAATGAGGCCGGAAGAATAAACAACAATTTCGGAAAATCCTCATGTGCATATTTTAGATTCGGTACTGTTCTGTCCTAAAGCATATTTTATGGTTGTTAAACAGGAAAATAAAGTGGACCATGTTAATCTAGGCATTTTTCCACCCCAAATACATATAAAGTTTATTAAAATCGGAGTTACGGTTATTTAGTTATGAAATAAATCATTTTAGCATGGCATTTAAGCAAATAAATGCAAACAGCAACTTAAACAATTTAAACATGGATGAAAATGGCATATTATGAAACTAGATGAAAAACTAAGCATTTTACATATAAAGTTTGTTTTAATCCGATGCACCGTTAATGAGTTTTTATATGCATGAAGATGAGGGGTTTTTCTATAAAACTATTAAATCACTGGATAAATGTTAAAATCGTAGTGCAGGGAAAAAAACTACGCGGGCCGAATCTGCAGCTTGGCCCAACAAGAGAAAAAAAAGGAGGGGCGCTGGGGCTTCTCACCAGGCCTCTTGGGCCGGTCGGTGGAGCTGCGGATTGGAGAGGCCGGCGGGAACTGGGCCTTGGCTTCGGCTGGGCCACGGGGAGAAGCTGGGCCGTGGCCCACGTGGCCGCGGTCAACGGGCACGACGGCTAGATCGGGCTCCTCCCGATCCGGTCTGGACGACGAGCAGCGGCGCTCCCCGGCGAGAGCGGCGCGGCGCCGGGTGGTGGATGGAGCCGGGGACGACAGCGCTGGGCGGAGGCCGGTGGATCCGCGGCTGCGGGATCCGTTCCCGGGGTCAGCGGGACCCTACGACGCCGGTGACGGGGAGATCGGGAGCTCGGGCTCCATGGCCTTCCATGGCGCGACGAGGACGGAACCAAGGCGGCGGTGAGGTGCGTGGCCGAGGGCGGCGGGGCGAGGCGCGGGCGCGGCGGGCGGCGGGCGGCAGGAGCTCCGGCGAGGTCCGGCGAAGCGGGCGCGGCGACGCGCATGGGGAAGCGGGCGGCGCTGGATCGAGGGGCTGCTCCCTCGAGCGGTTTAGGGAGCGGGAACCGCGGCGGGCGCTGGCTCCTCCGGTCAGATCCGCCCGAGGCGGGCTCGGGCGCGGCCTGTGGGGCTGGCGGCGGAGGGAGGAGTCCAGGCGCGTGGCGGACTGGTTGGCTGCGGGCGCGAGGATGGCGGCGGCCGTCTGCGGTGGCGCTAAGTGGCGAGCAGGGGCTGGAGGGGCGCGGAAATGGAGGGAGGAGGCGCTGATTTCGAGGAAGGAGGCGGCTGGGAGGTAGGGGAAGGCTAGGTATGTCCAAAATGGCCTAGGGGTTGATTATATAGAGTAGGTGGCTAGGGTTTGGGGTTAGGAGGGTTTGGGACCCTCGGATTGCGATCGGGCGGTTCCGGACGCGAGGAGAGGCAGGCTGGGCCTAGGAGGGATTAGTGGGCTGTGAGGAGAGAGGTTTGGGCTGAGGGAGAGGAGAGAATGCAGCTCGGCAATCTGCTTCCGGAGACCAAAACGTCCGACGATTAAACCGACTATATTGCGGTTGTAGGTTTAACGGTTGGGCAGCCAAACGGACTCGAATGCGATTTAAACTTGACAAGCGCCTGTCTACACTATAATAAGACCGCCGACAAGTTGCAACCCATTCCGAGAACAATTTTATGCCACTTATAAAATAATAGTTCGGAGGTGCAGCAAGGCAAGCAAGCTCTTGAGTGTGGTCGGGCTCAGAACGGACAACGGAGAGAACAAAGAGACCGGGACAGATGCAAGTTTTGAAAACATGATGATGCAATGCGGATGATGCTATGAGATGAGATGCATAACAAGAACAAAATGCAAAACAACAGACAAAAACCCAACCGCGGAGAAAACAATATATCGCATCTCCGGAAAAAGGCAGGAGTAGGAGTTACGAATATGGAAAGCTACATCCGGGGCGTTACAACACTCCACCACTACGAGAGGATCTCGTCCCAAGATCTAGGATGGCACCGGAGGGAAAACGGAAGAGGAAGAGAAGAGGTAAAACTAAGTTGCTTCTTTGACGAACGAGTGAAACCACGAACCTTGAGAGGTTGAGCAATTTAAAAGAAAGAGTACAACAGAGATGAACGAGTTGCAAACAATCCGTTAGAAAAGAGGAAGAAGGAACATTACGAGAGCTTGAAGGTTGCAAATACATGAATCAAGAGTTTAATGGACTAGATAGAATTTGAAACCACTCCGGTTAAAACAAGATGAGAGAGGAAGAAAGATTGAAATAATTTGGGCAGCACTCCGACTGTAAATGGACGGAGTTGAACATGAATTTGACAAGATGAGAGGATACATGATGAAATCAACAACACACTGCCTCCGGAATTTAAAGAATGGCACAAGGGGTAAGAAACATTACAAACAGCACTCCGGTTGAGAAGGAAGGCAAAACTTGATAAGATGAGAGAACTCGAATGAAAACACGACACTCCGGTTAAATGGATAAGCATGAAAAGAACATGATCTCCAAAATGATATAATGGGTCAAAGAAAACATCACAATGCCTCCGGAAGAAAGAATAGAAGATAGATCATTGGGATAACAGAATGGAGAAGAAAATGACATCTTCTGCCACAATTGAATTTGGAAAGCATCCTTGCAAAGAAGAATTGAACGGAGTTGTTGGAAAATCAACAACGAGAAGCACAAGCTTGTTGTGGGCTTATGGCAAACATCTGAAAATGATGAGGTGACAACCGGCCACTAATGCAAACCATTGATTTGATTGAGAGCACCAAGGAGATGAAAACTTCTTCACCGAGAGGATAGGAGAAAACTCGGATCATTGATATGCACCACAAAAAGCAACATCCCTTAAGGAAAGGCTTTAGGTGAAATCTGACACAAGATAACTCCAACAAAGGGATTGATGGATTTAAAATACCTCATTCCGGACAACAATCATGAAACATGAATGGAAATTGTCAAGAATGATATAACACCATCTCAAAAGATAAGATAAAAGGAATTGCACTCCGGATTACCATATGAAGAAAGCTTGAGCTTCTTAGGAAAGAATCTCGATGAAAACTTTGAGAAGGGAATTAAATTCTTGATGAACCATCATGTAGAACCTCCATGAAGAACTCCGTACACAAAAGGAATGAAAAGAAAGAGAAATTGAAAACACAAGGTGAATCCTTGCAATGATTTAGAATGAGCTTCGCGACGAGATAATGCGGAAAACTTGGAACTCCGGAAAAAGAATAGATGAAACACTAGAACCGAGAATTATGATATGATGACCAACTCCGGAAAGAAAGATGAATCACTTATAAACAAGAATAAGAATTATGTTATGCATATCCTTCATCAATTAAATTGATGACAATCAACGGATTTGGCATACTACTTATTCCCGTAGAAAGGATTAAAAGAGATATATCAAAACTTGAGAAGGTCTTCAACGAACCACCGGTAGGATTGGAACAACAAATGAATTGATATGATGAACAAGGAAGAGAGATCTTGAAAGAACCACCGTAAGAATTGAAAATGACAGTAGCAAAGGCACCATTCACTGGGAAGAATTGGAAAACGAATGAAGATACTTGAGGGGATTTAGATCCAAGTGAACGCAGAGATCATGAGCTGATTAGAGGATATTTGAACAATGCACCGGTAAGATTTGGAGAACGAGAGCTGAACGCTGAGAATTAAGAATTATGACATGATGACCTTCGGAGGAAAGAAGTGGAAACAACTCATGAGATGCTCCGAATGGGTGAAAAGAATTCTCACAATCGAAAACAATTATGAGAGGATGGCAACAAGCTAGCACCATGAATCTTGAAGAGAATAGAGCAAGATTAAAGAGAAACTCTTCTTCGGTCTTCAAATGATGAGAATGACAACGAGAAACACCACCCAGAATTATTGAGGCACACCGGAAGAATCAAAAGCGAAGAGGTTGAGCCAACTATGAAAAGAATTCCAAAGATCTTGGAGAAAAGCATTTGACTGATGATAACTCATTCTTACGTCAAACTTGGAGAAGAATTTAGGATAGCTCCGGAATAATTAGAAGAGTCAGGTAAGATCCTGGGAAAACACCTGTGGGTTAGGGCCCACTCAAAAGAATACCGTTGAAAGGATTTAAAAGAGATGTTGCACCGGTTGAATTAAATGACTTGAATGAGATACGAATCTCGAAAGAGCTCGAACGAATGCAGAGTGGAAACACGAATCTTCGAGATATCTTGAGCACTCCGGAATAACAAATAGCGAGAAGAAGAATGATAATGAGGTGCACCGTATGAGAAGACATTGAAATGAGGAAAAGGTATGATCAACAAAACTTGACTTGAATCCATCAAGAAGGGAAAAGAATGAGGAATGACGAACTAGAAGAACATCTTCTTGAGAACCACCGGTAAGAACATTGATGTAAAAGAATGGAGAAACTTCACAAAAAATAAAAGGATACTTGGTAAAGAAATCTGTGTCCTCGAAGAAAAGGGTGGAGGGTGGGAAAACAAAGGCAATTTGGGGAAGATGGAACAAACACCATTGAGAAGAAATGATAATTGGTCTTGCTGATGGGGAGAATGATGGAATCATCTCAAGAGAAGCGCACCGGTTGGAAAAGGATTAACATGACAACCTCAATGATCAAAAGGACTAGTATTCACATAGCAATATGAGAACACCGCTTAGGAAAGGTATGGATTCAACATATGACTTTGAAGCAACTCAATACCACAATTAAAACAAAACAAAGGATTTGGCTTGCGAATAAGCGGAACAAACATATGATAGAGATTTCGTCCAAGTTTTCGTGGTGGGGCCTACACGGGCTCAATCAGACAAGCACCATCATGTACAAGGCAAAGGCACATGACATACGAAGCGCCCCCAGTCGGCATAGCCAAGGACTCTTTAAGACACAACGAGACCATCAGAAATCAACCGTGAATAGGCGGACCACTAGACGCCGAACCCCAATTTCATATCATACATCCGCCGAAAGATATTCTAGGAGCTACTTGAATTCCCACCTATAAAACTCCCAAACTTTCTCGTTATGCAACTGGTGTTGGGGATACAGGGAGCAATATATCTCACCCAAACTAACAATCCCTACATCCATTGTATCCATCCGTCAACACATAACCAAGAAACCTTCGAAATCGTCTACCTCAACCTTCAAAAGCATCCGTTATACGAAGTCATGGCAATACTCCCGTACTCACCTCAAGATCGGGTTAGCGGGTTATCTCACCAACAACCGCATAAAAGAGATTTTCGATGTCGGCGTATTAAACTCGGGTATTCCGAATCTGCAACGATAAAATTATGACGACAACACCTCGGAGCTCAACTCCCCGGGACACTGCCACAACCCCTAAATGACAGGAGGCACCAAGACAATGTTGTCATCATAAAACCATCGGAACGATTCTAAGATACCCGCGTGATCCTAAAAAAAATTTTTTAGTGAAATTTGAGAAGAGAAGAGTCAAAACTCTACGTCAGGATACCTCACCAGAAGTTCGAAGGGACTGGGGAGTAAAAAGAATCCTAAACTCTCCGATATATAATTCCTAAATGACTCAAAACATTTTTTTCTAGACACAACTCGGCCGCTACAAACGATCAAGCAGTGGGGCTCCTAAGGTCGGGGAAGGCTCTGATTACCAACTTGTAACGCCCTCGATGCGGCTATATCTCCCACGTGTCGAAGCACGACTTAGAGGCATAACCGCATTGAAAGCATTGTCGCAAGTGAGGTAATCTTCACACAACCCATGTAATACATAAGGGAAAGAGATACATAGTTGGCTTACAATCGCCACTTCACACAATTACATGAATAAAGCATTACATCATCCAGATACAATCAAGGTCCGACTACGGAACCAAAATAAAGGAAGAACCCCAAATGCATAAAGGACCTCGATCGACCCCAAACGGGCTCCACTCATGAACAACTAGAACGAAACAACTCAAAGGGCAAGGTCTTCATCGAGCTCCTCCTTGAGCTGGATTGCGCCACCGCTTTCGTAACATAGGCACCGCAAACTGGTTTTGAAGTATCCGTGAGCCACGAGGACTCGGCAATCCCATTACCATGGGTATCAAGACTAGCAAAGCTTAATGGGAAAGGAAGGGTAAAGTGGTGAGGTTGCAGCAGCGACTAAGAAAGTATGGTGGCTAACCAACGCAAATGAGAGCGAGAAGAGAAACAAGCGGAACGGTCGTGAAGTTAGCAATGATCAAGAGGTGATCCTGAACACCTACTTACGTCAAACATAACCCAGAAACCGTGTTCACTTCCCGGACTCCGCCGAGAAGAGACCATCACGGCTACACACTCGGTTGATGCGTTTTATTTCGGATCAAGTGTCAAGTTGTCTACAACCGGACATTAACAAATTCCCATCTGCCACATAACCGCGGGCACGGCTCTCGAAAGTTTAAACCCTGCAGGGGTGTCCCAACTTAGCCCATGACAAGCTCTCGCGATCATCGAAGGAATAGACCTTCACCCGAGACACACCGATCGACTCGTATCCCGTACATCAAGACATTTCGACAATGGTAAAACAAGACTAGCAAAGCCTCCCGCCGTGCCGACAAATCCCGATAGGAGCTGCACATATCTCGCTCGTGGCACACCGGATGAGCAAGACGTCGGGTTGGCATAGACCCTGGTTGCCTGTGGGGCGCCGGACATCGCTCGGTTTGGACCAGCACTTAGACAAGCACCGCCCGGGGCTAAATAAAGATGACCCTCGAGAGAGCGACTCCCAAGGGAAAAGATAGGTGGTGGTGAGGCAAATGGTAAAAGGCAATGTTGGGCCTTCTTTGGACAAGTTTTATTCAAAGCGAACGTCGGGGGTCCCATAAATCACCCGACCGCGTAAGGGACGCAAAATCCGGGAACATAACACCGGTATGACGGAAACTAGGGCGGCAAGAGTGGAACAAAACACCTGGCATAAGGCCGAGCCTTCCACCCTTTACCAAGTATATAGATGCATTAATAATATAAGAGATATTGTGATATCCCAACATAAACCCTGTCCACCATGGAGAAATCTTCAACTTCACCGCAACTAGCAACGCTATAAGAGGGGTTGAGCAAAAGCGGAACATAGCCAAACAACGGTTTGCATAGGAATGGTGTCAAAGGTTAGAGGTTCATGGCATTATGGGATGGCTGGACAAACAGTAATAGGTAGCGCAGCATAGCGAAGAACGAGGCAACTAGCATAGCAATGATAGTAGTGAGATCCAGGTAGCGGTCATCTTGCCTGAAATCCCGCAAGGAAGAAGAACGAGTCCATGAAGAAGACAAGCGGACGTAGTCGAACGAATCCTCACAACTCCGAACGAAACCGGTTAACGAGAGAAACAAACCGAAAGAAGCAAACAACATAGTAAACAACCATCACATAAGCATGGCATGATGCACAATCAAGTATGATGCATGTCCGGTTTAAAGAGGCATGGCATGGCATGGCAAAGTGCAACAAACAACACTACAAATTAAGTGGAGCTCAATATGCAACGAGTTGCATATTGACGGAACACCACATCAATTATTTAGTTCACTCCCGTTTAGGTACACAACAATGTTAAATGTTGTTAAACATGGCAAGGGGTGAAGCATATGGAAACTAACTATTTAAGCAAGTTTAAATGAGGCCGGAAGAATAAACAACAATTTCGGAAAATCCTCATGTGCATATTTTAGATTCGGTACTGTTCTGTCCTAAAGCATATTTTATGGTTGTTAAACAGGAAAATAAAGTGGACCATGTTAATCTAGGCATTTTCCACCCCAAATACATATAAAGTTTATTAAAATCGGAGTTACGGTTATTTAGTTATGAAATAAATCATTTTAGCATGGCATTTAAGCAAATAAATGCAAACAGCAACTTAAACAATTTAAACATGGATGAAAATGGCATATTATGAAACTAGATGAAAAACTAAGCATTTTACATATAAAGTTTGTTTTAATCCGATGCACCGTTAATGAGTTTTTATATGCATGAAGATGAGGGGTTTTTCTATAAAACTATTAAATCACTGGATAAATGTTAAAATCAGAAAGGTGAAAAAAACTACGCGGCCGAATCTGCAGCTTGGCCCAACAAGAAAAAAAAAAGGAGGGGCTGGGCTTCTCACCAGCCTCTTGGGCCGGTCGGTGGAGCTGCGGATTGGAGAGGCCATGAGGCGGGCCTTGGCTTCGGCCGGGCCACGGGAGAGGCTGGGCCGTGGCCCACGGGTCATGTCAACGGCACGACGGCTAGATCGGGCTCCTCCCGATCCGGTTCGACGACGAAGCGGCGGCGCTCTCGGCGAGAGCGGGCTTGGCGCCGGTGGTGGATGGAGCCGGGACGACAAGGCTGGCGGAGGTTGTGGATCCGCTGGCTGCGGGATCCGCTCTCGGTCGTGGGACCCTACGACGCCGTGACGGGAGATCGGGAGCTCGGGCTCCATGGCCTTCCATGGCGCGACGAGGACGGAACCATGGCTGCGGCGAGGTGTGGCCGAGGGCAAGCGGGCGGAGGCGCGGCGCTGCGGGCGGCGGGCGGCAGGAGCTCCGGCGAGGTCCCGGCGAAGCGGCGGGCGGCGGCAGGCAAGGAAGCCGGGCGGCGCTGGATCGAGGGGCTGCCTCGAGCGGTTGCGGGAGCGGGAACCGCGGCGGGCGCTGGCTCCTCCGGGTTCAGATCCGCCCGAGGCGGGCTGGGGCGCGGCCTGTGGGGCTGGCGGCGGAGGGAGGAGTCCAGGCGGCGTGGCGGACCTGGTTGGCTCATGGGCGCGAGGATGGCGCGCGGCCGTCAGGCGGTGGCGCCAAGTGGCGAAAGGGGCTGGAGGGCGCGAAATGGAGGGAGGAGGCGCTGATTTCGAGGAAGGAGGCGGCTGGGAGGTAGGGGAAGGCTAGGTATGTCCAAAAATGGCCTAGGGGTTGATTATATAGAGTAGGTGGCTAGGGTTTGGGGGTTAGGAGGGGTTTCGGGACCCTCGGATTGCGATCGGGCGGTTCCGGACGCGAGGAGAGGCAGGCTGGGCCTAGGAGGGATTAGTGGGCTGTGAGGGAGAGAGGTTTGGGCTGAGGGGAGAGGAGAGAAATGCAGCCCGGCAACTGTTTCCGGAGACCGAAAACGTCCGACGATTAAACCGACTATATTGCGGTTGTAGGTTTAACGGTTGGGCAGCCAAACGGACTCCGAATGCGACGAAACTTGACAAGCGCTCTGTCTACACTATAATAAGACCGCTCGACAAGTTGCAACCCATTCCGAGAACAATTTTATGCCACTTATAAAATAATAGTTCGGAGGTGCAGGGCTGCGTCTTGAGTGTGGTCGGGCTCGTAATGCATAACGGAGAGAACAAAGAGACCGGACGGATGCAAGTTTTGAAAACATGATGATGCAATGCGGATGATGCTATGAGATGAGATGCATAACAAGAACAAAATGCAAAACAACAGACAAAAACCCAACCGCGGAGAAAACAATATATCGCATCTCCGGAAAAAGGCAGGAGTAGGAGTTACGAATATGGAAAGCTACATCCGGGGCGTTACAGGACGGGAGTATTATCTTTGCAGCTTATAGATGCATCTTCAATTGCAACGATGCTCTGGAGGCTGAGATCCATGCATTAATGCAAGGTATGGCATTGGCGATCCAACATTCGGCAGATCCGGTGATTGTTCAATCCGACTCTCGGAAGCTCTTCGCTCGTTGACAGGGATAGTTTATCACGCTCCGCTTATGGTCACCTAGTTGCTGAGATCCATCGTCTTATGGGTGTAAGGGTGTTTATTCCGTCGAAGATCACTAGAGCTCAGAATAGGGTTGCAGATCGGCTGGCATCTTATAGCCGTACGGAGTATACTACTGCGGTATGGCTTGGTAGGAGTCCACCCTGTGTGGAGGAACTTGTGCCACTTGATTGTATCCCTGTCATTATGGAATAAAACCCTTTTACCCTCGCAAAAAAACACAAGTCATCGCCGCGGAATTCGGATAAGAACGGCCATATGGCTTCGGAAGCTGAACAGTTTTTTATTTTTATTTGTAAAAAAGAAGCGGAACAATTTTCTGTTGGGAAAAGGGTGGAGTACCCTTCACGTAGAGTAACCATTATTAAACCGTGCCCACTTTTTTTTCAAGAGTACGCAATTGCGTACCGTAGTTTTATAGATGAAGGAGAAACAAGATTTACAAGATTCCGTACGACAATGCGAACATCGTCGTGGGGCACCCACTCCACGCGGCCATCTAGTCTACTATCTCACAAAACGTTGCAAACCTCCTACTCCGCTAGCCACTAAGTTCCACTCTCTAAGCTCCTCTAAGATAACACCAGCTAGGTCTTTAGCCGCCAATTGCTGCTCTCTTCTGTTGAAAACTCTGGTGTTTCTTTGCTTCCATAACGCCCACGCCGTGCATATGACCAGACTATCGAACCCGCGCTTCTCCTTGCCATGATAGCTTCTCCGCTTCCGAAGCCACCATTCCACAATCGTGTCCTCCGTTGATGGGGCCTCGGTTGGCAACTTCAGCCTGTCCATGCACGTGGACCAGACTTCTTGGGCATACACACAGCGAGCCAGGATGTGCTCCACATTATCTTCCTCTTGCAGACAGGTAAAGCAAGGCGAGGGGAGCTCTTGCAATCCATGTCGAGCTCTCCGATCCGAAGTCCGGATCCTCTGCTGCCATGGTGGACATTTAAGGACCGCTAAGCATCCCTAGAGTTTAGCTGCGTATCAGTTACGACTAGGGTTGCAAGAAAAGCTCGAGCCTCATGAGCCGCTCGAGATCGACTCGTTTTTTGACTCGACTCGAGATCGACTCGAAAAGAAACGAGCTGAGTTTGAACACTTTATGGAGATTGATCGGAAAACGAGCCGATCTTGAGCCAATGTTGGCTCGCTCAATTTTAGCTCGATAGCTTGACAAAATATCATTATGTTAACTGATTATGCCATATATTAAATGAAAATAAGATAATTTATTATCATATATGTTGTCCATAATTTTTCTCCTTTTTATTTGCCAACGAACATGGAAACTTAATTAAGTGCAGATAAAATTTAGGCCTAATTATGGCACGTGTCGACGTGTTAAATATCCTATATTTTTGGCAAAGGTTCCCAGCATATTTACCTTAATTTTTGTTTTTTTCATCCATAGATTTATAATTTTTACCATCTCATTTAGCTCGAAACTAGCTCGAGATCGACTCGAGATTGTTACAAGCTGAGCACAAGTCATGTTCTACAGCTCGGTCATGAGCTTCACTCAGTCTGAGCTCGCTCGAATTTTCATATGAGTTGAGCTGAGCCAACTCCAACTCGCTCGAGCTCGACTCGTTTGCAGCCCTAGTTACGACCACGAGCGTGCCTGGACACCTTTTTTAATCAAAGAAGGGCTTGCCCCTT
Organism: Aegilops speltoides; assembly: GCA_021437245.1. Classification (NCBI taxonomy): domain Eukaryota; kingdom Viridiplantae; phylum Streptophyta; class Magnoliopsida; order Poales; family Poaceae; genus Aegilops; species Aegilops speltoides. Next base: position 415,044,129 of record CM038141.1, on the reverse strand, counting down.
CCGATTTTCATTACTGAAAACCACCACGATTCACAGAAGTTCAGAACAACTCCAGCCTAACACGAAGAACTAAAAGCTATCAAATTGAAACCAAAACACCACAAAAGGCCAATATAGGCCAAACAACCCCGCTAGAACCCAGCATTTTCGCAGCCGAAGACACAATCCACAGTCTAAACCGATCATTACATCAAAATAAAACCAGGAACTAAAGGAAGCCCAGCATCAGCTAGGACAAACAGCAACGCCAGGGTCATCACAACAAGAGTTTCTTCATTCCAGTCTAGCAACGTTGATCCTCCACCCCTGCCTGGCTATGAACACCTCACTTGCTACCCGTTCTAGCACTCTTGCTCCCAGCTCCAGCATTTTTTTTGACGGCTCCTTTATCTGCAGCATAGACCAGTCAATTAACCATCTACACATCATTTTGATAATATAGAAAGTGAAAGAACATGCGGCGCCCCCATGTTTGGTTTTGGTAATTGATGACAATCTCTATGGACTAATGGTTGCCTTGAGTTATATTTGAAGGGTTTTCCATAGGCTTTTCTTGGAGTCCATTCGTTGGTTTCAAGGAGAGTTTGTGATGACCACCGTGCTATTAAGGAATTATCCAAAGATTGGTCATGTGAGTGTTGAGCTTATTGCAAGCATGTCTTGAAGAAAAAGATTGTGTGATCATTCATGTCTACCTTCAAGGCATCATTCAAATGAAGAGAGTTGGAAAGATTCAACACACAAAGCGCACAAGATGTATCGAGGGATCAAGTGATCCCATGGTATGGTAAGCATTATCCATTACGCTTTGTGTGCTAACCCATGGTCTTCGTGAGAGTTCTTTGTGGGGTTAGGTTGCGGTGTGCAAGTTCAAGTGATGCATCACGAAGAGATCAAATGCTTGAACCTTGCCGTCCATTGTGGTGACAATGGACTTGTGAAGATGAGCGGAAGAGTGTCTCACCCATAGTGGAGTATGGGGGAGCAATCAACTAGTCTTCATCGAGCCAACGCAATCAAGAAGGGTGGTCCGTCTTGAGGAGGAGTAGATCGTCATCATCTAGCTCAAGTGGACTTTGTGCAAGGCAAAGGTTTGCCCTTGGTAGGTTTTCTATTTTACCGGTCTCATGGTAGTTGTGGGAGACCGGGTTATAGGATCGATTGTCGTACTATCAAGGGGGGCTCTCGATAGGTTGCTTGATCGTATCGTTCGTAGAGAGCTCAAACCATTGCATCCTTGCATCATCCTTATTGGTTCTTGTTTGGTTCTTCTCCTTGTGAGATTTGGAGCTTTTGGTCATTTTCATGACAAGCTCGAGTTCATCGAAAACGGAGTTTACATGCATCTTCTATGATGTTTTCGATGTTGGAGGCTCTGCCGGTTCTTCTCTGTTGGAGGTTTCTCTCCTCTCTTGTTAGGCATACCTCCCCTGTCGCTGTTTTGATGCTACTCGTCTTCCTCTATCCAACAAGCTTGAGTTTGCTCAATTCGGAGCTCATTTGCAGAAGTTATGGCAGTTCTGGTTTTTAGTGTTTTCCTCTGTTGTCTTCTCTGCAAAATGAAGGACTCCTAGTGTTGCTGATTTGGGGCATGCGGTAGTACTGCTCTCCGGAGCGGTAGTACCGCAGGCCCTCGCGGTAGTACCGCTCTGTGGGAGCGGTAGTACCGTGGCCTCTGGCCAGGCGCACTGCCGAGCCGTAGTAGGGCGGATGTAATTTTTACATCCGTGCCACGCTGTAGTAATACCGCGCAAGCGCCGTAGTACCGTGGGCTCGCCAGCTTAGCAGCATGAGCGAGTAGGGCGGATGTAATTTTTACATCCGCGCCCTACTACACGGTAGTACCGCCTTCGTGTCTGCGGTAGTACCGCGTCGGAGTTTTATGAGGTCCTTCCTCAGCGGAAGTAGGTACGAAGTAATTTTTACGTCCGTGCCTTCTCCGCGCCTAGTGTTGCTGCCTTATGGTAGTACCGTAGGGCGCGCGGTAGTACCGCCCGGCGGTTCTATCGCTCGTTGCCCTGTGCAACAGGCCTTCATCTGGCCAGAGCTGCACATGCGGTAGTACCGCAACCTGCAGCGGTAGTACCGCGGCCAACGGGCTGAGTGAGGGGATAACGGTTGGATTTTCTCCCCTCCTATAAAAGGGGGTCTTCTTCCCCATTGGGACTTTATCCTTTGAGCTTGTTCTTGCCCCCATTGTTGACCTTCTCCGAGCTTGCTAACTCTCAATCCCTCCATGGATTCTTGCTAGTTTTTGAGGGAAAAGAGAGAGGAGATCTAGATCCACGTTTCCACCAATCACTTTCTCCTCTTAGTGAGGGGAACCCCTTGGATCTAGATCTTGGAGTTCTTCGTGTTCTTCTTTCGTTCTTCCTCTCATTTTCCTCCCTAGCATTAGTTTCTTTGGTGGGATTTGGGAGAGAAGGACTTGGGCACTCCGTGTGCCCTTGCCGTTGCATTTGGTGCATAGGTTTGAGTTCTCCACACGATACGTGGAAGTTACAAGTTGAGAAGCTTATTACTCTTGGGTGCTTGGTGCCCTTGAGCTTGTTTATCTTGGGTGCTTGGGCCCCCTAGTCGGTTGGTGGTGTTCGGAGCTCAATCATTGTGGTGTAAAGCTCCAGGCAAGCGTCGGGGTCTCCAATTAGGTTGTGGAGATCGCCCCGAGCATTTTGACGGGTACCAGTGACCGCCCCCAAGGGTTGCCAAAGTGTACGGGTTCGGTGACCACCCCCAAGGGTCGCCATTTGTACGGGTTCAGTGACCGCCCTCAAGGGTCCCTTAGTGGAATCACGGCATCTTGCATTGTGCGAGGGCGTTAGGAGATTACGGTGGCCCTAGTGGCTTCTTGGGGAGCATTGTGCTTCCACACCGCTCCAAACGGAGATTAGCATCCGCAAGGGTGTGAACTTCGGGATACATCGTCGTCTCCTCGTGCCTCGATTATCTCTTACCCGAGCCCTTTACTTATGCACTTTACTTTGTGATAGCCATATTGTTCTTTGTCATATATCTTGCTATCTCATAGTTGTTTATCTTGCTTAGCATAAGCTGTTGGTGCATATAGGTGAGCCTAGTTGCTTTAGGTTTTGTACTTGACAAATTAACCGTTAGGTTTATTCCGCATTTGTTCAAGCCTAAACCGTAATTATTTTAAAACGCCTATTCACCCCCCCCCCCTCTAGGCGACATCCACGATCTTTCAGAAAGGATCATTTATCCTTTTCTTTTCGAATATAATCGCATTTCTGCTTTTCCAGAGTGCCCAAAACAGGGCTGAAACCCCAACCATAACCATTTTCTTATCCTCTTTATTAAATTTCCTAATCCAATCTCCAAAATAGTCTTTCACATTTAGAGGAACAGTTTTTAAACCACACACACATCTAACCAAACTCCACAACAACGAAGCTGCAGGGCAAGAAAATAACAAGTGATCAATTGATTCATCTTTCCCACAAAGAACACATTCCTTCCCTCCTTTCCAACCTTTTTTAATAATCCCTAGTCAGGATACTTTTTTTGTTAACTAACCATAAGAAAACTTTTAACTTTGCAGGTACCTTAATTTTCCATAAGTATTTTTGTGGGAATTTCACCCCTATGGTAATATTTTCCTATAGAGGGACCCCACAGAAAACTTATGGTCAGTAGTGAGGGTCCAGAAAACTTTATCTGCCCCTTCTTGCAGAGGTACTTCTTCACATCTTTTTTAAGGCAATTCCATAACCCAAGAGTCTCCCCATACAAGGTTCTTCTGAATTTGAACCCATGCCACCCCTTTTGTATGGCCTCTTCCACAGTTATATTGTGATCAAAACATATGTCATACAGTCTAGGATAGGCATCTCTCAAAGGTTTATCATCAACCCAGGCATCTTCCCAGAACCTAGTGTTTCTCCCATTTCCCACCTCTTTTTTAACAAATTTGTAGAAGATCTCTTTGATTTTCAACAGATTAGCCTAGAATTGGGAGTCTCCAGGTTTCTTACTAACTAATACTAGACAACCACCTTTTCTGTACTTTTCATCCAGTACATCCTGCCAGAGACCTTTTTCTGTCTCCATTTTCCAAAACCACTTAGCAAGTAGTGCAATATTCATTATTTCCAAATTGAGTATCCCTAAACCACCTACCTCCTTAGGCAGACATCATTCTTCCCATTTTACCAGGTGATATTTTTTAATATTTTCATCTTCCTGCCCAACCAACTTAGCCCTGAAGAAATCTGCTTTTTTGATAACCCCTTTGGGAACATCATAGAAGGACATCATGAATAAGGGTATATTGGTCAAGCATGCTTGCGCCAAAGTAATTCTGCCAGCAACGGAACCCAGTAGCTTCCCTTGCCAACACCCACATCTCATTTCAATTTTATCAGTCACACAATCCCAATGTGTGTTTCTAATTCTAGTTTCTGACACAGGCATTCCTAGGTATCTAATAGGTAGTTCCCCCATTTTACATGTCAGAATTTCTTGATATATCATTTGTTTCTCTTTGGCCTTGCCAAACAACAGCAATTCACTTTCGTGAAAATTAATTTTGAGCCCAGACATTTGTTCAAAAGCTCCTAAAATGAATTTGAGGTTTTTTACACTTTCCACCTCATCTTTAATCAGGAATATGGTGTCATCAGCATATTGTAGCATATTTATCTCCTTATCCTCTCCTTTATTCAATACCCCTTTAAAAATATCATGTTTCAGAGCATTATTCATTAGAATGGCCAAGGCATCAGCAGCCAGATCAAAAAGTAGAGGTGACATAACATCTCCTTGTCTCAGACCTTTAAAAGTTTTAAAATATGGACCAATTTCATCATTTACTCTGACTCCAACATGTCCCCTCTCATAGTCTCCATTACCCAGTCACACCACTTATCAAGAAATCCTTTCAAATTCAACATTTGAATCACAAAGGGCCATTTGATTTTATCATATGCCTTCTCAAAATCTACTTTGAAAATCAAAGCATCTTCTTTATTTTTGTGGAAAGAGTTCAAAGCTTCATGTAGTATAACCACCCCTTCCATTATATATCTACCCTTAATAAAGGCAGTCTAGGTTCTGGAGATGACAGGAGCCACACACCTAGCCAACCTATTCATTGGTACTTTAGTGATGATCTTAAAGCTGACATTTAATAGACAAATGGGTTTAAATTTTTGAATTTGTTTAGCATCACTGGTTTTAGGAACCAAAGTAATTATACCATAATTGAGTCTGGCAATATTATTTCCCTCTTTGCAAAGATATCAACCAGAACTTTCAGATCCCACTTAACCACTTCCCAGAAATCTTGATAACAATCAGTAGGGAACCCATCAGGGCCTGGACTTTTATTTCTTTTCATCCCAAAAACTACCTGATGAATTTCAGTTAGAGAGAAAGGGGCTAATAGCTCCTCTTTATCTTGTGTACCAATTTTGGTCATTTCCATCTCCCTCAGAGAGATAGTAGATTCTTCAGGGTGTCCAAATAATTCTTTGTAGAATTTAGTTATATACTCCATTAGCATATCATCTCCTTCTATAATCCCTTCATCCTGTTCCAGAGAGACAATTCTATTTTTCCTTCTCCTCCCATTCACCTTAGCATGATAATATCTAGTGTCCCCATCCCCATCTTTAATTTCTGTATCTTTATATCTCTGCAACCATTTCATCTCCTCTTGTAACATCACTCTTTTCAATTGAGCTCTACGCTCTTTCTGTTCAGTTCTATCCACAGCAGTTAATCCCATTGTTTCAGCTCTCTTGTCTATTTCATCTAGCTCCCTGATTATATCTAGTTTGATTTTATTATACCAAGCATCCATGTTCTTATTCCAACCTTTTGCTTTCTTTCTCAGTTTTCTCAATCTTAGTTGCCATCTTTCCAAGATATCTCCTATATATCTCTCATTCCAAGTTTTATAGACCAGCTCTTTGAAACCCTCTCTCAAGATCCAAGCATTTTAATATCTGAATGTATATTTATGTTTGTATGCCTCCCCTGTATCTAAGAACAAAGGGGTGTGATCAGAAATTTCTCTAGAAATGCTTATAATATGTTTAGTGGATATTTCTTCTCCCAGGCTAGGCACATTAAAACCGTATCCAGCTTCTCAAAAGTAGGATCTTCCTGGTTATTGGCCCAAGTGTATTACCTCCCATTCAAAGGCAGTTCTCTCAACCCTGCTTGTTCAATGATAGCATTAAACATAAAGGGCCACTGATCATTTAGCATAGATTTGTTTTTTTCCTTCCCATCTCTAATAATGTTGAAATACCCCCCCCCCCCGCCCCCACCAAGCAAGGCAGAGGGTTATCATGATATAATCTTGCAAGCTCAGCAAGAAAGCTAGCTTTTCCTTCCTTCTCAAGATCTCCATATATAAATACCAAATTCGGTGCATTCTAATATTTTTATCAAAAACTAGCACTCTCGAAAAACATTGTCCTTTTTCAATGGACTCAACATCAAACATATCTTTGTTAATCCCCACTAAGATCCCTCCAGACATCCCTCTAGGAGGGTTCCAATACCATTGGTAGTTTTTCCCTCCACATAAATTGTGCAGCTCATTTTTAGTGAAGTCTTGCTTTATGATCTCAGAGATCCCAATAAAGTCCAGCTTCTGATCTATTATCATTTCTCTAATATATCTCTTCTTGTGGTCTTGTCCAATACCCCCGACATTCCAAAAAACCCATCTCATTTTTATTAAATTTAATTTTTATATACTAATAAGAAACTACTTAGTCCTTCTTCCTTTTTTTCTTCTTTGTAGGACCCCAATCCCAACAGTTTGCTTCACACAGTCTAATGCCGGTGAGCCTTTTTTTTACCACTTTTCTTCCCTGAGAGCATTCCTCTCAGTTTCTTAATTTGGTGTTCCTCAATATCAGCATCAGAATATTCAAAATCAGAACATAATCCCTCCACATCTATATCTCCAGTATTTATATATACTGGGATATCCTTTTCTTTCTCTTCTTTCCCCTCATAACCCTCTCTTCCCTTGTCATTGTTCTTTTTTTAATATATTTTGAAAGTATAATTCTCTTCTAGCTATCTCCATCTTATTGATTATCTCTAGGTTTTTGTCAATCATCTCAATAGAACATCCCAGGTCAATTCCCACCAAAGAACTAATATGTAATAAAGAAGCATCAGCAAACACTAAATCAGGATTGTTACCATAGTTATCTCTTTCCTCAGCTCTAATCTTTGCCATCTATTCAATTTTCTGGTCTTCCTTTCCTTTGTTTCTAAGACTTCTTTTGATGTCCACTTCTCTCTCCTCCCCATCTTTTTCCAAGACCTCACTCCCATGTAACTCAACCATTTTTCCCCAAGGTCCCAATTAACTCTTGGCTAGCATTGTAATCAGTAGGCTCATTATATTTCCCAGAATCAGTTTCCTCCTTTTTCTGCTGATTTTCTTTCTCATAGTCCTCAAGATCCATATTGGCTAACTCCATTTCATATTGCTCTCTGTTGGCAGCCTCTTGTATTAGCCTTTGGATTTCTTCTTGCTGTTTTCTGCTCAACTCTTGCATGTCCATTTGGTTATTTTCCAGCTCCTTGATCCTTTTCTCACTTTTAGCCCATAGTGCATTGTTTCTGACTTTGTCTTCCTCCAAGTTTTTTATTTTGCTGAACATGATTTCACTCTTTTTGCCATTTCCTTCTTTCTGCAACCATCTCATTTTGCCACTGCATCATACTTCTTCCATTTGTGATCTCATTTTCTCAATTTCCCATATATCTCCTCACTTTGTTTCAGAGATAAGCACCCCAAAGAAACCCCTTTATATTTTATATCTTCCAGCTTTGTTCTCTTCCTATTTTCCATCTCTTCCTCTCCTACTTCTAGGATATTGTTATTTCACTCTTTCTTTTCTCTTCCTTGTACCAGCCAATTGCCTGGACACCTTGTACACCATGTCCAGCAATGGCGGGCCAACAGTCGCCGTCAAGCTGTTCATCGACAAGGAGAAGAAGAGGGTGATGTTCACGGAATCCGACAAGGACTTCGTGGACATCCTCTTCGGCTTCCTCACGCTGCCCCTCGGCACGATCGTCCGTCTCTTCAACAAGCAGTCCTAGATCGGGTGCCTCGACGAGCTGTACAGGAGCGTGGAGAGCCTCGGGGAAGAGCACTTCCAGATCAGGGATTGCAGGACAATGCTTCTTCGCCCCGTCAATGCCGCGGCGACTCACTGTGACCAGCTTAAGGTCAAAGTGGACGATGCCGATCAGACGGCGATATATGTCTGCCCTTATCATTCGAGCTTTTTCTGTGGTGCACAGTACTTCAGCCTAATCCGTGATGTTAGTTGCAAGTGTGGCAGCATCATGAGAGACATTAGGAGATGGCCACAGAATTCTCCTGAAGCTACTGAAGGCAGTGCTGATGTTAGTTCCAAGTTCATCGCCACAGATGCTCTCCAAGTTGCTCCTTCCTCTACAACTCTCATGTTTTCTCTGATCCACAAGCTTGGGCTGCAGGAACCACTGAATATCAAGGAGGAGGTGCTCCAACTCAATTCCAATAAGGTCTGTCTCTCTAGCTTGATTTTTTATTTTATTTTATAGGTATCTATAGTGCAAATTGGAGAAGGAATTCCCCTACCAATGACGGTTATATTGCATTTCATCTAGATAATTAGCTTGCTTAAGAGGACGCTGCTGTCTAAGCAACCTTTGACTGGCCTATATTTCGATGTCGCTATTGCGCTGAATTGGGCGAGTTTTTATCGGCTTCCTGAGAAACTGTTAACAACACAAGCAAATGAGGCTAATTCCAAGTTCCAACCTATAAAGATAAGGCTTGTTCAGGCAAGGGATGATTCCTCGGTGTTGTATGCTGAAGTCAAGCAAGACCTGGTTGATCTTCTGTTTGGCCTCCTCTGCATTCCTATTGGGTCTGTAATGAAGACTTACGGTCAATTGTCACCAGACGGATGTCTTCATAATATCTACAACAGTGTGAATGTAGCTGGTTGTGTCAAACAAGAATGCAAAAGCTTGCTTCTATCCCCAAAGCTGCCCCCTTTCTTTGGGTGCAGCAACAACGTGCTCCAAGTTGAAGAACTATATCCAAGAACGCATCATTCTCCTCTGAATTATCTCAGCAAGCTGAATCCAAAATCCCCAGGGCCAATAGCTTCTGTGCGACGTTTTTGAGGTGAATTGGCAAGAGTGCAACGTTGTTCGAGCGAATGGCTGTGGTGCGACACATTTGAGCGTATAAATAGCCTAGGGCCACATGGGGTGTTAAATGTGGTTAAATTGGTCGTCAACCAAGCCCGCCCGTTTATGTTAGGACCTGTGGGTCCAACTTAATTGTTCCTCAAAATAGCTGACCGTGCCCTGCCACCGACTGTGCCGGGCCCGCCACTCTGCCCCCCTTCTTCTCCGGTGGCGGCGGATCTTGCGTTCTCGGTGACGGCGGTGGAGCCCTAGTTCTCAACGGCAAAAAATGGTGAGTGAATTCAAACCCTAGTCGCCCTCCCGTTCCTCTCGCGGGCCCGTAGATCTCAGCTCGTTTCCTCTGTTTTTGCTTGCGGAATCGATAGGTTGTGAGGGGAGCCAGTGGAGAGATGGAGCCGCCAGATTCAACTTCGAATAGGTAATGCGCCTCTCTCCGATCCAATTTTGCATGAAATTAGGGGGTGGCCTCGTCTGCTCTTTCTCACGGGCTCACACTATCCGCCACTGACAGAGGGGATGCTGCCGCTCGGACCTTCGAATTGACAGTCAATTTCTTTCCATCAAAGGCAAAATTAGTTGATGGTAGCATACAGAACATTGAGAGAGACACAATTGTTAAATGGGAGGTTGAGTTTACAAAGATTGATCCACAAGTTCTACATAACATGGGAGAGACGGCAGTGAAGAAAATGGTGGAAAAAATTGGGGAGAATATCGTTTGGGGTCCAGAGCAAGAAGTATCACTGTTGCGGTTTGATGATTGGAAAGGAGAGTATGTTAGAATAGAAGATGGTGAACAGATTGTTGAAGAAATCGATCGGCAAAACGGCCGGACAAGCAAATGGGCTAATTTTTTTGCTGAGCTAGTTGATCTAAACATTTTTTCGAAGTTTGAATATGTGCCATCACAATTGGCTGCGCAGATGGTAGATGATGATTGGGCTACACAGAGGCCATTGATTCCCATGTGTACTGAACTTACAGTAATAGCCGAAGAGGGACAGGTGAATGGAACTGAAACTGAAACTGCAGCAATTGTTGATTGGAATGTAGTTGAATTAGATGAGCCTATTGATTTGGTCATTGCACCATTGCCTGACATTGAGATGGCCAAACTTTTTGGCATTCCAGTCGATGACAGAGATATTTAGGAGAGGGGCGAATCTAGTTTGCCTGCTAATGCTGATGAAGAAGTAGATGGACAGTTGATGGAACAAGCTGCAGATGAAGTAGATGATGCACATGATGATGAGCTGGTGCATGTGTATGACAAAGAGAACCCTGTCATTGAAGTAGGCAAGTTGTTCCCAAGCATGAAGGAGTTTAGGATGTGTTTCAAGACTTATGCAGTGAAACATGAGTTTGATGCCAAGACTGTTTGGACTGATAGTAAAAAGTTATATGCAAGGTGCAGAGGATTTGATGGTAGTGTGAAGCCTTGCAAGTGGTACATATTTGCTAGACTGCAACCTGATGGAAGTACTGTCAGGGTTAACCAAATCCCCAATCAACATACTTATATTACAAGTTCACAGAGAGTATCAACCATGACATCACAACTTTGGGTTGCATAAAAGATCACCCCAATTTTAGCCAAAACACCAAACACTATTGCCAAGAAACTCAAAGTAGACTTGGAAAAGATGTACCCCATTAGACTGAAATATACCACAGTGTGGAAGGCAAACCAAAGGGCAATGAAAAATTTATATGGTGATTGGGAAAATACATTTAGGATGCTTTACAACTTCAAAGCAGAGGTGGAAAAGAGGTCACCTAGCAGTGTTGTGGAGATAGATACAGAGGTATCACCCGAAGGTGAAGTCAAGTTCTCTAAGTTTTTTATGGCTTTGAAGCCTTGCATCGATGGGTTCAAAGCAGGGTGCCGTCCATATTTGAGCATAGACACATCATTTTTGACAGGCAAGTGGAATGGTCAGTTGGTAGCATGCAATGCTTTAGATGGACACAATGGATGTTTTCTATTCTTTGTTGGCTTGTTTGATCGAAGCAGAGGCTTCATGGACATGGTTCATGATCCAGTTGAAAAGATGCCTAGGGCCAGTGTCACCTTTGGCTATACACACAGATGCATGTAAGGGGCTTGAAAATTCAGTGAAAAATGTTTTCCCACATGCTGAGCAGAGGGAGTGCTTCGGTCATTTGTGGATGAATTTGATAAAAAAAATTAGAGGAGAAGAATTTGGGCGCATGTGGCCAGTAGCAAGATCTTACACTAGACAGACACACAAATATCATCTTGATAAGATCATGGCAGCAAGTGATGAGTTTGGTCCATGGCTGAACACCTACCATTCTTTGTTATGGTACAGGTCAGCATTCAACACTGCCATCAAGTGTGACCACATCAACAACAATTTGGCAGAGAGTTTCAACAACAAGGTGAAGGAGTTTAAAGATTTGCCTGTGCATGACATGGTTGACCAAATCAGGATCATGCTCATGCGGTTGTGGGAATTGAGAAGAAGGATAGGTGATTGTCTGCAAGGTGATAAGCTTCCAGCAGTGGTACAATAGGTGGTCAATAAGAGAAGAAATCTTTCGCATTTGTTTGTTGAAAAATCTTCACCTTGGGGTGCTGAAGTTAGAGATAACAAAACTGGAAGGAGACATGTTGTTAACACTGAATTGCATGACTGTACTTGCCTCGAGTGTCAACACACTAGTAAACCATGTGAGCATGCCATTCTTTTCTTAGCATCCCAACCAAAGATAAACATGCACCCATATTTGCATGAATATTATTCGGTAGCAAGATTCAAAGCTCCATATGCTACTCCAATTCCACCACTTACAGATCAGTCTCAGTGGCCTGAAGTGGACATTGAATTTTCCATGTGTCCTCCCTTGACAAAAAGAAAGGCTGGCAGGCCTAAACAGAGTAGATTCAAGGCACGGTTTGAGAAAGGTGGGAGTAGTAAGAAGGGAAAGAAAGATGGAAAGCCAAAAAGGGCACACAAAGGTAACAAAAATAGATGCAAGTTGTGCCAGGAACTTGGGCACAGAGTGGGATCTGTCAAATGTCGTTACACTCCTGATAAGCCAAAGTATGTTCTTGTTTATTTGTCTGTGTTTTGATCTGGTGCTTTTTTCCAGTTACTATATCTATAACATTTTCCCAATGGCCAGGAGGAAGCGAGCAAGTCAGCCCCTTATTGTTGAACAATGTTGGCCCACAAAAAAAGCAAGAGTCAATGGCGGTAGAAAGAAGAGAAGTGTGCCTGAGCCTGAGCACTGAAAAAAATCCTGCTGCAGTCAACATTTAGACTGAAGAAACTGATGTGGAGGTGCACACCAAAGAAACTGAAATGCAGTCAACATTCAGACTGAAGAAACTGCTCTCGAGGTTGAAACTGAACCTGAGCGTGTTGAGGTTCAGACTGAAGAAACCCATGTTGAGGTTCAGACTGAAGAAACCCATGTTGAGGTACACATGGAAGAAACTGAAACTTCTGTCAACATTGAGACTGAAGACACTGATCACGAGGGTGTTGGCGAGGTGTTGAAAAGACCAGTGAAGAAAACCAAGATGATCAATGAACTTGTGTGTGTAGTAGAACCAAAAACAAGAAGTGCTAAGGCGAAGAAGGGCACACGACGTGGTAGGAAGAGGTAGAACAGAGAACGGTTTGAAAATTTGGGGCATGTAATAATATTTGTAACTTGGTGCGTACTGGTAGTCACTATTCTATTCGTACTGGTAGAACAGAGAACAGTTTGAAAATTTGGGGTATGTAATAATATTTGGTACCTTGTCTAAAACAGCCAAATAAAATTCAAATTTAAATTCAAATTTGGGCTCAAATTTGAATTAGGGATGGGGTATTGATGTTTTAATGCTATCTAAAGTACCTCAACTGAAATATGTTTGCTTGCTAATCATTCCGAGCCCTTTTGGTAAGTTGAACTCATAGTCATGAAAAGTGTGTCTCAAATGACCTCCAAAGGTAGGGTAAACGGCCTCATATTTAAGCAAGTTTTTTTGGCACCTTCTCTAAACCAGCCAAATAAGTTTTCTACACATCTATTCTACCTATACAGTGTAAATATAAAGAATCACTATTTATTGAATTAAATTTCTATTATTTTCTTTTCTTTTTGAAAAAACAAGGTTTAATAGAAAATTATATATATAACAAGTTTAAAACATGAAAATGAGAAAAGTAAGTTAAGATCTTTCTTAGTCAATCGAAAATGAAGTTTTGGTGAGGTTTTCACACTTTTCATTTTCAAAACCCCCACCTACTCTCGGGTGCGCACTACTCTCTCCCTTGAACTTCATACTACATTGTCCGAGGAATGGCAATTTTGTGAAGGGTTTTCGTAAAAATGTATGTAAACCATATTTATATTTTTTTTTCTCATTACTATACGACATGATAAGACTATGTGCGCAAGTTTCATATTTTTTTGATTTTTTTTTGAATTAGTTATGCTCAACCCTAATCAGTCAAAACCCCTCAAAACCCCTCTCAAAACCCCGCATACTTCCGGGTCGTCGATCATTGTGTGTGGACTGTTGAGATCAGGCGCTAGGGTTAGCTACAGTGTGCATCGATCCGCATGAGACGCGCTGATTGGTTGGATCGGTGGGGTTTGGATCAGTCTCTCTCATTGGGGCATCAGGACCGTTCATTTGAATCCAACGGCAAGAGTTGACGTGGTGCATGGACCAAGCCTACGTAGTGCCCTTCCTATCATTGCATGCGTGCCAGTGCCTGCCCCGCCCGCCCGCCCGCAGCATGCTGAAGGAAATATGTCCTAGAGGCAATAATAAAGTTATTATTTATTTCCTTATTTCATGATAAATGTTTATCATTCATGCTAGAATTGTATTAACCGGAAACATAATACATGTGTGAATGCATAGACAAACAGAGTGTCACTAGTATGCCTCTACTAGACTAGCTTGTTAATCAAAGATGGTTATGTTTCCTAACCATGATCAAAGGGTTGTTATTTGATTAACAAGGTCACATCATTAGTTGAATGATCTGATTGACATGACCCATTCCATTAGCTTAGCACACGATCGTTTAGTATGTTGCTACTGCTTTTATCCATGACTTATACATGTTCCTATAACTATGAGATTATGCAACTCCGTTTACGGAGGAACACTTTGGTGCTACCAAACGTCACAACGAATCGGGTGATTATAAAGGAGTACTACAGTGTCTCCAAAGGCGGATGTTGGGTTGGCGATTTGAGATTAGGTTTTGTCACTCCGATTGTCGGAGAGGTATCTCTGGCCCTCTCGGTAATACACATCACTTAAGCCTTGCAAGCATTACAACTAATGAGTTAGCTGTGAGATGATGTATTACGGAACGAGTAAAGAGACTTGCGATGCGAGATTGAACTAGGTATTGGATACCGACGATCGAATCTCGGGCAAGTAACATACCGATGACAAAGGAACAACATATGTTGTTATGCGGGTCGACCGATAAAGATCTTCGAGAATATGTAGGAGCCAATATGGGCATCCAGGTCCCGCTATTGGTTATTGACCGAGACGTGTCTCGGTCATGTCTACATTGTTCTCGAACCGTAGGGTCCGCACGCTTAAGGTTTCGATGGCGGTTATATTATGAGTTTGTGTATTTTGATGTACCGAAGAAGTTCGAGTCCGGATGTGATCACGGACATGACGAGGAGTCTCGAAATGGTCGAGACATAAAGATTGATATATTGACGGCTATATTCGGACACGGAAAGGTTCGGAAGTTTCGGAGAAAACCGGAGTGCCGAGGGGTTACGGAACCCCCGGGAAGTTATGGGCCTTAGTGGGCCAAGAGGGGGAGAGAGGGCCACACCAGGAGGTGGCGCGCCCTGTGGGAGTCCGAATAGGACAAGGAGGGGCGGCCCCTTCCCTCTCCTCTCCTCTCCTTCCTTCCCCTTCCTCCTTCCTAGTTGGACTAGGAAAGGGAGTCCTACTCCCACTAGGAGGAGGACTCCCCCTCCCTTGGTGCGCCTCCTAGGGCCGGCCGGCCCTTCCCCTTGCTCCTTTATATACGGGGGCAGGGGGGCACCCTAGAACACACAAGTTGATCCTTGAGATCGCTCCTTAGCCGTGTGCGGTGCCCCCCTCCACCATAATCCACCTCGGTCATATCGTGGCGGTGCTTAGGCGAAGCCTGCGTCGGTAGAACATCAAGATCGTACCACGCCGTCGTCCGACGGAACTCTCCTCCCGAAGCTCTGCTGGATCGGAGCCCGAGGAGCGTCACCGAGTTGTACGCGTGTCAAGAACTCGGAGGCGCCGGAGTAACGGCGCTGGGATCGGTTGGATCGCGAGGAGAACGTCTGACCGCTTCCTCTACATTGTGAACGCTTCGCCGGTCTCACGAGGGTACGTAGACAACACTCTCCCCTCTCGTTGCTATGCATCACCATGATCTTGCGTGTGCGAGGAAATTTTTGAAATTACTACGTTCCCCAACGGTGGTATCGAGCCAGGTTTTTATGGTTTGATGTTTTGCACGAGTAGAACACAAGTGAGTTGTGGGCGATACAAGTCATATTACCTACCAAAGATGTCATATTTTGGTTCAGCGGTATTGTGAGATGAAGCGGCCGGACCGACATTACGCAGACGCTTACGCGAGACTGGTTTCACCGTTACGAGCACTCGTGCTTAAAGGTGATTGGCGGGTGTCTGCTCTCTCACTTTAGTTGAACCGAGGATGGCTACGCCCGGTCCTTGAGAAGGTTAAAACGGAGTCTATTTGACGAAGTATCATTGTGGTTTTGATGCGTAGGTGAGATTGGTTCTTGCTTAAGCCCGTAGCAGCCACGTAAAATTTGCAACAACAAAGTAGAGGACGTCTAACTTGTTTTTGCAGGGCATGTTGTGATGTGATATGGTCAAGACGTGATGCTATATTTTATTGTATGAGATGATCATGTTCCGAAGTTATCGGCAACTGGCTGGAGCCATATGGTTGTCGCTTTATTGTATGAAATGCAACGCATACGTAATTGCTTTACTTTATCACTAAGCGGTAGCGATAGTGGTAGAAGCAATAGATGGCGAAACGACAACGATGCTACGATGGAGATCAAGGTGTCGCGCCGGTGGCGATGGTGATCACGACGGTGCCGGAGATGGAGATCACAAACACAAGATGATGATGGCCATATCATATCACTTATATTGATTGCATGTGATGTTTATCCTTTATGCATCTTATCTTGCTTTGATTGACAAGTAGCATTTTAAGATGATCTCTCACTAAAATTATCTAGTGTTCTCCCTGAGTATGCACCGTTGCCAAAGTTCGTCGTGCCGAGACACCACGTGATGATCGGTGTGATAAGCTCTACGTCCATCTACAACGGGTGCAAGCCAGTTTTGCACACGCAGAATACTCGAGTTATACTTGACGAGCCTAGCATATGCAGATATGGCCTCGAACACGGAGACCGAAAGGTCGAGCGTGAATCATATAGTAGATATGATCAACATAAGATGTTCACCATTGAAAACTACTCCATCTCACGTGATGATCGGTTATGGTTTAGTTGATTTGGATCACGTGATCACTTAGATGACTAGAGAGATGTCTGTCTAAGTGGGAGTTCTTAAGTAATATGATTAATTGAACTTAAATTTATCATGAACTTAGTACCGATAGTATCTTGCTTGTCTATGTTTGTTTGAGGATAGATGGCTCGTCTTTGTTGTTCCGTTGAATTTTAATCGTTCCTTGAGAAAGCAAAGTTGAAAGATGATGGCAGCAATTACACGGATCGGGTCCGTAACTCGAGGATTATCCTCATTGCTGCCTGTAAGAGTTACGTCTGGATGCACCGCTAGGTGCAGAGCTCTCCGCTGATGCTAACCGACGACGTTAAGAACGTCTGGCGAGCAAAGCTGATGACTACTCTATAGTTCGATGTGCCATGCTTTACGGCTTAGAACCGGGTCTTCAACGACGTTTTGAACGTCATGGAGCATATGAGATGTTCCAGAGTTGAAGTTGATATTCAAATGAATGCCCGGATTGAGAGATATGAAGTCTCCAATAAGTTCTATAGCTGCAAGATGGAGGAGAATAGTTTGTCGGTGAGCACATACTCGTAATGTCCGGGTATTACAATCACTTGACTCAAGCGGGAGTTAATCTTCCGGATGATTGTGTCATTGATGAATTCTTCAATCACGCCACCAAGCTACAAAGGCTTCGTGATGAACTATAATATGCAAGGGTTAGTAAAGACTATGCCCGAGCTCTTCCCAATGCTAAAGGCTGCGGAGGTAGAAATCAAAAAGGAGCATCAAGTGTTGATGGTCAATAAGACCACTAGTTTCAAGAAGAAAGGCAAAGGGAAGAAGAAGGGAACTTCAAGAAGAACAGCAAGCAAGTTGCCGCCAGAGAAGAAACCCAAAGTCTGGACCTAAACACAAATCGAGTGCTTCTCGCAAGCGATCGTCCTCGGAAGCGGAACTGCCCCAAGTATTTGGCGGATAAGAAGGATGGCAAGGTGAACAAAGGTATATGTGATATACATGTTATTGATGTGTACCTTACTAGAGCTCGCAGAGCACTGGTATTTGATACTAGTTCATTGCTAATATTTGCAACTCAAGCAGGACTACGGATTAAGCTTAACACCGGCAAAGGACGAGGTGACGATCTTGGCGTGGGAAATGGTTCCAAAGTCGATGTGATCGCGGTCGGCACGCTACCTCTACATCTACCTTCGGGATTAGTTTTAGACCTAAATAATTGTTATTTGGTGCTGCGTTGAGCATGAACATTATATCTGGATCTTGTTTGATGCGAGACGGTTATTCATTTAAATCGAGAGAATAATGGTTGTTCTATTTATATGAGTAATATCTTTTATGGTCATGCACCCTTGAAGAGTGGTCTATTTTTGATGAATCTCGATAGTAGTGATACACATATTCATAATGTTGAAGCCAAAAGATGCAGAGTTGATAATGATAGTGCAACTTATTTGTGGCACTGCCGTTTAGGTCATATCGGTATAAACGCATGAAGAAACTCCATACTGATGGACTTTTGGAGTCACTTGATTATGAATCACTTGGCACTTGCGAACCGTGCCTCATGGGCAAGATGACTAAAACCCGTTCTCCGGTACTATGGAGAGAGCAACAGATTTGTTGGAAATCATACATACAGATGTATGTGGTCCGATGAATGTTGAGGCTCGTGGCGGATATCGTTATTTTCTCACCTTCACAGATGATTTAAGTAGATATGGGTATATCTACTTAATGAAACATAAGTCTGAAACATTTGAAAAGTTCAAAGAATTTCAGAGTGAAGTTGAAAATCATCGTAATAAGAAAATTAAATTTCTACGATCTGATCGTGGAGGTGAATATTTGAGTTACGAGTTTGGTCTACATTTGAAACAATGCGGAATAGTTTCGCAACTCACGCCACCCGGAACACCACAGCGTAATGGTGTGTCCGAACGTCGTAATCGCACTTTACTAGATATGGTGCGATCTATGATGTCTCTTACAGATTTACCGCTATCGCTTTGGGGTTATGCTCTTGAGACGGCCGCATTCACACTGAATAGAACACCGTCGAAATCCGTTGAGACGACACCTTATGAACTATGGTTTAGCAAGAAACCAAAGTTGTCGTTTCTCAAAGTTTGGGGATGCGATGCTTATGTGAAAAAGCTTCAACCTGATAAGCTCAAACCCAAATCGGAGAAATGTGTCTTCATAGGATACCCAAAGGAGACAGTTGGGTACACCTTCTATCACAGATCCGAAGGCAAGACATTTGTTGTTAAGAATGGATCCTTTCTAGAGAAGGAGTTTCTCTCGAAAGAAGTGAGTGGGAGGAAAGTAGAACTTGATGAGGTAATTGTACCTTCTCCCTTATTTGAAAGTAGTTTGTCGCAGAAACCGGTTTCTGAGACATCTACACCAAATAGTGAGGAAGTTGATGATGTTGATCATGAAACTTCAGATCAAGTTACTAGAACCTCATAGATCAACCGAGTAAGATCCGCACTAGAGTGGTACGGTAATCCTGTTCTCGGAAGTCATGCTACTAGATCATGATGAACCTACGAACTATGAAGAAGCGATGGTGAGCCCAGATTCCGCAAAATGGCTTGAGGCCATGAAATCTGAGATGGGATCCATGTATGAAAACAAAGTATGGACTTTGGTTGACTTGCCCGAGGGTCGGCAAGCAATAGAAAACAAGTGGATCTTCAAGAAGAAGACTGACGCTGACGGTAATGTAACTGTCTACAAAGCTCGACTTGTCGCAAAGGGTTTCCGACAAGTTCAAGGGATTGACTACGATGCTTAAGTCTGTCCAAATCATGTTAGCAATTACCGCATTTTATGATTATGAAATTTGGCAAATGGATGTAAAGACTGCATTCCTGAATGGATTTCTGGAAGAAGAGTTGTATATGATGCAACCAGAAGGTTTTATCGATCCAAAGGGAGCTAACAAAGTGTGCAAGCTCCAGCGATCCATTTATGGACTGGTGCAAGCATCTCGGAGTTGGAATAAACGCTTTGATAGTGTGATCAAAGCATTTGGGTTCATCTGAGACTTTTGGAGAAGCCTGTATTTACAAGAAAGTGAGTGGGAGCTCTGTAGCATTTCGATATTATATGTAGATGACATATTACTAATCGAAATGATATAGAAATTCTGGATAGCATAAAGGGATACTTGAATAAGAGTTTTTCAATGAAAGACCTCGGTGAAGCTGCATACATATTGGGCATCAAAATCTATAGAGATAGATCAAGACGCTTAATTGGACTTTCACAAAGCACATACCTTGACAAAATTTTGAAGAAGTTCAAAATGGATCAAGCAAAGAAAGGGTTCTTGCCTGTGTTGCAAGGTGTGAAGTTGAGTAAGACTCAATGCCAGACCACCGCAGAAGATAGAGAGAAAATGAAAGATGTTCCCTATGCTTCAGCCATAGGCTCTATCATGTATGCAATGTTGTGTACTGGACTGATGTGTGCCTTGCTATAAGCTTAGCAGGAGGTACCAAAGTAATCCAGAGTGGATCATGGACAGCGGTCAAGAACATCTGAAATACGAAAAGGACTAAGGATATGTTTCAGATATGGAGGTGACAAAGAGCTCATAAATGGCAGTTACGTTGATGCAAGCTTTGACACCGATCCGGACGATTCTAAATCGCAGACCGGATCGATTTACACTAAACGGAGGAGCTGTCGGTTGGTGCAGTTCTAAACAAAGCGTCGTGGCGGGATCTACATGTGAAGCGGAGTACATAGCAACCGGAAGCAGCTAATGAAGGAGTGCGGATGAAGGAGTTCATATCCGATCTAGGTGTCATACCTAGTGCATCGGGTCCAATGAAAATCTTCGTGATAATATCGAGCAATTGCCTTAGCGAAGGAATCCAGATTTCACAAGAGGACCAAGCACATCAAGAGACGCTTCAATTCCATCCGGATTTAATCCAGAGGGAGACATAGAGATTTGCAAGATACATACGGATCTGAATGTAGCAGAACCGTTGACTAAGCCTCTTCCACGAGCAAAACATGATCAACACCAAGACTCCATGGGTGTTAGAATCATTACTATGTAATCTAGATTATTGACTCTAGTGCAAGTGGGAGATCAAGGAAATATGCCCTAGAGGCAATAATAAAGTTATTATTTATTTCCTTATTTCATGATAAATGTTTATCATTCATGCTAGAATTGTATTAACCGGAAACATAATACATGTGTGAGTGCATAGACAAACAGAGTGTCACTAGTATGCCTCTACTAGACTAGCTTGTTAATCAAAGATGGTTATGTTTCCTAACCATGAACAAAGGGTTGTTATTTGATTAACAAGGTCACATCATTAGTTGAATGATCTGATTGACATGACCCATTCCATTAGCTTAGCACACGATCGTTTAGTATGTTGCTACTGCTTTTATCCATGACTTATACATGTTCCTATAACTATGAGATTATGCAACTCCCATTTACCGAAGGAACACTTTGGGTGCTACCAAACGTCACAACGAATCGGGTGATTATAAAGGAGTACTACAGTGTCTCCAAAGGCGGATGTTGGGTTGGCGTATTTCGAGATTAGGTTTTGTCACTCCGATTGTCGGAGAGGTATCTCTGGGCCCTCTCGGTAATACACATCACTTAAGCCTTGCAAGCATTACAACTAATGAGTTAGCTGTGAGATGATGTATTACGGAACGAGTAAAGAGACTTGCGAGAACGAGATTGAACTAGGTATTGGATACCGACGATCGAATCTCGGGCAAGTAACATACCGATGACAAAGGAACAACATATGTTGTTATGCGGTCCGACCGATAAAGATCTTCGTAGAATATGTAGGAGCCAATATGGGCATCCAGGTCCCGCTATTGGTTATTGACCGGAGACGTGTCTCGGTCATGTCTACATTGTTCTCGAACCGTAGGGTCCGCACGCTTAAGGTTTCGATGGCGGTTATATTATGAGTTTGTGTATTTTGATGTACCGAAGAAGTTCGGAGTCCCGGATGTGATCACGGACATGACGAGGAGTCTCGAAATGGTCGAGACATAAAGATTGATATATTGGACGGCTATATTCGGACACGGAAAGGTTCGGAAGTTTCGGAGAAAACCGGAGTGCTTGGGAGGGTTACGGAACCCCCGGGAAGTTATGGGCCTTAGTGGGCCAAGAGGGGAGAGAGGGCCACACCAGGAGGTGGCGCGCCCCTGTGGGAGTCCGAATAGGACAAGGAGGGGCGGCCCCCTTCCCTCTCCTCTCCTCTCCTTCCTTCCCCTTCCTCCTTCCTAGTTGGACTAGGAAAGGGAGTCCTACTCCGACTAGGAGGAGGACTCCCCTCCCTGGCGCGCCTCCTAGGGCCGGCCGGCCCTCCCCCTTGCTCCTTTATATACGGGGGCAGGGGGCACCCTAGAACACACAAGTTGATCCTTGAGATCGTTCCTTAGCCGTGTGTGGTGCCCCCCTCCACCATAATCCACCTCGGTCATATCGTAGCGGTGCTTAGGCGAAGCCCTGCGTCGGTAGAACATCAAGATCGTCACCACGCCGTCGTGCTGACGGAATTCTCCCTCCCCGAAGCTCTGCTGGATCGGAGCCCGAGGAGCGTCACCGAGCTGTACGCGTGTCAAGAACTCGGAGGCGCCGGAGTAACGGCGCTGGGATCGGTTGGATCGCGAGGAGAACGTACGACTACTTCCTCTACGTTGTGAACGCTTCCGCTTCGGTCTCACGAGTGCGAGACAACACTCTCCCCTCTCGTTGCTATGCATCACCATGATCTTGCGTGTGCGTAGGAAATTTTTTGAAATTACTACGTTCCCCAACACATGCATGCCCACCCGCAGAACTGCGCCCATGCATTGCATGCATGCCCGCCCTCGACGTAGCCCTGCTCCGCCACCTCCAACGAAGCAGTAAGCTGTCGCATGCCTACCATTACAACCGATGCAGCGTCGCATCAAAGCAAGCACCCGACCACAATGTTGGTAGCCAGCCCGATGAAGACAACCAAAAAGCCAACGCTGCATGGCGTGCCGTGCATGGCGTGCTCCTCTTTGAGGACGCAATACTGGCATGGGGTATCGAGGTGGGTATCGATGCAGTTCAAACGGCGTGCTGCCCGTTACAAGATGAGCAAATGAAGTCGTCCGTATCCATTATTGTCACGTCTCCCATCGACCGAACGTTGCCCTCTAGCCAGGCCCTAGCAAGATGGGCTAGACATGAATGCACGGGCGGCACACGCAGAGAACCCGGGGTAGGCGTGTCCCCTTGACCCACGACGAAACAGACGTGTGCGTGATCCCGTCCCCCTTGACCCGCGACCGGTGGCACAGAACCGTCGCAGCCCGTTTCCCACGCTCGTGTACACACTTTCATGGGGCGCCACCAAACGTCGCCCACCCATTAATTCTACCCAGTGAAACCACTCGAAGAAATCAAAAACCACATCGCTCTTGGGCTATTTAAGCCGGGCACTATCGTCTTCCTCTCCCTCCTCATCCATACCCCATCCTCTTCCTCCTCTGCCCTCCTTCTTCCTTCTTCTCCATCAAACCCGATCGAGCCCTCGAGCCACCAAGCAGTACAACGCCCCCACCTACCAACTCCCCCAAACCATGCCGGAAAGGCTCTACCCGAACGGAGTGTACGTGGAGAGTACCCTTAGGGTTTGGGCCATCTCAAGGTGGAGGGGCGCAAGGGAGTTGACGGAGTTCTTCCTTGCGGCCGGCTTCCGCCACCTCCCCCGCGGCTCTCCGAGGATGTACCATGTTGAGGAGGTCACCCACAACGGCGTTGTGGTTGGGATCCTCGCTACGTTAACTAACCCATTCGACGCTTTCTACCTCCTCGGGTGAGTGTATTGGGTTGGTTGTGAGTTCATAGCTTTCACCACCCATAACATTTTCACCGACTTCAACTCCATCTTCCCCAACAACGGCGTTATGCACACGCTCCCGTACCCAATCAACAACGACGAGTGAAGGGCGCCCGGAGGAGCGAGGTGGCCCGGCGTTCACCCGGAGGAGGAGAGAAGAACCTGAAGAAGAACCCGCGTTTGGTGCCCCCCGATCTATCGTATCGTATCGTATTAGTTTTTAAGTTGTAATCGTTATACTACTATTATTAAGTTGTATTAGTATTTTAAGTTGTAAGGCTATCGTGGAACTATGGGTTGCAGTCGTTATGCTTCTATATAATCGTTATGCTACTATATGTATTGTGTGTTTCGTGCTATTATTTGTAGATTGCTATGGGTTGTTCCATTATTTGTGTATTGCTATGGGTTGCTAAGGGCCCGGGTTGCTACACTTCAATCACCACACACACCATCTTCAAAATATTGGCCAAATAATGGGTCATGACCCAAACCATAGACATGCAACTAGGAGCCCCATGCAAACCCACTATGGACATGCAACTAGGAAATGCAAACTAATTTACTTCATGCAAGCATGCAACCCATTTAGTCCATGGAACCGTAGACATGCATAAAAACAAGTAACATTTAGTTTTAGTGCATCAAAAAATGATCCATCACAAACTTTAGTGCAAGAAAAAGGCCAAAGTAAATACAAGTAACATTTTATTTGCCGAAGTTAGAGGTGGGCTCGTGCCCCTACGCGGGTGGGCTGGTGCCCCTACGCGGGTGGGCTGGTCTCTATTTTGGGCATGGTTATTTTCTCATGGCCCATTTTCTCATGGCCCAACATCTATTCGGCGGCCCAGTATTGTTTTTTACTAGAAGCTGAATTTGGGTGTGTATTCTGTTAACTGAAGTACAAAAACAGAGGAAACAGAGCATGAACACTGAATAGGGCCCCTGAATATCATTACAATAATTCAAGCAAGTTTTGCATCACACGAATTCAAATTCATTTAACAAATGATCCCTGGCTAACTCAAACCTCGGGCACCCCAAACTAGTGACTAACTAACTGAAACTCTAACAAATTCTAGCGATTGATGAACATCAAGTAAACTAAACCCATAGCAATGACACAACCATAAAATGCTCCAGCCATCATATTTGCTTGCTGCTTCAAATCGATCAGATGCTTTAGTTGCTTGCCGATTTTCTTCAATTCACACTTCAGTTCTGCACTGTGCATCATCGGATCGGCTCTGTCCGCCAAATTGGGGGCTTGTTCCACGGCAAGCCACCCCCCAAAATTGAGCTCTTGGGTTGGGGTTGATCCCTCCAATTTCAACCTTTCAACATAGTCATCGAGCCACTCAAAATGCCCACATTTCTTCAGAACCTGAAAAATAGGGGGGCGGCGGCGCATGAATCCTAGATCCACCACCCTGATCCACTGCCCTAATTCGAGGAAAAAAGAAAGAAATTGGGAGAAATTAGACCATAGGATTGGTCAAGAACACAGATTTAACCTGCCCCGGCTGTGGCTTGCTCAAACATTTCACAAACTCGCGCCCACGGTTGCCATTTTCTTCCCTCACACAAGTCAAACGCTTGAGAGGCTCCATGCGCGGGCAATCGGGGCATCTTGTCAACGGCAGTGGACCATACTGTGTCCATGATTGGCAGGTGGTCGAAGTCGAGCTAGACATCACTCGCTGGCGGCGCGCTTCGTTGCCGGAGCAGAGGAAGAAGAAGGTGGGAAAGGAAAGGGGCAGGGCAAGCAATGGAGGGGGCGAGCTGGCTCGGGCTCGTGGCTGGCTCGGGTCGGGGCACGCTGATGAGCATGGGCATGCTTGTGTGGATAAGTTGTGGGTCCTACCCGCATGCGAGTAACTGGTGGGTCCCGCGTGTCATAACTCAAATCGCGAACCCCTCGTGTTTTTCATTTCACGGTTAAACAGAGCCATGTCGCATTGGAGCTATTGTTGGCTTCGAAGACATCGCATCACAACCATTCATTCCAACAACATCGCACTCCTTCTAATTCGCATGAAAAACGTCGCACAGGAGCTATTGGCCCAAATCCCCATACAAAGAACGTGATACTGGTTATACAAGTTATGTCAACCTAGGGTCCACCAACTTCATGGTGACTGATGACCTGCGCATCTTCGATTTCTCCCTGGCCAAGAGTCTCCAGGCAATACGTGCGGCGAAGATTCCGAACGGGGAGCTCGTGGAAAAAGAGCTAACTCTTGACAAAGCCCAGGTATGCAGTCAAGACTCAAAACTCAAGAGAACTAGTAGCTCATTCTTCTTTCTTCTTCAGTTTTTTACTATGTTCTCATCGATGGTTTGCGTGGATCTACAGGTTCTGAAGCTGCTAAGAGCTGCAATGGCTACTCGCAATGCGCCGTGACAACCTCAACTCAAAGCACCGCAGCGTCAGGCCTCCAGCTGAGGAGGAGCTTGCGACTCCGGAAGCCATCCAGCCAGGAGAGTGAATGACCCACCTGTGGACGAGTTACCGTTCTATCACCCAAAGACAGAAGATGCAAAAAGACTGCCGAATAATCAATATAATTGTCCTTGGCAAACTTTTGCAATTGCGTGTCTAGCTTGCTGCTAATTATGTTTCAAATGAATGGAACCATGCCTTCCATGCAGTTTACCAAGTCATCTCTTACAAACATCGGGTCCATCACGTCAAAGCAACGAGTAGACTGAACTAGAAAGTGGGTGGGCGACGAACCGGGGAATGACGTGCCGAAAGGGATGGAGTGGCATTCGCAGCAAATTGTCAAGTTTCTGCTGAACCTTTTTAGGTGCCATATACTGAAGGGAAAAGCTTACCATCAATTTTAGATCGCAGCAGCAGCATCTGCCACCTCCCCTGCATGACACGCGTCCAGTGAGTGCTCGCATACCGCCAAACGTGCTTCTGCAACAGAGGCTATGTTTCTGAAACATATGCGGTGTTGCAATGGTCTACGATGAATCATGTTTTACAACAAAACATCTGCGGTGGAAATTTTCTGCAACCAGACCTTAGTTGCAAAAATATTTAGAACAAAACCTCAGTTGCAAATTTTTTTTTGCAACAAAACAGTTGTTGCAAAAAAATTCTGCAACAAGATTTATGTTTCAGAAATAATTTTGCAACAAGGCCCGTGTTGCAGGGGTGAAGACACGCTCACTCGCTAGATACGGCAAATCCGACGGTTCGCGGCCCGGCTGATCTTTTAAAAAGATCAGCCGGCGGACGCGTAGCATTGCCCCACGAGAATCATAGAATAACACATCATCGATTTAGAACTACTGATTGGCCAGATCCCAAACTTACTGAGGCCATAGAGAAATGGCCGACTGGCAGTGGGAACAAATTTGATGGCCAAATTTGATGGTGCTTGCATTATTTCTGAATTTATTTCAGGATTTCCAGCGATGCGCTTTCAGTGGGAGGAGACGTTCCCATCGACGACGGGGCGCCTACGGTGACTTCGTAAATCTCAAGATGATATGCCGGCTCAGTCTCTCGGAGGTGCTCATAGGGGTAGGGTGTGCGTGTGTGCGTTCATAGGGATGAGTGTATGCGCGTGTATATGAGCGCTTGTCTTTGTATTGATGCTCAAAAAAAATGGACATGGACAGGATGTATCGTGTATTGGTGTAGGTGAGGTTGGTTCTTGCCGTACCTCAAAATCCAAATATCTAATCGGAGAAGCAACGAAAAAATCTAAGAAAAAATGATGGTACAGAAGCAATATGTAATAATGTATATATGTCAGAAAAATTTATATCCAATCCAGCTGCCCCCTTTCTTTGGGTGAATCACAATGTGCTCCAAGTAGAAGCACTCCGGGTCTGCATCGCATCACGAGGATTATGGCGGTGGTGGTCATCTCCTACGTCGGAGGTGGTCGACCTGAGACTGGATGATCGGATCTCGAGATCTGTAATCTAGTCCCGGCTGCGAGTCGGGGAATTGCCGGTGAAAACCGAGCCGATGGCGGCGTTCTGCGCCGTTACCTTGATGAAGGCATAGTTCTGTAACTACTGTCGACCCACTCGTGTTGCTCCGGGGGAAACCCTATGATCTGGTTTTCCAGATCGGACGATGGCGGCACTGCGGTGTCGTTTCTCTCTTGGGAGCATCGTTTGTGGAGCAGCGCTGGAAGTCAGAGGCAGGAGGTGGAGCGGCTTCGTCTTGCACGGAGCTTCGGTGGAGATGTCAAGTCATGCCTGACCGACAGGTGCTACGCTTTGTCATGCACGGTCGGCGGTGCACGCACGACAGATCTTTCAAGGACTTCAAGCGTGTCGATTGGTGGTACTTGGCAGCATGGCGCCGAGGTGTATCGATGGCGACGCGACGTGCTCAACTGTTTTGTGAGGAGGAGGTGCCGTTAGGCGCCGTGGTGGCGTCGACGATAGCTAGACCGAGCAAGGTTGATGCATCGAGACAGATTCAAGATGGAGCGGTGGCGGTTGGCGGCGGCGGCCTCTGAGAGCACGCCGGACCAGTGTGTGCCCCAAACCCGGCAAGTGGCTAGGTTGGGGTCTCAGGTCTTAGATGTTAGGCTTGGCTGCGATGTCTGTTTGGTATTAGGCTCAGGCTATCTGCGCCCCTTCATCAACTGGATAGGTGTAGCGACAGTCTGTTGCTTAGACGGCGGCTTTAGTCTTACTGTTGTATCACTTTGTAAGGTCTTGTGAGAATCTCTCCCTAATAATAAAGCGCGAATTGGGTCTGTTCACCGTCGTGGCGTTTTTATACAAAGGTCCCTATCCTTTTTAGGAATCAACCCGCAGTCCATAGCCAAGTGGAAAAAAAATCATACGCAGACCTAACTAGCGCGTCGTTGGCATTGCTGCCCCGCACGAGAAGAGGAGGGTTCCCTCCGCCGCCACCGCGCCCGCATCCGTCCTCTCCGCGGTGCCCGTCCTAGCTCCACCGTTGCCAAATCGTACGAGATCGGCAGGATCCGCCGCATCTTGCGCGCCGCCGCCGGGGCTTCACCTGTCGCCGTCCTTCCCTTAGTCGCCGAGGACGAGCACGCCAAGTTCCTATGCCTTTTCCAGCGGTGCTGATGACGAGTTGTTCCCACAATGAAGGAACAGGTCAAGGCCATGGGATCCAGCCGGTGGGAGTCCCCTTGACCGCATCACCTTGCCGAACACATGGTGACGGACAGCATGGACGAGCTGCTCGTCGGCCATGCGGGGAACACGGAGGAGCTGCTCGTCGGCATCCATCCCGTGCACCCAATGGCCGCCCATCACCCTCAACGGCGCGCCCCTCCAGCATCCCGAGAATCAGCGCCAACCTCCCTGGGAGAGCTCCTCCTACCTCCGGAGGAGGCGCATGAGCCGAGCCAGGCCATCACACGCCCGTGGCCAACAACAACCTCCAGGTCGCATCAGCGTTCGGTGGCATGGGCATGCTCTCCACTGATTGATTTTTGTATGGAAGATTTTTCTGAATGGGGGCAACCCCCATGGGTGCTGTGTAGGAGTACATGTTCAAGACAATCAACAGCTTCTTTCATGACTTCCTCACCTAATGGTCAGATACAATTTTGCGACGACCACCACTGGACACGAGGGATCAACATGCTAACGGCACGAGCTCGTCCTCGGAGTTAACTTCCACTACTTTCACTGATTTGGACTCACTTCTCTTCAGTCAAAATATTTCGAGTCTCAGTTAACTTCCTGCTTTTCAGAAGTTTAATTTAGTTCCACCATTTGTAATTCTTCAGCAACAGTAGTCATCGGCCGTGAGGCGGTTAGAGAACATGGTGACTGTAGGATAAGCTACACAGCCGGTTTTTGCGCCGATCACCTGCCTTGCTACTTGTGCGTGGTTATGATCTGATTTGTATGCAACTCTGACATGTAAACATAATGAAGCTGCCAGCTGGTTCTTTGCAAGTTCCAGAGAGCTTTTGTGTTCGTTTTAACTTTGATAGAAATTTGGTTTTCAGTTCTTGGATGTATACCTCATCTACTGTAGCACTTATCTTTTGTTAACTGCAATAGTTAACTTCATTGTTACTGTAGTGGGTTGCTATTATAAATTGAGAAAAAAATAACTGATGCAGTTAGCTGTGAGATGCAGTTCTCGTTGGAAATTGATGGTCCCGTTAGCTTTAGAAAAAACTAGAAAGTTTAATTTGCATTTTACAAAACAATTCATTTTTGATGGTCCAGTTAGCTTTAGAAAAAACTGAGGGACGTTGTGCAGTTTGTTTTTCTTTTGCTGAGAAAATGTAGTACTTAGATGAGCACCCCCGCCATGGTTGTAGGTGGAGAGAAATGTAGCAGTTAGGAGTTTATTAGTCTTTGTTGCTTCGGGCCACAAGAGAAAAACTGTGAAAAATTGTTGTAGCAGTTAACATGTAAAAATGTCACAGTTAATGTGTGAGAGAAAAAAGTTACTGTGTTACACAAAAAGGAAAATATTTGTTGTTCCAGAAGTTAACTATTCAATTTACCAGTATTTTTTTTGCAGGGGTAATTTAGCAGCAAAATTAGCATCGTTTTTCTTCAGCCCACTTTTTGTGTGCGTTCAGTCATGTATCATCGTCTCTATTTGGCATGATTTGCAGCGAGTTTCTTCAGTGTCTATTTTTATTCCAGTGCCTTGTTCTTTCTGGCAAGACAGTGCTTGTGTTAATGCCTATGGTAGATTAGCATGTATTATGATTAAGAACTACAATTGATCAGCATATTGAGTAAGCAAGATGGTCGGTAATCAAACTGAGTGCTAGCATTAAGCTTGAATCCTGGTCGTTCCTTCTCCCCTTCTCTGTTTTGCTGTGGTCTAAATATTCTGCATTTTTAATACTTGCAGGTACCTTCTGAACTGAACTTTGAACACTTGCATGTAGATTCTGAACTGAAGTTTGAAGGCATGCAGGCAACTTTATTTCAAGCATCAGGTTGTCTTGGGTCCCGACACCGATGAGGTCGAAGACGATGGTTCATGGTGGAGGCCGTCGACACCGGCCAGGACACCAGGTTGCCGGTCTACAATCTGCTCCAGCCTGCTTCGTATGTTGTCCTTCTCCCCCTCTGCTTTTTCCGTACTTCTCTCACCTTCGTTTCTTTTTCTTTTACAGAAAAAACCAGCACGTCTCCCTCGCGCGAGTGTTATATCAGTCGTGTGAAAATTCTGTGTGACATTTCTATGCCCAATATGTGCCCGGGCGGCGCTGCTGCTCCGTGCCTGCCACAACGTCAGCCGCCACTAGCCCTCCCGTTTCTGCATTGTCTCCACCACGGGCGTGGTAGCCTGTGCAGCCACCTCAAGCGTCCTCCATCGGTCATGCCTATGTCCCCTGTGTGACGCGGGATCCACCTCATCGGGCGAGGAAACCGGCACCTCGGCTGCCATCTCACACATGTCGGAATGCACCTGGGTGTGCGGTGAGAACTATGCATTTTCCCAACAGGACATCTTTCTTTAGCAAACTTTATGTTTTTACAAGGATAGTTTGCAAGATAGTGGTACTATCATAACGTATTTTAGTGTCTACTGGTGACATAGTTTTTAGTAGCCATGGTGACATCGGGTGATCGTTATGAGCAGAACTACCATGACAAGCATACGGGTCAATAGAATCCATAAAGTTGCATTTTATTTGCTCTATTAAAAAATGGATTCAATTTTAATGAAAATCGTTAACTGGACTCCCATGATTGCGGTGGTGTATTATTCTGCAAAAAGTAGTTTTGTCGCCTTTTAATGTTTTCATTCACATATGTGGTCATATATGTTGCCTCACATGATGCGAGTTACCAGCCATGTCGACGTAGTTCTTATCTTTCTTTTCATCACACTTTTGGTCAATTAATTAGCTTTCGTTGCATCATGCACACATCTGGATAATGAATAAAATGATGTACCTTTTCGATTACTTCTTCACCAACATATGTTCCACTCTACATTCGTATTTTGGATTACTTCTTCACCAATTTATGTTCCACTCTACATTTATATCAGGAAAAATAGTTGTCTACAGTGACCTTGTATATAGTGGTTTTAGCAGGCATGGGTGTTTGCATTTTTCTATTTTATACCCGTTGCAACATACGGCCCTTTTGCTAGTAATTAATAAAGTGGCCGTATGCATCGCCCAGATGCAGAGGCCGGGGGTCATCCTCCTTTTCTAAAAAAAAAGTAGAAGAATTTCCTACAAGAGTGCACCGTCCACCGAATAACCTCTACAAGCCGAATCCAAAAACCCCTATATAAAGCTCATGTCCAGTTGTCGACGGAGGGTCCATAAACTTCATGGCGACCGACGACCACCATGTCAGCGTCCTCGGGATCTATCATCTCCTCAGCATTGAGGTCCACGATATGTAGCTGCTCCATATCTTCAGTCAAAAAGTCCTCCATCGTGACTACACAAAATGAAGACTCGTCGTCCATCTCAAGATCCTCGCACTGGCGAGACACCGGTATGGTGCTCGGTGCTCGATCAGTGTCCAACAAAGGCGGGCTGGCAGATTTTTTCTGGCAATGAACTACTGCAGCTCTTGGCACGATATTAACTTGCATGGGTGCCCGTGCCTGTATGGCCGGAACCGGAGGAGATGGTGTAGGGGCACTGCAGTTTGGAAGTTCTGGGTGTTGAGCACTGCCAATCCGTGTTCCAGGCTCACTGGCCATAGTGGATGCTTCAGAGCCTGTAGATGTTCTTGTACGTACAGTTCCTCGAGATCTTATGTGCACAAAGTTGGTGTATTGTTCACCTTTCGAAAAAATGGGGACCAAGCGTGGTGTGATGATTCGTCCACCAGCAGCAGTAGCTGCAGCTTGTATCAACGAAGGAGCATCTGTGGAATTTGCTTGTGACACAGTAGCACGATATACTGGAGCAAGGTGATGAGTTCTTTGTTGTGAAGCTCCTACATGAGAAAACTCAAATGAGCACCAAAAGGCTAGAAGCCTAGAACAAAGCACTCCAAAGACGCCGGAATGGATTTACATCTGAGATACGCAACAAAGCTATAGAACAATAATGTTTGAGCTGTTGATAGTTCAGTAAATAAGAGAGCTCGATCTACTGACAATGTATAAGAATTTTTATAAATACCTGATCTCAATGTCGATAATCTAGGCTTCCCCACAGACATATCAAGAGCCATAGAGAATGCCTTTTGAGAAGCTTCTATATCAAAATCCCTGCTGAATGGTTTAGGGTTACCAGGCTTGGTTCTTCGGTGACGCTTGCTGATTTGTAACCATCTCTGAGAACAACGATATACATTACCTAACCACTGATCCACAGACAAATATGTACACAGGGAGACATGGATGTCCTAGCATGCTAACCATGGTAACAAATTGAGATCTACGGAACTTGTATCTACGCGTAGATCACAGGGAAAGCAACGTGACAATTGTGACAAGAAGCAACACATGCATTTACCTACTTACCTTGCATATTTGCAAATTAAGCATGTTACTAGTTGATCGTAATAAGTCGGGGAGACTAAAGAAAACTAATTAAACAAAACAAGGATGAACTGTACCAAACATATGAATAAATTTCGAAATTTCACTTTTAACCAATATGGAGGTTAGGTCATAACCTCGACGGACTTTTTTTTTTAGGTAAACCTCGACCGACTTAGATGTAAAGGGCTTGTTCGTTTAATCCCTTCTCCAAAGGGATTGGAGAGGTTTGAAGGCGATTGGGGAGGATTTTGACTTAAATGGGATTTAATCACCCACAATCCCCTTTAACACTCTTCAAACCCAATGCAACCGAACAAGGCCCAAGTGTGCGTCGTTCAATCACACTAGATGATCATCAATTGCTGCCCCGTGCACCACACTCGATCGAGCACTCAACTAAAAAAATTCTCGAATCCATATATTTTTCTACCCTCACCAATCAATCAATCAAGAGAACCGATATGGCCATCTGTGACGGATTCGTGCGTCCGTGCTTCTGTGAAGCCAAAACTACACATACGAATCAAATGAGATCGAATGGCTGACCTCAAAGACTTCCTTGCCGCTGGGGGCGGCGTCCATGGCGCCGCGCGGCGGCCGGGGCTCTCCCATGCTAGGGTTTTGGTGGCTTGATGGCGATGGAGAGAAGGAAACAGGATTCTTGGAATTTACTGGGCCTTCTTTTTGTGAGACAATGGAATTTAAGATCCTGGAAAAGGAAACGACGGTGCCCGTCCGATCCAATGATTGTCCACTGGGTAGTACAAAATAGACGCGGGCCCCCGCGGCCAGAGCCCAACAGAACCTGGGATTAACGCGGACCACGCCATACGCGCAGCGAAGAAACAT
The DNA here is from genome assembly GCA_021437245.1 of Aegilops speltoides. Taxonomy (NCBI): domain Eukaryota; kingdom Viridiplantae; phylum Streptophyta; class Magnoliopsida; order Poales; family Poaceae; genus Aegilops; species Aegilops speltoides. The sequence goes on along the minus strand of CM038141.1, from coordinate 415,010,195 downwards.
GATAAATCCTATCTAGCGCTCGAGGCGCTGGTGCGTCCGTTAACGCTACGCGGCGCTCAGGCGCCTTCCGTATTGGGCCGGTCCAGATAAAGCTTCAGCCGTTTCGGTTTTAGGAAGCTACTAGATGCTTCCAGTTCATCATCTCAAAAAAAAGATGCTTCCTGTCTTTTTAGGTTTTCTGCTCCGGTTTTTTTACCAATATTTCTGGTTTTACTTTTTATTAATTCATAAATTTTGTTTTTGTTTTTTTTTTCCTTTAAAAATATTTTTCATTTTCATTCTCGTTTTTTATTTTTTGTTTTATCCCTTTTTCTATTTTTGTGAATATTTTTTCAAATCTGTGGACCTTTTTAAAGTTTATGAAACTTTTAAATAAGAGAAATTCGATAATTTTTTAAATACGCAAAATTTTCTGAATCAACAAACTTTAAAACATTCATGAACCTTTTTAAAATTAATGAACGTTTTTCAAACTAATGAAAGTTTTTAAATTTGTGAACGTTTCATAAATTTAGAAAAAATGTGTTAGCATTATTTAATTCGTGAACTTTCCAAATTTACCACTTTTCAAATTCATGAACTTTTTCCAAATGCATCAACCTTTTCAAATTTATGATAATTTTTTTTAATTTCTGAACTTTTTCCAAATGCGTGAACATTTATTCAAATCCAAAAAACTTTTATCAATTGATGAACGTTTTTCTTCAGATTCATGAACCTTTTCTCAAATTGGTGACCATTTTCCAATTGTATGGACTTTTTTCAAACTCGTAAAACATTTTTTTTAATTATTGTGTTTTTTTATTTCATGAACCTTTTTTGAATACCACCCATCAACGCTCCAAGTCAGTGGTCATCGTTATGATAACAACCCACTACCTCTTGTTTCCGCCATGCAATTATGCCACATAAGCAAGTCAAGCATGCAGGCCGTAATTTGTTTTTTCCCATTACTCTATGCATGTGGTACCGCATCGTCAATTCATGCATGTTAGTCCTACCAATATAATTCACCCTTCACAATTTTGTTAGAAATGATATTCTTGTAACTATATTTTTTTCTGTTTTTATATACTCCACCTATTTTTTTTATTTCTTATAAGCTTACATTTGCTTTTCATTAGTTTTAAAAAACATTAGTAAGTTTTTGTGCATTGCATTTAACATGGTTCCTGCTGCAACAAACATGGCATTACCTAGTTACTCAAATGGCCCTCATTCAAAAGAGTATGTTGTGGCGGCTTTTCCTCTACTCCACTCAAACCACCTAACGCCATGCTCGCAAATTGAATGGGAGCTCGCGACTCCGATTGCCCGTTCAGCCAAGAGAGCTAGTGATCCACCAATGTTTAAACTAACATTTAAATGCTAACTTTCTTTTCTCAAAATGAAGACAAAAGATTCATCTCATCAATTAATTAAGGAGTTGGACAAGACTTTCCAAGAGAAAAATGAAAATTTACAACTCACTTTTTGAATGGTTACGACTGATACGTTATTGTTGAGTATCATGACTATTTAGAAAACATAGGATATATTAGGATTTGTTCTAACTTGTCTTCTACTCCAAGATGGTCATGTGTTCCTATATATATATGCCCAAGAAACTCAAGCAATACATAATCAATTCCATCAAATCCTATCCCCGATCCAAACCCTAGCTGCCGTTGCTTACGCACCGCGCCGCCCCTCGAGACGGTCGATCTCCATGATTGCCACCGGGGGGCATGCCACTGTACATATGTTTCGCCCACCGGTCGTATTGAAATGAGCTCTCTCATTGAAATGAGGTGTTCAACCAATTTTCAAGGAGCTTTCTCATTGGAACGAGGTGTTCAAAATCCTTTTTTTTTTATTTTGACTAGTCAATGGTTTTATAAAATTAAACGGCGGCAACCAGCTTACAAAAATATACCAGTCTTGCACTCTCATCAACTGACAAGAAATAAATGCAAATATGCAACACTGTAGCGCCAATATGATTTTGGGAGTACCTAATGTTTTTACTTAGTCAATAATTTCTGAAGGAGCTCCCTCATTCAAGTGAGGTGTTTAAATTTGAATTTGGTTCACGATTTTGACCGTTCAATGATTTCTCAAATCAATCCGTCACAACCCTCTCATTCCGGACAAATAATAAACATTGAAACACCAATATAATATATATGATCACTATTGCAAAGAAACTTGTCCGCATATATACATATAGGTTAATTTATAGAAAACACATAATTATACACAAAAAGAGACCATCAACTACCATATTATTATCAAAAAGAAGACACGCTTCATCATCTGCTTCACACACCAAACCATTTGTTTAAATGTAATTCCAAAGACAACAACCGCATAACAAAGTACGTCCAGCTAGTAAAGAGAGATAAACGGACGGAGATGCCCTGTCGGGATAATTCGTATTCTCACATGATATTGAGTACTCCTCCGTTCCAAAATAGATGATCCAACTTTATACTAATTTTAGTACAAAGTTGGGTCATCCGTTTCAAAATAGATGATCCAACTTTATACTAACTTTAGTACAAAGTTGGGTCGTCTATTTTGAAACGGAGGGAGTAGATTGTAACACTGTTGGCTACATAATTGTTCCTTTGTATCACTGAGCTTTTGGCAGCTACTCTAAATATAAGAGCGTTCTGATAAAAAAAATATAAGAGCGTTCGTATATACTCCTATTTATCTAAAGGGAGGGTAGCTGACAGTAACTCTGATCACATGGAATAAAAACTCTTCTACCTCGAAAAGAAAAACTTTTCTCGTTTGTGTTAAAGAGAAAACGTATCTCTTTCAGTCCAGTGTATCGTCAGTCGTGCGTGCTGACCGGTGCAGTCTATCGTCATCGCTGATTGCACACGGCAACGACCTGGGGATAATTTTAGTCAAGTCCTCTGACTTTCGATTCCACTCCGTCGCCACAAAAGGAGTAGGAGCGAGCACCGGAACTGCGCCTGTGCGGTCTTCCTTTCCTTTCCACCAGCCGCCGGGTCCCATGGCAGCGCCGGCGAAGACGTTCGTGCTGTACCCCTCGCTGGGCGTGGGCCACCTCATCCCCATGGTGGAGCTGGCCAAGCACCTGCTCCGCCGCGGCCACAGCGCCGTCCTCGCCGTCGTCGACCCGCCGGACGGCGACGCCGCCTCGGCCGCCGCCGTGGTCCGCCTTGCCGCGGCCAACCCCTCCATCGCCTTCCGCCTCCTCCCGGTCCCTCCCAGCCCGGATCCCGCCGCGCACCCGGTCAGGCGCGCCCACGACACGCTCCGCCTCGCCAACCCCGCGCTCCGGGCCTTCCTGCGCGCGCTGCCGGCCCCCGCCGACGCGCTCCTGCTCGACATGTTCTGCGTCGACGCGCTCGACGTCGCCGCCGACCTCGCCCTCCCCGCCTACTTCTTCTTCGCCTCCGCCGCCAGCGACCTCGCCGTCTTCCTCAACTTGCCGTACCTCTACCCCGGCCTCCCGTCCTTCCGGGACATGGGCGACGCGCTCGTGCGCTGCCCCGGCTTGCCGCCGATCCGCGCGGTGGACATGCTGGTCACGGTGCAGGACAAGGAGAGCGACCTCACCAAGGTCCGGCTGTACCAGTTCAGGCGCATCGCGGAGGCGAGGGGCGTGCTGGTCAACACCTTCGACTGGCTGGAGCCCACGGCCCTGAAAGCGCTCGCCGACGGCGTCTGCGTGCCCGACCGGCCGACGCCGAGGATCTACTGCATCGGGCCATTGGTCAACGGCGGCGACGCGAGCGGGGGCGGCGAGAAGCGGCACGAGTGCCTCGCGTGGCTCGACGCGCAGCCGGAGAAGAGCGTCGTGTTCCTCTGCTTCGGCAGCAAGGGCGCCTTCTCGGCGGCGCAGCTGAAGGAGATCGCTCGCGGGCTAGAGAGCTCCGGGCACCGGTTCCTGTGGGCGGTGAGGAGCCCGCCGGAGGAACAGAGCGAGTTCCCCGAGCCGGACCTCGATCGGCTGCTCCCGGCGGGCTTCTTGGAGAGGACGAGAGGCAGGGGCATGGTGGTGAAGAACTGGGTGCCGCAGGCGGAAGTGGTGCGGCACGAGGCGGTCGGCGCCTTCGTGACGCACTGCGGGTGGAACTCGGCGCTGGAGGCGATCATGTCCGGGCTGCCGATGGTATGCTGGCCACTCTACGCCGAGCAGGCGCAAAACAAGGTGTTCATGGTGGAGGAGATGAAGATCGCCGTGCCGTTGGAGGGGTACGAGAAGGGGACCGTGAAGGCGGAGGAGATAGAGGCCAAGCTGAGGCTGGTGATGGAGACGGAGGAAGGGAGGAAGCTCAGGGAGATGCTCGCGGCGGCGAGGAAGATGGCGTCGGACGCGATCGGCCATGGCGGGTCTTCCGAAGTGGCATTTGCCGAGTTCTTGAGAGATTTGGAGAGCAGCAGCATGGAGAATGGAGGATGCAACAATTGAGAGATGAACTGTGGAAGGATGGTAGTGACAACTTACACAATTCAGATAATGCAGATTTTCTGTTCAGCACGAGAGAGAAATATGACTTTGTTCATCATAGATGATTATTATACTGTCTTCGCATTTGAATGTTTTACATGTACGCACAATTACAGCTTGAATTACTTCGGATCTTCCAGAGGCATTTGGGGCAATACGTCTTTGATTAGGACAATATTAACATCATCAATAAGAGCATATCACGGATTACCAGCAGCTCCTCGAAGACACATCAATTTTCTGTAGCTATGGGCTCATTGCTCATATATTATACCGGTCAAATTGAATAATGACTACAGTACATTATCGAAGAGGCATGTGTTACTTTGTCCTTTGTCCTTGCTCTTTCTTTCCACCAGCATACGAGAAAAAAAGTGACCTCAAACTCCATTTCAGAGCTCTAACTCCATTTCATGAAATGTGCAATTATCCACAAAAAAAGTGTCAATCAACCCCCCCGCCCGACCGTTTCATGTCGGTTGCCTCCGTAACGCATATGGAGCAACACACTTTATATTGCAAACACAAAGTCACTGAACTAAAACCGCGACGAGTAACTTGGAGACGAGTAATTTGGAATGGAGGGAGTAGGACACACTTGTTGTTGGGTCATAGCATATAGGTTGTTCCCCAATAATCCCAAATTTAAACCACATTTGATTCAAACCAATTCCTTTCATTCCTAATAATTTGGACGGATAATTAGTTGCAGTGAAACTTACATTGATAGAACAACTAATAATTAGTTAAATTATAAGCCAAGAGACTAACTAGTCTAAAAAGCGGGCATGCAACTGGCCAACATAAAAACCCTACCGGTCTAGCTGCAGTCATCATGGTGCCTGTGTGCATTTGCAGTCGATTCACAACACTTGCAGTTGCAAAAAATCTAGTGGTGGGCATGCCAAACTGACTAACAACCTCTCTTTCACCGCTAGTTAAGTTCCATTGAGGGGCATGCCATTGCAGTCGGGGTTATATTGCTTGCAGTTGCAACTTTGGTGGAGGATTTCCTGCATGCTAAGAAACACACAATAAAGGGTGTAAGCATTGAACTGGCGGCCAAGAAAAAATAAATAAATAAAAGGGTGATTTTAATATATTTTTGTGAAATAACATAATTGCAAAAATACAAAAATGAAAAGGATGAATGAACTGGGATGTCCGCTTGTACAATAACTGAAAAAAATGCAAAAATAAAAAAGACGTATTAACTAACAGCTTTGGATTTAGACAACAAAAATTGGCAAAAAAAAATCCCCGCAAAGAAGCGAGAAAAAAACATAAGACGTGACACACGGCCAATAACCAGATAACCCATGAAATACTGAAACAGACAGACGAGAGGGAGGCGGAGTATCTTAGCTCGGATGAACAGTAAAAATGCCCAAAAAATGTGAAAACAATTAAAAATTGATTTTGTGTGGCAATGCCAATCTTTTAGGAAAATGCGATGGAAAAAAATCAAAGAGAAAGAAAAAACTACAACCACCATAAAGTTGGACGAAGAAAGAGCAGACAACATAATCTTACTTTCTTTTTTAAATGGGAGAGAATACTGTTAGACCACTGAACATGTGGTATTATAGAGCAGTAACACGATGTGTTATTTCCCCGCAAAAAAATTAAATACTCCCTCCATAAAATAATAATAAGAGCGTTTAGATCACCATATTTCTTTACAAAGGGAGTAACATTGATGTATTATTGTTAATTTGTTATTGGTTTAAATAAAGTAAAAGACTTTAATCGACAAGCTAACGCACGTTGGAGATGGTACTCAAGATTAAAAAAACGCACATTGGAGATACTCAAGAAGAAGAAAAACGCACATTGGAGATGCTCCAGTCCAGGGGCGCCAGCGCGCAAACCACGAGCCGTCACGTATTTCCCACTTGGGTGCTGTGCCGGGCTATCGTCACCGGTGATGTCTCAGGTAGACGGACGTGATGACCCGCTGCTCCAAGTCCTCGTGGCCTACTTTTATTCCACTCACCAGTTGCCAAAAACAGACTTTTATTCCCCTCTCCTAATAGTATGCGTGGTGTCCTTCACTCCTCCGCACACACTCTCCCCGACTCCTTTCCACCGATCTCGGCCATGGCTCCGGCGGCGGCGGCGGAGGAGAAGAAGAAGACGTTCGTGCTCTACCCGTCGCTGGGCGTGGGCCACCTCAACCCCATGGTGGAGCTGGCCAAGCACCTGCTCCGCCGCGGCCACAGCGCCGTCGTCGCCGTCGTCGACCCGCCGGACGGCGACCCCACCTCGGCCGCTGCCGTCGCGCGCCTCGCCGAGGCCAACCCCTCCATCGCCTTCCGGCTCCTCTCGGCCCCGGCCAGCCCGGACCCCGCCGCGCACCCCATCAAGCGCGCCCACGACACGCTCCGCCTCGCCAACCCCGCGCTCCGGGGCTTCCTGCGCGCGCTGCCGGCCCCCGCCCACGCCATCCTGCTCGACATGTTCTGCGTCGACGCGCTCGACGTTGCCGCCGACCTCGCCCTCCCCGCCTACTTCTTCTTCGCCTCCGCCGCCAGCGACCTCGCCGTCTTCCTCAACATGCCGTACAGCTACCCCGGCCTGCCGTCGTTCAAGGACATGGGCGACACGCTCGTGCACAGCCCCGGCATGCGCCCGGTGCGCGCGGTGGACATGCCGCTGTCGGTGCAGGACAAGGAGAGCGACATGACCAAAACCCGGCTGTACCAGTTCAAGCGCATCGCGGAGGGGAGGGGCGTGCTGGTCAACAGCTTCGACTGGCTGGAGCCCACGGCCCTCAAGGCGCTCGCCGACGGTGTCTGCGTGCCCGGGCGGCCGACGCCGAGGGTCTACTGCATCGGGCCATTGGTCAACGGCGGCGACGCGAGCGGGGGCGGCGATAAGCGGCACGAGTGCCTCGCGTGGCTGGACGCGCAGCCGGAGCAGAGCGTCGTGTTCCTCTGCTTCGGCAGCATCGGGGCCGTGTCAGCGGCGCAGCTGAATGAGATAGCTCATGGGCTCGAGAGCTCCGGCCATCGCTTCCTGTGGGTCGTACGGAGCCCACCTGCGGACCCGGCCGACGTCTTCCAGCCGCGCCCGGAGCCAGACCTGGACGCGCTCCTCCCCGAGGGGTTCATGGAGAGGACACGGGACAGAGGGATGGTGCTGAAGATGTGGGCGCCGCAGGCGGAGGTGCTGCGGCACGCCGCCACCGGCGCCTTCGTGACGCACTGCGGCTGGAACTCGGCGCTGGAGGCGGTCACGGCCGGGGTGCCGATGATATGCTATCCGATGTACGCCGAGCAGGCGCTGAACAAGGTGTTCATGGTGGAGGAGATGAAGATCGCCGTGCCGTTGGAGGGGTACGAGAAGAGAATGGTGAAGGCGGAGGAGATAGAGGCGAAGGTGAGGCTGGTGATGGAGACTGAGGAAGGGAGGGAGCTCAGGGAGACGCTTGCGACGGCGAGGAAGATGGCGTCGGACGCCATCGGCGACGGCGGGTCTTCTGAAGTGGCATTCGCCGAGTTCTTGAGGGATTTGGAGAAGAGCAGCATAGAGAATGGAGGATGCAGCAATTGATCAAGCTGGATGACAGATGTAGTACTCTGCAAGAATGGAAATAACAACTTGCAGAATTCTTCAGATAATGCAGATTTTCTCAGCAGCATGAGAGAAAATTATGACTTTGCATTACTGTATCCAATGCAGCAGGGCTCATTACTCACTAAAATTATTATATCAATCAAATTGAATAATGTCGGCACCAGATCATCAGAGGTTCTTGTTACAGCAGTTCATTGTGACTTGACTGTTTTTTTTCCTTTCAAACTGTTCATTGTGACTGTCAATTCTGAACAGATGCACTGATTATTACCTAACATATTGTGATAGAGCTTGCAGTTTTCACAGCTTAAGTTTGGAATTTGGAAGCAAAACTAGCTATGGCATGCCATTTGAGAGCAAAACAGCTAATCTGCACAGCATAACTACTACTATTACCACCTCTTGTAAGCCTGTAAAATCACAAACATGTACTACTAGTTCGTACTTCAGACTAGGAGAGGGTAGGTTGATGCAAACCTTCAAAATCACACAATTCCAAGACCAATATTGTTGCCATCTTCTGTGCTTGGTCACTCGGGGGAGCCTGCTGATTCCCTTCAATAACTCAAAGAACACCATCTCCGACGATCGATCCCCTGTTTGCTTGCGATTCCACAGCCTTCTGATTCGCCAATGGCAGCATCACTAGACCAATGCCTTTGTTAGTAGATCTGCAGTTAGCTAGGTGCACAATTCTTAACAAATACACTAAGAGCCTATCACTGCCTCAGCGGTCTCTTTTTTCAGGTAACACGACTATGGGTATGGTATGGCCTGCTTCTCATTAAACCAAATGGTGACCAGGTTTTGCTGGATCTGCCAGCTTACAACATAACATCAGGATAATAAAATGCAAAAGAAACAAAGTCACTCCCTAGACCAAACTCCCACAGCCACACAGGGCTAGAACAGCACACCAGCAAAAGTAAAAAAAAAAAGACAGTAAAGCTAAGGGCAGAACAACAAAATCCAGGATCTTCAACTGGCCAAGAGATCAGCGCAGCGCAGTATCCTCAGGCAGCGTCGACATTGTTGAAGAACAAGATCTCCTGCTTCCTTGTCCACAGAACCTGCCAATGCTGCAAGAAGGTCACCTGATGCGTTCAAAATAAGTTTGTTCCGAGTTGCCCATAAGATCCACCAAACACCCATTCAAGACATTTTTCACCCCCACATTCCAATTCTGAACTCCAGAAAGCTCATTTGAAATGAATATCCCAACAGTGGGTCTCTAAGTCATAAGCCTTAGCTGCCGAGATATCAGGATCAGAAGCCACAAGGAACAGTTCAGTGAATTTGATTTTCAAAGTAGTATCGCCAAGCCAAACATCTAGCCAGAACCTGCCTTCTCCCATTACCAACCACAAAAACTTTCCCCCACTGAAACCAGTGTTTGATCTTTCCCAAACCATTTCAAAGCTGTGATCTTTTCTTAACAGACATAGAAATGGAAGAACCATCAGGCAAGTATTTCTTGAGAAAAAATTGTTGCCACGAAGAACCATTAGGCTCATTAAAAAGTTTGCAGATCCATTTCAGCAACAGAGATGTGTTCATAAACCTTATGTAAATGCTTGCTGGTGCCGTGAGCCCTCCTAGTCATGCCATGAGATCCGTTTCAGCAACAGAGATGTGCTCAGCACCAGAGCAGTCTCTAAAAGCTACCAAAAGGGGCAGGTCAAACAGAAACATATTTCAATATAGCTTATAGGCTCCACATAACAAACTAAAGCTATACCAACAGACCAATGAAAATGGTTTGCATGGATAATAGGAGGCCAAGAAAAGACTAAAGGGGCAATGCAATGGACAAAAACTGACACGGAAACAATTCCATTTAAGTAGTTGGTTTACCTGAGTTCTTCCAAGAAAAGAACATCATGAGTAGGTTGTGCTTCCGTATATAGGCGCCTATTGTGATTTCGCATTTCAGCACACGAGTTGGAGGGCTCATGCCACCAGTAAGATTGAAATAATAACCATAGTCCATAGAAACTCATCAAGGAAGCATGGGCCAGTACAACAGTCAATTCTGTATATCATTTTGGAATTCATCAAGGTTCAGTTTGGAATTCATCAAGGTTGTACTGTCAATTCTGTATACAACATAACTGAGGAAAGCTTCAGTTTGGAATTCAGAAGCACAGAGCTATGGCATATCATTTCAATAGTATATTGCTGAAGCAGCTATTATAACTTTCACCACATCCTCTTAACACCACAAGGGCAAGTTCATAGTTCAGGGTGGGAATTGATTCAAACCATTAGAATCACACATTCCAACACCAATCCTGCACCTATCTTGTGTGCTTTGATCATGTCGAGAGCTTGGAATCCTTCAAGAACTCGGCGAACGCCAACCGCGACGGCCCGCTGTCAGCCAGAGCTTCAGCAGCCTTCTCCTTGGCCAATGCCAGCCTCTCCCTCAGCTTCTCCCCTTCCTCTGACTCCATCACCATCCTCACCTTCCTCTCCACCTCCTCAGCCTTCACAAGCTGCTCGTCGTACCCCTCCATCACCACCCCGACCTTCATCTCGTCCACCACGAACACCTTGTTCAGCCTCTGCTCCGCGTACTGCGGCCAGCACAGCATCGGCACCCCGGCCGACGCCGCTTCCAGGACGGAGTTCCACCCGCAGTGCGTCACAAACGCGCCGGTGGCGGCGTGCCGCAGCACCTCCACCTGCGGCGCCCACATCTTCAGCACCACCCCCCTGTCTAGTGTCCTCTCCGTGAACCCCTCCGGGAGGAGCGCGTCCAGGTCTGGCTCCGGACGCGGCAGGAAGAATTTGGCCGGGTCGGCCGGAGGGGTGCGCACGACCCACAGGAAGCGGTGGCCGGATTTCTCGAGCCCGTGAGCTATCTCCGTCAGTTCCGCCGCCGACACGGCGCCCATGCTGCCGAAGCAGAGGAACACCACGCTTCGCTCCGGCTGCGCGTCCAGCCATGACAAGCACGCGTGCCGCTCGCCTTGCGCCGCCGCCGAGTCCGAGACGATCAACGGCCCGATGCAGTACACCGGCGGGGTCGGGCGGTCGGGGACGCACACGCCCTCCCTGAGCGCGCCCACGGCCCTCGCCTCCAGCCACTCGTAGGTGTTGACCAGCACGCCCCTGGCCTCCGGGATGCGCCCGTAGTGCCCGATCCTGATGGCGCAGATCGGGTCCGTGCGGTCCATCACGGTGTGCGGCATGTCGGACGCCGGGATCGGCGGGACCCCGGGGAAGCGGAGGGGCGCCTTGCCCATGTCCTTGAAGCTCCCCTCCGTGGTGGCGAAGTGGCGGGGCAGGTGGAGGAACGCCGCGAGGTCGCCGGCGGAGGAGGTGTAGTAGATGTACGCCGGGACGCCGTTCTGGGCGGCGGCGTCGAGGGAGTCGATGCAGAAGAGGTCGAGGACGAGCGCGGCGACGGAGGGGAGGGAGCGGAGGAAGGCGAGCAGGCACGGCACGGTGAGGCGGAGCAGGTCGAGCATCTGCAGAAAGGGGTGGGGATTGGGGTCGGGGTAGTCCGGGGGCGGGAGGTGGTGGAAGGCGATGGAAGGGTTGGCAGCCTCGAGGCCGGCGACGGCGGAGGCGGTGGAGGAGAAGAAATCGGCGGTGGAGGCCGGCGGGGTCGGGACGGCGATGACGACGGGGACGCCGCGGCCGAGGAAGAGCTTGGCGAGCTCCACCATGGGGATGAGGTGGCCCACGCCCAGGCAGGCGTGCAGCACCACGGTGGGATTGGGGTTGGCCGCCTCCATTAGCGACCCGCCGATGCCGATGAGCTGATGAACAGTGCGAGACTGAGGAGACTTTTTTTTAGGGAAAAGCGAGACTGAGGAGACTGTAGCCGCTTTATGCGGGGATCCCGGCTCATGTTTTGCATATGTTGTGTGTTTCACGGATTATGGCCCATTAAGGAGCTGGAAAAGGTCCACTAGGCTACAATGGAATAAGTTTTTTTTTGTCTCAAGAAAAAAAAACGGATGCCTAAGTAAGGCATATGGGTTACTCCTTCCTTACTCAAATCAAAGTACTTAAATTTGCTAAGACCTTTAAAAAATATTTTTAGTATGTTCTCTTTCCCTAAGCCATGAAATACTCAACCATTTGATAATCAATGGCCATTTTCAAGTAGAACATAATAAATCACCCAAATCAAAGTGCCTAAATCTACTATAATTTGAAAAATTACCTTTAGTATATTCACTTCAACAGGAGTTGTCCATCTCCTAGTCTTCGGTCTTCTCATAGGAGGAACATGTAATCTGCTAGCTTGAAAATTGGGAATCTCCAGTTCTTTGAGGTATTTGTTTATGAACGACATAGTCGACAGGGGAATACAAAATTCTTTGTCGTGAATTGCCCGTTGTCTGGCCCACCAAATTGCCCACATGGTGATTAGAACCCTAGCAAGATCTTCCTGTTTCAGCGCATCGAAAAGCCAAAAGAGCCATAGCTTCGGATCCTCACTCCTATTTGAGATCACATGTTCAAGCACCTCTTCATCTCCAAGAGCCCGCACACATTTCGCCATCTGATAGCTGAATAGTGAATATGATTACTTCCTTTTATGATCTGCAAATCGAGCAGAAAGGATTCTTGCCTTTTTTCTCATAGGTGACCCTGAGTTATCGAACCCACGGGAGGAAGATGCCATTTAATCTAGGGTCTCAAACAAGCTTTTGTTAAAGAAACAATTCTAGATTTTGATCGGATCAAAATCAAACAACCGAAGGGACACACTTATAATAAAAATAGGCATACAACCATATATCTGTGGCAGGGCCAAATATGATCTTGATTTGTGCCTCAGGAGTTACCATCGAGATGTGCTTGTTACGAACCAAAGTGGGGGATGTGTCCAAATTATATCTTGGCCAACCTGGACCCCAAGGCCACCGAGGAAGGTGGGGCGACATAACCTGGCCCAGTTAACCCGGCATTGGCCGCCTCACGCCTCTTTGCTACCGACCCAAAGGAAGTCATGAATGATGCAGTTCATCTTGTTGAGGATGGACTTGTTGAGGACTAGGGCGGTGATCGGAAGTGTGTCAGCATTGCACAGAGAACATGACAGAGAAGCACTTGTCGATAACCGATGGACATTATGGAGGCGTTCCATGTGGGGAGCTTCTTCTCAAGTTTGTCGACGAGTGGAAGAAGGTCAGATGTCAACACCTTTGCGGATGGAGAGGGGTAGGCCTAGGAACTTAACTAGGAATGGAGCGATTGGACACGCCATGGACAAAGAGATGGTGTTGTCGTTGCACTGGATAGGCGTAGCGGAGCACTTACCAAAGTTATTGCGTAGCCCAACCACCGCACCAAACACCCATAACAACCCTTGAATTGTTTGGATGTCATGCTCATCGGGGTGGCAGAAGACGACGACATTGTCAGCACGCGTGGCGGGTGCTGAGGCGGTAGAGGAGCCCTTGCTGGACCGCAGACTGAATGAGCGAGTTAAGGACATCGATGACGAGAGTGAAGATCATCGAGTAGAGTGGATCGCCCTGATGAAGGGCCCGTGCATGGTCGATCGGTGGGCCGGGAGTCTCGTTCACCAACACGCACTTGGAGGCGGATGAAAGGAGGATCAAGCTGATCCACTCCTTTCATTTCTGGCTGAATCCCAGGTGGCGCAATGTCTCAAAGAGGAACAACTAGGAGACCAAATTGAAGGCGTGAGCGGTGTCGAGCTTGAGAAGCATCTGAGGGACCTTGAGGTTGAGAAGGAGATGCGCCATTTGGTGGAAAAGTAGGAAGTTGTCATGGATGCTTCGGCCGACAATGAAGGCACTCTGGTTAGCCAAAACCATGGAGCCGAGATGAGGAGCAAGACAAAGAGACAAGTCCTTGGCGTAGAGCTTGGCGATGAGGTGGATGAGGCTAATCAACCGATACTCGAACAAAGACTCCACATCTAGCCTCTTAGGCAGGTGGATGATGAGCACGTCAAAGTCGGGCCCATTGAGTGAGTATAGCTTGCCAAAGACGTTGTAGATGCCGTGCTTGATGGTCTCCCATGCACTACAGAGGAACTTGTGGCGAAACCATCCGGACCGCGCTTTGCCCATGGGGAAACTCTTGATAGCATGCCAAACTTCGTCTTCGGAGAAAGGTGCCCCAAGGTAGGAGAGCTCGAAAGGCCCGACGTGCACGGAGCCAAGGTTGATGGTGAAGGGGCACTCCTCGACGGTACCCAAGATAGCAATGAAGTGGTCAATGTTGCCTAGGCCAAGCCCGCAGGATCGGAAATCAACTCGCCCCGGTCGCAAAGCTACATAATGCGGCTCTTCTGCCTATGGTGGGCTGCATGAATATGGAAGAAGTGTGGACCCGCATCGCCAAGGCAAGCAAAGCGATCGCTCGAGGGAAGCCAGCCCAAGGTATGCGCCTTTGAGCTTGTGGCGTAGCCACGACTCGCTCAAGGATAGGGGGCGGAAGTCTTGCGCCTGGTCAAACCGCGCGATGAGCTCATAGGCGATGAGCAGCTGTCACGAGATGTGACCGACCGAACGTGCACTCCAGGACAGGACTGCACGTTCGATGCAACTTTTATTTTTCATCAAGAGGCACTAGTTTGTGTTCTATTTCCAGTTTGTTCAACCTGCTATGATGTGTTTGTTTATTCAATACAGTTCATCTCTAAAAGAGTAGAAATGAAATCATGTGCCCGGAGAAATGGCAGACTAGGAACATTCTATGCGTGCAAGACTTTTTGTCAAGGGGCCATGTTTTTCTTCTGTCCATTAATTAGTGATGACTACAGCCGGCGGCCGCAGTAACGGAAAAATCGAGCATCTAGAAATTCAAAGTTCCAAGCAGGAACGTGCGTGCTCTTTCTCGCAGACTGAAGACGATCATTATCTCCCCTTACACACGGAGTAAATAGAAAACGTTGAGTTGAGCACGGTTGATGCTACACCTTCTTATACATCGTATTCCCACAAGATGAAATGGATTTGCACATGGTGGCATGGTGCTCAGGTATATCGACATCGACGTGTGTGGTTTTTCCTCGGGTGCGACTCGCACAACGAGCAGCTCAACTTAGCTACGCCTCCATTTCAAAATGATTGAAGTTCTACATTTGTTCTAAGTTACTGTTTAAGTTTGATCAGGGAGAATATATTAAAATCTAGAGCACAAACTTAGTCACATTAAATTTTTTATATGAAATATATTTTCATACTATGTGTACTTGGCGTTGTGAATCTTATGACCTTTTTTCTGTAGAGTCGGCCAAGCAAGCTTACTTATTCTTTAGGGAATATAATTTTATGAGGAGAAGCAACTTTGACTTACGACAAAGTTTGAACTTCATTATTGTGGAACGAGGAGGGCGGGGGTAAGTATATATGAATGGCACATCTTGGTGGCCTACATAAGACGAACGGTGTCCTCGCGCAGTTGAGAGATGGATACATGTTGAGAGTACATCTGTACATAGATGGGAGGGGCGACGCGGGCGACAACCGCGACGGCCACTTCGGGCCGGCCGCCGGTGACCTCCGGTGTGGGGCGCGCCGGTGGTAGGTTTTGAGCACTTGCGGATGCCGATCCAGAGGACGACGACGACGAAGACATCGCCGGAGGTTCACCGGAAGCCTACTCGCCGACGCCTTCCTCGGTGATTTGCGAGGCTTTTGATCCTGGCTATTCGGAAGAAGAAGTGGCGGCCATAGTCGATGGCATTGTCCCTGTTGATGATCCAACGCGACAAGGTTTGGGGCGTGAGGACAAGGTCGAGATCGTGCGACGCATGGTTCATCGGCGGACGGCGGCAGCAGCAATTCGGCCATGGAAGGGGCCGATCCCGAAGGTATGTCTCCCTGAACCAACCTTGTCCGATTTCATTACGGAGGAGTCTTGGATTGTGGTCAAGAAGAGGAGGCCGCGGCGAGCATCGGCGGTGAAGCCGCCGGCGCCGGCGGTCGGCAGAAACGGCGACGTCCGTGGTGATCGGATCTCACGTTTGAAATTTCTGCTTGATGGGCTGCAATCGAACGATGGTTCAGAGGGCCCAGTCGATAGTGCACCTTTGGGCCAAACGAGTTGTTTCGAGGTCGGCCCGGGACTAGCTGGGTTACTGACCCAGGCAAAACCGGTCCACCTCGACGTGCTGGAGATCGCTACGGATCGAGGGGATTTCCATGCACGATCTTTGATCTACGACAGCCACGGGCGAGCTAGGGTTCGCCGCCGAGGACACCTTGGGTTTCCCTCTGCTCTAGCACGAAGGATCAAGCGGGTACCTGCGCTTGCCGCGGCCTGCATGCCGCCCAAGGGCCCGCCGCCGGCAAAGGGCCGCCCCGTGGCGCCGCGAGGGCTGCGCTGGGGTCCATTGCTGCTATGATTGGCGGCAGCGGCTGGCTGCAAAGACTGTCGGTGGCTGCTCCGGCCATGGCCAGGGCGGCGGTGCCGCCTCCTCAAGCGGTCGCACAACCCCAGCCGCAGCGATCTTGGCCTAGGCAAATGGCTGCCGGCCGGGGAGGCGCTCCCAACGGGGTAGCCGGCCGGGGTGGTGCCGCCAATGGTGCTGTCGGCCGTGGGTCGGGGGCATTCGCGGGAGACAGCCGCAATCCTCCCCGTGGTCAGTGGGGAGATGATGGCTACGACGCATATGGTCAGGGACTGCACCGAGGTTCGTCGTCCACCGGTGGTGGGCGAGGCTACGCTTGGACAGATCAGGGTAATGCTGGCCGGGGCTTTCAAGGACCACCGGGGAACTTCGTCGAGGGCGCGGTTGGCCCCAGCCGCTTCCGGGGACGCTTCCGTGGTGGGCGCGGACGCTTCCGGGGTGGACGTGGCGGGCGTACTTTGCCCGGTGCCGACTCGGACCTTTCTGACATGGCCACTGATGAGGCGGCTCTGAACCAGACAGTGGTGGAGACGGTTAAGGCTTTTGCTGATGTGGCTTTCCCGATGATAGCGCAGTCGGATGATGCTGAGTCTGATAAAGGCTCGGAGAAGGCCGGAGGTGACAAGCTGTCTAAGTGGGCGGCTAAGAAGAAAAAATTAGTCTGTTTCCGCTGTGGGGAGACGGGTCACTTCATGGTTGACTGCTCTGCTGAGTTATGTGAAATTTGTCGGAAACCTAAGCATGTGGCGGCTGAGTGTCCGCTTCTTCTCGGGCCCAAACCGACACTTAATATCTACGGGCTATGTTGCTCTGAGTTGATGTTCTTTGAGTCACCCAGTGTGGCTTCGGTGGCTCCTGTCGTTGGAACCTCCTTCCCTGGGGTGGTTAAAGTGGTCACCGGACCGCTCACTGAAGCCCATATTATTCAGCAGTTGCGGGAGTTGGCTCCAGGAAATTTCAAATGGTCCTTGATGAAGCTTTCTGATAATTCTTATAAAGTGGATTTTCCTTCTAAAGAGGATCAGAAGAGAATTCTCAAGTTTGGCATGAGTCGAGTTACTGGAACTAGCTTTGTGTTGCAGTTTGATGAGTGGAAAAAGAAGGAGCCGCAGGGCACACCACTGACTCAGATCTGGGTTCGCTTTTCGGGGGCACCGTCTGAGCCCTTGGATGATTTCTTTGTCACGTGGAGCTTGGGGTCCTTGCTCGGTAAGACGGAGCAGGTGGACATGCCTTTCACTCGTGCTCACGGTGTTGCTCGTTTGTTGATTAGCGTGGCCAACATACAGTTCTTGCCGGATGTGGTCAGATGGTGTTATGAGGGGGTTGCTTACATGTTGAATGTCGAGTATGAGGACCCGGACTTGTTTCAGGATTTTGAGGAGTTGCTACCTATGGATACCTCTGAGGGGGGAGGTGCTTCTGGGCACCGGGGAGAGGATGCACCCGGTGACGGTGACAGGGATTCCAGGCCGGTGGAATCGCCTAAACCAACAGAGTCTGCTAAGGGGAAAGCACCGGGTTCGTCACCGTCCAACATGCTTCAGCTTGGTTCTATTGGGGCTTTCTCTGCGCCTTCTCGTCTTTGGAGTGATCGTGTGGAGTTGGATGATCCGTCTGAGCACGTGCCGCCGGTGATTCCGGAGGGCTTGAGGGCTTTGGAGGACAGACTGGCTGTTCAGGAGGTGGTTTCTTCTCCTTCATCCCCTGCACCGCGGCTGGACATGACGACTCTTCTGGACGACTCGGCGGAGCTGGCCGGGAGTACGGTCAGGACCAGCGCTGTACTTTCGATCACCCCGGAGGCTCGGCGGGCTTTGGATGGGTCCAGCAGGCAGGAGGTACGTGTACCGTGTTCTCCGTCCTCGTCGGCATCGGAGGTGGCTTCTGATCTTCTGCGAGGGTCGGGTTCTGGTTGCTCGCAGGTGTCTTCACCGGCCTATTCGGCTAGGGAAGCGTTGGCACCGCTTCTCGCCGCCGTTGATGCGCCAGGGCTGGGGGTAGATGCCTCACCTGGCCCCATAGTGTTGGGAGGGCTGGGTGGAGCCGCTGCAGATACTGCCCTCGCTTCGGTGCGCGGCGGCTGGGCTGCTCTGGAGTCGGCGGCTGCTGGCGGATCGCCTGCTGACGGGCTGCAGGCGGTGCCGCCGTTTACCTCTTCTGCGCCGGTGACGGCGTCACGGGGCGTCGCTGTGGGGGGAGGGGCAGGCGGTCTCTCCCCGTGCAGGGCCTCTCGCGAGGAGGTCATCGCTTTTGGTGGTATCCCGGACCCTGTCTCCCAGGGGAGGCGGATCAGCGGGCGGTTGCAGGAGCAGCCGGACGTCGACGACATTCAACTACGGTGCGCTGTGAGAGCTGCCAAGTTGCAGGACGTCAAAACCACCACTGGTATGTCTATCATTAAGTCAAATTCCATTTTGCATTTCACTGATAATGAGATCATCAATAATGCAAATCAACTAGGAATTTCACTTGGTAATAATGATCTTCAGATTGCTAAATCAGTTAACGACATTCTTGATTTAGAAGCCGAGCGTGCGGTAGATATGATTCGCCACATAGCTGCAGTTAAACCAATGAATGATTCGGAGATTGATGCGCTCAGGGTTAGGGTCCTAGATGGTATGTGTGCCGATCTTGACCCTGCTTGTCTCGAGGCGGAGGAAGACTCACAGCCTGAGACGTCTCTTCATGTAGATGAGCCTTTAGTGCTAGATGCTGAGGATGAGGGTCATATTCTGGTGGATGGTATAGTCAAGCCTAAGTGGACATGGAAAAGAAAGGTTTATCCAGTCTCCGCAGTGCGTAGGAGTGCTAGGATTCGTACTGCCAAAAAATTTCATGATGACTTATGAGAGGCATTTTCTGGAATAGCAGAGGTCTTAGAGACTTGGCTAAAAGGAGGTTTCTGGCGGATGCTTCTCTGGAACATCATTTGGATTTCATTGCTTTGTCCGAGACTGGAAGAAGTAATTTCACTAATCAATTTCTCGCCACTTTGTCTGGGGGGGTAGATTTTGATTGGCACTGCCTCCCACCTCGGGGGAGATCCGGCGGGGTTTTACTTGGGGTTAAGTGTGAAATGTTGGAGGTAAGGAGCGTAGTTATGGGCGAGTTTGCTGTCAAGTTTCGGGGTTAGATCTAAGGCAGATGGGTTTGATTGGGCTTTGGTGGCAGTCTACGGAGCTGCTCAACCAGAACTCAAACCAGATTTCTTGGCAGATCTGGTGCGCATCTGTGCTAATGAACAGTTACCTCTCTTAGTGGGAGGGGATTTCAACATAATCCGAAGAAAAGAGGACAAGAATAATGCCAATTTTGACGGCCGCTGGCCCTTTATGTTCAATACTATTATTGAGAGTTTGGATCTCAGAGAGATTGAACTCTCGGGTAGGAAATTCACTTGGGCTAATTCGTTACCGGTCCCGACATTTGAGAAACTTGACCGAGTGCTAGCTAGTGTCGAGTGGGAACAGAAGTTTCCCCTGGTAACGGTGCAGGCTTTGACTCGAGGTGTCTCGGATCATACACCGCTATTAGTCGATTCCGGAGTTCAAAATTTCGTGGGCAACAAGAATTTTTTCTCGTTCGAACTTGCCTGGTTTGAACGAGAAGGCTTCCTCGAGTTGTTAGCTACAGAGTGGGCTATGAACTCTGGAGGTAGGACACCTATCGACAAATGGCAATCCAAGATTCGTCACCTCCGTCGTTTCCTTCGTGGCTGGGCTAAGCACACGCATGGGATTTATAAGGTGGAGAAGGACAGACTTCTTCTAATCATTCAAAATTTCGAAGCTAAAGCAGAAACATCTATCTTGGATTCCACTAAGTTGGCAACAAAGATAGACGCAGAGATGAAGCTTAAAAAGCTTCCCTATGTCACCGATTCTGTTTAACATAGTGGCCGACATGCTGACTATTTTAATAGGTCGGGCAAAGGATGCAGGACAGGTAGGTGGCCTGGTTCCACATCTAGTAGACGGCGGGTTATCTATTCTCCAGTATGCTGATGATACTATCATATTTATGGAGCATGACATGGCGAAAGCTAGGAACATGAAGCTGCTGCTTTGCTTATTTGAACAATTGTCAGGGCTTAAAATCAACTTCCACAAGAGCAAATTGTTTTGCTTTGGAAGAGCTAATGATGACCGGGAATCGTATCAACAATTGTTCGGATGTGAATTGGGTTCTTTACAATTTTCGTACCTAGGTATACCCATTCATCATCGTAAGCTAACCAATGCCGAGTGGAAATGTTTGGAGGATCGGTTTGAAAAGAAACTGAGCTGTTGGAAAGGAAAGCTCATGTCATATGGAGGTCGATTAATTCTGATTAACTTGGTCCTTACTAGTATGCCTATGTTTCTGTTATCCTTTTTCTTGGTTCCGGTCGGAGTTAGGAAAAGGTTAGATTTCTACCGATCTCGATTCTTTTGGCAAATTGATGAGCTTAAACGGAAGTATAGACTTGCGAAGTGGGATATTATTTGCAGACCTAAATACCAAGGTGGCCTAGGTATTGAAAATCTGGAAATCAAAAATATATGTCTCCTTAGCAAGTGGCTTTTTAAGTTGTCATCTGAGACGGAGGCCGCTTGGGCACAGCTTTTACGCAATAAGTATCTTTATGCTCAAACCTTGGCCCAAGTGTGTGTGAGACCTTCAGATTCGCCCTTTTGGAAGGGGCTGATGAGAGTTAAACAAATTTTTTTCAACAAGACTAAATTTATTGTTGGGAATGGTACCACGACGAGGTTTTGCGAGGATACGTGGCTTGGGGAGACCCCACTAGCACTTCAATATCCTTCTTTGTATAACATAGTCCAACGTAGAGATTGAAGGAAATATGCCCTAGAGGCAATAATAAAGTTATTATTTATTTCCTTATTTCATGATAAATGTTTATTATTCATGCTAGAATTGTATTAACCGGAAACATAATACATGTGTGAATACATAGACAAACATAGTGTCACTAGTATGCTTCTACTTGACTAGCTCGTTTATCAGAGATGGTTATGTTTCCTAGCCATGGACAAAAGAGTTGTCATTTGATTAACGGGATCACATCATTAGGATAATGATGTGATTGACTTGACCCATTCCGTTAGCTTAGCACTTGATCGTTTAGTATGTTGCTATTGCTTTCTTCATGACTTATACATGTTCCTGTAACTATGAGATTATGCAACTCCGTTTACGGAGGAACACTTTGGTACTACCAAACGTCACAACGTAATCGGGTGATTATAAAGGAGTACTACAGGTGTCTCCAAAGGTACATGTTGAGTTGGCGTATTCGAGATTAGGTTTTGTCACTCCGATTGTCGGAGAGGTATCTCTGGGCCCTCTCGGTAATGCACATCATTATAAGCCTTGCAAGCAATGTAACCAATGAGTTGGTTACGGATGATGCATTACTGAGCGAGTAAAGAGACTTGCGGTGACGATATTGAACTAGGTATTGGATACCGACGATCGAATCTCGGGCAAGTAACATACCGATGACAAAGGAACAACGTATGTTGTTATGCGGTTTGACCGATAAAGATCTTCGTAGAATATGTAGGAGCCAATATGGGCATCCAGGTCCCGCTATTGGTTATTGACCGAGAATAGTTCTAGGTCATGTCTACATAGTTCTCGAACCCGTAGGGTCCGCACGCTTAAGGTTTCGATGATGCTTATATTATGAGTTTATGAGTTTTGATGTACGAAGGAATTGAGTCCGGATGAGATTGGGGACATGACGAGGAGTCTCGAAATGGTCGAGACGTAAAGATCAATATATTGGACGACTATATTCGGAGTTCGGAAGGTTCCGAGTGATTCGGTATTTTTGAGTGGGAGAGTTACGGAATTTGCCGGGAGAAGTATTGGGCCTTATTGGGCCTCAAGGGAAGAGAGAGAGGGCTGCCTAGGGCAGGCGCGCGCCCCATGGCCTAGTCAGATTGGACTAAGGGAGGAGCCGCACCCCTCCTTCCTTCCCTTCTCTCTTCCCTTCCTTGTCTCCTACTCCTAATACATGGAAGGACTCCTAGTTGGACTAGGAAAGGGGAATCCTACTCCCGGTGGGAGTAGGACTCCCCTAGGGCGCCATAGTAGAGGGCGGCCCTCCTCCTCCACTCCTTTATATACGGGGTAGGGGCACCCCATAGACACACAAGTTGATCTACGGATCGTTCCTTAGCCGTGTCGGTGCCCCCTCCACCATATTCCACCTCGGCCATATCGTCGCGGAGTTTAGGCGAAGCCTGCGCCGATAGAACATCATCATCGCCACCACGCCGTCGGCTTGTGGAACTCATCTCCGGAGCTTCGCTGGATCGGAGGCCGGAGATCGTCATCGAGCTGAACGTGTGCTGAACTCGGAGGCCCCGTATGTTCGGTGCTTGGATCGGTCGGATCGTGAAGACGTACGACTACATCAACCGCGTTGGGCTAACGCTTCCGCTTACGGTCTACGAGGGTACGTGGACGAACACTCTCCCCTCTCGTTGCTATGCCATCACCATGATCTTGCGTGTGCGTAGGAAATTTTTTGAAATTACTATGTTCCCCAACAGTGGCATCCGAGCCTAGGTTTTATGCGTTGATGTTATATGCACGAGTAGAACGCAAGTGAGTTGTGGACGATATAAGTCATACTGCCTACCAGCATGTCATACTTTGGTTCGGCGGTATTGTTGGATGAAGCGGCCGGACCGACATTACGCGTGACGCTTACGGAGACTGGTTCTACCGACGTGCTTTTGCAATGTGGTGGCGGGTGTCGGTTTCTCCAACTTTAGTTGAACCGAGTGTGACTACGCCCGGTCCTTGCGAAGGTTAAAACGGAGTCTATTTGACAAACTATCGCTGTGGTTTTGATGCGAGGTGAGAACGGTTCTTGCTAAGCCCGTAGCAGCCACGTAAAATTTGCAACAACAAAGTAGAGGACGTCTAACTTGTTTTTGCGGGGCATGTTGTGATGTGATATGGTCAAGACGTGATGAGATATAAGTTTTGTATGAGATGATCATGTTTTGTTGAAGTTATCGGCAATCGGCGAAGCCCTATGGTTGTCTCTTTGTTGCATAAGATGCAAGTGCCAAATAATTGCTTTACTTTATCGCTATGCGATAGCAATAGTTGCAAGAGCAATAGTTGGCGAGACAACCATGTGATGACACATTGATATAGATCAAGATGATGAAGATCATGGTGTCGTGCCGGTAACGATAGAGATCATGACAGTACTTTGGAGATGGAGATCAAAGGCGCAAGATGATCATGGCCATATCATGTCACATATTTTGATTGCATATGATGTTTATCTATTATACATCTTATTCTTGCTTTGATTGACGGTAGCATTTTAAGATGATCTCTCACTAATTATCAAGAAGTGTTCTCCCGAGTATGCCTTTGTTGCCAAAGTTAAATCGTTCCCAGACACCACGTGATGATCGGGTGTGATAAGCTCTCGTCCATCTACAACGGGTGCAAGCCAGTTTTGCACACGCAGAATACTCGAGTTAAACTTGACGAGCCTAGCATATGCAGATATGGCCTCGAACACGGAGACCGAAAGGTCGAGCGTGAATCATATAGTAGATATGATCAACATAAGATGTTCACCATTGAAAACTACTCCATCTCACGTGATGATCGGTTATGGTTTAGTTGATTTGGATCACGTGATCACTTAGATGACTAGAGAGATGTCTGTCTAAGTGGGAGTTCTTAAGTAATATGATT
This sequence comes from Aegilops speltoides, assembly GCA_021437245.1. Lineage (NCBI taxonomy): Eukaryota > Viridiplantae > Streptophyta > Magnoliopsida > Poales > Poaceae > Aegilops > Aegilops speltoides. The sequence continues at coordinate 414,986,052 of CM038141.1, read as the reverse complement.
AATTGAACTTAAATTTATCTTGAACTTAGTCCTGGTAGTATTTTGCAAATTATGTTGTAGATCAATAGCTTGCGTTGTTGCTTTCATATGTTTATTTTGATATGTTCCTAGAGAAAATTGTGTTGAAAGATGCTAGTAGCAATGATGCGGATTGGATCCGTGATCTGAGGTTTATCCTCATTGCTGCACAGAAGAATTATGTCCTTGATGCACCGCTAGGTGACAAACCTATTACAGGAGCAGATGCAGACGTTATGAACGTTTGGCTAGCTCAAAAGGATGACTACTTGATAATTTAGTGCACCATGCTTAAACGGCTTACAATCGGGACTTCAAAGACGTTTTGAACGTCATGGACCATATGAGATGTTCCAGGAGTTGAAGTTAATATTTCCAGCAAATACCCGAGTTGAGAGATATGAAGTCTCCAACAAGTTCTAAAGCTAAAAGATGGAGGAGAATTGCTCAACTAGTGAGCATGTGCTCAGATTGTCTGGGTACTTCAATCGCTTGAATCAAGTGGGAGTTAATCTTCCGAGATAAGATAGTGATTGATGAATTCTCTAGTCACCATCACTAAGTTACTAGAACTTCGTGATGAACTATAGTATGCAAGGGATGACGAAAACGATTCCCGAGCTCTTCGTGATGTTGAAATCAACGAAGGTAGAAATCAAGAAAAGACCATCAAGTGTTGATGATTGACAAAACCACTACTTTCAAAAGAAGGGCAAAGGGAAAGAAAGGGAACTTCAAGTGGAAAGACAAGCAAGTTGTCACTCCTGTGAAGAAGCCCAAAGCTGGACCATAGCCTGAAACTGAGTGTTTACACTGCAAAGGAAATGGTCACTGGAAGCGGAAATGCCCTGAATATTTGGTAGATAAGAAGGATGGCAAAGTGAACAAGAGTATATTTGATATACAAATTATTGATGTGTGCTTTACTAGTGTTTATAGTAGCCCCTAAGTATTTGATACTTGTTCGGTTGCTAAGATTAGTAACTCGAAACAGGAGTTACAGAATAAACAGAGACTAGTTGAAGGGAAAGTGACGATGAGTGTTGGAAGTAGTTCCAAGATTGATATGATCATCATCGCACACTCCTTATACTTTCGGGATTAGTGTTAAACCTAAATAAATGTTATTTGGCGTTTGCGTTGAGCATGAATATGATTTGATCATGTTTATTGCAATACGGTTATTCATTTAAAATCAGAGAATAATTGTTGTTCTGTTTACATGAATAAAACCTTCAATGGTCATACACCCAATGAAAATAGTTTGTTGGATCTCGATCGTAATGATACACATATTCATAATATTGAGGCCAAAAGATGCAAAGTTAATAATGATAGTGCAACTTATTTGTGGCACTGCCGTTTGGGTCATATCGGTGTAAAGCGCATGAAGAAACTCCATAAAGATGGATTTTTGGAATCACTTGGTTATTAATCATTTGATGCTTGCGAACCGTGCCTTTTGGGCAAGATGACTAAAACTCCGTTCTTCGGAACAATGGAACGAGCTACCGACTTATTGGAAATAATACATACTGATGTATGCAGACCAATGAGTATGAAGGCTCGTGGCAAGTATCGTTATTTTCTGACCTTCACAAGATGATTTGAGCAGATATGGGTATATCTACTTGATGAAACATAAGTCTGAAATAGTTGAAAGGTTCAAAGAATTTTAGAATGAAGTGGAAAATCATCGTAACAAGAAAATAAAGTTTCTGCGATCTGATCGCGGAGAGGAATATTTGAGTTACGAGTTTGGTCTTCAATTAAAACAATGTGGAATAGTTTCACAGCTCACGCCACAGGAACACCACAACGTTATGGTGTGTCCGAACGTCAGAATCAAGACTTTATTGGATATGGTGCGATCTATGATGTCTCTTACTGATTTACCAATATTGTTTTGGGGTTATGCATTAGAGACAGCTGCATTCACATTAAAAGGGCACCATCTAAATCCGTTGAGACGACAACATATGAACTGTGGTTTAGCAAGAAACCCAAGTTGTCGTTTCTTAAAGTTTGGGGTTGCGATGCTTATGTGAAAAAGTTTCATCCTGATAAGCTCGAACCCAAATCAGAGAATTGTGTCTTCATAGAATACCCAAAGGAAATAGTTGGGTACACCTTCTATCACAGATCCGAAGGCAAGATATTCGTTGCTAAAAATGGATCCTTTCTAGAGAAGGATTTTCTCTCGAAAGAAGTGAGTGGGAGGAAAGTAGAACTTGATGAGGTAATCTGTACTGTTCCTTATTGGAAAGTAATTCATCACGTAAATCAGTTCTCGTGACAAATACACCAATTAGTGAGGAAGCTAATGATATTGATCATGAAACTTCAGATCAAGTTACTACTGAGAACCTCGTAGGTCTTCCGAGTAAGATCCGCACAGAGTGGTGTAGTAATCATGTTCTGGAAGTCATGTTACTAGACCATAATGAACCTACAAACTATGAGGAAGCGATGATGAACCCAGATTCCGCGAAATGGCTCGAGGCCATAAAATCTGAGATATGATCCATGTATGAGAACAAAGTATGGACTTTGATTGACTTGCTCGATGATCAGCAAGCCATGTTAAATAAATGGATCTTCAAGAGGAAGACGGACACTGATAGTAGTATTACTATCTACCAAGCTCGACTTGTTGCGAAAGGTTTTCAACAAGTTCAAAGTGTTGAATACGATGAGATTTTCTCACTCGTATCGATGCTTAAGTCTGTCCGAATCATGTTAGCAATTGCCACATTTTATGAAATCTGGCAAATGGATGTCAAAACTGCATTCCTTAATGGATTTATTAAAGAAGAGTTGTATATGATGCAACCAGAAGGTTTTGTCAATCCTAAAGGTACTAACAAAACGTGCAAGCTCCAGCGATCCATCTATGGACTGGTGCAAGCATCTCGGAGTTGGAATATACGCTTTGATAAGTTGATCAAAGCATATAGTTTTATATGGACTTGCGATGAAGCCTGTATTTACAATAAAGTGAGTGGGAGCACTACTGACCTTTTCGATTAGTATATGTGAGTGACATATTGTTGATCGAAATGATGTAGAATTTTCTACGCAAAGCATAAAGGAGTGTTTTTAAGGAGTTCTTTAAAAGAAAAGACCTCAGTAAAAGCTACTTACATATTGAGCATCAAGATCTATTGAGATAGATCAAGACGCTTGATAAGATTTTCAATAAGTACATACCTTGGCAAGATTTTGAAATAGTTCAAAATGGAACAGTCAAAGAAAGGGTTCTTGCCTGTGTTGCAAAGGTATGAAATTGAGTAAGACCTAAATCCCGACAACAGCAGAAAATAGAAAGAGAATGAAAAGTCATTCCCTATGCCTCAGTCATAGGTTCTATAAAGTGTGCTATGCTATGTACCAGACCTATTGTATACCTTGCTCTGAATTTGGCAAAGGAGTACAATAGTGATCTAGGAATAGATCACTGGACATTGGTCAAGAATATCCTTAGTAAGGACTAAGGAGATGTTTTCTCGATTATGGAGGTGATAAAAGAGTTTGTTGTAAAAGTTACATCAGTGCAAACTTTTACACTGATCCAGATGACTCTAAGTCTCAACCTGGAAACATATTGAAAGTGGGAGCAATTAGCTAAAGTAGCTCCGTGCAGAGCATTGTGGACATAAAATATTTGCAAAATACATACGGCTCTGAATGTGACAGACCCGTTGACTAAGCTTCTCTCACGAGCAAAACATGATCACACCTTAGTACTCTTTGGGTGTTAATCACATAGCGATGTGAACTAGATTATTGACTCTAGTAAACCCTTTGGATGTTGGTCACATGATGATGTGAACTATGGGTGTTAATCATATAGATATGAATATTGGTGTTAAATCACATGGCGATGTGAACTAGATTATTGACTCTAGTGCAAGTGGGAGACTGAAGGAAATATGCCCTAGAGGCAATAATAAAGTTATTATTTATTTCCTTATTTCATGATAAATGTTTATTATTCATGCTAGAATTGTATTAACCGGAAACATAATACATGTGTGAATACATAGACAAACATAGTGTCACTAGTATGCCTCTACTTGACTAGCTCGTTTATCGAGATGGTTATGTTTCCTAGCCATGGACAAAAGAGTTGTCATTTGATTAACGGGATCACATCATTAGGAGAATGATGTGATTGACTTGACCCATTCCGTTAGCTTAGCACTTGATCGTTTAGTATGTTGCTATTGCTTTCTTCATGACTTATACATGTTCGTAACTATGAGATTATGCAACTCCGTTTACGGAGGAATACTTTGGGTACTACCAAACGTCACAACGAATCGGGTGATTATAAAGGAGTACTACAGGTGTCTCGAAGGTACATGTTGAGTTGGCGTATTTCGAGATTAGGTTTTGTCACTCCGATTGTCGGAGAGGTATCTCTGGGCCCTCTCGGTAATGCACATCATTATAAGCCTTGCAAGCAATGTAACCAATGAGTTGGTTACGGGATGATGCATTACAGAACGAGTAAAGAGACTTGCCGGTGACGAGATTGAACTAGGTATTGGATACCGACGATCGAATCTCGGGCAAGTAACATACCGATGACAAAGGGAACAACGTATGTTGTTATGCGGTTTGACCGATAAAGATCTTCGTAGAATATGTAGGAGCCAATATGGGCATCCAGGTCCCGCTATTGGTTATTGACCGAGAATAGTTCTAGGTCATATCTACATAGTTCTCGAACCCGTAGGGTCCGCACGCTTAAGGTTTCGATGATGCTTATATTATGAGTTTATGAGTTTTGATGTACCGAAGGAGTTCGGAGTCCGGATGAGATCGGGGACATGACGAGGAGTCTCGAAATGGTCGAGACGTAAAGATCAATATATTGCATGACTATATTCGAGTTCGGAAAGGTTCCGAGTGATTCGGTATTTTTTGAGTGGGAGAGTTACGGAATTCACCGGGAGAAGTATTGGGCCTTATTGGGCCTCAAGGGAAAGAGAGAGGGTTGCCTAGGGCAGGCCGCGCCCCCATGGCCTAGTCAGAATTGGACTAAGGGGAGGAGCCGCACCCCCTCCTTCCTTCCCTTCTCTCTTCCCCTTCCTTGTCTCCTACTCCTAATACATGGAAGGACTCCTAGTTGGACTAGGAAAGGGGGAATCCTACTCCCGGTGGGAGTAGGACTCCCCTAGGGCGCGCCATAGTAGAGGGCCGGCCCTCCCTCCTCCACTCCTTTATATACGGGGGTAGGGGGCACCCCATAGACACACAAGTTGATCTACGGATCGTTCCTTAGCCGTGTGCGGTGCCCCCCTCCACCATATTCCACCTCGGCCATATCGTCGCGGAGTTTAGGCGAAGCCCTGCGCCGGTAGAACATCATCATCGTCACCACGCCGTCGTGCTGACGGAACTCATCTCTGGAGCTTCGCTGGATCGGAGGCCGGAGATCGTCATCGAGCTGAACGTGTGCTGAACTCGGAGGCCCCGTACGTTCGGTGCTTGGATCGGTCGGATCGTGAAGACGTACGACTACATCAACCGCGTTGTGCTAACGCTTCCGCTTACGGTCTACGAGGGTACGTGGACGAACACTCTCCCCTCTCGTTGCTATGCCATCACCATGATCTTGCGTGTGCGTAGGAATTTTTTTGAAATTACTACGTTCCCCAACAGAGATGCCTATGTTGCTACTGTCTTACAGTCCGTTCCCCTCAATATAAGCTTTAGGCGGACGCTTGTTGGTAATCGTTGGGAGGCCTGGCTCCATCTGGTTCGACGTTTGATGGATGTCAGGTTGTCTGCTAACCCTGATCAGCTGCATTGGAAACTTACTAAGAACGGTGTGTTCTCGGTCAAATCAATGTATCAGGATGTCATTAACTCTTCGGTCATCCCTACCTCCTTACATGTTTGGAAAGTTAAGGTATCCTATACGTATCAAAGTGTTTATGTGGTTTGTGCATAAACAGGTAATTCTGACTAAGGATAATCTTGCAAAACGTAATTGGGTAGGTCCGTCTCGGTGTAGCTTCTGTGATCTTTCTGAAAACATCAAACACCTCTTTCTCGATTGTCCGTTGGCTAAGATTCTGTGGTGGTCGGTTCATATTGCTTTTAATATCAGTCAGCCCACCTCTATTAGTATGTTATTTGGAACATGGCTAGATGGGGTGGATTATGACATTGCAAGACACATTCGTGTTGGCGTTTGTGCTCTTTTGTGGGCAATATGGAATTGCAGAAATGACTTAGTCTTTAACCGATCAACAAACTTTCACTTTTTGCAGGTTGTCTTCAGGGCCACGGCGTTCATCCGTATGTGGTCGCTACTCACTCCGACGGAGGCCAGGGAGCATTTGGTTACTGCGTCTACCCGATGGGAGATGGTAGCTCGGGATATTTTCAACCGGTTTGGATGGCGGTTATGTAATAGGATAGAGTGATCCTATAGTTTTGCCAGCCGGTTGTGGCATTCAGCTTTTCTTATTTGCAGATTTTGTTATAGTTTGTACTATGACCTTTCAGTACTTTTGAGACTGGTTTTTTACTATTAATAATATGAGCCGTATGCATCGTTCTGATGCAGAGGCTGGGGCACGGCCCCTTTTCCAAAAAAAAATAAAACGAACGGTGTATGAGCTTCAATGTTTATGTAGATGGGAGCAAAACAACATGGCATGTAAGAAATCTCACACATTGAACGCTTGCGGCAGATGTAAGTGGTTGAATGCATGTGTTGATGTGGCTCACCAGCTCATTTGATCAATTGATGTGGCTCGACTGCATTGCTCTTCACGAGCCTGATCTTGAGATAGGAGATGATCGCACCAGGTGGTGTCTAGAGCCCTCTGGGCAATTCTCCACTAAGTCTCTCTACCAGGCCATCACCCCTTCGTTGGGCAATGAGGAGCTCACTGCCATTTGGGAGATCCGACTCCCCCTGAAGATTAGGATCTTCTTGTGGCAATGGATTTGCGTCCGCCTCCCGTCCGGCGTGGAGGTCCTGAAACGCAACGGACCCGGTGATGGGCGTTGCCCCCTTTGCGGGCCTAAAGAGGACTCGAACCATATCTTCTTCACCTGCGTGTCCGCGCAGTTCCTCTGGAGCTGTTTCAGTGAAGTAGTGGGTGGAAGCTGGGATCACAACAACTTCCCCGCTCTCTTCGCCGAACTCCAGGCGCTAACACCCTCAGTGCGCCACATTAGGTGGCTGGTCATCGGGGTGCTCGCCTGAACGCTGTGGACTGTTAGGAATAAGCTTGTGATTCAGCGTATCCCTCTTCGTAATGCTACCGACGCTTTGTTCAAATGGTCTGGTTTCTTGCAGCTTTGGCGGCCGCTTAGCCGTCCCAGGGAAAGAGACACCATTACCTCCGTCATCACCCAGCTTCGCGTGATGGCTCTCCGATTGAATAGCATTAAGGATTGCAATGTGGATGGCTACATATAATGCTCCTAGCCGGTGTCGGAACTATAGGGCAAGAGAAGAAGATCAACGAAGCAAAGGCGGGTTGGGCATCTGAGGGATAGAGTAGTACAAAGTATAGACATGGGCATGGAAGGTGTCGGTAAAATGTTGGCCACATGCGCCACATGTTGAAGTGGACAACATAGAGGATATAGGTTCAATGAAGTTTCCCGGACGAGGACAGGGATGCATGTCGTGCGTAACTCACCTCAAGCATGTTGTGCCTTCCCCTATGCATTCTCTTCGATTCCGTGTAGTTCTTTGTCCGCAAATAAAACAATCACTCTCACGTCTACAACTGTATGATTCTCCCCTAGATTTGCTTCACTACCATCATGGTATTCTTGACGTAGAGTGGGACATTGTCCTGTTACTCTTACCTCAGACCCGGTTGCCGCTTGTTGGACAGTGAGTCAATGACGACTAAGCCATGGAGGTACCGTATTGATGCATGCGCGCGAGCCTGACCAGTCCATATCGACCCTTCAATCCTTATACCTGGTACAACTATGGGAGTAGAACATAAGAATATACTTAATCTAAATGCCACTTTGCTAGAATGTTATATCGTTTATATACTCTACATAGTTAGTTAAGAAAAATATGGTTGATACATATGTTTGTATAGAACTGTATTATGAATATATAGCTTCCATGACTTCAATAAACATAATATGGTCTTAATATATTGGCTTTCATAAGTTAGGATCAGTTGTTACCTGCCTTGTGCATGCATAATTACTAGTGAACGGTCTCTCGAAAAACATTACTAGTGAATGATAAACATCCATAACAAATTTAAATATATGGAAGTTTTTGAGTTCATTATTTGTAAGATCGAAACTTTACCTTCTGTGTACAAATCGCCATGATTCGGACAAAAACTCTCTAAAACCCATGCACAAGCTATACTAATCTTGATGATTCTATACAAATCGCTCAAGCGTATCATCCACCCAATAGATAAAAACCTAACATAATCGAACACATTGTTGCCTCTCCATTGCAAGGAAAGTGTCAAAATATAGTTCACTTATTGTATTGTTTATGAAGAAAACCAAAAGCACAAAAGATCAAAACAGAAATAAACCTAAAATGTACTCCCTAAAAGGTATTATATCAGTTTCCAGAGGGAGTACTTCACACCCCCTGGCGCCGCCAAGACAAGCCACAACACCGGACGAAATCGGGGCCATTGATCCGTGGGCTGAAATCAGATGAGGGCACAAAGTTGTTATTCTCTGTGTTTGCCGAGATTCATTAGGCCATGCTTAGAACATGATGTTTGCATTGAAGATTGTGGGCTTGTGGGCGATTAAGCAGCTCAAAAATGCCCACTAGAAAAGCAACACCAAGGGCTTCCAGCGAAACATATGTGAAGTTTCTCCCGTACTTAAACGTAACCACACGATATGTGTGGTAAGTAAATTCATATTTGATTTTTTTGGCGACAACAACCAGCTCTAATATAAAAATTCACTGGAAGTACAAAGTATCTCGAACATAATAAAAATTGCATCGAGAATTTGAGACCGCCGAACGACCACTACTGTCGCCAAAACGAGTCGGCGACGCGCCGCTGTTGCCGCTCCCCTACCGGAGTCGGCTTGACCTTGTCGATGACAGTCGGGAAGTCTTCATGCACATGCCCCTAAGGACCTGCGTTGTGGAGCCATAGTCGTCGTCATTGAACCCTTGCATAGGTTTGAAACACCTGAAACCAAATCTTGCGGTATAACAAGAATCCGTAATCTCATTGCCCCAAGGAGACGGCAGGAATCTACCAGAGCTCCGTCGACTATGTTTAGACGGTCGAACTCGAGGAGAATCGGAACCTGGAAGACAAACTCGAATAAGAAGCATCTTTATCCATCCGAGTGCCGCACCTGCAAGAACTAAAAGAACCCTAACCTAAACTATTAACCAGAGCGAAGGCACTGAGATTCCCCTCTCTGCCACCGGTCGTCAGAGCGGCAGGCAGAGGGAAGGCGAATCCACGGGCTCTCGCCGGTGAGAGTTTTCCCTAGCCGCGCAGGGTTAGGGCAGAAAAACAAGAGGGGTGCGAATTAACTGTCACTACACAAATTTAGCTATGATGCTTTATATTAGATTTAAAAACTAAATATAGAAACGGGAGAAATGGAATAACAAAGTTAATTAAGTGAGCACGATGAAATGGTCGACTAGGAATGTTCTATGCTTTGTGGTGCTATCTACATCGCTGCAACGAAAGATACGGGACTAGTGTGTGTAGGGTGCTTTTTGGTGCTATATACCCCTCCGTTCCTTAATATAAGGTGTATTATTTTTTTAAAAAGTCAAACTTCTCTAAGTTTGACCAAGTTTATAGACAAAAATATCAATATCTAGAATACCAAATCATTATCACTAGATTCATCATGGACTATACTTTTACATTTTATATATTTAGTATTATAAATCTCTATATATTTTGCTGTAAAGTTGGTCAAACATAGACTATAGTTGACTTTTTGAAAAACTAATACACCTTATATTTAGGAACGGAGGGAGTATGTACGATGCTAAATCCAATGGTTCCTTGCACGAAACTACTGCACGTACAACAGCTATGGTCCGGTTCCTGTACGACGAACCAACCCTGTTCCACCATGCACCAATGTATCGCTACCGCGTGAAAATCGGATGGGGCCGTGTCGCAGGCATGGCAGGACTCCGACAAATACAGGCATCTAGAAGCCCTGCCCGGACTCAAAGTTTCAAACATGAGCCGGTTATTCTTTGTCAGACCGAAGACAGCCATGTCAGCATCACTCCTGGTCCTGGGGTGATGCATGGTACCGGGGACCGAGAAGAGATGTTTCTTCCTTCCTTAGTGTGAGCTGCGATCAAAGTCAGGCGTGTCAATCAAACCAGTCACAAATGAAGCTAACCGAAACTCCGCTTGGAGTACGTCGGACACCTTGGCTTGGCTTGGCCCGAGAGCCCCGCTTATAAGACCAACACCGCAGGACCAACTCACCAAGAATCATGTGGGCTTTTCATACTACCGATCTCTACCGAACAAAGTAGCCACGCCGTGGAGCTCGCCCGTCCCTCGATGGCGACCGCCGCTTCGTCGAGCAGGGTGGCCGCGGTGGCGGAGCAGGAGGACAAGAACGAGCCGGCGAGGCCCCTGGCCATCCCTCACCCGTACGCCCACCCGGCTGCCAGCGACGTGGACGAGGCGGCGCAGACGGCGACGGGGTGGCGCTCCACGCAGTACCTCCGGAAGAGGCGCCGGTGCCTGCTCTGCTGCGGCGGCTGCTGCGTGGCCACCACGGTCGTCGTCGGCATCCTCGTCCTCGCGCTCTCGCTCACCGTGTTCAAGGTCAAGGACCCGCGCCTCACCATGAACGGCGTCTCCCTCGCCGCCCTCAGGGCCGGCCCCGGCACGGGGCTCGCCGACCCCGTCGCCGCCAACGCCACGCTCACCGCCGACGTCTCGATCGAGAACCCCAACATCGCGTCCTTCCGGTTCTCGCCGAGCGCCACGGAGGTGCACCTCGGCGGGCAGACGGTGAGCGTGGCGTACGTGCCCGGCGGCCGCGTCGGCGCCCACGGGAGCGTGCGCGTGAACGTGACGGTGGACATCCTCGGCGACCGGCTGTCGCAGGCGGTCAACGCCACCGGCCTGCTGCTCGGCCAGAAGTACGACCTGACGACGTACACGGAGATGGGCGGCACGGTGAAGGTGCTCGGCATCTACAAGAAGGATCTTGAGATCAAGATGAACTGCTCCGTCACCGTGGAGGTAGGGGGCTTCGCCGGCGTGCTCGTGTCAGGGGCCCCGGCCGGCGTGCACAGCAACGGCGTGACCTGCGCCGCACACGTGAGCTGATTAGAGGATGCCTTGCCAATTATTAGATGATGGTTTTCGATGATGTTGCTTCCGTTTTGGTATATTTTGCACTAGTACGTCGCGTGTACATTCTAGTCTTGCTGTAAGTATGTTCGACCCCCTCATTCTCATGGTTCAAAAGCGCACAAAATTTGTTGTCAATTCTCTTCTTAATTAATAGATGACGCAAATGTTATGGCTCCATTTCCAAAAATAATAATCAGCCGAACACACTAGAGTGTAACAACTCTGGAAGCATATATACACATACAGAGAGGAGCAAGCAATTACAGATGACGTGTTTGCGCTTTGTACCAGATTGATTACCGTACCAGGTTTTCTAGTGATTACAGCAACCACGCCAACACAGAAAACGTGTGTTGAAAATGCATAATCAGAAATATCCCTGACAAAAATGATAATGACAATCACGAAAATTGGCATCAAGAAAACTTTGTTCAAAGCTCGAACCACGGTACCTGCAAAAACATGACCCAGGCCACAATCAATTTACTTCGTGCTGATTTCTCACCCAAAGATGGTACTACTTCGCTAAGATATTTTGAAGAAAGTTCAACACATAAACCACCGGGCGTCGAACACTAAAACGAACCTATTCCTCTGCTGTCAAACACGCTATCACAGACAAACGTCACTTGGCAAGTACAGTAATGTTAAGAAGCACACAAAGCAATCAGTGAGTATATAAGTACTCCCTCCATTCGGAATTACTTGTCACAAAAATAGATGTATATACAACTAAAATACATATACATTCATTTCTTCGACGGGTAATTCCGAACGGAGGGAGTACAAAGAAAGCTCATTTCCCGCACCGGAATTTACTGGTTCAAACTAATAACCAAAGAAACACGTCACATTTCATAACATATTCTGCATGTGTTGTTGGTGTTCAACCACACGTGGGCACAAAATCAACTGCCAATGGTATCAAAATCCGCTACTTGGCTAACCACAAACACAAATAAAAATAACAAGTGGGGGAAGAATCAAAAGATATTACAATATGCATATCCAAAAGTTTAAAAGAAAAGGAAGAAGCATTACAGAGTATCACTAGAAGAGGTGCATAGTGGTGGTCAAGAAATGCATGGAAACAAATGACACCAACATCAGCTGTTCTGTGTACTAGAACTACAATATTTTGTTTCAATGTTTATCAGGTATTTGTTCAAATTTGCAACTAGCAACCAAACTGTGGCAGATCACGACCATCTATCTGAATAACATGAAAATGACTTCTATATTTAACTTCTCCCCCGAGATACTGAAAGACAGGTACAGTGCAGATTCTTTCAGCTGATGATATCAGTTATTCACAGTTGGAACTCGGTTTAGTTAAAGGAAAATAGCAGCTCAAAGCAATATTTTAGTAACCAGAGAAGGCAAGTTCACTAACACAAAACATGAGAACAGTTGGTCCACAAAAGTAAAGACCAGGGAAGATTAAGAGTTGAAGACAATTGAACCAATCAGGGTAACAATTCATAATTCAAGCTAATAACAACATCATTAATTTATATTAGGAAATTTAAAAAATAAACAAAGTTGTTCACAATCAAAGGGATAAATGCTAAATGGAAAACTTAAGCAGTAACCTATTCAGTTGCACATCAAAATTATCTCAAGTTACAACCTTTCAAAAAGTTTAGGTAACACATCATGTTGAAGATCACAGTTTAAAGAACTAAACTTAAATTAACAGGGCAAGAGTTCTGCCTTTAAAGATCTAAGTGAGCAATTGCATATTGAGGAAATAAGTGGTATCCATTTGACTTACAATGTCAACACTAACATTAATCCATTGAGACTGAAGAAATCGATGCTCTGCATTATATCAACCATCAAGGAATCAGCTGTCTCTTAGATCCAGTAATACCTCGAATAACAATAACAAGAGCTCCATTTATGGTAATCAACTAGACATAATGTGCAATGAAATCAATTATAACCATAATACAATGCATCACAAGTAAACTATGCATATTCAGCTAATAATTGTTATCCATTTGATTTCGAATGTCGGTACTAGCACTAATTGATCAAGACATAAGAAATTGATACTTTGATTATATCAACCCAAATAATAACGGCCAAACGCACGCGCATATAGCTTACATCACGATGGGGCTTCGCGCCAGCGATCAGTGCCACGGCCACTGGCACGTGTCTGCGATGCGATGATGCAAGCTGACATGGGACACCTCAATTTGGTCACAAGTAATACCTCAAATGACAACAACAAGAGCTCTATTTAAGGTAACCAAAATAGAAGTAATGCCCGATGAAATTAATTAAATGTATTACCGGAATACAGTGGCTCAAAGCAAACTATGCATATTCAGAGAATAATTGTAATCCATTTGATCTCGGATGTTGGATGTGACATTGATTCATGGCAGTGAAGAAATCAATGCTCTAAATTATATCAATCATCCCGGAATAAGTTGTCCCTTAGACATAAAAGTACCTTGAATAATGACAACAAGAGCTCTATTTAAGGTAACCAACATAGAAGTAACTTATGATGAAATTAATCAATCATATAACCAGAATACAATGGCTCAAAGTAAACGACACATATTTTGAGAATAAGTGTTATCTGTTGGGGAACGTAGTAATTTCAAAAAATTTCCTACGCACACGCAAGATCATGGTGATGACATTGCAACGAGGGGAGAGTGTTGTCTACGTACCCTCGTAGACCGAAGCGGAAGCGTTGACACAGCGTAGTGGAAGTAGTCGTACGTCTTCCCGGTTCAACCGATCCAGGCACCGTTACTCCAGCACCTCCGAGTTCTTGACACGCGTACAGCTCGATGACGCACCCTCGATCTCCGATCCAGCAGAGGCGCCGAGGGGGAGTTCCGTCAGCACGACGGCGTGGTGACGATCTTGATGTTCTCTGTCGCAGGCTTCGCCTAAGCACCGCTACAATATGACCGAGGTGTAATATCGTGGAGGGGGCACCGCACACGGCTAAGGAACGATCTCAATGATCAACTTGTGTGTCCTAGGGTGCCCCCTGCCCGTGATATAAAGGAGGGAGGGAGGAGGAGGCCGGCCCAAAGGGGCGCCATAGAGGAGGGGAAACCTACTCCAAGTAGGTTTCCCCCTTTCCTTATCTTATTTGGAGGGAAGGAAAGAGTACTAGTATTAGGAATAAGTACTAGTAGTAGTAATAGGAAGAGGGGAAGGAGAAAGGAAGGGGCGGCCCCCTCCCCAGTCGGATTGGGCTGGGGCGCCCCTCCCTTGTTCCTTCTCCTTCTTCCTATATGGGCCCAATAAGGCCCATATACCTCCCGGGGTTCCGGTAACCTCCCGGTAGCTCCAAACTTCTCCGGAACCTTTCCGGTGTCCAAATATATCCGTCCAATATATCAATCTTTATGTCTCGACCATTTCGAGACTCCTCGTCATGTCCGTGATTACATCCGGACTCGAACAAACTTCGTACATCAAAATACATAAACTCATAATATAACATCATCGAAACCTTAAGCGTGCGGACCCTACGGTTCGAGAACAATGTAGACATGACCGAGACACGTCTCTGGTCAATAACCAACAGCGGGACCTGGATGCCCATATTGGTTCCTACATATTCTACGAAGATCTTTATCGGTCAAACCGCATAACAACATACGTTATTCCCTTTGTCATCGGTATGTTACTTGCCCGAGATTTGATCGTCGGTATCCAATACCTAGTTCAATCTCGTTACCGGCAAGTCTCTTTACTCGTTCCGTAATACGTCATCTCATAACTAACTCATTAGTTACATGCTTGCAAGGCTTGGGTGACGAGTATTACCGAGAGGGCCCAGAGATACCTCTCCGACAATCGGAGTGACAAAACCTAATCTCGAATTATGCTAACTCAACATGTACCTTCGGAAACACCTGTAGTACTCCTTTATAATCACCCAGTTACGTTGTGAAGTTTGGTAGTACCCAAAGTGTTCTTCCGGTAAACGGGAGTTACACAATCCTCATAGTTACAGGAACATGTATAAGTCATGAAGGAAGCAATAGCAGAATACTAAACGATCAAGTGCTAAGCTAATGGGATGGGTCATGTCAATCACATCATTCTCCTAATGATGTGATCTCATTAATCAAATGACAACACATGTCTATGGTTAGGAAACATAACCATCTTTGATTAATGAGCTAGTCAAGTAGAGGCATACTAGTGACTATATGTTTGTCTATGTATTCACACATGTATCATGTTTCCGGTTAATACAATTCTAGCATGAATAATAAACATTTATCATGATATGAGGAAATAAATAATAACTTTATTATTGCCTCTAGGGCATATTTCCTTCAGTCTCCCACTTGCACTAGAGTCAATAATCTAGATTACATAGTAATGATTCTAACACCCATGGAGTCTTGGTGCTGATCATGTTTTGCTCGTGAGAGAGGCTTAGTCAATGGGTCTCGCAACATTCAGATCCGTGTGTATCTTGCAAATCTCTATGTCTCCCACTTGGACTTGGTCCCGAATGGAATTGAAGCGTCTCTTGATGTGCTTGGTCCTCTTGTGAAATCTGGATTCCTTTGCCAAGGCAATTGCACCAAGATTGTCACGAAGATCTTCATTGGTCCCGATGCACTAGGTATGACACCTAGATCGGAAATGAACTCCTTCATCCAGACTCCTTCATTTGCCGCTTCAGAAGCAGCTATGTACTCCGCTTCACATGTAGATCCTGCTACGACGCTTTGTTTTTAACTGCACCAACTTACAGCTCCACCGTTTAATATAAACACGTATCCGGTTTGCGATTTAGAATCGTCCGGATCAGTGTCAAAGCTTGCATCGACGTAACCATTTACGACTAGCTCTTTGTCACCCCCATATACGAGAAACATATCGTTAGTCCTTTTAAGGTATTTCAGGATGTTCTTGACCGCTGTCCAGTGATCCACTCCTGGATTACTTTGGTACCTACCTGCCAAGCTTATTGCTAAGCATACGTCAGGTCTGGTACACAACATTGCATACATGATAGAGCCTATGGCTGAAGCATAGGGAACATCTTTCATTTTCTCTCTATCTTCTGCTGTGGTCGGGCATTGAGTTCGACTCAACTTCACACCTTGTAGCACAGGCAAGAATCCTTTCTTTGCCTGATCCATTTTGAACTTTTTCAAAATTTTGTCAAGGTATGTGCTTTGTGAAAGTCCTATTAAGCGTCTTGATCTATCTCTATAGATCTTGATGCCCAATATGTAAGCAGCTTCACCGAGGTCTTTCATCGAAAAACTTTTATTCAAGTATCCCTTTATGCTATCTAGAAATTCTATATCATTTCCAATTAATAATATGTCATCAACATATAAAACTAGAAATGCTACAGAGCTCCCATTCACTTTCTTGTAAATACGGGCTTCTCCAAAAGTCTCAGATAAAACCATATGCTTTGATCACCTTGTCAAAGCATTTATTCCAACTCCGAGATGCTTGCACCAGTCCATAAATGGAACGTTGGAGCTTGCACACTTTGTCAGCACCTTTTGGATCAACAAAACCTTCAGGCTGCATCATATACAACTCTTCTTCTAGAAATCCATTCAAGAATGCAGTCTTGACATCCATTTGCCAAATTTCATAATCATGAAATGCAGCAATAGCCAACATGATTCGGACAGACTTAAGCATCGCTACGGGTGAGAAAGTCTCATCGTAGTCAACCCCTTGAACTTGTCGAAAACCTTTCGCAACAAGTCGAGCTTTATAGACAGTTACATTACCGTCAGCGTCAGTCTTCTTCTTAAAGATCCATTTATTCTCAATGGCTTCCCGATCATCGGGCAAGTCAACCAAAGTCCATACTTTGTTTTCATACATGGATCCTATCTCAGATTTCATGGCCTCTAGCCATTTTGCGGAATCTGGGCTCATTATCGCTTCCTCATAGTTTGTAGGTTCATCATGGTCTAGTAACATGACTTCGAATAGGATTTCCGCACCACTCAGTGCGGATCTTACTCTAGTAGACCCACGAGGTTCAAGAGAAACTTGATCTGAAGTTTCATGATCAATATCATTATCTTCCTCACTAATTGGTGTAGTCGTCACAGAACCGGTTCTTGTGATGAACTACTTTCCAATAAGGGAGTAGATCTGATTATCTCATCAAGTTCTACTTTCCTCCCACTCACTTCTTTCGAGAGAAACTCCTTCTCTAGAAAGGATCCGAATTTAGCAACGAAGATCTTGCCCTCAGATCTGTGATAGAAGGTGTACCCAATAGTCTCCTTTGGGTATCCTATGAAGACACATTTCTCGATTTGGGTTCAAGCTTATCGGTTGAAGTTTCTTCACATAAGCATCGCAGCCCCAAACTTTGAGAAACGACAACTTTGGTTTCTTGCCAAACCACAGTTCATAAGGCGTCGTCTCAACGGATTTTGATGGTGCCCTATTTAACGTGAATGCGGCCGTCTCTAAAGCATAACCCCAAAACGATAGCGGTAATCGGTAAGAGACATCATAGATCGCACCATATCAAGTAAAGTACGATTACGACGTTCGGACACACCATTTCGTTGTGGTGTTCCAGGTGGCGTGAGTTGCGAAACTATTCCACATTGTTTCAAATGTAAACCAAACTCGTAACTCAAATATTCTCCTCCACGATCAGATCGTAGAAATTTTATTTTCTTGTTACGATGATTTTCTACTTCACTCTGAAATTCTTTGAACTTTTCAAATGTTTCAGACTTGTGCTTCATCAAGTAGATATACCCATATCTGCTCAAATCATCTGTGAAGGTGAGAAAATAACGATATCCGCCACGAGCCTCAATATTCATCGGGCCACATACATCTGTATGTATGATTTCCAACAAATCTGTTGCTCTCTCCATAGAACCGGAGAACGGTGTTTTGGTCATCTTGCCCATGAGGCACGGTTCGCAAGTACCAAGTGATTCATAATCAAGTGATTCCAGAAGTCCATCAGTATGGAGTTTCTTCATGCGTTTTACACCGATATGACCTAAACGGCAGTGCCACAAATATGTTGCACTATCATTATCAACTCTGTATCTTTTGGCTTCAACATTATGAATATGTGTATCACTACTATCGAGATTTAATAAAATAGACCACTCTTTAAGGGTGCATGACCATAAAAGATATTACTCATATAAATAGAACAACCATTATTCTCGATTTAAATGAATAACCGTCTCGCATCAAACAAGATCCAGATATAATGTTCATGCTCAACGCGGCACCAAATAACAATTATTCAGGTCTAAAACTAATCCCGATGGTAGATGTAGAGGTAGCGTGCCGACCGCGATCACATCGACTTTGGAACCATTTCCCACGCAAGATCGTCACCTCGTCCTTAGCTAATCTTCGCTAATCCGTAGTCCCTGCTTTGAGTTGCAAATGTTAGCAATGTAACCGATATCAAATACCCAGTGCTCTGCGAGCATTAGTAAGGTACACATCAATAACATGTATATCACATATACCTTTGTTCACTTTGCCATCCTTCTTATCCGCCAAATACTTGGGGCAGTTCCGCTTCGGTGTCGATCGCTTGCAATAGAAGCACTCGGTTTCAGGCTTAGGTCCGACTTGGGTTTCTTCTCTTGAGCAACAACTTGTTTGTTGTTCTTTTGAAGTTCCCTTCTTCTTCCCTTTTCCTTCTTCTTGAAACTAGTGGTCTTGTTGACCATCAACACTTGATGCTCCTTCTTGATTTCTACCTCCGCTGCTTTCAAAGATCGCGAAGAGCTCGAATAGTCTTGTTCATCCCTTGCATATTATAGTTCATCACAAAGCTCTTGTAGTTTGGTGGCGGTGATTGGAGAATTCATCAATGACGCTATCATCCGGAAGATTAACTCCCGGTTGAATCAAGTGATTATTATACCCGGACATTTTGAGTATATGCTCCTTGTGTAACTGTTCTCCTCCATCTTGCAGCTATAGAACTTATTGGAGACTTCATATCTCTCAATCCGGGCATTTGCTTGAAATATTAACTTCAACTCTGGAACATCTCATATGCTCCATGACGCTCAAAACATCGTTGAAGACCGGTTCTAAGCCGTAAAGCATGGCACACTCGAACTATAGAGTAGTCATCAGCTTTGCTCGCCAGACGTTCTTAACGTCGTCGGTTACATCATCAAGAAGAGTTGGCACCCAGCGGTGCTTCCAGGCGTAACTCTTACGTGCAGCAATGAGGATAATCCTCGATTACGGACCCATCCGTGTAATTGCTACCATCATCTTTCAACTTTGCTTTCTCAAGGAACGCATTAAAATTCAACGGAACAACAAAGACGAGCCATCTATCTACAAACAAACATAGACAAGCAAAATACTATCGGTACTAAGTTCATGATAAATTTAAGTTCAATTAATCATATTACTTAAGAACTCCCACTTAGCAGACATCTCTCTAGTCATCTAAGTGATCACGTGATCCAAATCAACTAAACCATGTCCGATCATCACGTGAGATGGAGTAGTTTCAATGGTGAACATCTCTATGTTGATCATATCTACTATATGATTCACGCCGACCTTTCGGTCTCCGTGTTCCGAGGCCATATCTCAGTATATGCTAGGCTCGTCAAGTATAACTCGAGTATTCGCGTGTGCAACTGTTTTGCACCCGTTGTATTTGAACGTAGAGCCTATCACACCCGATCATCACGTGGTGTCTCAAAGACGAAGAACTTTCGCAACGGTGCATACTCGGGAGAACACTTCTTGATAATTAGTGAGAGATCATCTTAAAATGCTACCGTCAATCAAAGCAAGATAAGATGCATAAAGGATAAACATCACATGCAATCAATATAAGTGATATGATATGGCCATCATCATCTTGTGCTTGTGATCTCCATCTTCGAAGCACCGTCGTGATCACCATCGTCACCGGCGCGACACCTTGATCTCCATCGTAGCATCGTTGTCGTTTACGCCATCTATTGCTTCTACGACTATCGCTACCGCTTAGTGATAAAGTAAAGCAATTACTGTAGGCGTTGCATTTCATACAATAAAGCGACAACCATATGGCTCCTGCCAGTTGCCGATAACTTCGGTTACAAAACATGATCATTTCATACAATAAAATATAGCATCACATCTTGGCCATATCACATCACAACATGCCCTGCAAAAACAAGTTAGACGTCCTCTACTTTGTTGTTGCAAATTTTACGTGGCTGCTACGGGCTTAAGCAAGAACCAATCTCACCTACGCATCAAAACCACAACGATAGTTTGTCAAATAGACTCCGTTTTAACCTTCACAAGGACGGGCGTAGCTATACTCGGTTCAACTAAAGTTGGAGAAACAGACACCGCTAGTCACTGTGTGCAAAGCACGGCGGTAAAACCAGTCTCGCGAAGCGTCACGCGTAATGTCGGTCCGGGCCGCTTCATCCAACAATACCGCTGAACCAAAGTATGACATGCTGGTAGGCGGTATGACTTATATCGTCCACAACTCATTTGAGTTCTACTCGTGCATATAACATCAAACCATAAAACCTAGGCTCGGATGCCCTTTGTTGGGGAACGTAGTAATTTCAAAAAATTCCTACGCACACGCAAGATCATGGTGATGACATTGCAACGAGGGAGAGTGTTGTCTACGCACCCTCGAGACCGAAGCGAAGCGTTGACACAGCGTAGTGGAAGTAGTCGACGCCTTCCGGTTCAACCGATCCAGCACCGTTACTCGGCACCTCCGAGTTCTTGACACGCGACAGCTCGATGGACGCACCTCGATCTCCGATCCAGCAGAGGCGCCGAGGGGAGTTCCACAAGACGACGGCGTGGTGGACGATCTTGATGTTCTCTGTCGCAGGCTTCGCCTAAGATCCGCTACAATATGACCGAGGTGTAATATCGTGGAGGGGGCACCGACACGGCTAAGGAACGATCTCAATGATCAACTTGTGTATCCTAGGGTGCCCCCTACCCCGTATATAAAGGAGGAGGGAGGAGGAGGCCGGCCCAAAGGCGCGCCATAGAGGAGGGGAAACCTACTCCAAGTAGGTTTCCTTTCCTTATCTTATTTGGAGGGAAGGAAAGAGTACTAGTATTAGGAATAAGTACTAGTAGTAGTAATAGGAAGAGGGGAAGGAGAAAGGAAAGGGGCCCCCCCTCCCCAATCGGATTGGGCTGGGGCGCGCCTCCCTTGTTCCTTCTCCTTCTTCCTATATGGGCCCAATAAGGCCCATATACCTCCTGTGGGGTTCCGGTAACCTCTCGGTAGCTCCAAACTTCTCCGGAACCTTTCCGTGTCCAAATATATCCGTCCAATATATCAATCTTTATGTCTCGACCATTTCGAGACTCCTCGTCATGTCCGTGATTACATCCGGACTCCAAACAAACTTCAAGACATCAAAATACATAAACTCATAATATATCATCATCGAAACCTTAAGCGTGCGGACCCTACGGTTCGAGAACAATGTAGACATGACCGAGACACGCGTCTCGGTCAATAACCAACAGCGGGACCTGGATGCCCATATTGGTTCCTACATATTCTACGAAGATCTTTATCGGTCAAACCGCATAACAACATACGTTATTCCCTTTGTCATCGGTATGTTACTTGCCCGAGATTTGATCGTCGGTATCCAATACCTAGTTCAATCTCGTTACCGGCAAGTCTCTTTACTCGTTCCGTAATACGTCATCTCATAACTAACTCATTAGTTACATGCTTGCAAGGCTTGGGTGACGAGTATTACCGAGAGGGCCCAGAGATACCTCTCCGACAATCGGAGTGACAAAACCTAATCTTGAATTATGCTAACTCAACATGTACCTTCGGAAACACTGTAGTACTCCTTTATAATCACCCGAGCCACGTTGTGACGTTTGGTAGTACCAAAGTGTTCTTCCGTAAACGGAGTTACACAATCCTCATAGTTACAGGAACATGTATAAGTCATGAAGGAAGCAATAGCAGAATACTAAACGATCAAGTGCTAAGCTAACGGATGGGTCATGTCAATCACATCATTCTCCTAATGATGTGATCTCATTAATCAAATGACAACACATGTCTATGGTTAGGAAACATAACCATCTTTGATTAATGAGCTAGTCAAGTAGAGGCATACTAGTGACTATATGTTTGTCTATGTATTCACACATGTATCATGTTTCCGGTTAATACAATTCTAGCATGAATAATAAACATTTATCATGATATGAGGAAATAAATAATAACTTTATTATTGCCTCTAGGGCATATTTCCTTCATTATCCACTTGATCTAGGATGTTGGCAGTAACATTGATTCATGAGAGTGAAGAAATCAATTATCTAAACTATATCAATCATCCATGAATAAGCCATCACTTATACACAATAATACCTCGAATAACACAAGAACTCTATTTAAGGTAACCAACATATATAGAAGTAATGTATGATGAAATTAACCAATCATATAACCAAAAAATAGTGTCTTAAAGCAAACTACTCGTATTCAGAGAATAATGCTATCAATTTGATCTAGGATGTCTGCCGCAACATTGATTCATGAGACTGAAAAAATCAATGCTCTGAATTATATCAATCATCCAGGAATTAGCTTGTTGCTTAGACACAATCATACCTCGAATAACAACAACAAGAGCTATACTTAAGATAACCAAGACAGAAGCAATGTACCATGAAATTGACCAATCATATAACCGGTATAGCGGTTTGGTGACTAACCATCCACATACAAGTATTGTATGGCAACATCAGTTGATAGAAGCTATATTAGAACGGAGGAACAATGTATTTACGGGGCTGTCTGTCATCCTCGTTCCATCGATCTACTGCAAAGCTTAATTTGTTCTAGCTGAACAATTTGAAGACACTACTGAGTAACCCCGCAGATTAGCTATTCTGGTTATTCTAGACAAACAATCCTTTCCATTTCAAAATATATGTATCATTACTAGAGAGATAATTAATTCATCCAACTATTTTTGTTATGTCCCAATTCGTCTTTCACCTTATTCTATCTACTTTATGTAATTATAGGTTGAGAATCCAAGAACCTAGAATTTTTTAGCGGGGTTTGCTTCGTCCGTTATGTCTCAATTCTTGCTTCATTATGCAACTACATAAACTTTATAGCTACTAACATTAACTTCATTTACGTCGATCCAATGGCTTCCAAGTCTTCCGCCATTTTTTTGTCGAGGCAATCACATATAACTGAATAGCCGTCAGGTCAATAAATTCTCCAAGGTTTTTCTGTCAAGGAGAAGATTCCTAAAAAACAACATTTTTTTGTTTGCGTAGTAAAGAGGACAACTTCCAATTATAGGATAGTATGAACAATAGCTTACCTCATATCTTACTATGCAAATTGAATGTTTATACAACACACTGAATAATTTCTGTTTTGATTAGTGCTTTTCAAAGGAGTATACTGAGTGTTTCCTAATAAATCACATGTTTTATCTTGCAAATAATGTATGCAATACTTAACGACAATAGAAATGATTTCTTAAAATAGTGTGTGTGCTAGAGATAGTTTAGTGCACATGTTTCATCTGACATGTAATGTATGCGATGACTAGTATCATTGCAAACGATATACGGAAGAAACTGTTTGTCATAGTTACTTCATCACACACATTTGAATTGAATGAATTATCGGTGGTTGCCTCCGTAATCGCGGATTATTCTTGTTTCCGCATTCATGTGGGACGGGTCTATCATCGCAGAAGTTTCCCCATGCTCAGCGATGGACCCCCCCACCCCTATCACCAACCCACTCGAGCACACAGTTCAAGAAAATTGTATACAATTGGGGGTCCGGACCGTGTGAATAGCACCCCTTGTGTACTAGTGGGTTATCTTCAATCTATGTAAATGAGAGCAAAACAATGTGGCATGTATGTAATTTCGTGCATTTAACTCAATAGTCTTGTGGCAAAAATATACACCATATTTCTAATTATTAGTTGCTATGTATTGGTTGGTATAGTTTTCATTGCCAAAGACAAAAAATCCTAAACTTACGGATGGCATGGTTACAAATTGAGTTTACAACGTGATTCCCTCACTGATCCTACAACCCTTCTCCTGCATTTTGAAGTGGGCCCCACACTAACCCAACCATATGACGCACATTAGCCCTTAAAGCTCCTTCGTAACTAAAGAGTCTGTAGATGTACCATTACTCCTGCCAAAGAGGAGAAAGAGATGATGACTTAGTTGCACTACACTTTATTTACGTGGTTGAATGCACATCTTGATGTGGTTCACCAACTCATTTGATCACGTTCAGCTCAGCCGGTGCAACAACCTCCTCATCTTATTTTGATTGCATTAACGATTCCAATGTTGGTGGCTATATATGATGCTCCTAGCCGATGTAAGATCTGAAGAGGGAGAAAAAAGGATAAGTGCAACATAGGTGAGCTAAGAAACTGGGGGATAAGTCGAGCAAAGTATAGACATGGGCATGGGAGGTGTCGGTAAAACATTGGCCACATGTGTCACCTTTTAAAGTGGATATCTTAGGTGGCATAGGATGGATGAAGTTTCTCGGATGAGGAAGCAGATCCATACTGTGCATAATGCACATCAAGCATCTCGGGCCTTCTGTTAAGCATTCTCATCATCTTGTTGTGATTCTTTGTGCACTACTAAATCAACCACTTTATTGTCCACAACTAGAGCATTTTCCGACATATTTGCTTTGTAGTCATTATTGTATTGCTAAGGTGGGAATTGGGCATAACCTCAGTGTTCTTACCTTAGACTCCACTCGCTCTCGTTGGACAGTGATGGTTGAACCATGGGGGGGTACCATGCTAATGCATGCGCGCCAACGCGCGCACTCAAACCCTTCAATCTGTGTATCAATTGTAGAACCATGGCTAGTAAAACATAAGAGTAGACTTATTCCAAATGCCAATTTGTAAGAATTTCTTAACATCCTTAATAGACTCTGCGTAGTCAATAAGGTAAATATGGTTCATAAATATGTGTTGTATAAAATTGTATTACGCACATGTAACTTTCAATGCTTCGATAAATATAGCATGATCACAAGTTTCTTTTTGCTAATGATCTCAATACTCATTGGGCTTTCATAAGTTAAATCAGTTGAAATGCCTTGCGCATGAAATACAAAGATCCATAATAAAATTTAATATATCAGAGTTTTTTGAAGACAATATTTATATGTTCAAATTAATTAATGAACTGTGAACTCTACAATATGACATGCAAAGGCCCATCAAACCACAATCTACACCACCCTACAAAATAATAGTTATTTTAAATTTGAAATCAATTAAGTACTGCACATGTAACTAATTATACTACAAGGCCCAACATAATACTATAACACCAGTTTATAGTAAAATTTACAAACCAACAGTACAAAATTTTCACTGACAAGAGCATCTACTGCAGTTAAAGTTACATATAGTACTACCAGCATTGACACACCAACAGTAGATAAACAAGAATAAAACTTACATTGCGTGCCACATTCAG
The DNA here is from genome assembly GCA_021437245.1 of Aegilops speltoides. NCBI lineage: Eukaryota > Viridiplantae > Streptophyta > Magnoliopsida > Poales > Poaceae > Aegilops > Aegilops speltoides. Next base: position 414,960,157 of record CM038141.1, on the reverse strand, counting down.
GTACAGTTAATAACACCATTCAGTTTAGTTAGTAGCATTGCACATTCAGGTTCAAGCATAGTGAATACTATAATACTCCCCATGTTCCTAAATATTTATCTTTTTTAAGATTTCAAATTGGATACCACATACGGATGTATATAGACATATTTTAGAGTGTAGATTCACTCATTTTGCTCCGTGTGTAGTCACTTGTTGAAATCTCTAGAAAGACGAATATTTAGGAACGAAAGGAGTAGTAAAGTGGCACTAAAACAATTTCAGTCAGATTTTAGTTATAGTTAACTGTATCCACTACAACAATTAGTACCATTGCACATTCAATAGCATTCACTAGAACCGTTAAAACAGAACACTAACATTCACTAACACTGACAATGTCATCCTCATTTGTGTCATTTATGCTCAATTTAAATGCAACCCGATGCTCTGTTCTGCCGCAATGTTCATTTTGCCTTGTGAGTTGCATGTAATGTTCAACCTTGCATGTACATGTTTTGTCGTACTTAAATGTAACAATCCTATCCATTTCTAACTATATGTTTGATTACTAAAGAGAAAATTTATTCATGAAACTTTTTTCTGTAATGTCCCAATTCATCTTTCACCTTATTCTATCTACTTTATGTGATTATAGGTTGACAATTGAAGAACCAGTAATTTTCGAGTGAAGTTAGCTTCGTCCTTTATATGTCCCAATTCTTGCTTCATTATGCAATTGCATAAATTTTCTTTTTACTCACATTAACTTCATTTACGTAGGTCCAAATCTTAGGGGTTTTCAAGTCTTCGACCATTTCTGTATAGGGGAAATCACATACAATTGAATATCCATCAAGTCAGCAAATTCTCCAAGGTCATTCTGTGAAGGAGAAGATTCCTGAAAAAACAACATTTTTTTGTTTGCGCAATAGAGAAGACAACTTCCAACTGTACGATGGTATGAACTATAGCTTACCTCATATCTTACTACGCGCATTGAATGTTCATACAACACAGTAACTACTTTCCTTTTTGATCGATGCATTTCAAAGGAGTATACTAAGTGTTTGCTGATAAAGCACATGTTTTGTCTCGCAAATAACGTATCCAATACTTAACGACAATACAAACATTTTCTTAAAATAGTGTGTGTGATATAGACAGTTTAGTGCACATGTTCCATCTAACATTTAATGTGTGTGATGACTAGTATCATCGCAAACGATATACGGAAGAAACTGTTAGTCATAGTTACTTCATCGCACACAATTGAACAGAACGAATTATCGGTGGTTGCCTCTGTAATCGCAGAGGATTCTTGTTTCCGCAATAATGTGGGACGGTTTTATCATCGCAGACATTTTGCTCGTGGTCAGCGATGGACCTCCCCCCTATCACCAACCCAGTCAAGCACACAGTTCTGAAGATTGTATGCAATTGGGGGCCAGACCATGTGAATAGCCCCCTTGTGTATTTGTGGGTTATCTTCAATCTATATGTAAACGAGAGCAAAACAATGAGGCATGTATGTAATTTCATGCTTTGAACTCAATAGGCTTGTGGCAAAAATATCTGAATCATCGCATCATATGTGCATACACAGTATATTTCTAATTATTAGTTGCTATTTTTAATTGGTATAGTTATCATTGCCAAAGACAAAAATCCTAAACTTACAGATGGATTGGTTATAGATTGAGCTTACAAACTAATTCCCTCATGGATCCTACTAACCTTCTCCTGCATTTTGATGTGGGCCCCCCACTAAGCCAACCACATGACCCGCATTAGCTCGTAAATCTCCTTCATAACTGAAACGTCCGTAGATGTAGCATTACTCCTGCCAAAGAGGACAAAGAGATGGCAGTGTAGTTGCACTACACTTTATTTAAGTGGTTGAATGCACATGTTGGTGGGGTTCACCAACTCATTTGATCACATTCAGCTCAACTGGTGTAACAAGCTCCTCATCTTCTATTGAATTGCAATAACATCTACAACGTTGGTGACTATATATAATGCTCCTAGTCGGTGCAAGATCTGGAGGGGAAGATAAGAAGATTAACGCAACAAAGTTGAGTGGAGCAACTAAGGGATAGAGTCGAGCAAAGTATATACATAGGCATTGGAGGTGTCGGTAAAACATTGGCCACATGCGTCACCTTTTAAAGTGGACACCTTAGATGACATAGGCTGAATGAAGTTTTTCGGACGAGGAAGCGGATCCATACTGTGCATAATGCACATCAACCATGTTGTGCCTTCTGTTATGCATTCTCTTCATCTTCCTGTAGTTCTTTGTCCACAACTAAATCAACCACTTTTTTGTCCACAAGTGGAGCATTTCCCCATGGATTTGCTTCTTAGTCATTATAGGATAGCTAAGGTGGGAATTTGGCATCATCCCAGTGTTCTTACCTCAGACCACACTCACTCTCGTTGGACAGTGACAGCTGAACCACGGGGGGTACCCTGCTGATGCATGCGCGCGAGCGCGAGCACTCCAACCCTTCAATCCTCTTGTACCAAGTAGAACTATGGCCAGTAAAACATAAGGGTAGACTTGTTCTAAATGCCACTTTGTAAGAATGTCTTAACATCCTTAATAGACTCTGTGTAGTCAATGAGAAAAACATGGTTTATAAGTATGTGTTGTATAAAACTGTATTAAGCGCATGTAGCTTCCATGACTTCGATAAATATAACATGATCACAAGTTTCTTTTTGCTAATGATCTCAATATGGGCTTTCATAAGTTAGATCAGTTGTAATGCCATGCACATGAAATACAAACATCCATAATAAAATTTAATATTACAGAGTTTTTCGAAGACGATATTTATATGTTCAAATTTGAATAAATGAAGAAAATAAATGAATGAGCACGATGAAGTAGGAACGTTCAATGCTTGAAGGTTTGTCAAGGGTCACTATTTTGAAGGAAATATGCCCTAGAGGCAATAATAAAGTTATTATTTATTTCCTTATTTCATGATAAATGTTTATTATTCATGCTAGAATTGTATTAACTGGAAACATAATATATGTGTGAATACATAGACAAACATAGTGTCACTAGTATGCCTCTACTTGACTAGCTCGTTAATCAAAGATGGTTAAGTTTCCAAACCATAGACATGAGTTGTCATTTGATTAATGGGATCACATCATTAGGAGAATGATGTGATTGACTTGACCCATTCCGTTAGCTTAGCACTTGATTGTTTAGTATGTTGCTATTGCTTTCTTCATGACTTATACACATGTTCCTATAACTATGAGATTATGCAACTCCCGTTTACCAGAGGAACACTTTGTGTGCTACCAAACGTCACAACGAATCGGGTGATTATAAAGGTGTTTCATGTGTCTCCGACGGTACTTGTTGGGTTGGCGTATTTCGAGATTAGGATTTGTCACTCCGATTGTTGGAGAGGTATCTCTGGGCGCACTCGGTAATGCACATCACTATAAGCCTTGCAAGCATTATAACTAATGAGTTAGTTGAAGGATGATTTATTACAGAACGAGTAAAGAGACTTTCCGGTAATGAGATTGAACTAGGTATTGAGATACCGACGATCGAATCTCGGGCAAGTAACATACCGATGACAAAGGGAACAATGTATGTTGTTATGCGGTTTGACCGATAAAGATCTTCGTAGAACATGTGGGAGCCAATATGAGCATCCAGGTTCCGCTATTGGTTATTGACCGGAGACGTGTCTTGGTCATGTCTACATTGTTCTCGAACCCGTAGGGTCCGCACGCTTAAAGTTCGATGACGGTTATATTATGAGTTTATGTGTTTTGATGTACCGAAGGTAGTTCGGAGTCCCGGATGAGATCGGAACATGACGAGGAGTCTCGAAATGGTCGAGACGTAAAGAAATGGTTCCGAGTGATTCAGGTATTTTCGGAGTACCGGAGAGTTACGGGAATTTGCCGGGGAGTATATGGCCCTTATTGGGCTTCAGGGGAAAGAGAGAGGAGAGGTTGGGCGCCCCCCAAGGCCTAGTCCGAATTGGACTAAGGGGAAGGGCTGCACCCCCTCTTTCCTTCTCTTCTCTCTCCCTTTCCTTGACTCCTACTCCTACTACTTGGAAGGGGGGCAATCCTACTCCCGGTGGGAGTAGGACTCCTCCTAGGGCGCGCCATAGAGAGGGACGGCCCTCCCCCTCCTCCACTCCTTTATATACGGGGAGGGGCACCCCTTGGAGATACAACAATTGATCCTTGAGATATCTTAGCCGTGTGTGGTGCCCCCCTCCACCATAATCCACCTCGATAGTATCATAACGGTGCTTAGGCGAAGCCCTGTGTCAGTAGAAGATCATCATCGTCACCACGCCATCGTGCTGACGAAACTCTCCCTCAAAGCTCGACTGGATCGGAGTTTGAGGGACGTCATCGAGCTGAACGTGTGCTGAACTCAGAGGTGTCATGCGTTCGGTACTTGATCGGTTGGATCATGAAGACGTACGACTACATCAACCGCGTTGTGCTAACGCTTCCGTTTCGGTCTACGAGGGTACGTGGACACACTCTCCCCTCTCCTTGCTATGCATCACAATGATCTTACGTGTGCGTAGGAATTTTTTTGAAATTACTACGTTTCCCAACAGTGGCATCCGAGTCAGGTTTTATGCGTTGATGTTATATGCACGAGTAGACATAAGTGAGTTGTGGGCGATACAAGTCATACTGCTTACCAGCATGTCATACTTTGGTTGGCGGTATTGTTGGATGAAGCGGCCGGACCGACATTACGCCAGACGCTTACGCAAGACTGGTTCTACCGACGTGCTTTGCACATGTGTGGCTGGCGGTGTTAGTTTCTCCAACTTTAGTTGAACCAAGTGCATACGCCCGGTCCTTGAGAAGGTTAAAACAGCACTAACTTGACGAACTATCGCTGTGGTTTTGATGTGTAGGTAAGAACGGTTCTTGCTCAGCCCGTAGCAGCCATGTAAAACTTGTAACAACAAAGTAGAGGACGTCTAACTTGTTTTTGCAGGGCATGTTGTGATGTGATATGGTCAAGACGTGATGCTATATTTTATTGTATGAGATGATCATGTTTTGTAACCAAGTTATCGGCAATCGGCAGAGCCATATGGTTGTCGCTTATTGTATGCAATGCAATCGCTTCAGTAATTGCTTTACTTTATCACTAAGCGGTAGCGATAGTCGTAGAAGCAATAGTTGGCGAGACGACAACGATGCTACGATGGAGATCAAGGTGTCGCGCCGGTGACAATGGTGATCATGACGGTGCTTCAGAGATGGAGATCACAAGCACAAGATGATGATGGCCATATCATATCACTTATATTGATTACATGTGATGTTTATCCTTTATGCATCTTATTTTGCTTTGATTGACGGTAGCATTATAAGATGATCTCTCACTAAATTTCAAGGTATAAGTGTTCTCCCTGAGTATGCACCGTTGCGAAAGTTCTTCGTGCTAAGACACCACGTGATGATCGGGTGTGATAGGCTCCACGTTCAAATAAAACGGGTGCAAAACAGTTGCACACACAGAATACTCAGGTTAAACTTGACAAGCCTAGCGTATACAGATATGGCCTCGGAACACTGAGACCGAAAGGTCGAGCGTGAATCATATAGTAGATATGATCAACATAGTGATGTTCACCATTGAAAACTACTCCATCTCACGTGATGATCGGACATGGTTTAGTTGATTTGGATCACGTGATCACTTAGATGATTAGAGGGATGTCTGTCTAAGTGGGAGTTCTTTAGTAATATGATTAATTGAACTTAAATTTGTCATGAACTTAGTACCTGGTAGTATTTTGCAAATTATGTTATAGATCAATAGCTCGCGTTGTTGCTTTCATATGTTTATTTTGATATGTTCCTAGAGAAAACTGTGTTGAAAGATTTTAGTTGCAATGATGCGGATTGGATCCATGATCTGAGGATTGTCCTCATTGCTGCACAGAAGAATTATGTCCTTGATGCACCGCTAGGTGACGGACCTATTGCAGGAGCAAATGCAGACGTTATGAACGTTTGGCTACCTCAATATAATGACTACTTGATAGTTTAGTGCACCATGCTTAACGGCTTAGAATCGGGACTTCAAAGACGTTTTGAACGTCATGGGCCATATGAGATGTTCCAGGAGTTGAAGTTAATATTTCAAGAAAATACCCGAGTTGAGAGATATGAAGTCTCCAACAATTTCTATAGCTAAAAGATGGAGGAGAATTGCTCAACTAGTGAGCATGTGCTCAGATTGTCTGGGTACTACAATCGCTTGAACCAAGTGGAAGTTAATCTTCCAGAGAAGATAGTGATTGACAGAGTTCTCTAGTCACCATCACCAAGTTAATAGAACTTCGTGATGAACTATAGTATGCAAAGGATGACGAAAACGATTCTTGAGCTCTTCTCGATGTTGAAATCAACGAAGGTAGAAATCAAGAAAGAGCATCAAGTGTTGATGATTGACAAGACCACTAGTTTCAAGAAAAGGGCAAAGGGAAAGAAAGGGAACTTCAAGTAGAATGACAAGCAAGTTGTCACTCCCGTGAAGAAGCCCAAAGCTGGACCAAAGCCTGAAACTGAGTGCTTACACTGCAAAGGAAATGTTCACTGCAGACGGAAATGCCCTGAATATTTGGTGGATAAGAAGGATGGCAAAGTGAACAAGGGTATATTTGATATGCAGGTTATTGATGTGTGCCTTACTAGTGTTTATAGTAACCCCAGAGTATTTGATACTTATTCGGTTGTTAAGATTAGTAACTCGAAACAAGAGTTGCATAATAAACAGAGACTAGTTGAGGGGAAGTGACGATGAGTGTTGGAAGTAGTTCAAAGATTGATATGATCATCATCACACACTCCCTATACTTTCGGGATTAGTGTTAAACCTAAATAAATGTTATTTGGCGTTTGCGTTGAGCATGAATATGATTTGATCATGTTTATTGCAATACGGTTATTCATTTAAAGTCAGAGAATAATTGTTGTTCTGTTTACATGAATAAAAGCTTCAATGGTCACACACCCAATGAAAATAGTTTGTTGGATCTCGATCGTAGTGATACACATATTCATAATATTGATGCCAAAAGAAGCAAAGTTAATAATGGTAGTGCAACTTATTTGTGGCACTGCCGTTTGGGTCATATCGGTGTAAAGCACATGAAGAAACTCCATAAAGATGGATTTTCGGAATCACTTGGTTATGAATCATTTGATGCTTGCGAACCGTGCCTTTTGGGCAAGATGACTAAAACTCCGTTCTCCAGAATAATGGAACGAGCTACTGACTTGTTGGAAATAATACATACTGATGTATGCAGACCAATGAGTATTAAGGCTCGTGGCGGGTATCGTTATTTTCTGACCTTCACAGATGATTTGAGCAGATATGGGTATATCTACTTGATGAAACATAAGTCATAAATAGTAGAAAGGTTCAAAGAATTTCATAGTGAAGTGGAAAATCATCGTAACAAGAAAATAAAGTTTCTGTGATCTGATCGTGGAGATGAATATTTGAGTTACTAGTTTGGCCTTCAGTTAAAATAATGTGGAATAGTTCCACAAACTAATGCCACCTGGAACACCACAACGTAACGGTGTGTCCGAACGTCATAACTGCACTTTATTTGATATGGTGCGATCAATGATGTCTCTTACCCATTTACCAATATCGTTTTGGGGTTATGCATTAGATACAGCTGCATTCACTTTAAATAGGGCACCATCAAAAATCCATTGAGACGATGCCTTATGAACTGTCGTTTGGCGAGAAACCAAAGTTATCGTTTCTTAAATTTGGGGCTGCGATGCTTATCTGAAAAAGTTTCAACTTGATAAGCTCAAACCCAATTCGGAGAAGTGCGTCTTCATAGAATACCCAAAGGAAACTGTTGGGTACACCTTCTATCACAGATCCTAAGGCAAGATATTCGTTGCTAAGATGGATCCTTTCTAGAAAAGAAGTTTCTCTTGAAAGAAGTGAGTGGGAGGAAAGTAGAGCTTGTTAAAGGTAATTGTACCTTCTCCCGAATTGGAAAGTAGTTCATCACATAAATAAGTTCAAGTGATTCCTACACCAATTAGTGAGGAAGCTAATGATGATGATCATGAAACTTCAGATCAAGTTACTACCAAACCTCGTAGGTCTTCCAGAGAAAGATCCGCACCAGAGTGGTACGGTAATCCTGTTCTGGAAGTCATGTTACTAGACCATGATGAACCTATGAACTATGAGGAAGAAATGATGAGCCCAGATTCCGCAAAATGGCTTGAAGCCATGAAATATGAGATGGGATCCATGTATGAGAACAAAGTGTGGACTATGGTGGACTTGACCGATGATCGGCAAGCCATAAGAATAAATGGATGTTCAAGAGGAAGACGGACGTTGATAATAGTGTTACTATTTACAAAGCTCGACTTGTCGCAAAAAGGTTTCGACAAGTTCAAAGGTGTTGACTACAATGAGATTTTCTCAACTGTAGCGATGCTTAAGTCTGTCTGAATCATGTTAGCAATTGCCACATTTTATGAAATCTGGCAAATGGATGTCAAACTGCATTCCTTAATGCTTTTCTTAAAGAAGAGTTGTATATGATGCAACCAGAAGGTTTTGTCAATCCTAAAGGTGCTAACAAAATGTGCAAGCTCCAGTGATCCATCTATGGACTGGTGCAAGCATCTCGGAGTTGGAATATACGCTTTGATTAGTTGATCAAAGCATATAGTTTTATACGGACTTGCAGTGAAGCCTGTATTTACAATAAAGTGAGTGGGAGCACAACGACCTTTCTGATAAGTATATGTGAGTGACATATTGTTGATTAGAAATGATGTAGAATTTTTCTGGAAAGCATAAAGAAGTGTTTGAAAGGAGTTCTTTAGAAGAAAGACTCAGTAAAGCTACTTACATATTGAGCATCAAGATCTATTGAGATAGATCAAGACGCTTGATAAGATTTTCAATGAGTACATACCTCGATAAGATTTTGAAGTAGTTCAAAATGGAACAGTCAAAGAAAGAGTTCTTGCCTGTGTTGCAAAGGTATGAAATTGAGTAAGACTCAAATCCCGACCACGGCAGAAAATAGAAAGAGAACGAAAGTCATTCCCTATGCCTCAGTCATAGATTCTATAAAAGTATGCCATGCTATGGACCAGACCTATTGTATACTCTGGCCTGGTTTGGCAAGGAGTACAATAGTGATCTAGGAGTAGATCACTGGACATTGGTCAAAATTATCCTTAGTGCAATAAGGATATGTTTCTCGATTATGGAGGTGACAAGAGGTTCGTCGTAAAGGGTTACGTCAATGCAAGATTTGACACTGATCCAGATGACTCTAAGTCTTGATCTGGATACATATTGAAAGTGGGAGCAATTAGCTAGAGTAGCTCCGTACAAAGCATTGTAGACATAGAATATTTTTGCAAAATACATACGGCTCTGAATGTGACAGACCCGTTGACTAAAACTTCTCTCACGAGCAAAACATGAACACACCTTAGTACTCTTTGGGTGTTAATCACATAGCAATGTGAACTAGATTATTGACTCTAGTAAACCCTCTGGGTGTTGGTCACATGACTATGTGAACTATGGGTGTTAATCATATACAGATATGAATATTGGTGTTAAATCACATGGCGATGTGAACTAGATTATTGACTCTATTGCAAGTGGGAGACTGAAGGAAATATGCCCTAGAGGCAATAATAAAGTTATTATTTATTTCCTTATTTCATGATAAATGTTTATTATTCATGCTAGAATTGTATTAATGAAAGTGCGTTATATCGACTAGAGGGGGGGTGAATAGGCGATTTTTATAAATTCTTCACTGAGGAATTTGCTGGTGAGGAAATTCCTAAATGAAGAACTACTTGCAGCGGAATAAGTACTCAAAAGTAAACATAACAGAATACAAGCATAGTCATCATGGCGAGATGAAGACACACAGAGTACAGAAAGCGTAAACACATGATAACACAAGAAAGAAGACGGACAGACTGAAGAAATTGAACTGAGGAAATTGAGAAAGTCTTCAGTTAAAGTCTTCAAACAGATATGAATAGGCACACAACAACAAACATGAGGAAATGAAAGAGTTGGGGAAATAGAACCAGTTAGCTTGGTGAAGACAATGATTTGGTAGACCAGTTCCAACTGCTGTCTCAGTTGTACATCTGGTTGGAGCGGCTGAGTATTTAAACTCGAGGACACCCAGTCCCGGACACACAGTCCTCACCGTATTCTCCTTGAGCTAAGGTCACACAGACGTCACCCAATCACTCGTGGTAATTCTTCAGGTGACTTCCGAACCTTCACAAACTCGGTCACTCGGCGATCCACAATTCCTCTTGGATGCTCTAGACCTTGACGCCTAAACGTTTGGAAGAAGCACAGTCTTCAAAGGTAACAAGCATCGGATCCACGCAGGATCAATCTCTTCAATGATGCTCAATCACTTTGTGTTGTAGGTGTGTTGGGTTTGGGTTTTCCTCACTTGATGATTTTCGCTCAATGTCCTCGGAGGATGGGATGCTCTCAAATGAGAAGTGCCAGTTTCTCTCGGAGCAGCCAACCAGCTAGTGGTTGAAGGGGGCGGCTATTTATAGCCTAGGGAATAGCCCGACATGATAAGACATAAATGCCGTCTGATATGACCGTTAGGTGGGTAGATATTTTGGAACCGCTGGCGCATAGCATAGCAACGGTGTTTCCTATGACTCAAGAAAGAGAAAATGAAACTACGAAAACAACAGTCTTCATGCTTCATGTTCCTCGAATGAATACCAAGTCTTCAAGGTCACACCAATTTCTTCACTTTCAAAGTCTTTAGATATCCAAAGTCTTCAGACGTAGAACTTCATTTTTAGGGGTCGACTTTCTTTGTAAATATCAAACTCCTCATAGACTTATAGACCTGTGTACACTCACAAACGCATCAGTCCCTTAACCTGTAAGTCTTCAATACACCAAAATTACTAAGGGGCACTAGATGCACTTACAATCTCCCCCTTTTTGGTGATTGATGACAATATAGGTTAAGTTTTCAACGGGGATAAACATGTGAAGTGTAAATACAGATATTGAGGAATTTGATTGCAAGATATAGAAGAACTCCCCGTGAAAATGTGCATAGTGAGGAATTTGCTTTTGAAGCAATGCACACTTGAAGAGTATAATCATGGAGATCTCCCCCTATATCTTGTAATTCATACACGCATTTGATATATAATATGAAGAATTTGAAATGCATGATGAAATATGGTTACTGATGTAATTCAGCATGCGTGCATTAACATTAATGAGGAATAAGCATGCAGAAGAACACAAAGAAAAGTATCAGGTCACCATAGAGTTTAAGATTACAACTCGATCCAGCAAAGTCATCAGAAGAACGAGAGTTGTAACTTAGCAAAAACGCCCATATAAGATAGAACCGCTTGAAGACTAACTCAAATTTCTCCCCCTTTGTCATTGAATGACCAAAAGGGTTGAAACTGAGGACTAATGCCCTTGAAGAATATCATGAAGATGGAGGAGCGCCAGCGTTGTCAGGATCTTGAGTCGATGTAGGGCCTGCTACAGTGTCGTCCAAGTCTTCATGCTCATCCGTGGCGCGTGATGAAGAATATGAGCTGGCCACCACGGAAGGAACCTTGACCCTCTTGAATTTCTTCGGTGGAGGTGCAGACCAGTCAAAGTCTTCCTTGAAGTCCATTTGCTCAGATCTTCTTCACCATATAGATGTGATAGAATAGCCCAGGTGCGATCAAACACTTCATGGAGGTAGTAGTGGTTTTTCTTCACTGCATTATGTCTGGAAGTCATGTTGTGAAGAATAGAACCAAATTTACGCTTAACCCACTTGTGGTTGCGATCCACCTTCTGGTGAAGACTTATCAGCAGTTCACGATCAGTCAGCACACGAGGAGTAGTAGCTTGAGGACTTGTCTTGGTAGCATTGGCAGCAATATCATGAGTGGCGAGTCATCATTGGTGGAGTAAGATGCAGCTTATGGAATCGACCATCCAATGGACGAATGCCTTCATCGATCACAGCTGGTGACTTGCCCTTCTCATCAGATGAGGAAATTGTCCGCTTGAGGACTTCAATGGGGGGCAAGTAACTGAGCTGATTTTGAAAATCAGCCTTGTAGTTGAGTGAAGACCTTGTTCTGAGGAATCTCATGATCCACAGCGCGTAAGGCTTCAGCTCAAATGGAGAAAGTGCAACATTCGCCAGAGTCCTCATGAAGAAATCATGATAATTGATGAGGATGCCATGCATGATGTTGAAAAGCATATTCTTCATCATTCCGATAATTTCTTCATCGGATGAGTCATGGCCTTTGATGGGACTCATGGTCTTCGTCAGAATGCGGTAGATTGTCCTTGGCACATAGAGCAATTCCTTCACGAGGAATTTGGTCCTTGGAGCTTGTCTTGGCTTCAGCGGCTTCATGAGCACTTGCATATAATGAGCAGTGAGTTCAGGCTCATCATACAGACAACAAGCACCATCAAGTGGAGGACTGATGGGTAGGGCACGAAGCACTTCAGTGGCTGGTGCCTTGTAATGAGTATTTTCAGTCATCCAGTCCAACACCCATGAGTTGACGTCAGCAGCATCGCTTGTGATATGCAAGGTTGCGTAGAACTGAAGAATAAGTTCTTCATTCCAACCAACAATGTCAGAGTAGAAACTGAGCAAGCCTGCATCATGAATCATGCTGAGGACTTGAGAGAAGCAAGGCATGGATTCCACGTCCACATGAGGAATATGCTCATGATCGAAGACTTTGTCCTTGTTGTACAACATCGAGGAATAGAAGTTTGCCTGGCTGGCAGTCCAGAAACGCTTCCTTCTAAGACGAGCATTGTCATAGGGGTTGAAGTCAGTGAAGAACACGTGTTCGCCGAAGAAATCATCAGCCATGAATTTTTTCTTCTTAGATAAAGGATCCTTTGGCTTGGGCTGAGGAGTGTCAGTCAATTGCAGCACCACTTCAGGAATCGCAATCTCAGGTTCCTCAGGCTGAGGAATTTCAGGCTCTTCTTCAGCTTCAGCCTGGGTCGTCAATTCTTCATTGACAATTTCTTCAGCACTAGTGGTTGGAATTTCTTCATGAATACTTGGGGTTGCATGATGTTCTTCAGATCCCATTTGTACTTCAGTGGCGACAGGGAACTGAGGAATAGCTTGAAGGAGAGTGAACATTGGAGAGTTGGGATGTTGACTGTCCCAAAATTTTTCATTGAGCACAGGAGTGGTACAGCCAATGTCCACATCCTCCGCTTCAATTTCTTCAACACCTGCCTCTTCAGCAGCAAACTGAGGCAAAGGTGAGGAAATGATTGGGGTTGAAGGGATCTTATCCACTTCAATTTCTTCGTCCAACTGCTCTAAAGAAGCAGCAGAAGGTTTCTTCATTAGATGCATTAGGAATCACATAGTCTTCACCAAAAGGAACAAGGTCCTTTGATGGCATTGATGAAACTGGAACGACATCAATTGGATTATCAATCGAACTGATCAGAGTCTTCATCTTCTTCGGGGCTGAAGAATTTGAAGAAGTTGATGCCTTCCTTTTCTTCACAGTTGCACGTTCTGCAGCCTTGGTCTTCTTCACATCTGATGCAGATGGAAGGATTGGAGTTGGTGTAGGCACAGGAGGTGCAGAGGACATTGGTTCATTTTCCTCAGGCGCAACTGATGCGGTTGCCCTGTCTTGTTCACTTTCTTCAGGCGCACCACTAGTGGATGCCCTGCCAATATCTTCAGCGGCTGGAATGGAGTCATCAGCCCTGGCACTCTCATTTTCTTCAGCAGCCTGATTGTCATCAGCGGTGCTGGTATTTTCTTCAGTAGGCTAAGCAAATGCCTCAGCCTGAGTAACTTCAACATGCACAGGTGGAGCAGCACTTGAAGTGAATTTCTTCGTCAGACTGACGAAACCCACCTTGGCACCCTTCCAGTCAGCATAAAAGCGATCAAATTCATCACTCAATTGCTTGATTTTAGCTTGCAGAGCAATGAGCTGATCAGGGGTGAGACTGAGGACATTGTCCTTGAGGTAGCGATGTTTCTTGTACTGCGCTTTCTTCAGACTTCTGCCTTGTTCAAATTTCCATTTCTCTTCTTCAATGAAGGCAGTGAAGACATGGCTTTGACTAGGAGTGAGGTTCATCTCCGGCAAAGGCGTGTTGGGGTCCTTGTGCCATAGGTCAATGTAATCGAGGATCAGCTTGGGATCCAACATCAGTGGCACATTGCTGCCTTTGGCTCTAGCGGCCCTGGCTTGCCTGTTTCTGATGATTTCGGCAAGTTCTTCATCATCAGCCTAATCATCATCAGAAGGTACATGGAAGGCGACCTGCTTCTGGTGAGGACTTGGGCAAGTGCCTCGTCCAGAAGTGGCCTTTTTTTCAGCAAAGAGGGACCAGTTGAGGAATTTCGAGCAGCAGAGGAGCTTGCATATGCTCCTGAGGCAATAGAGAAGCCTTGAGTCCTTTGGCACGTGGCGAGATGCATAGGTGCCGAGGATTTTGTTGGAGCAGCTGAAGACTTTGATGGAGGAGCTGAGGACTTTGACGGAGCAGTCTAAGGAATTTGCCGTGAGGGCCTTGAGGAATCTGGCCTTGATGGCATAGTAGAGGAGCTTGGTCGTGAGGGCATTGAAGGTGAAGCACTGGACTTGTGTGCAGGCTTATTGGGCATAGCCTTCTTGGGCTGACTGGCAGAGGCCTCAGCAGAGGCAGCAACAGCAGTAGAGTCAGCGTTGAATTTCCTCACTGCTTCCTTTGCTTGCTTAGCCAGTTTGGCTTGACGGTTGAGGCTAGTGGGATCTGCCAACTGGCCTGGTGCCAATGGAGGTCGTGGGCATGGAGGGTTGAGTGCGAATTTCTTCATGTACTTGGGAGTTACATACCTGTACTCCCTCCATTCCCATGCCCATCTCCTTTCTATCCTCTTTATGTGCACTTTGCGCCGATTCTTGTTCTCCTTACCAAACTTGGCCTCATCAGGTGTGCAATAGCCTGCGTAAATGTCCTCAGGGATCTCAAAAGTAGTCATGACCTCAGGCTTCTTTCCTTCCTTCTGTGGCTTCTTACCATCTGCCATTTTCTTCAGTTGAGGAATTTGAACAATCGAATTCTCTGAAGAAGTATGCGACTTTTCTTCGAGGAACGCTGCAAATGAGTTAAGTTGATGAGAACATAGTGTTTCAGTAGCGGACATTTGTACCTGTGAATAGAGTGTAGTTGCGAGGAATTTGGAGAGGTCATATGCGTTCTCAGAGGGTTTTTCAAAAGGAACAAGTTTGAGGAATTTGACCAGATGAATCTTGAGGAATTTCACTAAGCGTTCTTTGTCTTAGGTTCCAGAGTTGTATAGATTGAAAATCCACACAATTGAGGAATCTTGAAGAAAATCATAGCTTAGAGAAACGAATCAAGAACATATGATGTGTGAGGAGTTCATGTGTGTGAGGAATTGAAGAATACACACCTTTGAAGATTTTCAGAAAAACTTGAGAATCAAAGCGAGCAGTTAAAAGTAAATTTTAATTACCTGAAGTGAAGAACATGACGAACTGGGAAGAACAGATGTGAAGTTTGTTAGTTCAGATCTTCCACACCCTAACTTGGCGGAGGAAGACGGCTACGGCGGCGGCGGAGTGAAGATTTCCGCGGCCGGCGCAAGTACGACGGCGACGAGGTCGAGGCAGTGAAGCTCTTCCCCACCGGCGACGATGGAGTAGCGGCGGCGCTAGGGTTTGAGAAGCTCGAGCGGGAGAGAGAGATCGAGCGGAGTAAAGGAAGTGAGGAAGGGGTGAGGGGGTATTTATAGTCGCAGTGAAAAAACTGTTCGCCCGAAGATTTAGGACGAACGTGCCTGAGGGAGTCCTGGACTAGGGGGTGTCCGGATAGCCGGACTATCATCGTCAGCCGGACTCCAAGACTATGAAGATACAATATTGAAGACTTCATCCCGTGTCCGGATGGGACTTTCCTTGGCGTGGAAGGCAAGCTTGGCGATACGGATATGTAGATCTCCTACCATTGTAACCGACTGTAACCCTAGCCCTCTCCGTGTCTATATAAACCGGAGGCTTTAGTCCGTAGGACGAACAACCATTACAACAATCATACCATAGGCTAGCTTCTAGGGTTTAGCCTCCTTGATCTCGTGGTAGATCCACTCTTGTACTACCCATATCATCAATATCAATCAAGCAGGAGTAGGGTTTTACCTCCATCGAGAGGGCCCGAACCTGGGTAAAAACATCGTGTCCCTTGTCTCCTGTTACCATCCGCCTAGACGCACGATTCGGGACCCCTACCCGAGATCCGCCGGTTTTGACACCAACATTGGTGCTTTCATTGAGAGTTCCTCGTATGTCGCCACCGATAGGCTTGATGGCTTCTTCAATCAACAACAACGACGTCTGTGGTGAGACTTTTCTCCCGGACAGATCTTCAGATTCGGCGGCCGCATCGCGGGCTAATTCATTTAGCCATCTGGAGCACATCGAAAGCTACGCCCCTGGCCGTCAGGTCAGATTTGGAAGCCTAAACTTCACGGCGGACATCCGCGGAGACTTGATCTTCGACGGATCCGATCCGCAGCCGAGCGCGCCGCACTGTCACGATGGGCACGATCTAGCTCTACCGCCAGACAGTACCTTGGAGGCCGCACACGAATCCGCTTCGACCCATAGTCCAGAGCCGATTGTGCAGATTGAGGACGAGTGGCTGGACACCGCCTCGGGAGCTGCAACATCCGCGGCGATGAAGCCGAACACTGACCTTGTCCCTTATAAAACTCGTGACTCCGAGGTGCCGGACTCCCTGCCGGACTCCGAACCTCCTGCGCCCCTGCCAGTCGAATCCGATTGGGCACCGATCATGGAGTTCACCGCTGCGGACATCTTTCAGCACTCGCCCTTTGGCGACATCTTAAATTCGCTAAAGCATCTCTCGCAATCCGGAGAGCCCTGGCCGGATTATGGCCAGGATGATTGGGATGCGGACGACGAAGAAATTCAAAGCCCACCCACCACCCACTTTGTAGCCACTGTCGACGATCTAACCGACATGCTAGACTATGACTCCGAAGACATCGACGGTATGGACGACGATGCCGGAGACGAACAAGAACCAGCACCTACAGGGCACTGGAAGACCACCTCATCATACGACATATACATGGTGGATACCCCAAAAGATGGGGACGGCGAAGAAGCAGCGGAGGCAGATTCCTTAAAGAAACAGCCCACGCGCCAACGTCAGCAGCGCCGCTCTAAATCCCGCCACAGCACTAATGGAGATTCCGGCACAGAGATAATAACACCCCGTAAAGTGCCGAAGACAATCCCTCCAAAGAAGATTCGGTGCGGGAGGATGCGTACAAGCCCTCACGAGAGCGGCAGGCGAAGAGGTCGAGGATGATAATTACATACCTCCCTCCGAGACGAGGCAAGCCTCGACGACGATTTAATTCGTCGTGCCCGAGGATCCCGTCGAACAAGAGCGTTTCAAACGCAGGCTAATGGCCACAAACAAACAGCCTAAAGAAAAGCAGCAGCAGCTTCAAGCTGATCAAGACCGCTGGCCGACAGATGGACCGAGGTCCTCGCGTCAAGAGTATGAACTCGAACGTCCCTCCAAGAGTTACCCAAAATGCAAGTTGCTCCCCCGATTAGAGGAGGAAGCATACATACCTTCATCACCAGCGCACAATACGGCCGACAGACCACCCCGTGGTCGCGACAGAGAGGCATCCAGGCCCTCCACCAAGACCGTACCCCGGCATCGCTCAAAAAGTACGAAGCCACGAGGGAACGCCAGACTTGCGAGATATATTGGAGGACAAAGCAAGGCAATCCAGATCCATCTATGGATCACGTGGGCGCCCCACGACCCACGCATTTAATACCGTCGCGCGGATACAACAACTCCGCCGTGTTAACACAGCAGCATAACGCCCCTTGAGCTACGCCATCATATTGCTCAATACAGAGGCGCCGCACACCCGCTATGCTTCACTGACGAAGTAATGGACCATCAAATCCCTGAAGGGTTTAAACCCGTAAACATTGAATCCTACGATGGCACAACAGACCCCGCGGTTTGGATCGAAGATTATATTCTTCATATCCATATGGCCCGCGGAGACGATCTCCACGCCATCAAATATCTCCCACTCAAGCTTAAAGGACCAGCTCGGCATTGGCTTAACAGCTTGCCCATGAGTCAGCTGGTGTTGGGAGGACACGAAGCCGCATTCCTCGACAACTTCCAGGGCACATATGTGCGACCACCAGACGCCGATGACCTAAGCCACATAATTCAGCAGCCAGACGAATCGGCCAGGCAATTCTGGACACGGTCCTTAATGAAGAAAAATCAAATCGTCGACTGTCCGGATGCAGAGGCCCTCGTAGCCTTCAAGCATAACATCCGCGACGAGTGGCTAGCCCGGCACCTAGGACAGGAAAAGCCGAAATCCATGGCAGCCCTCACATCATTAATGACCCGCTTCTGTGCGGGAGAGGATAGCTGGCTAGCTCAAGAAGAACAACCTCAAAGAAAAACGCTGGTAGTCCGGATACTAAGGAGCACAATGGCAGGTCGCGTCGAAGCTAAAATAAACGCCGCGTTAACGGCGGCGACAAGGAGGATCTGACGATTAACGCTGGATTCGAGGCTCTAAACCCGTCACGGAAGAAGCCATTCAAAAGAACCACCCGGGTCCGTCCAATTTGGACCGAATACTCGACCGCTCTTGCGGATACATGGCACTTCAAAAACCAGCTAACCACACCAACAGAGATTGTTGGGTATTTAGCGAGCAGGCAAGTTAATTGCGAAAACAACGACAAGGGGCTGCACAACGACGACGAGGAGGAGACCCGGCCGCCGAACAGTAGAGGACAGGAAGGTTTCCCCCCACAAGTGTGGACGGTAAACATGATATACGCAACCCATATACCCAAGAGGGAGCGGAAGCATGCACTAAGGGACGATATGCGATGGATCGATCGCCCAAGTTCAATCCATGGTCCTCTTGCCCGATCACTTTCGATCAAGAGACCATCCGACCAAGATCCGCCATGGCGGATTCGCCGCATTGGTTTTAGACCCAATCGCCGATGGATTCCACTCACGAGAGTCCCGATGGACGGCGGCAGAGCTCTAACCTGCTTTATCGGGATACATGTGCAAGATGGGCATAGACCCTCAAGGATTAAACCTACAAAGACGACCTTCAAAGGCGTCATACCAGGTGTTGAGGCCAATTGTACAGGATCAGTCACACTGGAAGTGGTCTTCGGATCCCCGGATAATTTTCCAAGCGAGGAGTTAATCTTCGACATAGTTCCGTTCCGCAGCGGCTATCACACTCTGCTCGGACGAACTGCATTCGCAAAGTTCAATGCGGTGCCGCATTATGCATACCTCAAGCTCAACATGCCAGGCCCTCGTGGAGTCATCACGGTCAACGGAAATACGGAACGCTCCCTCCGAACGGAGGAACATACAGCGGCTCTCGCGGCACAAGTACAGAGCAGCCTTCTAAGGCAATTTTCGAGTCCGGCCGTTAAACGACCGGACACGGCCAAACGCGCCCGGAGCAACATCAATCAAGACCACCCGGCACGTTCCGAGCACGCGTAGCAATGCGGCCCCAACCCCAGCCCTCGCATGATTGCAAGACCAGCCCTCCGCGTACATCATTACGCTCTGGAGATACCATGGGCATAGGGGGAGGGGCACGACCACAACAGAGCCAGAGTGCGGCTCGACCACACCAGGGGCTCCCAAGTGTGTCGCTCTTTCTATTTTTATTTTCCTTCTTTTTTATAGACAGGACTCCGTTCACCAGAGGCCCTGTCCGACGGTGAACCCGCGGAACTCACGATGCAACAGCCAGGGAGGAAAAAAGGCTGCGACAAACACTCAGGTGGTCTCCATTAAGAGCATTAAATCTGATTATACACATCAGTCCGCAGCCCACCCCTGGAGGGGGACATGTTTAATTAGTCCAATCCCTTGCTTACCGCACTATTTGTATCATTCCGCACTCATAGCAGAATTCCTCAAATAAATAATGCAGCATTTTTGCCTATAATTGCATCACTTTACATATATGTTCATTAATGACATCTTGCACCCGTATATTTTGGTACGGCCGAATACACCAGGGGCTTATGTTCCCCGCATTATGGTGTGATAAGTCCGAACACTTTCACAAGTGCGGCACCCCGAACTTATAGCATTATATGAATCGGCTCCGAATCATGTCTTGGGTCAATAGTTGGGTTTGCCCGGCTCCCATGTTTTGGTACCTTATGTTCCGTTCCGTCGGCTAAGGTAGCACTGGGAGAACCACTGCGATTGCGCCCCGATTGAGCTGGGCGAGCGCCTCAGTGGAGAAAGCTAAAACTGACTGGCATGATAAGGCGAGAGACTGGTCGCTGTTCGAGAGGTCTTTTCGAGTCCCTAAAGACTTATGCCGCTTCGAGCGAAGAACCGGATCATGTCCGGCCAAGGCGTGGATAGTGCCCCGAACTCGGTCTTCCGAATACTAGGGGCTTTGCCGAAATTTAAAATTATAGAATTCTATGGCTAAGTGAGAGTGTTCAAGCATTATAAGTCCGGTTGCCTGGTTTGTTGTGTTGAGCGCCTCCCTAGATGGACCCAAAAATGGGAACAAGAGTGCTCAAGTTTATCCCGAACACCCCAGCACTAGTGGCATGGGGGCTGAAGCCAACGACTTGACATCTCTCAGATTTTATAAACGGCCGCATAGAAGGTAATATTTTAAATTAAACAAGCATTGCTTAGCGCATATGAACAAAGTTTTCAGCGCACGGGATAATACATAGCGAGTTTACTCAATAATTACATCTCTGGGGCACTCATCCGCAATCTTGCGGGCACCCTTCAGGACAATCTTTTAGTACATTTCGGGCGTACGATACTCCTTGCCCGCTTGCGGCGCGTCAGTGATAAGCCTCTCCGTATCCAGCTTGCCCCAGTGCACCTTTGCGTGGGCAAGGGCCCGACGAGCACCTTCAATACAGGCGGAGCACTTGATGACCTCCACCCAGGGGCACGCATCCACCAGCCGCCAGACGAGGTCAAGTAGCTCCTGTGCATGGCCTCTCCAGCCACACCGGACTATGAGGCCCTTCATGGCCTGCTCGGCTACCTTGTGGAGCTCGACCACCGCTTCACTGGTCGCTAGGGGCACCGGATGGTCGGCCTCAGCAGATCGAGACCGAAGACCTTCTCCGCTGAGCTCCCTCCTCGCCACGGTAGAATGCGGCGGCACGGATACACTTGCAAGGCAGATCTGCGAACGCCTCGAGAGCTCCGATTCGGGTAAGTGTCGTAGTTTACATTAACATGCTTGCTTTGCATGAAAAATGCCTTACCGCTGCTATTTTCTTCACATCCTCAACCTCTGAAGGGCCTTATGGGCCTCGGCCTTGGCGGCTTTGGCTTTCGAGAGCCGAGGCAAGCTCGGACTCTCGAGTCTCGAGTCACGCCCAAACTCTCATGCTTTTCCATGAGAGCCGGAGCTCTTGCCGCACCTCCGCCACCCGCGCCTCCCGCTTCTCTCGCTCTGCCCGTTCAGCGGCGCATTGATTATGCTCGTCATGACACAGCCTCCTTCGTGGTTGCCACCTCGCTCGTGGCCCCGCAGCATCCATGTTATCCTTGTTATTTTTATTGCAACCTAAATCCTTTTCTCAGAAGGTAACTATTCAAAGTGGTGTTACTCACCTTCTTTGTCCTCGAGCTACTTCTTGGCACGGCCGAGATCTTGCTCGGACCGCTCGAGGTCCTACTTCAAAGCATCGACCTTCGCAATCGGTCGGTAGAGGTCGGAAATAAGAGCCTGCAAACCCATATTGACATAATTTTTAGCAACCTCAAGATATATCTTTTTAGATCCTCGGTCCGCTTTTCTTTCCAACACCGAACCGAGCATCGTGGGCTACCGTCTATGCGGTATTACATTGAATATTTTAACTTCTTACCTCAAAGCCTGTTAGAAGGCTATTGCGAGCTTCGGTCAGCCCGCTCTTGGCGAGTGAACCTTCTGAATCACCGCACTCATAACAGTGCGGTGTTCTTCCTCGATGGAAGCGCCTTTGAGCGCCTCCAGCAAGTCGTCCGGCGCCTCCGGATGGACGGGGGCCGCCGGCGTCACGGTCTTGCCCTTCTTTCGAAGGGGCCGCCTGCCGGACTCCAGAACCACTGCAGGTTCCGGCGTGGAGTCCGGCGCAAAGTCCGGGAGGCTGCCTTGCGGTGCCTCCGGAGCCTCCTCCTGATGGGTCCTTCCTGGGATCACACCTCGGCGTCCTCAGCGGCGCGAGGGGTGGAGGCAGTCGGGATGGAATCCACATCCGATGGAGCCAGCGAGCCGCTCGATGAAGCGGGGAGATCATCATCGGCCGGACTGCGGGCAGTGTGCGGCATTAGAAGGACACTATGTGGCACAAAATGAGAAATTATAAATCATTCAGGAATCCGGATACTTACGATCTTGCCGGGGGCCTGGCCCTTGAGGGCCACTCTTCGTCGCCAACATTGGTGTTGGTGGAGCTGTCCGAGGGAATAGTCCTTCCCCTCTTGGACCCTTCGGCCTCCCCTGTCGGGGAAGCCTTCCTCTTCCTCTCTCCTTCCTCTGGGAGAGGGTCTTCTTCCTCCTCCTCGCCTTCGGGGGAGGAGTCCGCCCCGGAATCGTCGGACACCTAAAAGCGGGAACTCTTTCGAGTCCCTGTGGCCTCCTTTTTGGCCTTCTTCTCCGACACCACGTGCAGTGCCGGAACCAGCAGCCCCGCTAGACGGGCGTCTACTGGGTTTTCTGGCATGGGAGCTGGGCAGATGATCTGCTTGGCCTTCCTCATCCAGTCCTGTCAAAGGAAAAGGGAGATTGAAACCCGCGTAGAGTCAAACTCTTAAAAACAAGTGTCCCGTAAAGGGGTAGAATCACTTACCTCGTCAGCTGGACGCTGCGAGCGAAATCCGCGATCTTCAGTGGCGGATGCGGGAGCCTCGGCGCCCTTGAACAGCACCCTCCAAGCGCCTTTCAGACGTCAGATCGAAGAGCCCGCCAATGCACCGTGTTGTGCCGGATTGAACTCCCACAATTTAAATGCCCGTTGTTGGCGGGGAGAATCCGCGGATAAGCATGACTTGGACCACATTGACAAGCCTGAGCTTCTTGTTCACCAGCTTCTGGATACAGGCTTGAAGTCCCGTTAGCTCCTCCGAACTACCCCATAGCAAGCCCTTCTCTTTCCAGGAGGTGAGCTGCATAGGGATACCAGATCTGAACTTGGGGGCCGCCGCCCACTTAGGGTCGCGCGGCTCGGTGATGTAGAACCACCCCGATTGCCACCCCTTGACGGATTCCACGAAGGCCCCTTCGAACCAGATGACGTTGGGCATCTTGCCCAACATGGCACCTCCGCACTCCGCTTGAGTGCCCTTCACTACCTTCGGCTTGACATTGAAGGTCTTGAGCCACAAGCCGGAGTGGGGCTGGATGCAGAGGAAGGCCTCGCACACGACGATAAACACCGAGATGTTGAGGATGAAGTTTGGCGCCAGATCATGTCTAGGCCATAATAGAACATGAGCCCCCGGACAAAGGGATGCAACGGGAAGCCCAGTCCGCGGAAGAAGTGGGGGAGAAACACAACCCTCTCATGGGGCCTGGGGGTGGGGATGAGCTGCCCCTTGTCAGGCAGCCGGTGCGCAATATTGCCAGAAAGGTATTCGACACTGCGCAGTTTTGCGATGTGCTCCTCCGTCATGGAGGAGGCCAGCCATTTGCCTCCCGCTCCGAACATGGTCGGAGAAGGTCGAGGCGAGATGCGCGGACTTGGGCGCTGGAGCTCGAGAGTACGCGGAGATGGATAAGCAAAGGAGGAAGAAGGCGTAGGTAAAAAGGGTGGATCCTTATCCCCTTATATATGGGCGGACGAAGACTATACGTCCCCACCGGCCTAGTAAAACTCGCTTATCTCCCAAGCGCCACCATCAATGGCGCGGTTGAGTTACCCACGTCCGTATTGATGAGAATCCCGGAATAAGGGGAACACGATCTCTGCTTCGACAAGACGTGCCAAGGAAACCGCTTCGCTAAACGCGCTGAGGTAGTATAATAAAAAACAATTCAAGTAAAGGCTTGGTAGTGGCGTGACGTCATGCTACAAGATACGTCAGCAGATTGAACTTGTGTACATAATATTCTCTCTACGGTGGAATGTGGATATTATTTTGCAGAGCCGGACACTATCCTGGTGTTCACAATCTTCTATGGATTATTCAGAGGAGGAACCCGCCTTGCAATGCCGAACAATATCGCCACGGACTCATCGTCATTGAAGCCTGGTTCAGGGCTACCGAGGAGTCTGGACTAGGGGTGTCGGACAGCGGACTATCATCGTCACCGGACTCCAAGACTATGAAGATACAAGATTGAAGACTTCGTCCCGTGTCCGGATGGGACTTTCCTTGGCGTGGAAGGCAAGCTTGGCGATACGGATATGTAGATCTCCTACCATTGTAACCGACTCTGTAACCCTAGCCCTCTCCGGTGTCTATATAAACCGGAGGCTTTAGTCCGTGGGACTAACAACCATTACAACAATCATACCATAGGCTAGCTTCTAGGGTTTAGCCTCCTTGATCTCGTGGTAGATCCACTCTTGTACTACCCATATCATCAATATCAATCAAGCAGAGTAGGGTTTTAC
The DNA here is from genome assembly GCA_021437245.1 of Aegilops speltoides. Taxonomy (NCBI): domain Eukaryota; kingdom Viridiplantae; phylum Streptophyta; class Magnoliopsida; order Poales; family Poaceae; genus Aegilops; species Aegilops speltoides. Next base: position 414,935,353 of record CM038141.1, on the reverse strand, counting down.
CTCCATTGAGAGGGCCCGAACCTAGGTAAAAACATCGTGTCCCTTGTCTCCTGTTACCATCCGCCTAGAAGCACAGTTCGGGACCCCCTACCCGAGATCCGCCGGTTTTGACACCGACAGTGCCCCTGGCCCTTCTCATCCGCATGACATGTGTCACCCACGTACTGTGAGGTGGAGATTGTGTAGGATCGTGGGTGAATAGATAAGTATATCGTGGGATGCGGAACGGTTTGAGCGGCAAAACCGAAAATTCAGATAAGTTAAGTTTTAAAGTTCCATTCGCAATTTCTTCAGCTGTCAAGGACACAGTGAAGAATTTGAACGAGTTTCAAATAGAACGCATTATGAGGAATTTGTGAATAGACTGGGTTGAGTTTAGCATAGAGTGGAAAGGGTCCGATCACATTCACTTAGCAGAAGAATTCAACTTGAAGAAATAACAATAAGTGAATTTTGTAGAGGACATAAAACTCACATATATATATATATATATTCGAATGAAGAACAACATCGGAAAGAGTGAAGACAATGCAAAGTTGAAGAATTTGAAGAACTGAGGAATTTCAAAAACGAAGAAAAACTCAAATTAAAGATTTTCAACTTTGGTTGGTGGCGTAACCCACCGTATAAGAAAGCTGATTTCAAACACCGCGTACAATTGTCGTACGGTTCTGAGAATCAATTTCTTCATTAATTTCTTCACACTTAGAGGGTTAGTCTTCATTGATTGAAGAAAAACGTTACTTCGTGTGTTGCGCATCTAAGTCATCAAGTCAGCATAAGTGTCAGGATGTGTGTCCATTTCAGAGAACATTCGAAGATTCTAGGACATTTAGCTCACACCGCAACTTGCTAAATCTCTTCTAATCCAAGGGCTTAGTGAATATATCGGCCAATTGATCTTCAGTGCTGACGTGGTCGATGGAGATGTCGCCCTTCAACACATGATCACGAAGAAAATGATGACGAATTTGGATGTGCTTGGTCTTTGAGTGCTGAACTGGGTTATGAGCAATCTTGATGGCACTCTTATTGTCACAGTAGAGAGGCACATTCTTCACGTGGACGCCATAGTCCTTGAGTGTTTGCTTCATCCATAGTAGTTGAGCACAGCACGATCCAGCAGCAATGTATTCAGCTTCTGAAGTGGAGAGAGATACACAGTTCTGTTTCTTCGAGGACCAACAGACCAAAGATCGTCCGAGGAAATGACATGTACCAGATGTTGACTTGCGGTCCACGCGATCGCCAGCATAGTCAGAGTCTGAATATCCAATGAGATCAAAAGTGGAGCCCTTGGGATACCATAATCCAAGTGTTGGTGTGTGAGCTAAGTATCGAAGAATATGCTTCACAGCCTTATGGTGTGATTCCTTCGGTGTAGCTTGAAATCGGGCACACATGCAAACACTAAGCATAATATTCGGCCTAGATGCATATAGGTACAATAAGGAGCCAATCATGGAGCAGTATACCTTTTGATCGAAGTCTTTACCATTTTCATCAGTGCATAGATGGCCATTTGTGGGCATTGGAATTTTGACCCCTTTGCAATCTTGCATGCCGAATTTCCTCAATATGTCCTGAGGTATTTCTCCTGAGATATGAATATTCCATTGCGTTGTTGACGAATTTGAAGACCTAAGAAGAATTTCAACTCTCCCATCATAGACATTTGATATTCTTCACTCATCATATAGGCAAATTCATCACTATATCGTTGGTCAGTACAGCCGAAAATGATATCATCAACATATATTTGGCACACAAACAATTCACCATCATAAGATTTAGTGAAAAGAGTTGGGTCAAGTGAACCGGGTTTGAAGCCATTCTTCACGAAGAATTCCTTTAAGGTATCATACCATGCCCGAGGGGCTTGCTTGATGCCATCTGAGGCCTTGTTGAGCTTGAAGACTGTGTCGGGATTCTTTGGATCTTCAAAACCTGGGGGTTGAGCAACATATACTTCTTCCTCAATCTTACCATTGAGGAATGCACTTTTCACATCCATTTGTTATAAGATAATATCATGATGGTTAGCGTAAGCAAGTAATATGCGAATAGCCTCAAGTCTAGCAACAGGTGCAAAAGTTTCATCGAAGTCAATTCTTTCAACCTGTGTGTAGCCTTGAGCTACAAGCCGTGCCTTATTCCTCACCACAAGGCCATTTTCATCTTGCTTGTTGCGATAGATCCACTTTGTGCCAATAATGTTGTGCTTGCGATAATCTGGACGTTTGACCAGTTCCCAGACGTTGTTGAGCTCGAACTGATGTAATTCTTCTTGCATAGCTTGAATGCACTCAGGCTCCAGAAATGCTTCATCTACCTTAGTGGGCTCTGTGATAGAGACAAACGCAAAGTGCCCACAAAAGTTAGATAAATGTGAAGCTTTTGAGTGTGTGAGAGGGCCTGGTGCTTCAGTGTCATCCATGATCTTCTCAATTTGCACTTCATTTGCAATACGAGGATGAGCGCGTTGTCTTCGAGGAATTTGATCCGCATTTTCTTCAGGAGCATTTTCCTTAGCACCATTTTCTTCACGTGCGCCAGATCGACGTTCATCACGTTCTGGAATGAATTCTTCAGTAGATTCTTCAGTAGGAATGACACCCTCAGTGGCTTTGAACTTGATAGAATCCTTAGGTGCTGGTTCATCTATCACAGAAGGTAGGTGCTCTCTTCGCGAGCCATTACTTTCATTGAACCGCACATCTACAGTTTCAACAACCTTGTGAAGCACGTTGTTGAAGACTCTGTAGGTGTGCGAGTCCTTTCCGTAACCAAGCATGAAACCCTCATGTGCTTTCGGTGCAAACTTAGAATTGTGATGTGGATCTCTAATCCAACATTTAGCATCGAAGACTTTGAAGTAACTTACATTGGGTTTCTTGTCAGTGAGGAGTTCATAGGCAATCTTCTTGAAGAATTTGTGAAGATATACTCTGTTGATGATGTGGAAAGCGGTATCAATTGCATCAATCCAGAACCGACGAGGTGTCTTGTATTCATCAAGCATAGTGCGAGCCATTTCAGCGAGGGTTCTGTTTTTGCGCTCCACGACGCCATTCTGTTGAGGAGTATAAGGAGCAGATAACTCATGAGTAATACCAAGTTCATCAAGATAGTCATCAAGACCGGAATTCTTGAACTCAGTTCCATTGTCACTCCTGATGTGCTTGATCTTCACACCAAAGTTGGTTGAAGCCCTCAAGGAAAATCATTTGAAGACTTCCTGCACTTCATGTTTGTAAGTAACAATGTGTACCCATGTGTAACGAGAATAATCATCAACAATAACAAATCCATATAGAGATGCATCATTTTTCACAGCAGAATAATGATTAGGACCGAAAAGATCCATGTGAAGCAATTCAAATGGTCGAGTGGTAGTCATGATAGTCTTTGCTGGATGCTTGGCCTTTGTCATCTTTCCAGCTTCACAGGCTCCGCATAAATGATCCTTGAGGAATTTGACATTCTCAATGCCAATGACATGCTTCTTCTTCGCGAGCGTGTGCAGATTCCTCATGCCAGCATGACCAAGTCGTCGATGCCATAGCCAGCCTTCTGAAGCTTTTGCAAGTAAGCACACGGCAGGTTGTGGTCTTGTAGAGAAATCAACAATGTACAAGTCTCCTCTCCTAAAGCCTTCGAAGACTTTGGAATTGTCAGCTTCCATGAACACAACACAATGATACTTGCCAAAGACAACAACCATATCAAGATCACAAAGCATTGAGAAAGACATGAGGTTGTATCCTAAGGACTCAACAAGCATGACTTTGTCCATGTGTATGTCCTTAGAGATCGCAACCTTACCTAGACCCAATACTTGACTTTTGCCTTTCTCAGCGAAGATGATATGCTTCAGATGTGACGGTGATAAGGGAGCATCCATCAATAGATTCTTGTCACCAGTCATGTGATTTGTACATCCACTATCAAGGACCCACTCATTTGCTTTGGGTTGATCATCCTGCAGATGAATTAGTGCAGCTTACAAACTCATATACTTCATCAGTGAAGAATATGACATCAGTATCATCAGGTCAATTTCATCAAGCAATTTGAACAGATAATTAGTATGAGGACGTGAGAAATGAAGGTTCATTTCATCATGATTAGCATGCATCCCATCGAGCAATCGCTCAGATCTCCAAAGAAATTCTTGATCGTTTTGAGCACGATCGAGACTGACCCTGCATAAGAGATTAGATCTTTTTCTTCACCACCCACATCTGGAGGGCTGGCAAAGAATTCATCACTCTGCGAGCACCATATGAGAAAGGTGGCATGGACGCCAGTCTACTTCGTTTCACATAAGAGGGGTTAGGGTAAGCATATGAATAAGCAGAGAAATTCTTCGAGGACTTATGAACATAATGATTTGAAGAATAATGTACATATTCATAGCTCTTAGCTCTACCCTGCGAAACAGAAGGGTTAGCACGATGATGATCATATGAGGACTTTGATCCTTTTGAGGAATTTGATCCATGTGAGGATTTGGATCCATATGAAGAATTTGGTTCACATGAAGAATTTGATCTGGAGTTCCTTTTCTTCACAGGTGGTGTCATGAGGACATTCACCTGAAGACTTTCAAGGCAACTTTTGGGAACCCAGATTTTCTTCATAGGGGAACCGTTCCTGCAGTTAGTCCCAATATATCTAGCAAATGCTTCACCATTCCGATTTTTGAACAGTTTATAGTTAGAGTCTAATGAATCATCAGAAGAATGAGAAGATTCACATGTAAAGCCAGATAAGTTGGATGGATCAACTGGTGGTCCCTTTGCAGCAACCCATGAGGTTTTGGGGTACTGCTCAGGCTTCCAATATGTTCCATCAGCATTGAGTTTCCTCTCAAAGGCAATACCCTCTTTCCTAGGGTTTCGTTGAGGATCGCTTTTGAGCACATCACAAAGAGTCGATGCCCTTTGAGGCTTTTGTACATGCCTGTCATGTACAGTTCCTTCAGCATTGCATCATCAGTGATACTTGCATTGTCCTCAGATGAGGAATTAGTGACAGCAGAGACATATGAAGAATTTGTAGCATTAGAAGCATTTGAACATTCAGGTGAAGAATAAGCAGTTTCTCGTTCAATGCATTTCAGACATGGAGGAACAAATTCTTCCTGGGCAGCGCTGATTTGTTGAGCAAGTAATGAATCGCGCTCCTTCAGAAGATCTTCATAATCCACTCTTAGCTTTTCAAGATCTTGCTTTCTTTGAAGAGATTCAGAAGAAAGCTTCTCATGATCAGACAAGAGAGTATTATATTGATCTTGAAGGGCGTCAAACTTGGAATGAAGTCTCTGAAGACTCTCAGCCAATGCTTTTGACTGATCCATTTCTTCACCCAACATATCATCACTCTTATTAAGCATGTGTTGAACTTTTTCCAAAGCTCTTTGTTGTTTAGTGGCAAGGGAAGCAAGTTTGACATATCTGGGGCCAAATTCATCACCTGATTCATCATCACTAGATTCGGAAAGGTAGCATTCAGTTACCTTGGCACCTTCTGCCATGAGGCACGGTGAAGAGGATGACGATTCAGGTGCGAAAGTCATCTCTTTGAGAGAATCCTTGTAATCCTCAAACCAAGGATCATGATGAGTACAATGACCTTCATAGACCTCAGAAAGCCGGTCCCAGATTAGCTTCGCGTGATTGAGGTGCATGACGTTCCTGAACTGATTTCGGGACTGACAGGAGCAGATGACATCCTTCGCCCTGAGGTTCAGTAGAGTATACTTGCGAATGTCATCAGCCTCCGCCATCTTGCATAGATCGGTAAGACCAATCTCAGTGACGGTCCACAGTTCGATGTCCATAGCCATGAGTTGCTTCTTCATCATGACCTTCCAACGGGGATACTCATGACCGTCAAAGATGGGGCAGGATACGTTCCTCAATCCTGCATTCGACATAACTAAAACTCGAGGCGGTTAAACCAAAATCACATAGAACAAGGGAGTACCTTGCTCTGATACCAATTGAAAGTGCGTTATATCGACTAGAGGGGGGGTGAATAGGCGATTTTTATAAATTCTTCACTGAGGAATTTGCTGGTGAGGAAATTCCTAAATGAAGAACTACTTGCAGCGGAATAAGTACTCAGAAGTAAACATAACAGAATACAAGCATAGTCATCATGGCGAGATGAAGACACGCACAGAGTACAAAAAGTGTAAACATAGGATAACACAAGAAAGAAGACGGACAGACTAAAGAAATTGAACTGAGGAAATTGAGAAAGACTTCAGTCAAAGTCTTCAAATAGATATGAACAGGCACACAACAACAGACATGAGGAAATGAAAGAGTTGAGGAAATAGAACCAGTTAGCTTGGTGAAGACAATGATTTGGTAGACAGTTCCAACTGCTGTCTCAGTTGTACATCTGGTTGGAGCGGCTGAGTATTTAAACTCGAGGACACCCAGTCCTGGACACACAGTCCTCACCGTATTCTCCTTGAGCTAAGGTCACACAGACCTCGCCCAATCACTCGTGGTAAGTCTTCAGGTGACTTCCGAACCTTCACAAACTCGGTCACTCGACGATCCACAATTCCTCTTGGATGCTCTAGACCTTGACGCCTAACCATCTGGAAGAAGCACAGTCTTCAAAGGTAACAAGCGTCGGATCCACGCAGGATCAATCTCTTCAGTGATGCTCAATCACTTTGGGTTGTAGGTGTGTTGGGTTTGGGTTTTCCTCACTTGATGATTTTTGCTCAAAGTCCTCGGAGGATGGGATGCTCTCAAATGACAAGTGTCAGTTTCTCTCGGAGCAGCCAACCAGCTAGTGGTTGAAGGGGGCGGCTATTTATAGCCTAGGGAGCAACCCGACATGATAAGACATAAATGCCCTTGTCTGATATGACCGTTAGGTGGGTAGATATTTTGGAACATGGCAAGATAGCACAACAACGGTCGAATTTTGACTATCAAAATCCTCGGGGCTATCATGTTCTCATCGTAGGTAATTCACCTTTGGTGAATTCCTAAATCCTCGGTCGAACAAATACCTCAGAGACCGGAAGAACTTCGCTCACATCAAGAATGTGACTGAACTGTACGAGATTTCCAATGGCTTCACTCGAAGGGATTGGTAGGTGTAGGATTTTGAGTTGAGCATCACATGTAATTTTTTCCTTAGTATTTCCTTGACCCCCTTTAACATACGGTGTTTCCTATGACTCAAGAAAGAGAAAATGAAACTAAGAAAACAACAGTCTTCACGCTTCATGTTCCTCGAATGAATACCAAGTCTTCAAGGTCACACCAATTTCTTCACTTTCAAAGTCTTCAGAAAGCCTTCAGATATCCAAAGTCTTCAGACGAAGAACTTCATTTTTAGGGGCCGACTTTCTCAATAAATATCAAACTCCTCATAGACTTATAGGCCTGTGTACACTCACAAACGCATCAGTCCCTTAACCTATAAGTCTTCAATACAACAAAATCACTAAGGGGCACTAGATGCACTTACAATCTCCCCCTTTTTGGTGATTGATGACAATATAGGTTAAGTTTTCAACGGGGATAAACATGTGAAGTGTAAATACTGATATTGAGGAATTTGATTGCAAGATATAGAAGAACTCCCTGTGAAGATGTGCATAGTGAGGAATTTGCTTTTGAAGCAATGCACACTTGAAGAGTATAATCATGGAGATCTCCCCCTATATCTTGTAATTCATACACGCATTTGATATATAATATGAAGAATTTGAAATGCATGATGAAATATGGTTACTGATGTAATTCAACATGCGTGCATTAACATTAATGAGGAATAAGCATGCAGAAGAACACAACAAAAGTATCAGGTCACCATAGAGTTTAAGATTACAACTCGATCCAGCAAAGTCATCAGAAGAACGAGAGTTGCAGCTTAGCAAAAACGCCCATATAAGATAGACCTGCTTGAAGACTAACTCAAATTTCTCCCCCTTTGTCATCAAATGACCAAAAGGGTTGAAACTGAGGACTAATGCCCCTAAAGAATATCATGAAGATGGAGGAGCGCCAGCGTTGTCAGGGTCTTGAGTCGGTGTAGGGCCTGCTGTAGTGTCGTCCAAGTCTTCATGCTCGTCCGTGGCGCGTGATGAAGAATATGAGCTGGCCACCACGGAAGGAACCTTGACCCTCTTGAATTTCTTCGGTGGAGGTGCAGACCAGTCAAAGTCTTCCTTGAAGCCCATTTGCTTCATATCTTCTTCACCATATAGATGTGATAGAATAGCCCAGGTGCGATCAAACACTTCATGGAGGTAGTAGTGGTTTTTCTTCACTGCATTATGTGCGGAAGTCATGTTGTGAAGAATAGAACCAAATTGACGCTTAACCCACTTGTGGTTGCGATCCACCTTCTGGTGAAGACTTATCAGCAGTTCACGATCAGTCAGCACACGAGGAGCAGTAGCTTGAGGACTTGTCTTGGTAGCATTGGCAGCAGTATCATGTGTGGCAGAGTCATCATTGGTGGAGTAAGATGCAGCTTTGCGGAACTGACCATCCAATGGACGAATGCCTTCATCGATCACAGCTGGTGACTTGCCCTTCTCATCAGATGAGGAAATTGTCCGCTTGAGGACTTCAATGGGGGGCAAGTAACTGAGGTGATTTTGAAAATCAGCCTTGTAGTTGAGTGAAGACCTTGTTCTGAGGAATCTCATGATCCACGGCGCGTAACGGCGTAAGGCTTCAGCTCAAATGGAGAAAGTGCAACATTCGCTAGAGTCCTCATGAAGAAATCATGATAATTGATGGTCATGCCATGCATGATGTTGAAAAGCATATTCTTCATCATTCCGATAATTTCTTCATCGGATGAGTCATGGCCTTTGATGGGACTCATGGTCTTCATCAGAATGCGGTAGATTGTCCTTGGCAGATAGAGCAATTCCTTCACGAGGAATTTGGTCCTTGGAGCTTGTCCTGGCTTCAGCGGCTTCATGAGCACTTGCATATAATGAGCAGTGAGTTCAGGCACATCATACAGACAACAAGCGCCATCAAGTGGAGGACTGATGGGTAGGGCACGAAGCAATTCAGTGGCTGGTGCTTTGTAATGAGTATTTTCAGTCATCCAGTCCAACACCCATGAGTTGACGTCAGCAGCATCACCTGTGATATGCAAGGTTGCATAGAACTGAAGAATAAGTTCTTCATTCCAATCAACAATGTCAGAGCAGAAATTGAGCAAGCCTGCGTCATGAATCATGCTGAGGACTTGAGAGAAGCAAGGCATGGATTCCATGTCCACATGAGGATTATGCTCATGATCAAAGACTTTGTCCTTGTTGTACAACACTGAGGAATAGAAGTTTGCCTGGCTGGCAGTCCAGAAACGCTTCCTTCTAAGACGAGCATTGTCATAGGGGTTGAAGTCAGTGAAGAACACGTGCTCGCCGAAGAAATCACCAGCCTTGAAATTTTGCTTCTTAGAGAAAGGATCCTTTGGCTTGGGCTGAGGAGTGTTAGTCAATTGCAGCACCACTTCAGGAATCGCAATCTCAGGTTCCTCAGGCTGAGGAATTTCAGGCTCTTCTTTAGCTTCAGCCTGGGTCGTCAATTCTTCATTGACAATTTCTTCAGCACTAGTTGCTGGAATATCTTCATGAACACTTGGGGTTGCATGATGTTCTTCAGATCCCATTTGTACTTCAGTGGCGGCAGGGAATTGAGGAATAGCTTGAAGGGAAGTGAACATTGGAGAGTTGGGATGTTGCCTGTCCCAAAATTCGTCATTGAGCACAGGAGTGGTACAGCCAATGTCCACATCCTCCTCTTCAATTTCTTCAACACCTACCTCTTCAGCAGTAAACTAAGGCAAAGGTGCGGAAATGATTGGGGTTGAAGGGATCTTATCCACTTAAATTTCTTCGTCCAACTGCTCTGAAGAAGCAGAAGAAGGAGTTTCTTCATCAGATGCATTAGGAATCACATAGTCTTCACCAAAAGGAACACGGTCCTTTGATGGCATTGATGAAACTGGAACAACATCAATTGGATTACTGATCAGACTCTTCATCTTCTTCGGGGCTGAAGAATTTGAAGAAGTTGATGTCTTCCTTTTCTTCACAGTTGCACGTTCTACAGCCTTGGTCTTCTTCGCATCTGATGAAGATGGAAGGATTGGAGTTGGTGTAGGCGCAGGAGGTGCAGAGGACATTGGTTCATTTTCCTTAGGTGCAACTGATGCAGTTGCCCTGTCTTGTTCACTTTCTTCAGGCGCACCACTAGTGGATGCCCTGGCAATATCTTCAGCGGTGGAATGGAGTCATCAGCCTCGCACTCTCATTTTCTTGACAGCACTGATTGTCATCGATGGTCTGGCATTTTCTTCAAGAGGGTGAGCAGATGCCTCGGCTGAGTAACTTCAACGTGCACATGTGGAGCAGACTTGAAGTGAATTTCTTCGTCGAGTTAATGAAACACACCTTGGCGCTGAGGAGTCTGGACTAGGGGTGTCCGGATAGCGGACTATCATCATCGGCCGGACTCCAAGACTATGAAGATACAAGATTGAAGACTTCATCCCGTGTCCGGATGGGACTTTCCTTGGCGTGGAAGGCAAGCTTGGCAATACGGATATGTAGATCTCCTACCATTCTAACCGACTCTGTGTAACCCTAGCCCTCTCCGGTGTCTATATAAACTGGAGGGTTTTAGTCCGTAGGACGAACAACCATTACAACAATCATACCATAGGCTAGCTTCTAGGGTTTAGCCTCCTTGATCTCGTGGTAGATCCACTCTTGTACTACCCATATCATCAATATCAATCAAGCAGGCGGGTAACGAATGAAGTGGCAATAAAGTGGGTGGTGGGTGGGTAACGAATTTCCTCGTCGCCTGCTTCCCACTCGAGCCGGACATAGTTCGGCCAAGAGTCTACTGACAAAGAGAGAGATTTTAATGAATTCACCATGTCGCCGAAGGGCGAGTGCTGAAAGATATCCGCAGCGGTGAACTCCATTATCGGAGCCCAATCGGATTTGATGGGCCCGGGTGCGTACGGTCCGGAACCTACAGCCGGACGCAAGTCCGGGGGTCCGATGACACACATTTCCTTGGAGGTGGAGTCTGTGTTTGGCTCTACCGCCGATGAGTATGCGGCCTCCGGGGCAGGGTCCATCCACCCATCCTCGGACGACGCGATCTGCCCCGGATTTAGGTCCGGAGCTACTGCAGGTGCGATATCCCGAATATTGTCTGACAGCAGATGTAAGCCGTGCTCGTCGTGACTGTTCGGCGCTCCTGGCGTAGGCCTGAATCCGTTGAAGATCAAGTCTCCGCGGATATCGGTCGTGTAGTTCAAGTTTCCGAACCTGACCTGATGGCCAGCGGCGTAGCTGTCGATCTGCTCCAGATGGCCAAGCGAATTGGCCCGCAGTGCAAAGCCGCCAAACACGAGGATCTGTCTGGGAAGAAAAGTCTCACCCCGGACCATGTTGTTATTGATGATTGAAGGAGCCATCGAGTCTTGCTGCGACGACACAGAGAAACTCTCAATGAAAGCACCAATGTCGATGTCAAAACCGGCGGATCTCGGGTAGGGGGTCCCGAACTGTTCGTCTAAGGCTAATGGTAACAGGAGACAGGGGACACGATGTTTTACCCAGGTTCGGGCCCTCTCGATGGAGGTAATACCCTACTTCCTGCTTGATTGATCTTGATGATATGAGTATTACAAGAGTTGATCTACCACGAGATCGTAGAGGCTAAACCCTAGAAGTTAGCCTATGATTATGATTGTTCTCTCTCCTACGGACTAAACCCTCCGGTTTATATAGACACCGGAGGAGGCTAGGGTTACACATAGTCGGTTACAAAGAAGGATATCTAACATCCGAATCGCCAAGCTTGTCTTACACGCAAAGGAGAGTCCCATCCGGACATGGGACGAAGTCTTGAGTCTTGTATCTTCATAGTCCAACAGTCCGACCAAAGTATATAGTCCGGCTGTCCGAATACCCCCTAATCCAGGACTCCCTCAACTAGTGCACCAGAACAGCAACCGCCGCCGTTGAAGAGTATTACAGACCGGAAGGATCCAACCTGAAGACTCATGAATATAGACGAACTACGACAAGATCCGAGCAAATCCACCAATGATAGATCCACCGGAGACACACCTTCACACACCCACCGACGCTCCTAATCACACCACCGAAACAGGGACTAGGCGGGAAGAACCTTATTCCATCTTCAGAAAGTCGCCGCCGTCTTGTCTTCCTGAGCAGGACACAAACCCTAACAAAATTTGAAGAAATATCAAGATGGAGCCCTCCCGCCGGCAAGGGCCGGGATCCACCGTGGCAATGGCCCTATGGCCACAGAAGACGAGGCGGACTGGTGGCGGAGCCGGCGGGAGACAAAGGAAACCTAGCATTTTCTTTTCTTGGGGGAGGAGTTGCTTCAATGTTTTTGCAGCCACGCATAATGTTGACATGTGATTCATTTGGCAGTTGTGCTTGGATGTTGTACCAACAAAATGAGAAGAGAAATTTTATTCGAGAGTAATGCTACACGTACATGCACTTACGGGCTGAATTTAATTATAGGCTGACATGGCAAAGTGTGATTGGAAAGAAGGCCTGTATATCTAGGATTATCGTTTACTCGATTTATCCGGTTGTTATTTCTCGTGTGAGCTCCATCGTTTACAAAAAGAAAAGTTTGCCAAAAAAAGGAGTGAGCTCCACAAATATTTGAGCAGAGAGCAATCTCTGGCTGTCAATGGGCCGAACAGTCTTGAGAGCCCATCAAACAGATTGTTAAGGAAATCGTTAACTGATAGTTGCTTGGTTGACCGGCGAGTACGAACCAACCTGTGGTTGGATGGTTAGAGGAACTATGGTATCCCAACCTATCAGGGTTCAAGTCCTGGTGCTTGCATTTATTCCTGGATTATTTCAGCATTTTCAGCGAGGCGGTGACGAAGAGGTGCCTACGGTGACTTCGTAAATTTCAAGATGATATGCCCGCTCAGTGTTTCAGAAGTGCTCATATGGGTAGGGTGTGCGTATGTGCATTCATAGAGGTGAGTGTATGCGCGTGTATTAAAAAAATTAACCGGCGAGTAGGAGATTAACATGATAATTGGCAAGTCAATCAGTCGTTTAATTAATTAATCGGCTGATTTATCAGTTTATCTGTTACTCGACGAGACAACGACCCTAGGAATAATAAGGATTATAATAGGCTAATTAACCGGTTAATCGGACGAATTTTTGAACACGTGGCCACCTACACGTGTTCGTGTGCTAGACTGTTACGAACCACCACCGGCCGAGCAAAACTTCCCTAGGCGATACCCAAAAAAAGGAGCCCGGCTCCGCGAGGCCGTGAACGGAGGTGGCGTGGCGAGGCGGCCAGGACGACGAGGCGACGGCGACGTGGGGACTCCACGAGCCACGCCCACGTGCTCCTAGCGATGCCGGTGCGGCGGCGGGCCCCGCGGCCGCAGGACACGGGGGTGGTGAAGAGGTACGCCGAGATGGGGATAGCGGCCGCGCTGTCGCGGCCGTGGGACTACCCGACGGCGTGCCGCGAGCTGGCCGAGCTCCTGCGCCACGGGTACGCGGGCCTCCCCAAGCCCGCCCAGGCCCTCGCCGCCGCCGACGTGCTCGTCGCGTTCCGCCTCCTCCCCGAGTAAGCCCCCCCTCCCGCGCCCCCCCAGATGCGCGCGGCCTCGTCGAGTTCCCCGCGCCCTCGCCTCGTGGGCCCGCCGGCCGGTGCGGTTCGCGACGGATTGCTGCGTGGTGAAATCCGGATTTGCCCCCCTTGGATGTGCCCTGATGGACATGGTGGCTGTTCTGTTACATTGCGTGCTAAATTGCTTAATTCGTACTGTACTGTTATTACGCTGGCCTCCAGAAGTATTTATGTGCCTAGATTTCGTTGAATCGCTCTGGCATTATCTTGGCAGGAGTTCTCCATATCCGCTTTATATTCTGTCGATTCTTGGAATTTCAAGGTCGCGTTGATACTTGATGGTCTGTTATTTTAGATGACATCGCATTGGCTTTAAATTTCAGTTTTGCTAGAACTCATCTAGATGAGATATAATTTGGTCTCATTCACCTTTTATAGCCATTGGATGTGATGCTATAAGATGCGTGTGTGCTGACGTGGGTTGTATTTGTTCTTGTTTTCAAAGTGAATGAGACCAAATTATATCTCATCTAGATGAGTTCTAGGTACTCCCTTAAATTTTGTCTGGTGCAAAATTGAATATTGATTCAGATTCTACGCAAAGTTTGCCCAAGGAGATATGCACTTAGGTTGATATGTTATTGACCTGCACAAATTTTCTTAGAATCAATATGTATAGGCTGAAAAAACAAAAACACACCTCGATCATGAGAAGGGCCGTGCCATAAAAATGGTTCAAAAACGACTGTGGCATGCTTTTGCACAATTACTCCGACCCCACACCCCCTCCCTAGAGTTAATCTGTCCTGTTCCACCAATTCTGTGGCAGAGCTCTTTGGGTACCATTATACTTTAAAGCATGTTAAGTTGATAATCTTGTTACTCTGAGAATCCATTGCCTTGTATTATCCTTCCACAGGTTCACTATGTCATGCTTGTGATCATCTCAAGTGGTTTCAGCTTGACTTCTTATATACTTACAGATATGTTTTCTATGTATCATAAAGATCAGTCATCTGTGTCGTCAAAATATGCATGGAATCAAGTGGGAAGTTTCACATTAAACTTTATCCTGTTACTCCAATGCCCATTTATTCTTTCTAGCATGTTGTGTTTAGTTTTTGACTTAACTTAAAGCTTACATGGTATTTCCACATGATAGTCTGTAGTAGTAATCCATTGTTTCTTTCCCATAGTGTGCAGACAGAATATGCATTAGCGGCAGCAAATGTTCTTCTCCTGGCGGTAGAAGCTTCCCTGCCAAAGCAAAAGAAGTCACAAGCTGTTTCAGAGTTCAAGTGTTCTGTTATTTTACATAAGAGGCGGGCTAAAGTCCAACAAGAGCGTGGTATGTAGGGTCTTCTCTGATGTGCAAATGCGTTGATGTCTTCTTGCTTAGCAAACTCAAGTCTTAGTTACACACATAAGATACGTGTAGGGAACTACTGTGCCTTTTCAGCATTCATTGGATAAAATGTGTGCATTTATTATTCTAGGTTCTATGAAGCGACTCGACTCTTGAATGTTCTGCTAGGATGATAAAGTCCAGCTTAAATAAAAGCTGATGATTGTCGTCATGTTATATTTATACTAGAGGACATCCCGTGCGTTGCTGCGGGAATTGGTTGATGAGAATTTGGGTTATTAACATTAGAAACAAAATTAAAAATATATGACTTATTATATTTGATCATGTATAGTTGTAATGATACTAACTGAATATAAGTAGAATAATTAAATGGAAAACATTTTCCATGCATTGTTGAATGTTGTGGTGGGTCTTTTCCCATGCATGATTGCTTTGAGGTGGGCTTTATCCCATTCATAATTGTATGGTGAGGTGGTATGCTTGCATGTTGAGATAAATAAGTTAGTGGGGATCTTAGGTATATAGGATACACTTTATGCCCTCCCTAGTTTTACATGTCTCAGTATAACAGTATACACTGTAAGTTGCAGCTTCCTGTCAATATTTATGGGGTGAACTTATAAATATATATTAATACACTGGTCATCGTGACATTTATCTTGAACCTCTTTGACAGCCCCCCCAGACATACCAGATGATGTGCTTGTTCATATCTTTAGTTTTCTGGACACACGTTCTTTGATGGCTGCTAGTCTTGTTTGCTGGTATTCTTCTTCTTCTCTCATACCCATATACTATTTCCAAACACATGCTAGTTCCTCTTGTTGACACTTGCATATTCCCTAGAAGGTCTTGGAATTCATCTGCAAACGACAACAAGCTGTGGAGAATGAACTACTCCCTTTTCTTTAGCACGTCCCATTTGCGCTCCAACAGCACGCTTGTATCCAGTGGTGTACAGAATAGTCATGGGCAGAATAATGTGGATCCAGTATTTGATGATCCCAATTTGAACTGGAAAGAGGTTTTCCACAAAAAGCATGCAGGTAGTGCTCCCGTATGCTAGTATTCTCAATGTTAATTACACTCGGCAACGTACAATGTTCCCCTCTAAACATGTCTGAATTACCATTAATACAGAGCACATAAGCTGGAGTGCCGCATCAAATAGAGCAATATGCAGGCAATGCCGTTCAGTTCTCTGGCTGAGCAACTTGACGTGTGCTGCGCCTCACCATTGTCCTAAGAAAGGAAAAGATGAAATAAAACTAATGCCCCTGCTACCTTATGCAGTAAGTGCCTCTATCTTATGGTCAATACTTTGTATGATGGGGTTTTGCATGCAATAATTCTGTTTTTTAATCACAATATATCCATTTCTCGTTTGATCAGCCTTTTGGATGTAGTCCATGAGTCATTGCTATTTTTGTAACTTTTTGCACTGCACTTTCACTTGATATTCCATTGTACATTTGTCGGACTGATTTCACTCTTCCATGTACCAGGTTGCTTGTTACATATTAAATGCTCAAGATCGACCATCTTCATCGTCTGACAGTAGCGATTCAGATAGTGATTCTGAAAACAATGTGCCCAGACGACTTTGGAATTCTCGTGTTTGAGTGAATTCGATTGTATAGCTGTGTAAGCTAGTTTTCTTGTACCATCCCAAACTCTGACGATTTTGGACACCAAGCTTTCTCGCTGTGGTAAATTCACCATGAAATGTTCAATGAGAACTTGTAGATTTAAAACGTTCTGATGGAGCTTAGTAATTTGGTACTTCCTCTGTCCCAAAAGCAAAGTTGTACTAAATCATCGACACTTATTTTGGGACGGAGAGTGGATGGTTACCAAATGTGTGTACCAATGAAGACCTCACATTTAATAGAAGAAAACAGATTAAAGAACATACATGCTCCCTAAATTCCAAAATACTTAAGTTCTACTAGTAGTTTTGAAGTTTGACTAAGTCTATAGATTCAAATATAAATCTTTCTAGAGATTCAAATAGGGACTACATACGGATGTATATAGACATATTTTACAGTGTATATCCACTCATTTTGCTCCGTATGTAGTCCCTTTTGGAATCTCTAGGAAGACTTATATTTAAGTGGGCTGCAGTACTACACCCAGTTGCATATACTTGCCTTGTGTTGGAAGCAAATAGGTTGCTTCACCAAGCTTTTGCTCATGTCATATGCTTAACCTGCAATGCACTACTTCTCTTGGAAGTTGAAACTTAACTACACCTCAATTAGCAACTAATGTATGCAGATTCAGTGAAAGAGTAGTGACATCCAACACTTGTGCGGTAAACTGAGGTGCAGCTAAATTTCTACTCCCTCCGTCCCAAAATGTAAGACGTTTTTTGACACTAGTATATTATGGGACGGAGGGAGTAGATAACTTTCAACTCATGTCATCTTTTTAGAGAATATGATCCTAGGATAATCTTTTGTTATTTAGAGAATGTGACCCTGGAATAATTTTTTTTGTTTTTTATAGGATATGACCCTAGGATAATCCATGCAACAAACCTGAAACAATCATATCTGTTTTCATAGCCTGAATCAGAACAGTATATTAAGTGATGATGTACTGCATTTTTTTTCCTTTTCAAATTACAATTCAACAGAGCAATCAAAAGCATTAGCCAAATCCAATTACAGTTACAACTCCATTTACCACACCCCTCACACTCACATCCTTGTGCCCTTCCGTTTGAAACCAAAAAGAGCAAAGGAAGGGCCCTCCAGTGGTTACACAAGCTAACACAACCAAACTACTCCCTCTGTCCCATAATATAAGAACGTTTTTGACACTGGTGTAGTGTTAAAAACGTTCTTATATTTTGGGAGAGAGGGAGTATCAAACAGCTGTAGACATGGTAGTTTCCAAAACATGTGTGGCCACCAAACAACAAGTCAAAAAATCAGTGGTATGCAGTAGTATTTCTGTGAGCTCAGGTTAAGCATGACATCCTTCTCCTGTGCTGATGCAGGGGAGCTCTCAGCTGTACCGGCCTGGAAACAAAGCCCTCCCTTGGCCGAGGCCGGGGCGCCGACGCCGCCGTCGAATCGATGCTGTTGCTGCTTACGTTGATCTGATCAGATTTGACAGACAAGTGTTTCAGCCTAGGCTCGCCGGATGAGAATGCCACTGACGACGACCTAGCCTTGGATGCGGAGTGGCTCAACGACTGGCTCCCACCGGGCTTAGACGAGCAGGCGTTCACTGATTTCGTCAGCCTCGGTTTACCGGCGGGATGGGTCGCCGCGCCGTGTCTTTGACGGCTGCACACCGTTGCGGACATGAAGTGAGGGACTGATCCATGATGGACCATCATCCTGCTCTTGGCCCTCTGGGTTGCCTGAGGGCTGTCGGCGGCATCATCCACATGCCCGGCCACCAGAATGCTTCTGGGCGACCCCTTCTCGTCGCTGAGGGCCTGACAGGCGACGGAGGGAGAGAGCTTCTTCCTCTCCTCCGCCGCCGACGTCTCGGCGCTCCTTATTTGCTCATTCAGAACCCCGAGCTCCTGCTCGGCGTCACGCATCTCCTTGTCGAGCTCCGCGAGCCGCTTCCGCTTCAACATTTTCAGGTCCTGCATCAATACAAGGAACGCCTTTACTACATGTACTCTAGGTGAATAGTGGGGCCTTTGGTTCTTCATTCATTCACCCTCGGTCTTGTTTTCTTCTTACCTCTGAAAGCTCTCTGCTGGATTCTATCAGCATGGCTCTTTTCGCAAAGCCCAGCGAGCAAATTGTCTCGCCCACGTCGTCCTTGGAAGGGCTGATGTGCACCACCATCACAACTTTTGAGCCATCGCCTGTTTTTACCAAATCAACAACATAAGCATATATCCACATTTGATGCTTCAAATTGATCTGAAGTTGGTGTTTTCCGTACCGAGAGAATCACTGAGGATCTGGGTAAGCTTGCTATTTCTGCAGAATTTGGCAAAAACAAGGTGAGGCCTAAGTACTGCTGAGGTAACTTGAAGCATCAAAATTATATAACCTGTTAAGATATGAAGGAACTGCTAGTCCGTTTACCCATTTTTTAATGAAGAGAAAAAAGAAAAAGAAAAAAAACTAGTCAGTTTACCTGTATGGAACATGGCTTCTCTTTCTCCTTAGTGCAGCGATGACATCTCCAAGAGCTGACAGAGACAGGTTTATAGCCTTACCCTCATCCATTGTCAACCCAGATGCACCGGTCTTGAGCAACCGCTCGCTGCCGCCAAGATCCACGAGCCACAGCTTGCTGACTTGCTCACTCACACCTCCACATCTCCTTATGGTGATTCTTGTCAAACTACACACAGACAGAGCTAAGGCAAGATAAAATTGGGTACTGTTCAAGTTACTAACTACATACTGCACAAGCTGAAACTCTGCCTAGACCAACCCACCAGTGTGATCGGCTCGAAACATTGTTGACATTTGTCCAGGATGTCGACCGCGATCGCCGCCCTCTGCAGTACCACTGGTTGGCTTTCTTGAGGTCCGGTACTGCGACATCGGTAAGCCCCTCGACTTGCACGGAGCCACTTGTGGTTGCTAGAATGCTGAGGTTACTAAATACAAAAACAAAAAAAGGCGCATTTGCTTCACTTTGAGAATTGAAGGCAATATACTACGAGTGTCAAAAAACGTCTTATATTAAGTTACAGAGAGAGTAGTAATTAATTTACAGGTGCATTGGTGGATGGGTCTTTACCAAGTTGTATTGCCTTCTGTGGACCTGAAGAGAGGCTGCTGCTGCCTTGGTGCCAACAAGTCCCTGAGACTTCCCATGTAGACCTCAAGCATGCTTATGGAGAAAGAATATGTGGATGAAGTATCTTGAGCAGCATGAGAAAACAGCTCCTGAATCGCTCGAGGCACAACGCCGAGGTTATCGCTAGTTCCTTCCTGCAAGCAGTTAGCAGTTTCCAAGGACAGGTGAGATGGAAATACAGTACAGACATTGCCTTGAATTCAATTCAGCTCAAGCACCAACTGACCATTGTATAGGTCTTTCCGGTCCCAGTTTGGCCAAAGGCAAGGATGCAGACGTTGTGCCCGTCAAGTGCAGATCGGAGGATTGGCTTCACGTCATGGAACACATCATCTGCATCATCAACAAGATCCGACTGACTAGTTAATTACACACTTACACTTGAAAAAGATAGATGCGCAGTGAAAAGGTAGCGAAGCAAGATCAAGAAGCTACCTTGCGTTGACTCCTGATCAAACACCCGATCAACACTGAAATCTTTCTTGATCCCCACTGCCCGAACTACGATGTTCTCTTGTTCGACAGTAACTGGTGATTTGATCTTTATGTTGCTGGTTGAGATCGACGGCCGGACTCGGCAGAACACCCTGATGCTTCCTGAATTTTATCCAAATTCAGCTTCTTAGAGTCTCAAGGAATACTAACTCTAAATCTATGCTGCTGCTATCAAAGGCGGTACCTTTCAGGTCTATGAGCTTGTCCAGCGCCTCACGCCTTCTCCGGTTGAGATGCCTCTGCCTCGATCTCAGAGCAGAAATCTCTTCTGAAACACCACCGAGCCGAAAGAATTATTTAGCCGGTGAATCATCACATGAATGAACTGAATAAACAGGAGAGTGGTGGTCTCAACCTTGCAGATTTGAGATTTCCTTGTCATGGCCAAGTACGGCTCCACCGTTGGGAAGATCCGAGCTCAGGTTCTCCAGTGGCAGCATTATATTTACATGCTCCCCCATGGCCTCCTCCTCCATGCAAAGAAATCAAGAGCTTCTTCTTCCTTCCTTCCTTCCTTCCTTCCTCAGAGAAGCTTCATCTGCTTCATACTGAGAGAAGAAACCAGAGTATCAGCACTATCTTTGTGAAGGAATATGAAAGAACTCATTAGAAGCAAAGAATGACAAGAGCAGAGGGAATATATTCCAAACACCTTTGCAATGATTGGCCCTCTGCAGGCAGGAAGACATCAATAATTCAGTATGTGTACTTCAAAGGGAATCTACCCAGCTAAATAACATCAAGTACATAATTTCCCCAATACCTTATGATTGTTGCATCTGTAGCCCCTCTTGGACCCAATTAATGTAGGAGCTTCTCCCGAATAGCTTCTTCAGAACAAGATAGAAGAATATGTTGGCATGGAAGTTACCACATGGACAAAAAGAACACAAGAAAGATCACCAATCCAGCATAATTTACTACTAGTACCTTGAGGAGAATCTGCTGCTGCTTGAGCCTCCTGTCCCTGATTCGTTTTCTCCTCGGGAAACAGGGAGTTGTGTTCTTGATCTCTGATCTGGTGCCAGAGTAAGGACAGATAATATGAGGAATTAATAAAGAGCGAGCCAAGCTAGGGGACAAGACAACCCCTCACTACAATGCAGCTCAAGACTTTTTGGTCCTGATCTTTCTTGGATCTTGATGGCTAAAGCTGGGACTGGGCCGGGTGGGTAGAGCCTAGAAGCAATTACCAAAGCTCAAAGCTGCTTGCAGCACATGGCTGTGGAAGAAGGAAGAATCCTACCTATCCCAAGCCACAAGAATGCACGCTCTGGCTTTATTCCACTCAAGAACAGCACATGTGAAAGTGCTTCGCACCACACTGGAAAGGGAAAGCCTGAAAAAAGGGCTTTGTTTCTTTCCAAGATCACCCAAGGGAATGATGTATCAGAGGAAGAAACCCATCAAGAAACAGTTGTGCGAGATGCAACTGTTGTTTGGGGATGAGAGAGAGGAGCACTCCAAGTCTGCTACTGCTGCATGTCTTGTCCAGGCAAGAGACAGTTAGGTGGCGTGGAGGGGCCTGTATTTAGAAAATCCAGGGGGATGAAATGGTGTGATCAAACAGCCCCCGCACCACTCGCTGGAAAACCAACCGGGGAGGAGAGCCGGTGGCCGGATCGTCTGTGGTGCCAGCCTTTGAAGGCATTTGCTGTGTTGTCTGCTGCACATTTAAGTGTTGGTAGCTCTGTTTTTTATGAAGATGTCTTTCTGTTAAATTTTGTTGCTGACAGCAGTTAATGAATGGGTTTGCTGGTAGATTCTTGCCTTTGGGTTGACAGGATGGCGCGCGGCGCGGTGGGACTCAGGGCAATGACACAGAAAATCCGGGCGGGCTGCCAAGATAAAGTAAACTATCTACTACCTCCGTCCCATAATATAAGAATGTTTTTTATACTAGTGCAGTGTCAAAAACGCTCTTATATTATGGGACGGAGTGAGTAGTTCTGTGTTTCATTGACAAATGATAGTATGAGTAGATGAATTTGATTGCAGAACTGCAAATAGTTCCAAAATTCAGTAAAGGCTTTCTTTACCCATGAGAATTCTACTGGCCGCTGCAGAGTTCTTCCTCCATGCAGATCTGTAGTTCTCTGCTGAAGTGTGTAAGAAATGGCCCACAGACAAATAGACCAAACAAGATTCAGATTTGTTTAGCCTGTTTGAAACACTATACTTTTTTGGGGGGCATTTGACTGGTTAGAACTTTATGAAATTCTTGTGTTCCAAACGGGCCCTTATTTTGTGTTAGTACTAGCAGCAAGCAACAACAGACATCCTATGACATCCGATAAGCCCTTTTCCATACCTATGGCACTTGAAAAGCTATTTTATTTTCTAATTGGAGAAGTCCTAAATGGAGCACAGTTTGCATAGCAACAAGTCTCCATCGCAAGAACAAAATACACATTAAGGAGCCCAAAGCAAATAGCACCATAATCAGGCTTCTCCTTGGATTTTTGGTAGCAGATCATGTCATGCAGGGTACTGATCCAATGTTGGATATGAAGAAATCTCATTCATGGCTTCTTGGATTCTTGCAATAAGATTCAGAGGTACTTCTCCTCCTGAACGATAATTATCCTTTGATGGGAATCCTCTTCTACAAAACTATTTTTAATTTGTACCGCTGCCATGTTTGCCGCCTAACCGCTATTGCTCACCTAACAATCTGCTTGAGACTAATTAAAAAGGGTGAAGATTCAGATTGCATCTCCTGTGTAAGAAATGGGATGTGGTTCGTATGATAGTGGATGCCAACTACATCTCTCCAATAAAATACAGGTCATGCCTGCTCCTAAAGCCAAATAGGTCCAAGGTTTCAACTGATCTAACTAGACAGACCAATAATATGTATACTTATTATTAGAAAAAGGAGAGGTGATGCCGAAGTTTCAACTGATCTTTGTCATCCCATGTTCTCAACTTCCAAATGCATCGGATACCAAGTGCATGTAATATAACTAGATAGGTTTTCTCAACTTTTTTTACTGCTCCTGAAAAAATGACGCGTGTGAATGGGTAGTTTCTCTATGCAGAGTGACGCGTGTGGAGTCAAAGAATTCCAGGGCGTACTCTTTTTTTATCTGGGTGAGCGTTTTGCATGTTTTGTTTTGATGATGATGTGGCGGTCGCCCCGCCCCTTTACCTGATTTTGACGTGTCTCAGATACGTTTACTGTGTCTTTGACTGTTGGGCTCTTCCGTCGACACGTTTCAGTTTGTACATTCAGCATGCCTTCTGGGCTCTTCTTCCAATGGCACGGTTTCTAGAGCGATCAGGGGTATATAAGTGTGTGTTCTCTGCCTCCCTCTGCATCTCTCGCTCTGATCCCTTTTTCTCTCCTCGAAAATTGACGTCGCCGTTGTGCCCCTAGCTGCCGCTAATCTGGACGATTCCGTCGATCTTCCCGGCCAACTCTACGGCACCCAGTGCCTCCGATGACTCAAGATAAAGGACATGTCTAGGGAGCAAACGTGTGCTCCCTAGCATCCCGTGGCACATACCCGTTTTAGGAAAGTTTTTGTCCCCCTCCATCAAAAAGGTAAGCGCACATGTCTGGTCCACCAAGGTGCTCAACAACACCGAGCCCACGAAAACAAAAGCCTCTCACGCCCCCACACTGCCTACTAGAGCCTATCTTGTTTCTTGCTCGTCTTCTTCCTCCCAGATCTAGTCTATCTTGTTTCTTGTTCGTCTTCCTCCTCCCAGATCTAGTCTATCTTGTTTCTTGCTAGTCTTCTTCCTCCCGGATCTAGTTGCATAGCTCCAGCGCCATTAGCACACAAAGAGCTCCCTAGCCGCGTCCTAAAACGTTCTTGGCCATCTTCTTCCTCCCAGATCTAGTTCCATAGCTTCAACGCCATTAGCACACAAAGAGCTGCAGAAAAAACAAAAAGAACTCTCATCAAACTCTGACTTACATGTACCCTAAGCATTCATGGCTAACCTCCTCCCCCCCTCCTTCAGAACTCCCCACCCCCTAGTTTAGGAGTTTAATTCGATGAAAAAAGTCAAGAAAATTGTTCCTGTCATAGAGGAAGAAAAAAATTGATCTAGCAATAAAAGTTGTGGGGCATCTCTTTTGCTCAGAGACTTGGCCAGCAGTAGTAAGCAACTTTTTAAAGGTCATATACTAAAGATACTGGTGTTGGGTGCATCGTGAAAAATAAAAGGTGACAATGGACCAAACCCACACATGAACACAAAAGAAGTACCACCTCTGGTATGTATTAATTGACGTAGCCTTTATGGAATGGCTATTTTACATTGTATAGAGGTTGCATTAATTAATTTGGATAGGAAGTACTATTTTTTTATACTGCTAGTTGTAACAGTAGTACTCCCTCTCTCTCAGTTTACAAGGCGTGCGCGTATCTGTCGGGGGTTGGGTGCGACATATGCCAAAGGATGGCTTATCATGGTGGGGGCGAGTAGAACATCGCCGGTGCTCGAAACAGGATGAGGCGAAGACATGCACGCCGGCGAATCTTACCCGGCTTTGTGGCTCTCCAGGAGATAACACCCCATCGCCGCTCTGGGTCTCCGCATGATCACTAAGGCAAAGTGACTACAATGGTGCTCTGGAGTCAGACGGGAGGCGAGGAGAGGGCAAGGCTAGCTCCTCCTCCCTATGCTATCCGGTCTATCTCTATCAAGGTCCGAACCCTTTGCATGGGTGCCTCGGGGTTTATATAGGCCTACCCCGGGGTACAATGGTAATCCGGTGGCGGGTCCCACTGTCTGTCTCTCAGACCGCCGTCCTTCCCACTTGGCTTCTAGGGCCCGCTGATGGTGGGTCCCAGACAGCTCGACATCAGAAGCGGCACTCGATGACGCAAGTTTGGTCATGGGTCGTGGCAACAAGGCCGCCATCTATCAGCGATCATCGCCGCCACTCCCCATCATATCTGTTAATGGCTCGTGGGGCCTGGGGAGGGTCACCGACTCGGGAGGCCGATGGATTCATGTACCTAGGGTAGGGTCATAGGTTCGACCTAAACGCCCTACCCAAGGGTACTCAGAGAAGAGATCATCTTCCATCGACCAAAGAGGAATCCATTCGACTAGATCGAAGGACTCGACCATGGAAGACTCACTCGACCATGAAGACTCACTCGACCACCGAAGGTCGAAGGCACTCCATGTATAACGGTTTGCTATTGAATAGACTTAATGATAGTTAAAGCGCCTTATGAGGGCGTTACAAGAACCCCCGGCTTAATGTACTTTAATCCCTCCATTATGTGAGCTGGGGTCTGGCGACTCTATATAAGCCACCCCGCTCCACGATAGAGGGGTTCAGATTCTTGTAATACTCATACTCATAATCCACTCGACCGCCTCAGGCTCCGAGACGTAGGGCTATTACTTCCTCCGAGAAGGGCTGAACTCGTACATCCTTTGTCTTCACAACTACTCCATAACTAGGACATCGCCTCCCCTTACCTACCCCTACTTCTCTTGTCGGACTTAGAACCACGACGGTTGGCGCCCACCGTGGGGCGGTGTTTTAGTGATTTGTGGAGGAGTTGCAAGATTCAGTACCTTCATCATGTCGATCACTGGAGTTTTGGGTGAGGGCACGAGATCCGTCTCGGAGCTCTCACTTTTGTCGCCGACGACCAAGATGGCTCGAGGAGGCCCCTCTTGACATCGAGGCGCTCCCGTCCGCGGGCGACGACAGCAAGATGTGTTCGCGGCGTTTTCTTGCGGCAACCGTCGACCAGTCGGTCGACTCCCTATCGGTCGCCGCTTGATCTCCCACCAGCAGAAGCGCTCTGGTCGGTCGAGGCTTGGCGGTGGGTGAAGCACGCGATGGCTCGCCAGACAGCCACCGCCAGTCGCGGCTATCGAGCCCGACGAATCCCTCTACGGCCTGCTCGATCGCCGACCGGCTCAGAGACTACATCCGAGTGTGATAGCAGTGATCGGTGGCGGAGATCCTCATGGTCGACGGCCTCGCAGATCCTCCCTGCCACCGGCGGTGGGGCGCCGGAGGAGGTGACCCGTGCAAGAACACGAGGAGTACCAGCCCGAGACACTCGACTCTGCAGAGAGAAGAGCTTCGTCGCAGAACATGGATGCACTACATACTCCTATCGCGGAGAGACCCACGAGGCTCGTGCCTTGGAGGAAGCACGTTTGGCCAATAATGGGTCAACGCGCTCGCCGAGAATCTTCAGCGAGCACTCGACGCAGCAGCTGCAACGACTCGATCCGGATCGACGTCGGCTCTTCCCGCCGACTCGTATATCTGACGCCAATTCAGAATTTAGTACCGCAACTTCGCATATAGCAGTAGTCTATCCAGCCGCCCCAGCTTGAAGCTGGAAGAGGCTTGCGCAGATCGTAGATTTACTCCGAGCGGCAAAGCACGAGAACTCAGCCGTGTCGCGATCGCGCAACAGATTCACTGATCGATCCGTCGCTGCGAACACCATCGGTCGGCACACACCCAGATCGCCTCCGCGGCGTGAAGGGCGCGACAACCGGCGAGAGCAGCTCGAGACCGATTCGACCGAGATGACAGCGTCGAATGCCCTTTCCTCCGAGGAAGGGTCGACTCCTCGGCGGCAAGATGACGATTTACGATTCAAGATGCGAGGCGAAGGGTTCCGGTCGACCCGTGGAACCTGAGCTTTGATGCGCGATCCATTATCGTGCAAGGCTTGGTCGACCGAACGAGCCCATCGAGGCGGACCGAGAGGATGCACCCACCAGCAATCGAGTGCATGTCTCGGTCGGAGTGTTTTAGCAGGCTATCGAGCCGCAGTGATCCCCCAATTTCAGATTGGCGGCAGGAGTCGCAAGTTCTTTGGGAATCTAAGCTCGAAACTTGGCTCGAGGATTACCGAGTGGCTGTTCAGATTAGTGGAGGGAATGATGAGGTGGCCATGAAGCATTTGCCCTCATGTTGGAAGGTTCTGCAGAGCATGGCTGAGTCAATTACCTCACAAAGCAAAGATATATACTTGGGAAGATTTGTCCCGAGTGTTCGTCAGACTTTTGAAGGACTTGCAAGCGACCAGCTGGTTTGACAGAGCTGCAAGTTTGTGTGCAGAAGACCAATGAAACTCTCCGAGAGTACATCCAGAGATGGATTACCTTGCACAATACTGTGGAAAATGTGTCTGACCATCAGGCGGTTTGCGCCTTCAAGGACGGCGTCAAAAACAGAGAATTGAGTCTGAAGTTCGGTCGAACCGGGGACATGACCCTGAGTCGAATGATGGAGATTGCTAGCAAGTACGCCAATGGCGAGGAAGAAGACCGACTCCGAAGCGGTAAATACAAGCCTAGTCAGTCGGAGAAGGGCAATTCCAGTCGGAAGCAGAAACGAAAAGCCGAGCCAGCAGCTCCCGGAGAGGCCCTGGCCGTGACTCAGGGGAAGTTCAAGGGGAAGCCCAAAGGATCCTGGAATCCGAAAAAAGTGAAAGATAAAGAAGGAAATGACGTGATGGATATGCCATGCCATATTCACACAAAGAAAGATGAAGAGGGCAACATTATTTACCCGAAACATACCACTCGCCCGAGGTCGACTCGATCCGGCGAAGCCAGGAAAACAGTCTAAGGACAAGGAGAAGGAGCGACAAGGCGGAGACAAAGAGGACGGTGAGGAGGAATACCAGATGTCAACTCCACTGATGATCTTCGCGGATGTGGAAAGCAAAAGTCGATGAAAGTCATCAACCGGAGGTGAATATGGTTGCCCAGTTAAGCCAAGTTATGTGAAGTGGTCCCAGACACCCATCACATTCGACCAATCTGATCACCCGACTCACATTGCCACCGGGCGGCAAGCGTTAGTGGTCGATCCGGTTGTCGAAGGCACTCGATCGACAAAAGTGCTGATGGATGGTGGTAGTGGGCTGAATTTGTTATATGCGGATACTTTGAAAGGAATGGGCATTCCGATGTCCCGATTGAGCGCCAAAGAATATGAGTTTCCACGAGTCATACCAGGAAGAAGGCCAACTCACTCGCCAAATAGCCCCGGACGTGGTTTTTGGCGATTCCAAGCACTTCCGCAAAGAAAAGTTGACCTTTGAGGTTGTGGATTTTGAGTGCATACCATGCCATTTTGGGGAGGCCGCCACGCACGCGATTCATGGCTCGACCATGCTACGGTACCTCAAACTGAAAATGCCAGACCCAAAGGAGTGATCATCGTCACCGTGATCGGAAGAAGGCGTAAGAGTGCTTTCGAAGGGCTCAAGATTGCCGACTCCCAAGTGACAGCGGTCGAATTTGACGAGTACATGCAAAACGCAGATCCGAGTGATTTGCTACGATCTAAGAAGCCAGCCACGAGTTCGCATTCAAATCGTCCGGTGAGACAAAGCCAGTTCATATTCATCCGATCGATCCCGATGCAGCCCGACCCACATATCCACTACACTCGACTCAAATAGGAAGAAGCGCCATCCGGTTCCTCCGTGAGAAGCGGGACATTTTGCATGGAAGCCACCGACATGCCGGTGTTCCTGAGAACTGGCTGAGCATCGCCTCCGAGTCGACAAGACAGCGAAACCAGTCAAAGAGCATCTTCGGCGGTCCGCCGTCCAGAAGAGAAAAGCTATTGGTGAAGAAGTGGCTCGACTGTTGACGGCAGGATTTATTCGAGAGATTTACCACCCGAGTGGCTCGCTAATGTTGTCATGGTCCCCAAGAAGGATAACTCGCCCGCATGTGCATTGATTTTAAGCACATTAATCGGGCCTGCCCGGGATCATTTTCCTCTCCCGCATCGATCAAATTGTCGACTCGACCGCGGGGTGTGAGAGGTTGTCTTTTCTAGATGCATATTCGGGTATCATCGATCCGTCAGATGGACCCGATGAAATAAAACAGCTTTCATCACTCCATTCGGTGCTTCGCTATATCACCATGCCATTCGCCTCAAGAATGCCGGAGCCACATTTATGCGAATGATTCGAAGTGTCTTTCACTCAAATCACGGAATGTGGAAGCGATATGGATGATATCGTCGTTAAGTCGCGAAAAGGTTCCGACCTGCTTGCCGACCTCGCCGAAACATTTGCCAACCTCAGAAGGTACGATATCAAGCTCAATCCGTCAAAGTGCACATTCGGAGTTCCTGGTGGAAAATTACTCGGTTTTCTCGTTTCCGAACGAGGAATCGACGCTAACCCAGAGAAGATCGGCACTATTCTCCGAATGAAACGCCCTGTGCGAGTGCACGACGTCCAGAAGCTTACTGGATGCTTGGCCGCTTTAAGTCGATTCATCTCACGACTCGGTGAAAAGGCATTACCTCTTTACCGACTGATGAAGAAGGCTGACAAGTTCGAGTGGACTCGGAAGTCGATGCAGCGCTTGCCGAGCTAAAAGCTCGCTCTCCACCCAGCCGGTGCTTGCTGCTCCAATCAGCAAAGAGCCTCTGTTGCTTTACATTGCAGCCACCGGACAAGTTGTCGGCTCAGGCTTACGATCGAGCGGAAGAGGAAGGAAAGGCCTTCAAAGTTCAGCGCCGGTGTATTATTTGTCTCAAGTCTTGACTCCATCCAAGCAGAGATATCCTCATTATCGAAGCTTGTGTATGGTATATACATGACCACAAAGAAGGTTGCTCATTATTTCTCGATCATTCTATCACGATCGTCGCCGACGCTCCTTTATCGAGATCTTGCATACAGAGACGCAACCGGTCGAGTGGCTTAAATGGGCGATTGAACTTCTTCCCTTGATATCAAATTCGAGGCAAAGAAAGCCATTAAGTCCCGTGCTATAGCGGATTTCCTTGCCGAGTGGATTGAACAACAAAGAACCGATCGAAGTTCACTCGGAGCATTGGACCATGTTCTTTGACGGTTCCAAGATTTGAATGGTTTCGTGTGGGGTTGTTCTGGTTTCCCAGAGGAGATAAGCTTAAGTATGTGCTCCAGATTCACTTTGATTCCTCCAACAATGAGGCAGAGTATGAGGCCCTTTTATATGGATTGCGCATGGCCATCTCACTCGGCGTCCGTGCTCGATGGTTTATGGCGACTCAGATCTAGTGGTCAATCAAGTGATGAAGGAGTGGGACGAGAAGCCCGGCTATGATCGGATATCTTGCAATGCAGTGAGGAAGCTGGAAAGGAAGTTTGAGGGTTGAACTCCATCACATCCCCGATCGAAAAATCAAGCAGCAGATGATCCGCCAAGATAGGGTCCAAGAGAGAAGCCATTCAGTGGCGTGTTTTTGGAACATATACACACTCCGTCACCAAAGAAGATCCTTCACGAGGAAGCTCCGCAACCCAAGAGTGCCACGGACTCGACCGAGGTTGAGGTCCGGCGAGGGTCGACTTGGTCATGGAAGTTTTAGTTGTCACTCCCGATTGGACAATTCCATACATTGCATATATTTCGAGAAAGGAACTCCCAGAGGATGAGGAAGAGGCTCGGCAGATCGTCCGTCGATCCAAAGCCTTTACCGTTATCAATGGGCATTATATAGAGAAAGCCCAACGGAGTCGGACAAAAATGCATAACGCCGTAAGAAGGTCGAGTCATACTCAATGATATCCACTGGGACCTGTGGTCACTATGCGCCCTCTCGGACCATTGTAGCCAAAGCATACCGAGCTGGATTTTATCGCCAAGAGCAAATGAGATGGCGAAGAAATAGTGGACAAGTGCGAAGGATGCGGTTCTACTCCAATATGTCACACAAGCTGCGTCGACCTTGAAGACCATTCCACTCGTCGGCCTTTCGCAGTATGGGGTTGGACATGATCGGTCCCTTGCGAACGGGTCGGAGCGGTTTCACGATGTCTTGGTAGCAATCGGCAAGTTCACCAAGTGGATTGAGGCTAAGCCAATCAAAAACTTGATGTCGGTATCGCTGTTTCCTTCGTCGAGGGTTGACGCTCGGTATGGAGTCCCGCACAAGATTATCACGACAATGGGTCGAATTTTGACTCGAAGAATTCAAGGATTTCGCAACTCCCAAGGCACACGAAGTCGACTACGCTTGATCGCCCATCCACAATCGAGCGGACAGCGAACGAGCCAATGGATTGATCCTCAAGGGTCCGAAGCCCCGCTTGATGCGAGATCTCAAGCATGCGGCTGGAGCTTGGGTCCATTTAACTTCCTTCTGCTTTGGGGTTTGCGGACCACGCCTAATCGGTCGATGGGAGAACTCCTTTTTCATGGTCTATGGGGCGAAGCAGTTTTACCGAAAGTGATCTCCTTCACAATGCTCCACTAATTGAACTTTATAATGAAGCGAAGTTGAGCAAGCGCGTCAGATGCAATCGACCTCCGAAGAGGAAAGGAAATGGCTCGATCCGCCGACCATTTACCAAGAAGACTTGCGCACCAGACGCCGTAAATGTGAGAGGTCGAGCCTTCCAGAAGGAGATCCGTCCTTCGGTGGATCACAGAAGCAACATAAGCTTGCTCCCTCATGGGAAGGTCCTTCATCGTCACAAAGGTTCTCCACAATGGCGCATATCGTCTCTACAATGTCGAACATGATATCGATGAGCCCCGAGCTTGAATGCGGATCTGCTCCGCCTGTTTTACACTTAAGGTTTTTTCACTCGGAAGAGTAGTAATAAAGTACTCTCAGAGCTCACGAGCTTTGAAGTAATAGTGTCATAATTCCTTCATAATTTTTGTTACTCTTTATTTTTCGTCGAGTAAAATTTTCACCTCCCCGATGGGTGGCGCGAACCGTTCCGCCTAAGTTATTAAATCCCACCGAGTGGTAAGCCGACTTCCACTCGGGGCTTAGCTGCAGCTCGGTGCTCGCCTAAGTTATTAAAATCCCACCGAGTGGTAAGCCGACTTCCACTCGGAGGCTTAGCTGCAGCTCTGCTTGCCTAAGTTATTGAAATCCCACCGAGTGGAGAGCAAACCTCCCACTCGGGGCTTAGCCGCAGCCCAGTGCTCGCCTAAGATAAAAGAAATCCCACCGAGTGGAGAGCAAACCTCCCACTGGGGCTTAGCTGCAGCCAGTGCTCGCCTAAGATAAAAGAAATCCTACCGAGTGGAGAGCAAACCTCCCACTCGGGGCTTAGCTGCAGCCAGTGCTCGCCTAAGATAAAAGAAATCCCACCGAGTGGAGAGCAAACCTCCCACTCGGGGGCTTAGCTGCAGCCCAGTGCTCGCCTAAGATAAAAGAAATCCTACCGAGTGGAGAGCAAACCTCCCACTCGGGGGCTTAGCTGCAGCCCAGTGCTCGCCTAAGATAAAAGAAATCCTACCGAGTGGAGAGCAAACCTCCCACTCGGGGGCTTAGCTGCAGCCCAGTGCTCGTAAGCCAGACTTCCACTCGGAGGCTTAGCTGCAGCTCAGTGCTTGCCTAAGTTATTGAAATCCTACCGAGTGGAGAGCAAACCTCCCACTCGGGGGCTTAGCTGCAGCCCAGTGCTCGCCTAAGATAAAAGAAATCCTACCGAGTGGAGAGCAAACCTCCCACTGGGGCTTAGCTGCAGCCAGTGCTCGCCTAAGATAAAAGAAATCCTACCGAGTGGAGAGCAAACCTCCCACTGGGGCTTAGCTGCAGCCCAGTGCTCGCCTAAGATAAAAGAAATCCCACCGAGTGGAGAGCAAACCTCCCACTCGGGGCTTAGCTGCAGCCCAGTGCTCGCCTAAGGTAAAGAAATCCTACCGAGTGGAGAGCAAACCTCCCACTCGGGGCATAGCTGCAGCCAGTGCTCGCCTAAGATAAAAGAAATCCTACCGAGTGGAGAGCAAACCTCCCACTCGGGGGCTTAGCTGCAGCCCAGTGCTCGCCTAAGATAAAAGAAATCCTACCGAGTGGAGAGCAAACCTCTCACTCGGAGGCTTAGCTACAGCTCAGAGCTCGCCTAAGGAATAAGTCGACTGCAGAGGCATCTCGCCGTTAACCGCAAAGAGCAATTCAAGCCGAGAGCAATCATTTCCAACATCCAATCTAAGTTTAGGTTGACGCCTAAAATAACCGAGAGTGCTCGGTGCTAAGCCCGTTAAAGTTTTATCGGTTATAACTCCACTCGGCATACCGAGGCAAATTTAAGGTCAAGGAAAGTTTTTACCCCTCCGTGGAGGGCTGGATGGAGCAACGAACTCGTCAAGATCAATCCCGTCGGCAATCCGCTGGCAGCAGCAATGAAAGTCTCCATGAAGGTCCTGAAGTCGTGCTTTTTGGTGTTGGCCACTCGGAGAGCCGCCACTTATCTTCTCGGGCTTCCTTGCAATGGACTCGTGCGCATATTGTATGCACGCTCGCACCGACCGAGTCAAGACTTCTTCCACTCTTGCACTCGGTCGGGGACGGCGTTTAGTCGAGCCATCAATGACTCGAGGTCATTTTGGAGTGTCTCATCGGGCCGAGCGTTGAGTCGATGCGGACGAGCCACCTTGGCCTTGCGAGATAATCCACGACAAGAAGAACACGGACTCGGTCGGAAGATGTTCATAGCAGTTTCATCGCTCACCGGGAATTGACAGGTCAAGGTTCGTCTCCGGTGGCTGGTTTCTTCTTCAAAGTTTGGCGAGAACTCGCAAAGACAAAACCCGAATCAGGAAAACGGTCGAATGGAAACATAACAGTTGGAAGAATTGGTCGAGTGAAGAAGGTTACCTTCGAGCTTAAGGAACAATTTCTTAGCAAGACTGCCCAAGAAGCTTTCCAGCTCGTTCTTCTTTCCAGCCATTTGGAGGACCTTCTCAGTCAGATTCTTCTTGTCAGCCTTCATTCGCTCAACATCCTTCTTTGGCGGTGGCCAGAGCAGCCTTCAGGTTGGCGTTATCCTGTTCGAGCTTGGCGACTGAGGCCAGTTTGTCATCAGCAAGCTTGATCTTCTCAGACAGCTCAAGCTCTTTCTTCCTTTGGGCCTCCTTCACCTTGTCTGTAAATCGCAGCAAAGTCAAACTTGGAGCAAATGAGAGGAGAAAAGAGTCGTCGAAATCTCACCAAACATACCTTTGGTCTCCTCCTTCGCCTTCGTCAGATTCTCTTGCACTAGCTTCAAGTCCAACTCGAGCTGAATATGCTTCGCTCCGATCAAAGATAGCGTGCCGCAAGATCACAAGATTTCTACGAAGGGTCAGTTGCAAAAGTATCAGAGATAATCCACTTCCGAGTGAATAAAGAAGAATGGTGCACTTCTAAGACTACAGTCGAATGCAAGCATTCGACCGTAGTCTCGGGGACTACACCCAGTGGGTGCACTCAGCGTGCCCCCACTGGTCTTATTCAAGACATAGTCGACCAGTCGACCAAAAAAAAATAGAGAGCGAGTCGACCATCGATCGAATTTCTTCAGATGTAATCAATCGCCAGATCGACCACGCCTCGGGGATTACACCGGTGGGTGCACTCAGCGTGCCCCCACGGGTCTCGTAAACCTAGTCGCTCCATTCGGATAATGATCAACATCTACTTAGTAAGTTTAAGACCGATCGCCAGCAATGACCTTAGCCTTGGGGACTACACCCAGCGGGTGCACTCAGCGTGCCCCCGCCAACACGGAGTTTTTTACAAACACACCTAGTGGGTGACTGCTATGAATTCCCCAGTGGGTGACTGCTATGAATTCCAGAAAGAAAAGTTTTGATAGCATATCCTAACAGTAATGTGGTGGTCGATCGACTGAACATTGCTCAAGGGCGAGCTGGCATCGAAGCTGCTTGGCTCAAGATCGAGCGATCTTCACCGCTCCATCATGATCCTCGCTGACGGATCGCCTCCTTAGCAGCATCGGCCTGGTCCTCCGGGACGTGGTGTGTGGCGAAGATCAAAGGTTGTCCAGCACTCGACGAAGTAGGCCGAGCACTCGTCAGCGGATTCGCAAAGGACACAGTATGTCGAGTGCCGACCTCTCCTTCCGTCTCGACGGTCTCGGGCACCATCACACCTTGGGCTTCCTTGCCAGTAGATGCCTTCCTGCTCCTCCTAGTCCTCAATGGCTCCTCATCTTCATCATCGTCGTCAGGAAGAGTGATGATGTCATTAGTTGGAGCTTCAGAAAAGAGTTAAAGTCAGAAATCTTGAGTCAGTCGACTAAGAACAAGAACTAAGGATATAGTACCAGGGTTAGAGGTGGCGGCGTCCTCCATCTCATGGTCTTCAGCCTTAGCTGAGGTTTCGGAAGTCGCAGCGCTGAAAATCCAAAGAATCAGTCGACCGATTCAAGTATCAACCAGAGACAAAATTTATATAGGACAAGAAGATTTAAGCAATATGTTTACCCTGAGATGGTGGGGATGGACACTTTCATTTTTGGCAGAGGCTTGGTTGTCCTCGACGGAACTACCTTCGCCTGCTTTGGCACTTTCTCAGTCGGCACCGGTGAAGCAGTCCGAGGGCGTTTGGTCGACTGCGAGACAGTCGCAACTCCCTTACCGCGTTCAACCGAAGGGTCGTGCACAAGTTTTGACCGCCTTTCCAAGCGCGGTGGTGCGGCTTCCTCCTCTTCATCCTCGTCATCATCGTCCTCGTCATCGTCATCATCGTCGTAAATGCGTCTCTGCAGCGCTCTGAATCCCACTCTTCCTGGCTCTCACCTCCACTGGCTTCCCCCTCCTCAGTCGGAATCTGGGCGCCGTTGGGCATTGAGTATAGCTCTGTGAGGGCCTGGAAGTATCAAAGCAGAGTTCAGTCGACCAAGCTACAGAAGCACACTCGACAGACATACAACGGAAAATGTAAAAGTGTACCTTATCCGAACGCTGTCACGATCAAGCGGAGAAATCCTCCGGGATCCGCGAGGATTGTCCTTGTTCCCAAAGTGATCGAAGCCATCCATCTTTCCACTACGGTATCGCCGCGCCGCCTCCGGGTGGACGCGAGTCTCGTCTTGGTGCCGCAATACAACCACATACAATGACTCGAACCGAAGGGGCTGGATTCGCCTCAAGAAAAACCTCCAGAGGTCCATGCCGATCCTCCGTCCCTAACCAGCTGCACCACGCGGTCCATCAGCATCTTCACTTCAGCCCTCTCTTTCGAACAACTTTGTGGAGGAGGGTCTATTCACTCGACTCATGGTGAATTCAGAAGGCGGTCGATCGCCCGGCGTCGTCTCATTCCGCAATAGAACCAGGTCGATCGCCAGCCCCCGACCGACTCGGGAAAATGCATAGCTGGGAAGGTGCTTTTGTTCCTCAACTGACCCCTAAACCACCACACATCTGGACTACTTGGGTCTTTCGTCACTGGGGGCTTGCCTTCTTCACGGTCCGAGAGCGACATGTGAAGATGTACTTGAACAAACCCAAGCGGTCGACAACCCGTGAAGTTTTCGCACATAGACACAAACGCTGCAAGGTATGCGATGGAGTTTGAGTAAAATGGTGGAGCTGGGCTCAAGAAATTCAGAAAACCCGAAAGAAGACACTCGCGGCAACGAAAAACCTCGGTCAACATGGGTGGCCAAAAGCACGCACTCACCCTCTTCTGGCTGGGGCTGCCACTCTCGACCAGAAGTCTCGCAGCCGTGGGGAATCAATCCGTCGTCGGCCATATCGAGGAGATCCTTCTCCTTGATGGTCGACTGGATCCAGTCTCCCTGGACCCAGCCTTTCGGCAGTTTGGATCTCGACGAAGAACCACCGCGACCGGTGGATCTCCCCTTCGCCTTCTCGACGCCGACGCCTTCTCGCCGCCGACGCCTTCTTTGGCGCTCCAACATTGTCGTCTTCTCTTTGCCCATGGCCGCCGGCAGAATGCGCAAGGGGGGAGAGGGCAAGAGATCAGCAGCGGTGGCGGAGAGCGGAGACGGAGAGAGCTAAGGAGGAAGAGTAAGGTACTGTGCATGAGCCTCCGGGAGTTACATTTATAGCATCCCTTCCGAGTGGATGACAGGTGGACCCAAGCAATCCAATCATATCCCGAGCAGCCGCCTTTGCGGATACGTGGCGTAAAAAGCGGCGCGGAGATCGAGGCGCCCAGTAACGTCCCATCCAAGCGCCGCGATCCGTTCCGTTTCGCGCTACCCCAAATTTCAGATCCCGCGAGATCATGCGAGCATGATCGATCTGTCAAGTGCGAGATCTCCTGCGTCCGTTGCTCGGGAATAGCAAAGGAAGTCACTCGACTAAAGAACAAGAATGGATCAAGTCGATCAAGGAAAGTTTCTTGTTATCAACAGAGAAGATCTTGATCTAAGACAACACGTAGCGAGAATGCAAAAGGCGTTCGGAAACAACGCCAACTCCTCCTTCACTCAAGCCTCAATCCATTCGGGGCTAATGATGGATTCATGTACCTAGGGTAGGGTCATAGGTTCTGACCTAAACGCCCTACCCAAGGGTACTCAGAGAAGAGATCATCTTCGATCGACCAAAGAGGAATCCATTCGACTAGATGGAAGGACTCGACCATGGAAGACTCACTCGACCATGAAGACTCACTCGACCACCGAAGGTCGAAGGCACTCCAGGTATAACGGTTTGCTATTGAATAGACTTAATGATAGTTAAAGCGCCTTATGAGGGCGTTACAAGAACCCCCGGCTTAATGTACTTTAATCCTCCATTATGTGAGCTGGCTGGGGTCTGGCGACTCTATATAAGCCACCCCGCCCACGAGATAGGGGTTCAGATTCTTGTAATACTCATACTCATAATCCACTCGACCGCCTCAGGGCTCCGAGACGTAGGGCTATTACTTCCTCCGAGAAGGGCCTGAACTCGTACATCCTTTGTCTTCACAACTACTCCATAACTAGGACATCGCCTCCCCTTACCTACCCCTACTTCTACTGTCAGACTTAGAACCACGACAGAGGCCGACTCCCACAGGTCCGTCTTCGAGCGCTCAGGCCACCTTCGGTCCACCCACTGACAGGCGGCCCCGCCGTCTTCGGGTCGTACAGGCCGGCGTCATGGGCATAGTGTATTGTGCACTGTGGCTGAGGTCAAGGCAGGCATGGCAACAGTGCCGCGCCTCGCCGAAGATCTTCCAGCGATACGGCTCACTGTAGCCATGCCGGTCCTTCGTAAGCAGGGGGGACGGCCACGCCGTGACCGTACCACGCAACGTACTTCGAGATGAGGGAGGAGTTACGGGCCGACTCTCCGTAGTCGGCCCCTCCGGAG
Source organism: Aegilops speltoides (assembly GCA_021437245.1). Lineage (NCBI taxonomy): Eukaryota > Viridiplantae > Streptophyta > Magnoliopsida > Poales > Poaceae > Aegilops > Aegilops speltoides. The sequence goes on along the minus strand of CM038141.1, from coordinate 414,896,968 downwards.
GTCGCCAGTCTTGGAGTCGGCTTATCTTGGAGTCGCCGTCTGGGACTCAGCTCGTCTTGGAGTCGCCGTCCGGGACTCGGCTCGTCTTGGAGTCGGCTCCTGGGACTCGGCCTGAGGGGCGCGGCCTGCCCCGATGCCTTGAAAGGTCCTGGGACTCGGGTTAGCCTACCCGTGACCCATTACTCCGACAGTACCCCTAGGTCGCCAATTTGACCAACCTAATTAATACAAGAAATATATTACAAAAAATATACCAATATAAACTTCATATGTTCTATTTTCAAAAGATATAATTTTTATGTTATATAGTTTATATTAGGGTGATCAAATTGGCAACCTAGGTATACGCATAGGACTTGTAAACTGAGACGGAGGGAGTAAGAAAAAGCAAAAAAGAGGACATGCCCCCCCCCCGATTGTGCATAGTACATTGGGGCAAAAACTCCGTGATTGTAGGCAAGATACATAGTAGATTGAAGCAAAAATTGTGTGATTGTAATTGTAGGCAAACTGAGATTGCAAGCAAAAAATTGTGTCGCGATGGAACACAGGGCAAAGGAAAACTATTTCCTAATGGGCGATAAAATCAAGCAACTATGTATGTACCTTGTAAGCAACTCTGATGTTGTTCTCAGGCAATTTTAGGATGTACCAGAACATATGGGACTATGCATATTCTCTATGCGGGGTGGGGGTGGGGGGCAGGTGTTGGGGAACGAAGCAGAAATTCAAAATTTTCCTACGTGTCACCAAGATCTATCTATGGAGAAACCAGCAACGAGGGAAGGAGAGTGCATCTACATACCCTTGTAGATCGCTAAGCGGAAGCGCTCAAGAGAACGGGGTTGAAGGAGTCGACTCGTCGTGATCCAAATCACCGGAGATCCTAGTGCCGAAGCGGATGGCACCTCCGCCAACACACGCACAGCCGGTGGCGTCTCCCATGCCTTGATCCAGCAAGGAGAGAGGGAGAGGTTGAGGAAGACTCCATCCAGCAGCAAAGACTGCAGGCGTGGTGGTGGTGGAGGAGCGTGGCAATCCTGCAGGGCTTCGCCAAGCACCGCGAGAGAGGAGAAGGAGAGAGGTAGGGCTGCGCCAGGGAGAGGTCAAAACTCATGTGTTGGCAGCCCTCAAGACCTCAACTATATATAGGGGAGAGGGAGGGGGTGCGCCCCCTCTAGGGTTTCCACCCCAAGGGGTGCGGCAGCCCCAATCCCATCTAAGGATGGCGGCCAAGGGGGGGAAGAGGGGAAACTTGCCCCCCAAATTAGGTGGAAGCACCCCCTCCCCAAACCCTAGGCGCCTTGGGCCCTTGTGGGGGGCGCACCAGCCCACCTGGGGCTGGTCCCCTCCCACACTTGGCCCATGCAGCCCTCCGGGGATGGTGGCCCCACTTGGTGGACCCCCGGGACCCTCCCGGTGGTCCCGATACGTTACCGATAAAATCCGAAACTTTTCCGGTGACCAAAACAGGACTTCCCATATATAAATCTTTACCTCCGGACCATTCTGGAACTCCTCGTGACATCCGGGATCTCATCCGGGACTCCTAACAACATTCGGTAACCACATACAAACTTCCTTTATAACCCTAGCGTCATCGAACCTTAAGTGTGTAGACCCTACGGGTTCGGGAGACATGTAGACATGACCGAGACGTTCTCTGGTCAATAACCAACAGCGGGATCTGGATACCATGTTGGCTCCCACATGTTCCACGATGATCTCATCGGATGAACCACGATGTCAAGGACTCAATCAATCCCGTATACAATTCCCTTTGTCTAGCGGTATTGTACTTGCCCGAGATTCGATCGTCGGTATACCGATACCTTGTTCAATCTCGTTACCGGAAAGTCTCTTTACTCGTTCCGTAACACATCATCTCACGATCAACTCTTTGATCACATTGTGCACATTATGATGATGTCCTACCGAGTGGGCCCAGAGATACCTCTCCGTCACACGGAGTGACAAATCCCAGTCTCGATTCGTGCCAACCCAACAGACACTTTCGGAGATACATGTAGTGCACCTTTACAGCCACCCAATTACGTTGTGACGTTTGGTACACCCAAAGCATTCCTACGGTATCCGGGAGTTGCACAATCTCATGGTCTAAGGAAATGATACTTGACATTAGAAAAGCTTTAGCATACGAACTACGATCTTTGTGCTAGGCTTAGGATTGGGTCTTGTCCATCACATCATTCTGCTAATGATGTGATCCCATTATCAACAACATATAATGTCCATGGTCAGGAAACCGGGCTAGTCAACTAGAGGCTTACTAGGGACATGGTGTTGTCTATGTACCCACACATGTATCTGAGTTTCCTATCAATACAATTATAGCATGGATAATAAACGATTATCATGAACTAGGAAATATAATAATAAATAATTTATTATTGCCTCTAGAGCATATTTCCAACAGTCTCCCACTTGCACCAGAGTCAATAATCTAGTTCATATCACCATGTGATTAACACTCACAGGTCACATCACCATGTGACCAACATCCAAAGAGTTTACTAGTGTCATTAAACTAGTTCACATCATCATGTGATTAAGACTCAATGAGTTCTGTGGTTTGATCATGTTTTGCCTATGAGAGAGGTTTTAGTCAACGGGTCTGCAACATTCCGATCCGTATGTACTTCGCAAATCTCTAGGTCATATTGTAAATGCTGCTTCCACGCTCCACTTGGAGCTATTCCAAATGGTCGCTCCACTATACGTATCCGGTTTGCTACTCAGAGTCATTCGGATAGGTGTTAAAGCTTGCATCGATGTAACCCTTTACGCCGAACTCTTTATCACCTCCATAATCGAGAAATATGTCCTTATTACTCCAAGGACAATTTTGACCGCTGTCCGGTGATCCACTCCTTGATCACCTTTGTACCCTCTTTCCAAACATGTGGCAAGGCACACATCAGGTACAGTACTCAGCATGGCATACCGTATAGAGCCTATGACAAAAGCATAGGGGACGACATTCGTCCTTCCTCTTTCTTCTACCGTGGTCGAGCTTTAAGTTTTAACTTCATACCTTACAACTCAGGCAAGAACTCCTTCTTTGACTGATCCATCTTGAACACCTTCAAGATCATGTCAAGGTATGTGCTCATTTGAAAGTACTATTGAGCGGTTTTTGATCTATCCTCATAGATCTGGATGCTCAATGTTCAAGCAGCTTAATCCAGGTTTTCTATTGAAAAACATCTTTCAAATAACCCTATATGCTCTCCAGAAATTCTGCATCATTTCTGATCAACAATATGTCAACAACATATACTCATCAGAAATTCTATAGTGCTCCCACTCACTTCTTTGGAAATACAAGTTTCTCATAAACTTTGTATAAACCAAAAATCTTTGATCATCTTATCAAAGTGCATATTCCAACTCCGAGATGCTTACTCCAGTCCATGGAAGGATCGCTGGAGCTAGCATACCTTTTAGCATCCTTAGGATCGACAAAACCTTTCTGATTGTATCACATACAACCTTTCCTTATGAAAACTGGTAAGGAAACTCGTTTTGACATCCATCTGCTAGATTTCATAAATGCAGCTAATGCTAACATGATTCCGACGGACTCAAGCATCGCTACGGATGAGAAAATCTCATCGTAGTCAACTCCTTGAACTTGTGAAAAGACTCTTTGCCACAAGTCGAGCTTCATAGACGGCAACATTACCGTCCACGTCCGTCTTCTTCTTAAAGATCCATTTATCTCAACAGCTTGTCGATCATCGGGCAAGTCCACCAAAGTCCATGCTTTGTTCTGATACATGGATCCTATCTCGGATTTCATGGCTTCTAACCATTTGTCGGAATTTGGGCCCACCATCGCTTCTCCATAGCTCGTAGGTTCATTGTTGTCTAGCAACATGACCTCTAAGACAGGATTACTGTACCACTATGAAGTAGTACGCATCCTTGTCACCTTACGAGGTACGGTAGTGACTTGATCCGAAACTTCATGATCACTATCATAAGCTTCTACTTCAATTGGTGTGGGTGCCATAGGAACTGTTGGGGAACGTAGTAATTTCAAAAAAATTCCTACGCACACGCAAGATCATGGTGATGACATAACAACGAGGGGAGAGTGTTGTCTACGTACCCTCGTAGACCGAAAGCGGAAGCGTTATGACAACGCGGTTGATGTAGTCGTACGTCTTCACGATCCGACCAATCCAAGCACCGAACGTACGGAGCCTCCGAGTTCAGCACACGTTCAGCTCGATGACGTCTCTCGAACTCCGATCCAGCCGAGTGTCGAGGGAGAGTTCCGTCAGCACGACGGCGTGGTGACGATCTTGATTTTCTACCGGCGCAGGGCTTCGCCTAAGCTTCGCGACGATATGACCGAGGTGGAATATGGTGGAAGGGGCACCGACACGGCTAAGGAACGATCCGTAGATCAACTTGTGTGTTCTAGGGTGCCCCTTACCCCCGTATATAAAGGAGGGAGGGAGGAGGTGGCCGGCCCAAGGGGGGCGCGCCATAGAGGAGGGGGAAACCTACTCTAAGTAGGTCCCCCCTTTCCTTATCTTATTTGAAGGGAAGGAAAGAGTACTAGTATTAGGAATAAGTACTAGTAGTAGTAATAGGAAGAGGGGGAAGGAGAAAGGAAAGGGGGGGCCGGCCCCCCTCCCCAATTCGGATTGGGCTGGGGGGGCGCGCCCTCCTCCCTTGTTCCTTCTCCCTTCTTCCTCTATGGGCCCAATAAGGCCCATATACCTCCCGGGGGGTTCCGGTAACCTCCCGGTAGCTCCAAACTTCTCCGGAACCTTTCCGGTGTCCAAATATATCCGTCCAATATATCAATCTTTATGTCTCGACCATTTCGAGACTCCTCGTCATGTCCGTGATCACATCCGGGACTCTGAACAAACTTCGTACATCAAAATACATAAACTCATAATATAAGCGTCATCGAAACCTTAAGCGTGCGGACCCTACGGTTCGAGAACAATGTAGACATGACCGAGACACGCCTCTCGGTCAATAACCAATAGCGGACACGGATGCCCATATTGGTTCCTACATATTCTACGAAGATCTTTATTGGTCAAACCGCATAACAACATACGCTATTCCCTTTGTCATCGGTATGTTACTTGTCCGAGATTCGATCGTCGGTATCCAATACCTAGTTCAATCTCGCCACCGCAAGTCTCTTTACTCGCTCGAATGCATCATCCCGTAACCAACTCATTGGTCACATTGCTTGCAAGGCTTATAATGATGTACATTACCGAGAGGGCCCAGAGATACCTCTTCGACAATCGGAGTGACAAAACCTAATCTCGAAATACGCCAACTCAACATGTACCTTCGGAGACACCTATAGTACTCCTTTATAATCACCCAGTTACCTTGTGACGTTTGGTAGTACCCAAAGTGTTCCTCCGGTAAACGGGAGTTGCATAATCTCATAGTTACAGGAACATGTATAAGTCATGAAGAAAGCAATAGCAACATACTAAACGATCAAGTGCTAAGCTAACGGAATGGGTCAAGTCAATCACATCATTCTCCTAATGATGTGATCCCGTTAATCAAATGACAACTCCTTTGTCCATGGCTAGGAAACATAACCATCTCTGATAAACGAGCTAGTCAAGTAGAGGCATACTAGTGACACTATGTTTGTCTATGTATTCACACATGTATTATGTTTCCGGTTAATACAATTCTAGCATGAATAATAAACATTTATCATGAAATAAGGAAATAAATAATAACTTTATTATTGCCTCTAGGGCATATTTCCTTCAGTCTCCCACTTGCACTAGAGTCAATAATCTAGTTCACATCGCCATGTGATTTAACACCAATATTCATATCTGTATATGATTAACACCCATAGTTCCCATCATCATGTGACCAACATCCAAAGGGTTTACTAGAGTCAATGATCTAGTTCACATCGCTATGTGATTAACACCCAAAGAGTACTAAGGTGTGATCATGTTTTGCTCGTGAGAGAAGCTCAGTCAACGGGTCTGTCACATTCAGAGCCGTATGTATTTTGCAAATATTCTATGTCTACAATGCTTTGCACGGAGCTACTCTAGCTAATTGCTCCCACTTTCAATATGTATCCAGGTTGAGACTTAGAGTCATCTGGATCAGTGTAAAAGTTTGCACCGATGTAACTTTTACAACAAACTCTTTTATCACCTCCATAATCGAGAAACATCTCCTTAGTCCTTACTAAGGATATTCTTGACCAATGTCCAAAGGATCTACTCCTAGATCACTATTGTACTCTCTTGCCAAATTTGAGCAAGGTATACAATAGGTCCGGTACATAGCATAGCATACTTTATAGAACCTATGATCGAGGCATAGGGAATGACTTTCATTCTCTTTTCTATTTTCTCGCCGTGGTCGGGATTTGAGTCTTACTCAATTTCACACCTTTGCAAACACGTAAGAACTCTTTCTTTGACTGCTCCATCTTGAACTATTTCAAAATCTTGCCAAGGTATGTACTCATTGAAAATCTTATCAAGCGCCTTGATCTATCTCAATAGATCTTGATGCTCAATATGTAAGTAGCTTTCTCGAGGTCTTTCTTGAAAAACTCCTTTCAAATACTCCTTTATGCTTTGCAGAATAATTCTACATTACTTCCGATCAACAATATGTCATTCACATATACTTATCGGAAATGTTGTAGTGCTCCCACTCACTTTCTTGTAAATACAGGCTTCACCGTAAGTCTGTATAAAACTATATGCTTTGATCAACTTATCAAAGCGTATATTCCAACTCCGAGATGCTTGCACTAGTCCATAGATGCACATTTTGTTAACACCTTTAGGATCGACAAAACCTCTTGGTTGCATCACATACAACTCTTCTTTAATGACTCCATTAAGGAATGCAGTTTTGTTTATCCATTTGCCAGATTTCATAAAATCCGGCAATTGCTAACATGATTCGGACAGACTTAGCATCGCTACAGTTGAGAAAATCTCATCGTAGTCAACACCTTGAATTTGTCGAAAACCTTTTTGCGACAAGTCGAGCTTTGTAGATAGTAACACTACTACCAACGTCAGTCTTCCTCTTGAAGATCCATTTATTTTCTATGGCTTGCCGATCATCGGGCAAGTCAACCAAAGTCCATACTTTGTTTTCATACATGGATCCTATCTCAGATTTCATGGCCTCTAGCCATTTTGCGGAATCTGGGCTCATAATCGCTTCCTCATAGTTCGTAGGTTCATCACGGTCTAGTAACATGATTTCCAGAACATTATTACTACACCACTCTGGTGTGGATCTTACTCTGGAAGTCCTACGAGGTTTCAGAGTAACTTGATCCAAGTTTCATGATCAATATCATTAGCTTCCTCACTAATTGGTGTATTTGTCACAGAACTGATTTACGTGATGAACTACTTTCCAACAAGGAACAGTATGATTACCTCATCAAGTTCTACTTTCCTCCCACTCACTTCTTTCGAGAGAAACTCCTTCTCTAGAAAGGATCTATTATCAGCAACAAATTTGCCTTCGGATCTGTGATAGAAGGTGTACCCAATAATTTCCTTTGGGTATTCTATGAAGACGCACTTCTCCGATTTGGGTTCGAGCTTATCAAGTTGAAAAAACCTTTTTCATATAAGCATCGCAACTCCAAACTTTAAGAAACAACAGCTTAGGTTTACTACTAAACCATAATTCATACGGTGTCGTCTCAACGGATTTAGATGGTGCCCTATTTTAAACGTGAATGCAGCTGTCTCTAGTGCATAACCCCAAAATGATAGTGGTAAATCGATAAGAGACATCATAGATCGCACCATATCCAATAAAGTGCGGTTACGACGTTCGGACACACCATAACGTTGTGGTGTTCCAGGTGGCGTGAGCTGTGAAACTATTCCATATTGTTTTAATTGAAGACCAAACTCGTAACTCAAATATTCCTCTCGCGATCGATCACGTAAACTTTATTTTCTTGTTACGATGATTTTCCACTTCACTCTAAAATTCTTTGAACCTTTCAACTATTTTAGACTTATGTTTCATCAAGTAGATATACCCATATCTGCTCAAATCATCTTGTGAAGGTCAGAAAAATAACGATACTTGCCACGAGCCTTCATACTCATTTGTCTGCATACATCAGTATGTATTATTTCCAATAAGTCGGTAGCTCGTCCATTGTTCCGGAGAACGGAGTTTCAGTCATCTTGCCCAAAAGGCACGGTTCGCAAGCATCAAATGATTCATAACCAAGTGATTCCGAAAATCCATCTTTATGGAGTTTCTTCATGCGCTTTACACCGGTATGACCCAAACGGCAGTGCCACAAATAAGTTGCACTATCATTATTAACTTTGCATATTTTGGCCTCAATATTATGAATATGTGTATCACTATGATCGAGATCCAACAAACTATTTTCATTGGGTGTATGACCATTGAAGGTTTTATTCATGTAAACAGAACAACAATTATTCGCTGCTTTTAAATGAATAACCGTATTGCAATAAATATGATCAAATCATGTTCATGCTCAACGCAAACGCTAAATAACATTTATTTAGGTTTAACACTTATCCCGAAAGTTTAGGGAGTGTGTGATGATGATCATATCAATCTTGGAACTACTTCCAACACTCATCGTCACTTCCCCTTCTACTAGTCTCTGCTTATTCTCAGAACTCCTGCTTTGAGTTATTAATCTTAGCAACCGAACAAGTATCAAATACTCGGGGCTACTATAAACACTAGTAAGGCACACATCAATAATCAGATATCAAATATACTCTTGTTCACTTTGCCATCCTTCTTATCCACCAAATATTAGGGGCATTTCCGCTTCAAAGGACCATTTTCTTTGCAGTGTAAGCACTTTCGGTTTCAGTGCTTTGGTCCAGCTTGGAGCTTCTTCGGGAGTGACAACTTGCTTGTCTTTCCACTTGAAGTTCCCTTTCTTTCCCTTTGCCCTTTTCTTGAAACTAGTGATCTTGTCAATCATCAACACTTGATGCTCTTTCTTGATTTCTACCTTCGTCGATTTCAACATCACGAAGAGCTCGGGAATCGTTTTCGTCATCCCTTGCATACTATAGTTCATCACGAAGTTCTACTAACTTGGTGATGGTGACTAGAGAATTCTGTCAATCACTATCTTATCTTGGAAGAATAACTCCCACTTGATTCAAGCGATTGAAGTACCTGCATAATCTGAGCACATGCTCACTAGTTGAGCGATTCTCCTCCATCTTTTAGCTATAGAACTTGTTGGAGACTTCATATCTCTCAACTCGGTATTTTCTTGAAATATCAACTTCAATTCTCGAACATCTCATATGGTCCATGACGCTCAAAACGTCCTTGAAGTCCCGATTCTAAGCCGTTAAGCATGGTGCACTAAACTATCAAGTAGTCATCATATTGAGCTAGCCAAACGCTCATAACGCCGCATCCGCTCCTGCAATAGGTCTGTCACCTAGCGGTGCATCAAGGACATAATTCTTTCAGGCAGAATGAGGATAAACCTCGATCACGGATCCAATCCGCATCATTGCTACTAACATCTTTCAATACATTTTTCTAGGAACATATCAAAATAAACATATGAAAGCAACAACGCAAGCTACCGATCTTACAACATAATTTGCAAAATACTACCAGACTAAGTTCATGATAAATTTAAGTTCAATTAATCATATTACTTAAGAACTCCCACTTAGACAGACATCTCTCTAGTCATCTAGGTGATCACGTGATCCAAATCAACTAAACCATGTCCGATCATCACGTGAGATGGAGTAGTTTCAATGGTGAACATCACTATGTTGATCATATCTACTATATGATTCACGCCGACCTTTCGGTCTCCGTGTTCCGAGGCCATATCTCAGATATGCTAGGCTCGTCAAGTATAACTCGAGTATTCGCGTGTGCAACTGTTTTGCATCCATTGTATTTGAACGTAGAGCCTATCACACCCGATCATCACGTGGTGTCTCAAAGACGAAGAACTTTCGCAACGGTGCATACTCGGGAGAACACTTCTTGATAATTAGTGAGAGATCATCTTAAAATGCTACCGTCAATCAAAACATAATAAGATGTATAATGATAAACATCATATGCAATCAAAATATGTGACATGATATGGCCATGATCATCTTGCGCCTTTGATCTCCATCTCCAAAGTATGTCATGATCTTTATCGTCACCGCACGACACCATGATCTTCATCATCTTGATCTATATCAATGTGTCGTCACATGGTCGTCTCGCCAACTATTGCTCTTGCAACTATTGCTATCTCATAGCGATAAAGTAAAGCAAATATTTGGCACTTGCATCTTTATGCAACAAAGGGACAACCATAGGGCTTCTGCCAGTTTCCGATAACTTCAACAAAACATGATCATCTCATACAATAAAATATAGCATCACGTCTTGACCATATCACATCACAACATGCCCTGCAAAAACAAGTTAGACGTCCTCTACTTTGTTGTTGCAAATTTTACGTGGATGCTACGGGCTGAGCAAGAACCGTTCTTACCTACGCATCAAAACCACAACGATAGTTTGTCAAATAGACTGCTTTTAACCTTCGCAAGGACCGGGCGAGCCACACTCAGTTCAACTAAAGTTAGAGAAACCGACACCGCCGGTCACCGTGTGCAAAGCACGGCGGTAAAACCAGTCTCGCCAGAAGCGACGCGTAATGTCGGTCCGGCCGCTTCATCCAACAATACCGCTGAACCAAAGTATGACATCTTTGGTAGGCAGATGACTTATATCGTCCACAACTCACTTGTGTTCTACTCGTGCATATAACATCAACGATAAAACCTAGGCTCTGATACCACTGTTGGGGAACGTAGTAATTTCAAAAAAATTCCTACGCACACGCAAGATCATGGTGATGACATAGCAACGAGGGGAGAGTGTTGTCTATGTACCCTCGTAGACCGAAAGCGGAAGCGTTATGACAACGCGGTTGATGTAGTCGTACGTCTTCACGATCCGACCAATCCAAGCACCGAACATACGGAGCCTCCGAGTTCAGCACACGTTCAGCTCGATGACGTCTCTCGAACTCCGATCCAGCCGAGTGTCGAGGGAGAGTTCCACAAGACGACGGCGGCGTGGTGACGATCTTGATGTTCTATCGCAGCAGGCTTCGCCTAAGCTTCGCGACGATATGACCGAGGTGGAATATGGTGGAAGGGGGCACCGCACACGGCTAAGGAACGATCCGTAGATCAACTTGTGTGTTCTAGGGTGCCCCCTTACCCCCGTATATAAAGGAGGGAGGGAGGAGGTGGCCGGCCCAAGGGGGGCGCGCCATAGAGGAGGGGGAAACCTACTCCAAGTAGGTTTCCCCCCCTTTTCCTTATCTTATTTGAAGGGGGAAGGAAAGAGTACTAGTGTTAGGAATAAGTACTAGTAGTAGTAATAGGAAGAGGGGGAAGGAGAAAGGAAAGGGGGGGTCGGCCCCCCTCCCCAATTCAGATTGGGCTGGGGGGGCGCGCCCTCCTCCCTTGTTCCTTCTCCCTTCTTCCTATATGGGCCCAATAAGGCCCATATACCTCCCGGGGGGTTCCGGTAACCTCCCGGTAGCTCCAAACTTCTCCGGAACCTTTCCGGTGTCCAAATATATCCGTCCAATATATCAATCTTTATGTCTCGACCATTTCGAGACTCCTCGTCATGTCCGTGATCACATCCGGGACTCCGGACAAACTTCGGTACATCAAAATACATAAACTCATAATATAACTGTCATCGAAACCTTAAGCGTGCGGACCCTACGGTTCGAGAACAATGTAGACATGACCGAGACACATCTCTGGTCAATAACCAATAGCGGGACCTGGATGCCCATATTGGTTCCTACATATTCTACGAAGATCTTTATTGGTCAAACCGCATAACAACATACGTTATTCCCTTTGTCATCGGTATGTTACTTGTCCGAGATTCGATCGTCGGTATCCAATACCTAGTTCAATCTCGTCATCGGCAAGTATCTTTACTCGTTCTGTAATGCATCATCCCGTAACCAACTCATTAGTCACATTGCTTGCAAGGCTTATAATGATGTGCATTACCGAGAGGGCCCAGAGATACCTCTCCGACAATCGGAGTGACAAAACCTAATCTCGAAATACGCCAACTCAACATGTACCTTCGGAGACACCTGTAGTACTCCTTTATAATCACCCGATTACGTTGTGATGTTTGGTAGTACCCAAAGTGTTCCTCCGTAAACGGAGTTGCATAATCTCATAGTTACAGAGGAACATGTATAAGTCATGAAGAAAGCAATAGCAACATACTAAACGATCAAGTGCTAAGCTAACGGAATGGGTCAAGTCAATCACATCATTCTCCTAATGATGTGATCCCGTTAATCAAATGACAACTCTTTTGTCCATGGCTAGGAAACATAACCATCTCTGATAAACGAGCTAGTCAAGTAGAGGCATACTAGTGACACTATGTTTGTCTATGTATTCACACATGTATTATGTTTCCGGTTAATACAATTCTAGCATGAATAATAAACATTTATCATGAAATAAGGAAATAAATAATAACTTTATTATTGCCTCTAGGGCATATTTCCTTCAGGAACAACTTCCTGTGCCCTGCTACACACTAGTTGAAGTGACGGTTCAATGACATCATCAAGTCTCCACCATGCTCCCACTCAACTTTCTGAGACAAACTTTTCCTTGAGAAAGGACACGATTCAAGAAACAATCCCTATTGCTTTCGGATCTGAATTAGGAGGTATACCCAACTATTTTGGGTGTCCTATGAAGATGTATTTATCCGCTTTGGGTTCGAGCTTATCAACCTGAAACTTTTTCACATAAGCATCGCAGCCCCAAACTTTTAAGGAACGACAACTTAGGTTTCTTCAAACCATAGTTCAAACGGTGTCGTCTCAACGGAATTATGTGGTGCCCTATTAAAGTGAGTGCGGTTGTCTCTAATGCCTAACCCATGAACGATAGTGTTTGATAAGAGACATCATGGTACGCACCATATCCAATAGGGGGCAGCTATGATGTTCGGACACACCCTCACACTATGGTGTTCCAGGCGGTATTAATTGTGAAACAATTTCCACAATGTCTTAATTATGCGTACAAAGCTCAGAACTCAGATACTCATCTCTATGATCATATCATAGACATTTTATCCTCTTGTCACAATGATCTTCAACTTCACTCTGAAATTACTTGAACCATTCAATAATTCAGACTTGTGTTTCATCAAGTAAATATACTCAACATCTACTCGAATCATCTGTGAAGTAAGAACATAACGATATTCACTTCATGCCTCAGCACTCATTGGACTGCACACATCAAAATGTATTACTTCCAACAAGTTGCTTTCTTGTTCCATTTTACTGAAAACGAGGCTTTCAGTCATCTTGCCCATGTGGTATGATTTGCATGTCTCAAGTGATTCAAAATCAAGTGAGTCCAAACGGTCCATTTGCATGGAGTTTCTTCATGCATATATACCAATAGACATGGTTCGCATGTCTCAAACTTTTCAAAAACGAGTGAGTCCAAAGATCCATCAACATGGAGCTTCTTCATGCGTTTTATACCAATATGACTTACATGGCAGTGCCACAAGTAGGTGGTACTATCATTACTATCTTATATCTTTTGGCATGAACATGTGTATCACTACGATCGAGATTCAATAAACCATTCATTTTAGGTGCAAGACCATTGAAGGTATTATTCAAATAAACAGAGTAACCATTATTCTCCTTAAATGAATAATCGTGTTGTGATAGACATAATCCAATCATGTCTATGCTCAACGCAAACACCAAATAACAATTATTTAGGTTTAACACCAATCTTGATGGTAGAGGGAGCATGCGATGCTTGATCACATCAACCTTGGAAACACTTCCAACACATATCGTTAGCTCACCTTTAGCTAGTCTCCGTTTATTCCGTAACTTTTATTTCGAGTTACTAACACTTAGCAACCGAACCGATATCTAATACCCTGGTGCTACTAGGAGTACTAGTAAAGTACACATTAACATAATGTATATCCAATATACTTCTATCGACCTTGCCACCTTCTCATCTACCAAGTATCTAGGGTAATTCTGCTCCGATGGTTGTTCCCTTATTACGAAGCACCTAGTCTCGGGTTTGGGTTCAACCTTGGGTTTCTTCACTAGAACAGCAGCTGATTTGCCGCTTCATGAAGTATCCCTTCTTGCCCTTGCCCTTCTTGAAACTAGTGGTTTCACCAACCATCAACAATTGATGCTCCTTCTTGATTTCTACTTTCGAGGTGTCAAACATCGTGAATACCTCAAGGATCATCATATCTATCCCTGATATGTTATAGTTCATCACGAAGCTCTAGCAGCTTTGTCGCAATGACTTTGGAGAAACATCACTATCTCATCTGGAAGATCAACTCCCACTCGATTCAAGTGATTGTTGCACTCAGACAATCTGAGCACAAGCTCAAGGATTGAGATTTTCTCCCATAGTTTGCAGGCTAAGAAAATTGTCGGAGGTCTTATACCTCTTGACGTGGGCACGAGTCTGAAATCCCAATTTCAGCCCTCGAAAACATCTCATATGTTCCGCGACGTTTCGAAAACGTCTTTGGTGCCTCAACTCTAAACCGTTTAACTAAACTATCACGTAGTTATCAAAACGTGTATGTCCGATGTTCGCAACATCCACAAACAACGTTTGGGGTTCAGCACACTGAGCGGTGCATTAAGGACATAAGCTTTCTACTGTCCGCATAATCGCTACTGTCAACTTTCAACTATATTTTCTCTAGGAACATATCTAAACAGTGGAACTAAAGCGCGAGCTTACGACATAATTTGCAAAGATCTTTTGACTATGTTCAGGATAATTAAGTTCATTTTATGAGCTCCCACTCAGATAGACATCCCTCTAGTCATCTAAGTGATTACATGATCCGAGTCAACTAGGCCGTGTCCGATCATCACGTGAGACGGACTAGTCATCATCGGTGAACATCTTCATGTTGATCGTATCTACTATATGACTCATGCTCGACCTTTCGGTCTCTTGTGTTCCAAGGCCATGTCTGTACATGCTAGGCTCGTCAAGTCAACGTAAGTGTTTGGCGTGTGTAAATCTGGCTTACACCCGTTGTGTGTGAACGTAAGAATCTATCACACCCGATCATCACGTGGTGCTTCGAAACGACGAACTTTCGCAACGGTGCACAGTTAGGGGGAACACTCTCTTGAAATTTTAATGAGGGATCATCTTATTTACTACCGTCGTTCTAAGCAAATAAGATGCATAAACATGATAAACATCACATGCAATCAAAAAGTGACATGATATGGCCAATATCATTTTGCTCCTTTTGATCTCCATCTTCGGGCTCCATGATCATCATCGCCACCGCATGACACCATGATCTCCATCATCATGATCTCCACAATCGTGTCTCCATGAAGTTGTCTCGCCAACTTATTACTTCTACTACTATGGCTACCGTTAGCAATAAAGTAAAGTAATTACATGGCGTTGTTCAATGACACGCAGGTCATACAATAAATAAAGACAACTCCTATGGCTCCTCGCCGGTTGTCATACTCATCGACATGCAAGTCGTGATTCCTATTACAAGAACATGATCAATCTCATACATCACATATCATTCATCACATTCTTCTTGGCCATATCACATCACATAGCATACCTGCAAAAACAAGTTAGACGTCCTCTAATTGTTGTTTGCATGTTTTACGTGGCTGCTATGGGTTTCTAGCAAGAATGTTTCTTACCCACGCAAAAACCACAACGTGATATGTCAATTGCTATTTACCCTTCATAAGGACCCTTTTCATCGAATCTGATCGACTAAAGTGGAGAGACGGCACCCGCTAGCCATCATATGCAACAAGTGCATGTCAATCGGTGGAACTGTCTCACGAAGAGTACGTAAGGTCGGTCCGGCCGCTTCATCCCACGATGCCGCCAATCATGATTGGACTAGTAACGGTAAGCATATTGAACAACATCAACACCCACAACTACTTTGTGTTCTACTCGTGCAAAGAATCTACGCAATAGACCTAGCTCATGATGCCATGTTGGGGAACGAGCGTAAATTCAAAATTTTCCCACGTGTCACCAAGATCTATCTATGGGTAAACCAGCAATGAGGGAAGGAGAGTGCATCTACATACCCTTGTAGATCGCTAAGCAAAAGCGCTCAATAGAACGGGGTTGAAGGAGTCGATTGTCGTGATCCAAATCACCGGAGATCCTAGTGCGAACGGACGGCACCTCCGCGTTCAACACACGTACAGCCCGGTGACGTCTCCCATGCCTTGATCCAGCAAGGAGAGAGGGAGAGGTTGAGGAAGACTCCATCCAGCAGCAGCACAATGGCGTGGTGGTGGTGGTGGAGGAGTGTGGCAATCCTGCAGGGCTTCGCCAAGCACCGCGAGAGAGGAGAAGGGAGAGAGGTAGGGCTGCGCCAGGGAGAGGTCAAAACTCATGTGTTGGCAGCCCTCAAGACCTCAACTATATATAGGGGAGAGGGAGGGGTGCGCCCCCTCTAGGGTTTCCACCCCAAGGGGTGCGGCAGCCCCAATCCCATCTAAGGGTGGCGGCCAAGGGGGGGAAGAGGGGAAACTTGCCCCCCAAGTTAGGTGGAAGCACCCCCTCCCCAAACCCTAGGCGCCTTGGGCCCTTGTGGGGGCACACCAGCCCACCTGGGGCTGGTACCCTCCCACACTCGGCCCATGCAGCCCTCCAGGGATGGTGGCCCCACTTGGTGGACCCCCGGGACCCTCCCGGTGGTCCCGGTACGTTACCGATAAAACCCGAAACTTTTCCGGTGACCAAAACAGGACTTCCCATATATAAATCTTTACCTCCGGACCATTCCGTAACTCCTCGTGACGTCCGAGATCTCATCCGGACTCAACAACATTCAAGAACTACATACAAACTTCCTTTATAACCCTAGCGCCATCGAACCTTAAGTGTGTAGACCCTACGGGTTCGGAGATATGTAGACATGACCGAGACGTTCTCCGTCAATAACCAACAGCGGATCTGGATACCCATGTTGGCTCCCACATGTTCCACAATGATATCATCGATGAACCACGATGTCAAGGACTCAATCAATCACGATACAATTCCCTTTGTCTAGCGGTATTGTACTTGCCCGAGATTCGATCGTCGGTATATCGATACCTTGTTCAATCTCGTTACCGGCAAGTCTCTTTACTCGTTCCGTAACACATCATCCCGCGATCAACTCTTTGATCACATTGTGCACATTATCATGATGTCCTACCGAGTGGGCCCAGAGATACCTTTCCGTCACACGGAGTGACAAATCCCAGTCTCGATTCGTGCCAACCCAACAGACACTTTCGGAGATACCTGTAGTGCACCTTTATAGCCACCCAGTTACGTTGTGACGTTTGGTACACCCAAAGCATTCCTACGGTATCCGGGAGTTGCACAATCTCATGGTCTAAAGAAATGATACTTGACATTAGAAAAGCTTTAGCATACGAACTACGATCTTTGTGCTAGGCTTAGGATTGGGTCTTGTCCATCACATCATTCTGCTAATGATGTGATCCCGGTTATCAACGACACTAAATGTCCATGGTCGGAAACCGTAACCATCTATTGATCAACGAGCTAGTCAACTAGAGGCTTACTAGGGACATGGTGTTGTCTATGTACCCACACATGTATCTGAGTTTCCTATCAATACAATTATAGCATGGATAATAAACGATTATCATGAACTAGGAAATATAATAATAACTAATTTATTATTGCCTCTAGGGGATATTTCCAACAGCAGGCAACTATCTTTTTAAACTATTTGGGGCTCTGGTGGGACAATTTGTGGGTTGTGGGAAAAATCAACCCAAAGAACCATTTGAGGGGAGCTGCTTATGCCAAAACAGCTTGACTTGCATTCTAGTCTCTGATTGGGAAAAGGGTGAATTAACTCCTATGCTCTCTCTGGCCAGGTTGGCCAGGGAAAGGAGGCGGGGGGAGGCTCTTCCATTGGTGCTAAGCACGGCCAGGAGGGCCATGTGCTTGAGCGCCGAGTGGTGACGTCTACTCCATCACCGGCTCTTGTGCATGCTAACGGTAGCATGTTCGACGCGGAATTCCGAGGGAACCAGGGGCTCATCCTGCCGGTTGTTGCTTCTAATGTTGTTGCCGTTAAAAAAAAAATATGCAGGACATGTTGTTGTTCAAGCCAGAGTACTTGGAGGCACTCTCGAGGGGCGATTCAAGGCAAGGTGGCTGACGAATACTGCCAATGATATGGGAGTATTTACTTTTGCTGCTGATAAAATTACCATGCAGGGTCAGAAAAAGAAGAAAGAGAGAAAGGATAGAAAGAAGGGAGGAAAGGAGAAGTCAGAGAGTGATAGAACTCAAATCATAGGGAAAAAGAGGAGTAACCCTTTTGATGCCCCACAAACGGGTAGTGATTTAAATTTTTCTTTTGAGAGAGAGATGGATAGCTATGAACGTCTGTTGTATGGTGAGACGAGTGTTTCATCAAAGAGAGTTTGTATGGGTAGAGTTGAAACTAGGAGGGATGTGGATGGGATCATTACGCATGTAGTGAAGGAAAATGAGGAGGAGGAGGTTTACACACAGCAAAGGAAGGAGTCAATTGGAGAGGACGATGTTGTGGGTACTGATTTGGCGGCCTCCGCTCCGGGGGACCGCCAGGAGAAATGAGAGCAATTAGTTGGAACTGTCGTGGAATGTTGTCTTCCACGGCAGTTCGAGAGCTCCGGGAGCTCCAAGGTAGTAATTGTGCGGAGTTGATTTTTCTTTCCGAGTCGCATTTGAATAAAAGTAAAGCTGACGAGCTACGTTGTATCTTAGGTTTTAGTTCCATGTTTTTAGATGAGAGTGATGGCAAGTCTGGTGGTCTTGTACTTTTTATCAAAAGAGAATAAGGTCGAGTTGAACTATTTGTCTTCCCATTTTATTGATGTTGTATTTATGAATGATAATTCGTAAATTGGCGCTTTACGGGTTTCTATGGTTATCCGCATGGAATGAAAAATATTTATCTTGGGCGGATCTTCGCCAAACTGCATTCCCTTGCTGATTATCCTTGGGTAGTCATTGGAGATTTTAATGAAATTATCTACTCTAGCGAAAAAGAAGGTGGCAATGCTAGACAAAATGAAATGATGCAGGAATTCCGTAAGTGTTTGAGTGATTGTAATCTGGAGGATATGGGCTGTGTTGGTGATCCATTCACTTGGAGAAGGGGGGACATCCGTGAAAGGCTTGATCGAGCTGTATGTAATATAGAATGGGCAAACAAATTTCCGCGTGCGGCGATTATTAATGGGGAGCATGTACACTCAGACCATCATCCGTTAATTCTTGACACAGATTATTTTGATAGTAACTTGTTTAATCGTCGGAATGGTCGTGTGAGACAATTTGAAGCAAAATGGCTGAAAGAAGATACTGTTGATGAGATTGTGAAGACTGCTTGGGAAAAAGCAAAGTTGGCGGGTATTGGTCCCTCTCTCGCAGCACGGACTAGAGCGGTGCATGATGATTTACATTCTTGGGACCGAATTACTTTGAAAGGACCAAAGAGAAGAATAAATAAGTTAAAAAAAGAACTAGAGAGGCTGAAACGTGGTCCTATTAGTGGTGAGTCCCGCTCAAGGCAAAAGGAAATTCTAGTACTCGTCGAAAATCTTTTGGACCAAGAGGAAATTTTTTGGTTACAGAGAGGTCGAGCAAACTGGCTGTTACATGGGGACCGTAATACTTCCTTTTTTCATAATGCTGCAACGGCCAGGAAAAAAAGGAACAATATTAGAAGACTTCTGGATGATACTGGGGTTTGGAAACAAGGAAATGATCTGAAGGAACATATTATGGGTTATTTCTCCAATCTTTTTACATCAGAGGTTTTATACCCAAATCGGAAGTTTTGTCTCTTGTCCGAGTAGAGTGACTACTAAGATGAATAGCGCCTCGCCGCCCTTATATCTGCTGATGATGTTCGTAAGGCTCTTTTTGATATTGGCGATCTAAAGGCTCCGGGGCCGATGGTCTTCATGCTATTTTTTATAAAAGATTTTGGCCCATGCTAGGGGATGATTTGGTGGATGAGGTCTTGAAAGCGGTGAATACTTGTACAATTCCACCGGGTTGGAATGATATCGCGATTGTGTTGATTCCCAAGGTCAACTCACGAGAAGGTATCCCAATTTAGACCTATCGGTCTTTGCAATGTGGTATACAAAATTATCTCCAAAATGTTGTCGGTAGCGGTTGAAGGTTTTACTACGATATTATCAGCCCAACCCAAAGTGCTTTTGTGCCTGGTAGATTGATTACAGACAATGTTTTAGTGGCTTATGAGAGCTTTCATACTATTAAAAATAAGAGGGTGGGAAAAGAGGGCTTATGCGCTATCAAGCTTGATATGCACAAAGCTTACGATCGAGTCGAATGGCCTTTTTTGAAGGGAATTATGTTGAAACTCGGTTTCCAGGAGAGATGGGTAAATCTTATTATGAAATGTGTCTCTACTGTTGAGTATAGGGTACGGATTAATGATGAAGAAACTGAAAGCTTCAAGCCTACTAGGGGCTTAAGACAAGGTGATCCATTATCTCCCTACCTTTTCTTATTATGCACGGAGGGCCTTACTGCTCTCTTGGCGCATGCGGAGGAGATTGAGGATATTTCAGGAGTCAAGGTTTGTAAAGAGGCCCCTACTATCACAAATCTCCTTTTTGCGGATGACTCATTAATCCTCATGAAAGCTAATCAACAAAATGCGGAGACACTTAAATCAATTTTGGACTTATATTGTGCTGCGTCTGGACAAATGGTGAGCGTTGAAAAATCTAGCATATTTTTTAGCCCAAATACGAGTGGGGATATTAGAGAACAAATTTGCTCAATTTTAAATATCATGATCGAAGCTCTCAATGATAAGTATCTGGGCCTGCCTGCGCATGTGGGGTTAGATAAGACTGATTGTTTCCAATATCTGATTGATCGCATTGTTATGAGAATTAGCGGATGGAAAGAAAAACTTTTATCCACCGGAGGCAAGGAAGTTCTTCTCAAGTCTGTTGTTCAAGCTATCCCAACTTATGCTATGTCGGTCTTTAAAATTCCTAAAAAAAATTGTAAAGGAATAACTGACGAGATGTCGCATTTTTGGTGGGGTGATGACGACAACCAGAGAAGGATGCATTGGATGGCGTGGTGGAAAATGTGTGTCCCAAAAAGCCAAGGTGGAATGGGCTTTCGTGACATTCATTGTTTTAATTTGGCGATGTTGGCTAAACAAGCTTGGCGTCTCCTTGAGAATCCAGATTCCTTGTGTGCCACCATTTTGCGAGCTAAGTATTTTCCCGAGGGAGATTTATTGAACGCAAAGTTAAAAAAGGGATCATCCTTCACATGGCAAAGTATTATGGCGGGGGTTAATACCTTAAAACATGGCTATATTTGGCGTGTTGGAAATGGTCAGAAAATTGACATTTGGGAAGATGCTTGGATCCCTAACTGTGCTAACAGGAAAGTCATGACTCCAAAGGGACAACATTTGTTATCAAAAGTGTCTCGATCTCATTGACCCCTCTTGAACAGGTGGGATGAGGATCTCATTAGACAGACTTTGTGGCTGTTGATTTACAAATGGGTCCTTGCTATCCCTCCGCCTCGCTTTGATATGTTAGATTTTGTTGCTCGAGTCATACTAAGAGTGGGATTTTTTCTGTTCGATCTGCATATTTTGTTGAGTGGGATTATCAACATGGAAGGAAACTTCGTCGTACTAATGGAATGGGTCGAACAAACTTTAATCCAATTTGGTGTAAGATTTGGAAGTTATCTTGTCCGGCGAAGGTGAAAATTTTTATTTGGCGGACGCTGCATGGTACTCTTCCATGTCGTGTTACGCTTGCTAATAGACACATGAAAGTTTCACCTTTATGCCCTTGTTGTGCTTCTGGTTTAGAATACACAAAGCATATGTTGTTTCAAAGGTCGGAAGGCAAAAGAGGTCCGGAGAAGGCTTGGATTAGACGAGATCATTGCTCAAGCTTGTGAAGTTGATCGGCCGAGAGGCGGTCCTCGAGTTTTTGTTGCTCATGCCCGACCAAGATTTATCTATTATGGGGTTCCGAATACTGGAGATGATTGCCATTACGTCTTGGTATTTATGGTGGGAAAGACGTAAATTAGTGCATAAGGAGATAATTCAAGATGCAAAACAGATTTCAATGGGGGTACAAGCTCTTACGATTAATTATGTTGTTGCTTCCAGTCCAAGGGCTTCTATGAAAAGAGGGGGTTGGATTCGTCCCCCGGTGGGTTTTGTGAAACTTAATGTTGGCGCTTCTTTTGATCATGATCTTCTTAATGGTACGGCGGGGCTGTCCCGAGGAACGACAAAGGGAAGTTTATTGCAGGGGTACTTGGAAAATTGATCATTGCATCGACGCCTAACAGCGGAAGCTTGGGCTCTCAGATTCGGTCTTTCACTAGCTTAACGTGCGGGTTGCAATCTCTCGTTATTAATTCTGATAATTTGGAGGTTATTGAAACGATGAATAATGGCGACGGTCGGCAGGAGGCGGCGGCGGCAATCTTTGATGATTGCTATTTTTGGGCGTGTGATTTTTCTACCTCTAGGTTTGAACATTGTAATAGGGAAGCCAATAAGGTTGCGCATTTAGCTTGCTAGGTTGGCTAGATTTTCTTCTACCATTGATTGGTTTGAGGAGCCTATGTTTGAGATTGTACCATTCCTCACAAACGATGTATCTGTTATTTCCGTTGAATAAAGTCCATTTGTTTTTTCAAAAAAAAAACTCCTATGCTTGTTTGTAGGCAACTCTGATTTTGATTGTAGGCAAGTCTACAACCAAATATTGTAGACTTGATCTATTAGTTATTTAGGATCAAAACTAATCTGAGGCAACTACCTACAGAGTGCTGGGCAACTTCTAAAAAAACCACTAGGATTGAGTTTCATACAATCTAGTGATGGTATGAAAGCTTTTGGGGCACTAGCTGAAAACAACTAGCAAGGCCTGGAACCGTATCAGGCATCCTGAGTAACAAAACTAACGCCCATTTGGGCAAATTCTGAAGCATATCAGGCAACTAAGTAACAACCGGTAGGCAAGTTTTGTTACTTAGGACCAACGGCTACACAAAGAAAAACTCAAATCCTCCACTCGGGGATCAACAATTAAGCGATTTTTGGGCCGATAAAAATATCCCTAATGTAAAGTTTAAAATCTCCATCAATGCATTGGTGTGTGCGAGCTTTTTGTGCTCTAAGTAAGCAAAAGTTGAACACGTTGTCTAGTAGCAAAAATCCACAGACTAGTAGAAGGATCCGATAAGATCTCAAGCGAGTTTTGCTACTGTTCATCAAATTCTTAGTAGAAATAAACTCCCACTTGTTGGTGAGAGAAATTCCGAAACTATTTGTGATTCATGTCAAAGAGCAAAAAGTCATCAATTACCTTATCCTGTTTCTTCTAGTGTGTCTACCAAGCCTTTGCAACTTATTTTTTCTGATGTTTGGGGTCCTGCACCCACCTCTGTTGGTAGACATTCTTACTATGTTAGCTTTGTTGATGACTATAGCAAATACACCTAGATCTATCTCCTTAAAAAATGTTCTGATGCGTTTCAAGTTTTTCATAACTTTCAAGCACTTGTTGAACGTAAATTTGATAGCAAAATTCTTGCCATGCAATCAGATTGGGGTGGAGAATATGAGAAGTTAAATTCTTTTTTCCAACAAATCGGCATATCTCATCATGTATCTTGTCCTCATGCTCATCAACAGAATGGTTCCGCAGAACGCAAACATAGGCATATTGTTGAAGTAGGGTTAGCCCTCCTAGCTTCTGCCTCTATGCCACTCAAATTTTGGGAGGAAGTGTTTCTTACCGCTGTCCATCTCATTAATATGTGGCCTGGTCGTGTCATCCAAAATGAAACCCCCACCGAACGTCTCTTGCATATCACACCTGACTACACTACACTTCGCATTTTTGGCTGTGCATGTTGGCCTAATCTTCGCCCCTATAATCCTCGCAAACTCATGTCTCATTCCAAATAATGTGTGTTCCTCGGTTACAGTGCACAGCACAAAGGCATCAAGTGTCTTGATGTGTCTATGGGGGGTGTTTATATATCTCGTGATGTTGTGTTCGAGGAAACTCAATTTCCCTTTAAAAAACTCCATCCCAATGCCGGTGCTCTCCTTAGACAAGAAATCCTTCTACTTCCAACACATCTTACCAATGATGATTCTGGTGGTGATGATAATTGTATTGACTC
The DNA here is from genome assembly GCA_021437245.1 of Aegilops speltoides. Lineage (NCBI taxonomy): Eukaryota > Viridiplantae > Streptophyta > Magnoliopsida > Poales > Poaceae > Aegilops > Aegilops speltoides. The sequence continues at coordinate 414,872,540 of CM038141.1, read as the reverse complement.
AACTGTTATGACTAATCCTCCTAATCTGTCACTTGAGCATGTTTCTGCAGAACAAAACGGACCACAAAACGGTGCAACATTGAGTCCAAACCATGTAGAAAATACTGTACCGAGGCGCCCTACAGTAGGCATGCAGGATTTGGTGCAATCCCCCTCGGGATCGGTGTGTCTGACCACTGCCAGGCCGACCGCATTCTCTCTGGGATCCCCGCCCTGCCAGCCGGTGCGCGGCAACGCGTTGTTTCCGCCCGAGCCGGGCGCCTCGCACCAACCCGCGACGGTCTCGCGGCCCGCGTCCCATGCGCCTGGCCCCGCGGACGAGCTGGCCCAATCAACGCCTAGGGAGCAGCTGCCCGGTCGCTACGTGCCAGTTCCGCATGTCTATGCCAGGCGGGCCTCGCGCCCCTCATCATCACTTGACGCGGGCTTCGCTCCCGATCCGGCTGGTATGCCCGGATCTTCTGTGGTGGTCCCTTCTTCTTCAGCTGCACGTTCGCCCGCGGAGGATCCAGCGGGCATCGGGGGCAGTTCTGCTGCTGCCACCTCAGGATCATCAGCGGACTCCACGCCTGAACCACCTGGTCCGGTGCAGCAACAGCAGGTGGCTGGATCTTCTGTGAACGTGGATTTCTCTACAACCACACAGCCGCGCACTCGACTCCGAAGTGGTACAATTCAGCCAGTAAATTACAAGGTGAAATTTGGTTTGGCTGCTTCTCCAGGAGTGCCCCACACTGTTCATGATGCACTTGCTGACCCCGCGTGGAAGAAGGCCATGGAGGAAGAATTTCATGCTCTTCGCAAAAACATAACTTGGCACCTAGTTCCTTCTCAACAAGGTAAAATGTTATTGATTGTAAATGGGTGTTCAAGATTAAGAAGAGGTCTGATGGCACTGTGGATCGTTACAAAGCTAGACTTGTTGCAAAAGGTTTTAAACAGAGGTATGGCATAAACTATGAGGATACTTTCAGTCCTATTGTGAAGGCTACTACTATCCGTCTTGTTCTGTCTATTGCTGTATCCAGAGGATGGAGTCTCAGGCAGCTAGATGTGCAGAATGCGTTTCTTCATGGTGTTCTAGAAGAGGAAGTTTATATGAAGCAACCTCCTGGGTTTGAAGACAAGAACAAACCGTTTCATGTGTGCGGGCTTGATAAGTCTCTCTGTGGACTGAAACAAGCTCCAAGGGCATGGTATTCTCGTTTGAGTTCAAAATTACAACAACTTGGTTTCGTTCCCTCAAAATCAGATACATCATTGTTTATTTATAACAAGTCCAACACATCCATATTTGTGCTCATATATGTTGATGATATTATTGTTACAAGCTCCTCACATGAAGCTGTGACAGCTCTGTTGAAGGATTTGAACTCAGAATTTGCTCTTAAGGATCTAGGTGACTTGCATTTCTTCCTTGGTATTGAAGTTAAAAGAAACAAAGAAGGTGGTCTACATTTGTCTCAGGAAAAATATGCAGCTGATTTGCTGACTAGAGTAGGTTTGCAGGGCTGTAAACCATCACCAACACCACTATCTAGTTCAGAAAAGTTATCCCTTATAGAAGGTGAACTCTTGAATCAAGCGGATGGTACCAAGTACAGGAGCATGGTAGGTGCACTTCAGTATTTGACTCTCACCAGGCCTGATATTTCATTTGCAGTCAATAAAGTCTGTCAGTTTCTTCATGCACCAACCACAGCTCATTGGACTACTGCCAAACGCATACTGAGATATATAAGAAACACCTTGAGTACTGGACTGACTTTTAGTAAGTCATCATCTACCCTAGTCAGTGCTTTTTCTGATTCTGACTGGGCAGGCTGCTTAGATGATAGAAGGTCTACAGGTGGTTTTGCAGTTTTCTTTGGTCCTAACTTAATTTCATGGTATGCAAAGAAACAGACTACAGTCTCAAGGTCAAGTACTGAAGCAGAGTATAAGGCACTTGCTAATGCCACAGCAGAAATTATCTGGGTAAAATCACTCCTTAAAGAGCTTGGGATACATCACACACAAACACCTTGTTTATGGTGTGATAATCTTGGTGCCACATATTTGTCTACTAATCCTGTCTTTCATGCTAGAACCAAACATATTGAGATTGATTATCACTTTGTGAGAGAAAGGGTTGCTAGCAAGGAATTGGACATTCGTTTTGTTCACTCCAAGGATCAGGTTGCAGATGGCTTCACAAAGGCTTTGCCCACAAGACCGTTTGAAGAGTTCAAGCGTAATCTTAACTTGTGCAGTTCAGATTAAGGGAGGATGTTAAACAACTTCGGTCTTGCATATTGTATCACGTTAGGAGTAGTTAGAGTTGTAGAGATTATTATCTTTCTGTTTAAATCTCTCTCCCTCTCTTTCTTATCTCTACTCCCGTGTATCTCTCTTGCCTTGGGCAATACTCCCTGTACCAGATCGATACTTGGCAATATATACATGAGGCCGACTCTCTCTGAGAGTTACGACGCCTAAACCATCTTTGACAGTCATATTATTTCGAAACCTGTTGCTTGGTTTGAACTTTGAAGTATTGTGTGTTGGACGTGGTTTCTTGATGAATTTTCACTGAATAAGCATCTATCTTATCCCCTACGCATTAGTTGATTACACACAAGGGCTAGCTAGGGATTTGGATCCTACGGTGAATATATGCACCATTAGTCTGATTCAATCTCTCCAGATTTTTTATGCCAATTAGGACAACATGTTATCAATATAGACAGTACATTATACTCTTATTTGTGTAACTCTTTCTTCAGAGTCTTATTCTCCTGAATATTTGTGCAACTTGCGTTGCTTTTTGCTGTGCTAAACTTGTGGATATAGCTGTGTTTTCTTACCCTTTGGAGAAGTTCCATTCAGATGTAGCTCACAGGAGCTTTCACAGTGGACGGTTCATACAGAGGATGCGACAGAAAACTGCATCTGTTCCTAAGTAAACCTCACGGTCCATACAAGATATCTTGAGTACTTATCTGGTTTACATTTTTGTGTAGTTTTCATCTGGTATTCTTCTATATGATCACCTCATTTTGTCCGTAGGATATGCGTCAGAATGATAATAATTTAGGAGCGCCATTCAGAAAACTGCATCTTTGCCTACTTAATACCTCAAGGTCCATATAAGATATCTTCAGTACTTATTTGGTTTTCATTTTTGTGTAGTTTTTCATTTGGTATTCTTCTATATGATCAATTCATTTCTCCGTAGGATATGTGTCAGAATGACAATAGTTTAGGAGCGCCATTCTGTATAGGGCTGCAAACGAGTCGAGTTCGAGCGAGTTGGAGTTGGCTCAGCTCAACTCGTAAGAAAATTCGAGCGAGCTCAAACTGAGTGAAGCTCATGATCGAGCTGTAGAACATGACTCATGCTCATCTTGTAACGATCTCGAGTCGATCTCGAGTTAGTTTCGAGCGAAATGAGATGGTAAAAATTATAAATCTATGGATGAAAAACAAAAAATTTAAGGTGAATATGCTGGGAACCTTTGCCAAAAATATAGGATATTTAACAGATAGTCGACCACGTACCATATTAGGCCTAAATCTTCTCTGCACTTAATTAAATTTCCATGTTCGTTGGTAAATAAAATGGAGAAAAATTATGGACAACATATATGGTAATAAATTATCTTATTTCCATTTAATATATGGCATGACATTTAACATAATGATATTCTGTCGAGCTATCGAGCTAAAATTGAGCAAGCCAACATTGGCTCTAGATAGGCTCGTTTCTCGGTCGATCTACATAAAGTGTTCAAACTCAGCTCATTTCTTTTCGAGTCGGTCTCGAGTCGAGTCAAAAAACGAGTCGATCTCGAGCGGCTCACGAGCCTCGAACTTTTTTTGCAGCCCTAATTCTGTATGATGGTTTAATTCAGACCATGACAAAGTTCTTGCATATGTTGTATTTGTTTTCATGTTCTTCTATTTTATATGGTACTTATTACTTTAAAAATTGTTACCTTTGCATGTTCATATAATTTTCACATACCTGGTTTTTTAACCAAGAGTATTGTTTGACATACAGTGTCCAGTTGGCGCAAGGAAGGATTACATTTGCTTGGTATGATTAAGGGTACAATACTAGATCAAGTCAAGTGAAGAAGTAAAAACTTTGCCATTGAAAATAGTATGTCATGGCTGCTTTTCAAACATGAGGGATGTCCATTGCTCTCCAAAGGTACAATTCTCACATTGCACTCGCTTCTGAATTTTTGTGGTTTACTATACTGATATAATGCAATTTTACACTTAGTTTGATGTGGCATCTTGCTTTGTTGTGAGCTGCCAACTTCCTAGTGCGAATCACGGTCATGAGGGAACAGGTGAGGCTGGCCGTCCTGACAGTAGCTTGCTGAGTTCGGTTTTAGGAAGATTTGTGCATGCAACGAAGCAGTAACTTTGGCTGAAGGCCTGAATTCTATGAAGATATGTGTAACCTAGGACTACTTAGGAGTTGTCAAGGAGATAAATCAAGGAGGAATAAGGCCATGGAATTCATCTGCAAACGACAACAAGTTGTGGAAAATGAACTAGTCCCTCTTCTTTACCACCTCCCATTTGAGCTTCAACAGCATGCATGTATATTCAGTTTTTGATCATCCCAGTTTGAACTGGAAAGAGGTTTTCCACAGCAACATGCAGGTAATGCTCCCGTGTGTTAATATTCTCGATGGAACTTACACTTGGCAACTTACAATGTTACCCCAAGACATGGCTGAATTATCATTAATACAGAGTGCATAAGCTGGAGTGCCGCAACAAGTAGAGCAATTTGTCGGCAATGCCGTTCAATTCTTAATTCTTTGGCTGAGCAATTTGACGCTAAAATTTGTAATCATAATATCCCTTTCGCGATTGATCAGCCTTTTGGCTGTAATCTACAAGTCATTGTTATTTTTGTTACTTTTGCTCTGCACATTCGCTGGATATTCAGCTGTACATTAATTTGTCGGGCTGATTTCACTCTTTCATGTAGTACCAAGTTATTTGTTAAACCCTTTAACGGTCTTATATTTCTTTACAGAGGGTGTATATATTAAATGCTCGTGATCAACCGTCTTCGTCATCTGGCAGTGACGATGCAAGTAGTGATTCTGGAAACAATGTGCCCAGACAACTTTGGAATTCTCATGTTTCAGTGAATTTTATTATATAGCTGTATAAACTAGTTTTATGGTACCGTTTCAATTCTCACAATTTTGGAACCAGCATTCGCCCTGCTGCAATTCACCATGAAATGTTCAATGAGAACTTTAAAATTAAGCATTCTCCTACTCCGCTGTCAACAGAGCACTAAAAGCAATAGCTGTTGATACAAAAAAGTGCTCATGTGTATTTCTCATGTTTTAGCGAGTCTTTGTTAATACTCCCTCCGTCTGAACTAAAACCACGACGAGTAAATCGAAACAGAGGGAGTACCATTTTAATACTCCCTCCGTTCCGACTTACTTCTCCATCACAGGCTCAATATCCAAGAGAGAGCGTTGAAATTCAAGGAAGTTTATACATACACAAGTCACAAGTGATCCAACAAATCTAACTGACACGTCAGCACACAAACATGATAGACAAAACATTCATCCGAATCAACTGAAGCCTCACGTATGCATAGGCATATAAACACCAGCAAACGATATAAACCCCACGAATAACATAACACCCAAAAGAGCCACTTCATTGTGGATATGAACCCCAGCAATGACATAACACCAAAAGAGCCACTTCATTCATTGTAGCAAGTCTACTAAAGTCGCAAACAGCACTGCCATATTACACCAACACAACTTGCAAGTGAGGATGCTACGTTGAACATAGAATTGGAAACAGGATATTGAGCAAAAGCTGGCATGACTTTTAAGTTCGTAGAAGTTGCACGTCACGACTACTGACCGTGCCAGGGTTTTGACCAGATAGTTGTATCTACTATCAGCTACGGACATGGAATCACAACCATCCTTGAAAACCGACGAGTAGTGATCAACTTTGAAAGTAAATCTGCGCAGGGTACTCTCTACCGTTCTAATGCTGCTTCTTATCCTTGGACGGACCCTTGGGAATCTTGGACAGGCACTTCTCATCAAAGATGGCGTAGTACTTCTTCAGTTCGACCATGGCCTTCTCTCCAAAAGCATCGATCTTGTCCTCATACTTCTCGTACAGAACAGGCACGGTGTAAAGCACCATGAAGACTGCAAGCAAGAAGGCATGATCAGTGAAATAATGCTAGGCAAGCTTATTGCACATATGTAAGTAACAACCTGTAGCAAGAAACCACATTTACCTATGTAGAACAAGGTCAGGAAATTGCAGCAGCTGCCAAGGAAAGAGAGGATCCACAGGCCTGCAACCACCTGAGAAGAAAGAGACGACACAATAAGCGACTGAACACATAAACAGGGTTTAAACAGTGAAGGCTAAAGGAAACAAAATCACGCAACCAATCAACATACAATGAGGAATTTCTTGAGGTCACGGCCTTGACCAATCGCCCTCAGGCTAGCAAAGCCCCTGTTGATCTCGTATCGCAGCGAGCGGGCAACATTGACAGCCAGGTCCTCGGGGATCTTCACCTCTGGAATGTTGGGAGGGCACCTGAAAACAATTGCAGGCAGTTGTTTACAACCACAAACTAGAGCCACTGCTAAAACTGTTAGGATCATTGTGATTAAACAGCGTTGATCCAGGTTAACGAGGCATTGTCATCCTATAACTGATCTGGGCGCAACTAACAAGGGAAATTTAATGAAGCTCACTTGTTGACAAAGGCAGAGGCGTTGGACCAGAGGAAGAGGATGCCGAGGGTGAGGATGAAGCCGTGGCAGAGGAGGGTGAGGAGATGGTACTCCAGGACCTCAAACAGCAGCCAGATGGCGGTGGCGCCCGCGAGCACCCCACCGGAGATCTTCTTGTTCCTCCACAGGAAGAGGTCGGCAGCTGCAAAAATAACACATAAGCAGAGCACATCAGAAGCCCAGATGAGCAAGCAATCTATCTATCTACTCCTGGAAAACAAACAAAGCATCTCAGGGTTTAAGCTAGTACTACTAGGATGGAGCACTAGTTTCGGCTGCTTCCTTCCTCTGCAGAGCAGCAGAATCGCACAATCACTTCAATCACAAATAGTACTACTAATCTGATGCGTGCTACCCTATTCACACCGTGCGGACGGGCAATGCCGCGGAAACTGGGCCCGGAAAACCGCAGATCGGGACGCTTCCTACACACACACACCAGTAATCAGCGAGACCTATCTCCGACGAACACGAAATTTTCTACAGAGCAACCGCAGATTTGCCTCCCTCGGATGAGTCGTTGAGCGCCCGGCGGAGCGCGAAACCCCGATGCGGCCGCCGGATCTAGGAAACCGCGAGCGGCGGCGGAAGCGAAGCGCGGGGAGCACGCGAGCGGGGGTCGGGGGGGACTCACGCTTGCCGCCGCCGAGGACGGAGTGGACGGGCTTCTCGCGGCCGAAGAGGCGGTAGATCTTGGCCTTGACGGACGACGACGACCCCGACTTCCTCTCGTCGTCGTCGGACGACGAGGAGGAGGACGAGGACCCCCCGTGGAACTTCTCCGTGATCTTGTCCATCACCGACTCCTCCTTGTGCTCCGCCATGGACGATGGCCTTGCTTCGCTCGCTCGCCGCTCCCCCTCTCTCTCTCTCTCCCCAACGCGACGCTTCTGTTCGGCAACGCCTTTTCTGCCTGCCGTCGCCGCTGGGATCCCTCTTTCCTTTCCTTTCCCGTGCTTCGGGGCCGCGTGTTTTGTGCCCCGCGTGACGCGCCCCCGGCCGTCCATCTCGGCGCGGACGGCTCCGCGAAATCGCCCGCGCGTGGGCCTGGCACCGGGCGTCGGGGCGTGGGGCCTACCGGGCAGTGAGCGTGGGGAGACGGGGTGGGTGCACGAGACGCGTACTGTTCGGCAGCAACGGCCGCGACAGGGATTGGAGGAGGAGTCATTCCTGGCGTGGGGCCCACGCAGGTGGGGGCCGGGGCGATAATAATGAATGGGACGGACGGGTGGAGATCGCGAGGAGGGATGGGAAGCCGATGGTGTGTGGGCGACGCGTGGCGGGGCCCTGGCATCCGTCGGCGGGGACGGGGTCGCGGCTCGTCCGCTCGTGTAGGCCGGAACCTTCTGGATGGATGCCGGCTAAGGTCCGGTCCCGTCTTTTTTGATGGGCCGGAGTGCACAGTCGCCGCAAGCGAAAGCCTTTGAAATGTTGTCCGGAGAATTCTTTTTACGAGCTTTTCGGGCGGTTCAGCGTCGTGAGTAGCACGTCAAAGATTGTTTGTTTGTAAGCGATCGTGATTTCGTGCTTTGACATGGCGGAATTAACAGCTGAGGGCATAAATAGATAGCTCTGGAGCTGGAGCCTGGAGGTACACATACAAAACGCACTGACATGCACACAAGACTCTCCAAACAAAACACTCGCATTTTATTCTCGCTGTGGCATTTTGAATTGCTTGGAACTTCCGAACCAAACTTTCATTCGTGAAAGCTTTGTTTACATACTTGAATTCAGGGGGACAAAATCTTCAAAGCAAGACCGATGCTAGATGCATTTTGACTAGTTTGAACTTGTTGTTCCTATCATATTACAGTTTCAGTTGTTGAAAAAAGATTTCACTAAATAATTTCACTCGTTTTTACAAGTTGATTTCACTAAATAATTTCACTCGTTTTTACAAGTTGATTTCACTAAATAATTTCACTCGTTTTTACAAGTTGATTCCACTAAACAAAAAAATCACTCATTTGAAATAACTATGTGCGTGTATGGAGGGTCTGTCATTGGCTATCCAGAGAACTGAGCTTCCAGTTGCAATCGAGATGGACTCCCTTATTGCAGTGAAGATGATCCAGGCAAAAGAGGTGGATAGATCAATCTATGCATCGCTTATTAAGGAGATTAGATATCTTATGTCTATTCGTGAATCATGTATTACTCATATCGTTCGTAGCCAAAATAAGGTTAGTGACAGTTTAGCTAAGTTTGCTCGTTTAGAAGGTAGAACCATGACTTGGATTGGTTCTGGGCATTTGGTTGCTACGGATTTAGCTATGATTGACTGTATGAACTTCTCGAGTTGAGTAATACATTTTTCACCCGCAAAAAAAAAAGAAGTAACCGATTCACTCATTTGAAAATACAGATTTTGCTAATTTCGTAAATATTACATTGCTCCACTCTTTCAAAAAATGATATTCACATTTCCCCCTATTTCATAACAGTGTTTTTGACCGTTTCAACAGAGTCATCTTTATCACTTTGCTCATATAAAAAAGTTTCACTCATTTCAAAAAACTAATTTCACTTTTTGATTTCACTCATTTCAAAGAGGAATATCTCTATCTCTTATCTCTTATCTCTTATACTCCACCGTTCCTAAATATTTGTCCTTTTAGAGATTTCAAATGAACTACCATATACGGATGTATATAGACATATATTAGAGTGTAGATTCACTCATTTTGCTCCGTATGTAGTCACTTGTTGAAATCTCTAGAAAGACAAATATTTAGGAACAAATGGAGTACTACTTAAAAATAACGTAACGTTCTCATTTCACTCTTCTTCCCACCACTCCTCCGTCCAACCTTTCATGTATATGATAATCAATCACTTTAATTTACTTACCTTCTGAATCAATTTCACTTTACCAAACTTCTAATCAAAATACGTATAAGGTAATTCACGGGGCAGAATTTGATGAACATTTATTTACACAAATTGCATTATTATTGACAGGTAAATCACAAGCTAACACTAGAGTATTTATATCACGTTGCACCGCACGTGCATTGTTCTAGTTTCGAAGAAAAAACTAATTTTAGTCATTTCAAAAAAAAGTGGATTTCACTCATTTCAAAAAAATAGATCGTTGATGTGTCTCTTTCGAAAGAATCAAATTCACTCCTTCATTCTTTCAGGAAATATGAAAACCGAGAGAGATGACATAAACCTAACATCAAAGTGTGAAACTATTGTTCACTCATTTTCCAAAAAAAGAAGCGATTAGCTCATTTAAAAAAAATGATTTCACTCATTTTCAGAAAAAACTGCTTTCACTCAATTCGGAAAACTGACTCAGTTTGGTAAAATAATATTACTCATTTTGAACCAGCTTCGCATATGTTGGTTTATTTCACATATTTCAATCTTTTGGTTATATTTAAAAAAAATCATATTCACACACCCAAGTAATCAGTTCCACAGAAAAATTACGAACAGAGAGTGAAACACGTGGATTGAAACATTAAAATTTAAATGTGCTTGAAATGTATCCAGGATTGGTTTAAAAGGTCTTGGCGCTAGGAGTTCAAATGCTAGGAGTTCAAGTGTATATAAACTGTCAAAGAGAAAATATAAAGATTAATTTATTAGGTGAGAGATAATGTTTGCACTTAAGTTAGAGAGAGAGAGAGAGAGAGAGAGAGATGAGGCCCAGTCGTGGAGTTTGAGCCAAAAACATGGGGGGGGGCATGGGCTTGAGGGGGCAAACATAGTTGTTTAGAGTTGCTTTTTAGTGGAAAATAGGTCTAATACTAAGGGACATAGGCTTGTTTTCTTGTGAGCTAGGGGGACCATGGCCCAGGTTGGCCCCCATGAAGCTCCGCCACTGATGAGGCCCATGCACGCCATGGAGTATTTACACACGAGTACAAATGGACCTGGATGAACCGTAAATTCGAAAGAAATAGTAAAAAATAAAAAAAATAAACCAGATTTTTTGTGGCAAACATTGACAAAAGTTTGCAAAATTTTATAATGGAATGACATTCATGAAGTCATGGAAAAAAAACGATGCTCCAAAAGTTCTATTTTCAAAAGCACTTTGGAATGTTGGTTTTGTTTTGTCATCAGTTCCATGAATGTCAATTCTTAATGAAGCTTTGCAACTATTCAAAACATTTGCCAATGTTTGCGACCAATAATTTCATATTTTTTAAAATTTTGTTTTATTCTTTTTCTTCAGAATTACTATTAATGTTGAGCTCATATGAGCTCGAGATTTTCCGGAACATGCATGCATCCTTTCTCTACACATGGTGGGGCCTAGAAAAGAAAAATAACAACGTGCAAAATTAGGAACGGAATCGAATGAAGTAGGGGGCTAGGATACTTTACGGGGTGTCGTCACCTTATTGGCTCTTGGGATGTCGGTAGTTACGCACCGCTAGAAATGTCTTCGGGGCCTCCGAGGGGCGAGGTTTTTTTGGTAGGGGAGCAAGTGATATGGAGGGTTTAGAGCATCTCCAACAGATGATGTATTATAGGGGTCTTGAAAAAAAAATCAGGACACCAAAAAGTGGGTTTTAGCGCATAAGATTGTTTTTTTTGCCGTAGCAGAGGATGTAAAATAGGCACCAGAACATTTTCTGTCGTAGGCATCGTAATAAACATGATCATTGCATATTTCAACAATTTGAACAACCAAAATGTTCAAACTTAAACATGAATCTAAACACAATCATGGTAGACTCACTATGAAAGTACTACGATGGGCTCACTACTAAGCACACACTACACGTCATCATCCTCGTGGGTCGGGCCGCAGTGTGGTGCGACGGTGGCCGTGGTGGTTGAATTCGACAGCAACGCCGACGGGACAGTGGAAGCGGCTGCGGTGTAGAAGGAGGAGTATCATGTGGCTGTTGGGCTGCGCGCCTACGGTGTTTGTTTTGTGGCAGCTTTGCGGTTGTGGTATATTGGCAACACGAGTGGCCAAGATATACAAAAATCCTAAATTAAGAACATCCGTCGAAGTGCCGTTTTTGGATTCAAATGCCCTGGAACACAGTTTTTCTATAGCTAATTTATCATACATCATCTGGTGGAGATGCTCTTAGCGGAGAGAATTGATTTATGCGGTTGAGATGTTTGAATCCGCCCGCTTTGCTTCTTCTATATATGGCTAGATTCGATATCTTGTTCTATATAAAACGTGGTCAATCATATAGGGGTTTGATTATTTTTTGTTTAGAATACTTGCATCTTATATGTTTGAAGAGTATCAAGATAGGATCAGACCAAACAAGGGGCAGGTGTTTTTATTGGGAAACAGAGCAGGTCAATGATATGTTGGCATGATTACCAGATCAGGTCAGGAGAAAGGGGAGTGGATCCAACAAGAACGGAAAAATAACCGGAGAGAAGCCACCCGCAAAGTCCCAAAGAGAGAAAACTCGAAATGGAGAAAGAGCCGCGACATGCAACCACACTCTCCAAGTTCATCTCCGGATACAGATAGAGCTGCTCTCCGTATGCGTCAATCACTTATTCGCGTCACTGATCATCTCCTCGGAGAGCCTCCCCAATGCAGAGTAGGAGGACCCGCCCTCGGCGACGGCCTTCCTGCACGCGCTCTTCATCGCCATGGCCTTCTCCCTCACCTTCTTCCCCTCGTCGGAGTCGCCGTCCATGAGCGCCCTCACGGCCCGTTCCAGCTCCGCCGCGTCGACCCAGTTGCTCCTCTTCCTGTCCACCTCCATGGCCAGGGCCACGCCCATGTATTCGACCAGCGTGAACGCGTTCAGGTGCTGCTCCGCGTAGCGCGGCCACGGCACCATGGGCACCCCGAACCACAGCGCCTCCAGGGTCGAGTTCCACCCGCCGTGCGTCACGAAGCCCCCCACGGCGGCGTGCGCCAGTATCTCCTTCTGCGGCGCCCTCGTCGGCCACACCATGCCCTTCCCCTTGGTCCGCTCCAGAAACCCCTCCGGGAGCAGCTCCTCCAGGTTCGCGTCCGAGGGCCCCCGGCCGCCGGCCGCCGGCGGACCGCGGAGGACCCACAGGAAGCGGTGCCCGCTGCGCTCCAGCCCGCGGGCTACCTCGTGCGCCTGCGGCGCCGCGGAGAACCCTCCGCTGCCGAAGCAGAGGAGGACCACCGACGCCGGAGGCTGCGCGTCCAGCCACACCACGCACTCGTGCGGCTGCTCCGACGGCGGGCTCAGGGAGAGCACGGGGCCTACTGGGTAGACCGTCGGGGCGGGGACTCCGCGCGTGCACCGGCCGTCGGCGATGGCGGCAAGAACGCTCGCCTCCAGCTCGGCCGCCGTGTTGATGATGACGCCCTTGGCTTCCATGAAGCGCCTGCCGTGGTACAGGAACCACGCGTAGTTCGGGTGCTTCTTGTCCATCACCGGCGACGGGAGGGACGACGGAGGCACCGGCGGCAGCCCGGGCACGTCGACCATGCCTTCCATCTCCTCGAACTCGACGGCCACCTCCTCGTGGAGCGCCGGCAGGCGCAGGAAGAGCGCGTACATGGCGGCGCTGGCGGTGAAGTAGACGTAGGCCGGCACGGCGAGCTCGCGGGACACGTCGAGCATCGTGGTGCCGAAGAAGTCGAGGACGAGCGCCGCCACCGGGCACGTCAGGCCGGAGATGGCCGCCTTCACATGCGCCGCGTGGAGCTGCACGAACCGGGAGACGAACTCCTCGACGCCCACGTGGTCCGTCGGGGGCTCGACGGCGGGGAGGTGCTGGAAGCGGATGCCCAGGCCGGAGGCCTCCTCCCTCCGTATGTGGCCGGCGACCTCGGACCTGTAGCTCTCCGTCGGCGCCTGCATTACGAGCACCGTGAGCGACAGGGAGCCGCCGCTGCGGGCGAGCAGCCGCTTGCCGGCGTCGAGCATGGACATGAGGTGGCCGACGCCCCAGACGGGCAGCAGCACGACGGTCGGGGTTGCCATTGGTACGGTGGCGATCGGCTAGGGGTCTCGGATGATGCTCGATCCTGCTTGCCTGGCATCAAATGAGGGAGGAAGTTGGGCGAAATGAGGGAATGATACGGTGGATATTGTATTTTATGAAGAGAAGATGCGGCGGATTTCCTTTTATTTTTCTGAGGATGAATAGGTGCGGTGGCAAACGTGTGGGCATGTCATGTCCGTGGTCGGTACAAGATCGCTCTAAAATCGGCTGGACAATCGCTAGCGGCCGTTGCGGGTCACGTGGTGGGATCGCCGCGTGGGACTGGTAGCACAAAAGAGGAAAAAAAAGGGTGTCAATCTAGGTCCGAGGGGGTGAGGCATAACAGTGACTACAAACACGATATGTCAGTGGATTGAGAAATGGCCACGCGCAAATTTTACAAAATTATGAATCGTATCTTTTTGATAGTGCGATGAAATGCCATAATTCCACTCCATGCAGCCAAGCCACGACTTCCGCCCTCCCGATTACTTGTCTGACATTTGTGTAGAAACGGATGTATCTAAACACGTTTTAGTGTTAGATAATTGATAAACTATTTAGATAAATTTAAGACAATTAATTTGCGAATGAGGTAATATTGCTTTGCACAGAAGATATGGAACTTTTGTTATGTTTACCCCGGTTGAGATTCTTTCACTTTAAAAAAAAAAAAAGATATGATATGTTAGCCGACTTGACTTACGCAAGAGGATCTTCGCACTATATTCTCCATATATCTTTTTAATTTCTGAATTAATTGAGAATGTATGGTATGGTTATATGAACTAGTATGTAGGAGTTCCAAATGAAAAAATCAATTATGGAACTGAAAAAATGACACCCCCCTCCCGCCCCCTCCCCTCCCCCTCGGGCGAAGCACCGAAGCCGCCATTAAAGCCCAATCCACAGCTTCCCACCCACCCCTACACCTCACTGAGCTCTCCCGCCCCAAACCCACAACCGAGACTTATGGTCGAGCGCCGCCATGGTGTGTGCGGATCCGCCGGCTTGTGCCGGTGGCGCGGTTCATGAGCATGGGCGCTTCCACCGCCACCGCCGCTGCCGCCATTCGAATCGATCCGCATTCACGGAGGCTCGCCGCGAGATGAGGCGGGTGGTGATGGAGCGCTTCCCCGACCGCGACGACTGGGGGGAGATCCACATGCACATCCTCCGCCATGCGAACTTCGTCGAGCGCGCGCGCTTCATCGGCGACGATGGCTGCGAGGACGTGGAGCTCCTCTTCTGGGCGATACAGGAGGCGGAATCGTTAGATCCGCGGCAGGCCGCCCGCTGGGAGAACTTCAGGACGGCGAATCCATCAAGGCTCAACATCAGGCCCCCCTCGTGGGAGGGGATTGCCAGGATCCCGCCGGAGTTCATCCCCGAGGGGACGGTCTGGCCTCCGCGCCGCCAGTAGAGCGTCTTCCCCAACTGGTTCAGACACTGCGACGCGCCATTGATCCTCCTCCATGGCCTGGTGAGTTTGGTCTACATTTTCGCTAATTCAACTCAAAGCCGTGTGCGGGATTTTCAACTGCGTCGTCAGAGAAGGCGTCAGGATGTTTGTTTCGTTGATCAGTCGGGTTCAATTCCTAATACAATAGTTCAGGATGTGGAGATAGTTTCGGGGGTTCTCCCTCTGGTTTCTCAGTTAGATAAGGAAACAGTGGCTGCTTCTGCGGCGGGCGAGATCTCGTCGGAGAAGTGCTCCGGCGAGGAACTCAACGTGGTTACCAATCCTATCCCTGTCCCAGGAACGGGGATTTCCTGCCGTTCCCGTGGGGTGAATCCAGCCTTGCCTGGGCCCACGATTAAATTGCGCGTTGTTGAGGAGAAAGCGGAAACCGCGAGGGGGTTACGTAAAGCCGATGCCCTAGATAACGTGGAGGAGCACTTTGGCCAGCTCTGGCTCGTTCCTTCCCCCCCTCGCCGCCGCTCGTCCGGAAACCCTACCCATCGACCTCAAGACCACCAAAAACCAGGGTTCCTTTGCTGGATCCGGAGGGACCTTGTTGAGAGCAAAGCCTTTTCGGCTGCAGATTGCTTCCCTGCAACTCGTAGGCCGTTCGACCCACCCCCCAAGTAGATCAAAGTTACTCGTGAGGGGATCGGCCCTGGTTCTATCTCTTTTGCGGAAGCTGTTAAGCGTGGGGTGAAGATGGCCGACCGTCGCGCTGGTGGAAGCAATCATCCTGCCGCTCCAACCAAGGGGGTGGGGCAGAAACCTGATGCCCCTGCTGGGCGGAAGCCAAATGCGCCAGCAACAAAGGAGCAGGCCCCTGCCCCCAAGCCTACCAGATCCATAGCTTCTACTGCTGGATCTGCGCAGGTTCAGTCATCTCAATCTGTGGAGGTGGAGGTGGAACAAGTCCTTGATCCTAGGTATAAGGACATGATCTGCTTCAATTGTGGTGGACCAGGGCATTATGTTGGGAATTGTGTGAAGCCGAAGGCCTGTTTTATCTGTCAGCAGAATCATAATGTCAACAACTGTGCAGCTTGGTCTAAGGTTCAACCTACAGCTGCTTTCTTTGGTAGTGGAGCACAGGGGCTTGGTTTCTACCATGTGGATGTCCCTGTTGCTAATGAGTCCAAGTGGTTGAAATTTCAAAATTGTGCAGTGGTTAACATCTTGAAAGGAGAGGTGAATGGTACCAAGTTGAGGGAATTACTCTCTGCTACCTTTTGCAAATCCAAAAATTGGCCCTGGCAAATTAGAGGACTATCTAGTAAGACTTTCTTGGTCAGGTTCCCTCCCTGGAAAAAAGTGGAAGATCTTATTGAGCTGCCAGGGTTCTCCCTGCCACAAGATGTCAATGTAACTCTTACTGAATGGAAAGGTGGATGTGAACCATTTGGTGAATTGATTGAAGCCTGGGTGCTGATTGAAGGGATCCCTCCAAAATGGTGTACTTGGAAAGTATTTGCTCAAATTGCCTCATTGTTTGGGGCCCTTCCAGATGTGGATTGGAATGGAATGTTCAGAACCTTTTTTGAGAATGTCAGAGTCAAGATTGCTTGTAGAGACCCTACCAAAATCCCTTTTGAGAGGTTGATTGAGATGAAGAAGAAGTTGTTTCTACTTGGATTCACTGTGGAAGGTTTTGAACAAACTGGTGGGGCAGATTCTATCATTGATGTGGATGGTGATGAGGAAGATTTTGAGGATGATGAGAAGGCTGAGGAGCACCAAATAGAAGGACAGGAAGGGACCCAAGGTGACCATGCTTCTGATGGTTCAGGAGCTGGTGACACAGCCATTGATGAACTGGACAAAGCCAACTTCTCATCCAAACAGAATTTTGCAAGGAAATCTGATGATCAGAGAAGGGTGGATGCACCCATGAATGAGAATATAGACACTGACCAGGAGAACTTTATTCTGGAATATGCTTTGACAGAGGGTAATTCCAAGGGTTCATTTTCTGATGGACATGGGCATGCTTCTAGATATAAGTGTGAGTTGATGGATCAAGACACATGCTGTGAAGAAAAAGAAGGGGATGCTTACAAAACTCCTGCTCCTAGTGAAAGAAAATCCAACATAGCTACTGATAAGAAAACTGAGAACATGGAGTACTGTGAGGATCTGTTAAGATCAGTGGACATGTGTCACTCTGAAGATGAAGGAACAGAGGATGAGATGGGGGTTCTCCCTCATGAGGCTGTTCAAATTCTCCAAAATGAAACTTGGAAGAGATCATTACTGGAATCACTCTCTCAAGCCAAAAATGTGAAGGATATTCAGGATAACAAGTCAAGATGGGGACCTGTTGTTGCTAAAAGACCTGCTACTAGAGGCCATGGCAATATTAACATTATGGAAAAAGTCAAAGATATAAAAGGAAGAAGAATCTGAAATTCCTCCTACATTCAAAGGTAAATCCTTTTCTACCATGGATAAGAATACTCTTACTAACCAGATGAACCAATTAAACTTAGTAATTGGGGGGGATGATAATCAAAAGAACATTACTATTGATGAGATGATAGAGGTAGAAAAAGAGAGGTGTTTGGTTTTTGCCAATAACAATCCGGAAATTGTGCTTCCTAATACCCTGGATCTTGATCCTAGTGAGTTAGTTGGGACACCTGATGGTGTACCTCCCATGGTACCAGTGGGCACTACTGATGATTCCAGGGGGACACCTATGGTGCTAACTAAAAGTAAGCCTTGTGGCTTTTCCCACCCATTTAAAATTAATTAATGATAGGTCTTGTTTGGAACATTAGGGGTCTTGGTCAACCTGGGAAAATTCAGTGCCTCTGTGATACTATAGCCAAATCTAAACCTGATTTTATTGGTTTTCAAGAGACTAAGAGAGAAATTATTTTTGAGGGTTTCCTCAAGTCCATTGATAAATGTGGTGATTTTGCTTGGCATTTTTTTACCAGCTGATAATACTGCGGGTGGGATCCTTGTGGGTTTCAAAAAAGATTGTTTTGAGGTGATTGGTGTTACTAATCAAAAGTTCTCAATTGTGGCTACCATTAAGAATAAGTCTGATGGTTTTGTTTGGCAATTGGTGTTGGTTTATGGGTCTGCTTACCCTGAATTTAAGATAGATTTTATTACTGAACTACATGATACCTTGTCTATTGCCTCTTATCCAATTATGATCTGTGGAGATTTTAATCTGGTTAGGAACGATAAGGAGAAGAGTAGTGGCTTGATTAATCAACAAACTACTTTCTTATTCAATGGTTGGGTCAATAGATGGGCCCTGATGGAGATTTCTATCTCTAATAGGGTGTTCACCTGGTCTAACAATCAGGTTTCACCTGTGTTTGCTGTGTTAGACAGAGTGTTCATTTCTGTGAACTGGGATACTCATTTTCCTTTTCTACACTAGTTGCTCTCCCTGTGGTGGAAGTGATCATACCCCTTGATCCTACATACTGGTGTTAGAGCCCCCACCACCCCCAAACCATTCAGTTTGAGAAATGGTGGCTTTCACAAACTGCACTTCCATCAAATGGTGGTGGAAGCATGGAATTGTTTCTTCGCATGCATCCTCGGTGAGAACTGGCTGTGTAAAACTAAGATTCTTAGGAAAAAAATCAAGGGTTGGAACATTAATAGGGAGGCTGCTCTTAAGAAAAAGAAGAAGGAACTCCTTCTGGAGTTTGATATATTGGATGTCATGTCTGAAACTCATCGGTTATCTACCGATGACTTTGACAGATGAGAGAGATTAAAAGGAGTTAGATGAGTTGTGGAAGAAAGAGGAAAGCGCCTCTGGCAGAGATCTAGAGATAGAAAAAATTTAGAGGGTGATAGGAACAATGCTTACTTTCATGCGCTAGCCAATCACAGACACAGGAAAAATCACCTCTCTGAGTTGAATAGCCCCAATGGTGTGGTCACTTCAACTGGAGAGATGCTTGAGGTGGCTACCTCTTTTTATAAAGAGTTATTTGCCTATGAACCTAAACCTGATATCCATTTGGATATTAACTTCTGGTCTGGTAATGAAATGGTAAGTGCTGATGAGAGAGAATATCTGGAGAGGCCTTTTTCTAAGGAAGAAATTAAACAAGCTGTGATGAGTTCATATGCTAGTGGTGCACCTGGCCCTGATGGCCTGTCTTTTCTTTTCTATCAAAATTTTTGGGATTTGATTAGGAGAGATTTCATGTGGATGGTTAGAGATTTTGAAAGAGGTGCCCTTGATATATATAAACTCAACCATGCCATTATTACCCTTATCCCCAAGATACCTATGGCTAAGGACATGAAGAACTTCAGGCCCATTAGCCTTAGTAATTGTGCTATTAAAATTTTCTCTAAAGCCATGACTACTAGGGCCTCCCCCCTATGTGACAGACTGATTTCCTCTAATCAGACTGCATTTATCAAAGGGAGGTTTATCTTGGAGAGTGTGGTTATGGCTCATGAGGTCATCCATGAAGTCCATAGATCTGGGACTGCTGGTTTGGTCCTTAAGTTAGATTATGAGAAAGCTTATGATAGAGTGAGCTGGGATTTCTTAAAAGAAATGCTTCTATCTAGAGGGTTTGGTAATAAATGGGTGGAATGGGTGATCTCCACCATTCATTAAAGCACCTTCCAAGTTAGGATCAATGATGCTAATGGTCCCCAGTTTTCTGGGGGGAAGGGTTTGAAGCAGGGTGACCCCCATTCACCCCTTCTGTTTAATCTGGTAGCTGATGTGTTTACAAAAATGCTACAAAAAGCTACAAATATTGGTTTGATTCATGGGCTTCTGCCACATGCATTCCCTGGTGGTGTGGTCAGCCTCCAATATGCTGATGACACCATTCTATTTTTAGAAAATTCACTGGAGTATGCAAAAAATTTGAAATGGATTCTTTCTTGCTTTGAGCATTTGTCTGGGTTGAAAATTAACTTCCACAAGAGTGATTTGCATGTTATTAATGTCTCTGAACAGCTGTCTAATGAATTTGCCCAAGTTTCTTGCTGCCAAATGGGGGATTTCCCTTTCAAATATTTAGGTGTCCCCCTCCACTTTAAGAAGTTGAGGAGGGAGGACATCCAGCCCATTATAGATAGGATTATTAAAAACATTTCAGGCTGGCTGGGTAGATTTCTATCCTACAGAGGGAAACTGATTTTGCTTACCACATGCATTGCTAGTATTCCTGCTTATCTTATGTCTATTATGAAATTTCCCAAATGGGCTATTGACATGATTACCTCTCAAATGTCTCACTTCTTTTGGGGTAACATGGGAGACTCTCATAAATATCATCTTGCTAATTGGGGTCTGATATCTAGGAAAAAGGAATTTGGTGGCTTGGGGGTACCCAATCTCAGAGAATTTAATATGGCTCTATTGGCATCATGGGGAAAAAGATTTTATGATGAGAAAGACAATGATTGGAAGAAAATATTGAAATATAAATATAATACCACCTGCCCTAATTTTTTTAGTACTAGGGTGGTTCTTGGTTCTCCTTTTATGAAAAGTTTATCTTGGGCTCTTGCAGCTGCTAAGAACTTCTATAGATGGGTTCCTGGAGATGGAACTAGCATTGCCTTCTGGCATGATACCTGGATAGGAGAGTGTTCTCTGAAAACTGCTTTTTGGGATCTTTACAGCATCTGCCAACAGCAGGAGTCTACCCTGGCCCAGGTCTGGGTAGATGGTGAGCTGCGGCTCTCATTTAGGAGGTGTGTGTCAGATGTTACATTAGCTAGATGGGAGGAACTAAATGAGCTTGTTAAAATTGTTTGCTTGTCTGATGTTCCAGATCAGCCGCTTTGGATGTTAGATTCTTCTAACACATACTCTGTAAAATCCTTTTACAAGTTGATTAACTTTGGTGGGATCCCCTCTGTCATTAAAGATGACATATGGAAGATCAAAGTACCACCAAACATACATGTATTTCTCTGGCTAGTTTATTACAACAAGAGCTTGACAAGAGACAATTTAGCCAAGCGCAGGCATGTTGAAGACATGTCCTGTGTCTTTTGTTGTGAACTTGAATCTATCCAACATTTGTTTTTTGATTGTATTGTGGCTAAATTTTTCTGGACTTTAGTTGCTGAGATCTTTTCTGTAGATGTTCCTAATTCCTTTAATCAATTATCTTCCTTCTGGAAGAGAAGGCAACACTATGAAGCTTTGAATGTTGTTTCTGCTGCTGCCTTGTGGAGCTTATGGCGTCTTTGGAATGATTTTGTTTTCTAGGGGAGAAGATGGCGAGATATGAGATGTACCTTGGACCTGTTGGGGGCGACGATCAAGAACTGGAAGGTGTTATGCTCAGAAGCTCAGGGTGCGCTACTTCTCCGGTGCTTAAGGCTCTTGGATCATCGAAGAGGGGAATTGCTTAGAATTGCATGGAGTTCTTAGATGTTTCTTAAGTTTGAAGTTGCTGGACAATGTAATCGTTTCTGCTTGTGCTCGAATAGCCTTGAGCTTGTAATAGGGTAGTCCTAAAACCCTTCCTATCTGCGGCAGCTACTCTCTGTCGTCGAGCGCTGTTTAACAGTTCGTGCCAGGTTGTTTTGCCTTGGCTTTTATAAAGTTGGGGTGGGGGGAAACCCCTTTTCGTCAAAAAAAAACTAGTATGTAGATAGCATCATCATGGTCGACGGTGACATCCATGTCATTGGACGCATTCGTGGTGCGCATACTATGAATATGGCAAACTCGCGTGTGATTGATCATATCCTAGTTCCAAACCTCGAGAAGGCAATGGCGTACCACATATTGAGCATGCGAGTACTTCTCTTGGCCATCGGCGGCGGCGGCGGCCCATGGGGTGAAGTCTGCACGCTGGAGAGCCTTGGGAACACGACAGCCACGCAAGACATAGCCAAGTCGCTCGGGTGGCCCGTCCACTCCTCCGACGCGTGCGATGGCACCTAGGGGGCTAGGGGGCGTGACCTGCAACCAAATTGGTCACGTCACCTCCATCGTCGCTAGCCACGTTGGCCTCCGTGTTGGAAATATGCCCTAGAGGCAATAATAAAAGTATTATTATATTTCCTTGTTCATGATAATTGTCTTTTATTCATGCTATAACTGTATTATCCGGAAATCGTAATACACGTGTGAATACATAGACCACAATATGTCCCTAGTGAGCCTCTAGTTGACTAGCTCGTTGTGATCAACAGATAGTCATGGTTTCCTGGCTATGGACATTGGATGTCGTTGATAACGGGATAACATCATTAGGAGAATGATGTGATGGACAAGACCCAATCCTAAGCATAGCACAAAGATCGTGTAGTTCGTTTGCTAGAGCTTTTCCAATGTCAAGTATCTCTTCCTTAGACCATGAGATCATGTAACTCCGGATACCGTAGGAGTGCTTTGGTGTATCAAACGTCACAACGTAATCGGGTGACTATAAAGGTGCATTACGGTATCTCCGAAAGTGTCTTTTGGGTTGACACGGATCGAGATCGATTTGTCACTCCGTAAACGGAGAGGTATCTCTGGGCCCACTCGGTAGGACATCATCATAATGTGCACAGTGTGACCAAGGGGTTGATCACGGATGATGTGTTACGGAACGAGTAAAGAGACTTGTCGGTAACGAGATTGAACAAGGTATCGGTATACCGACGATCGAATCTCGCAAGTAAAATACCGCTAGACAAAGGGAATTGTATACGGATCGACCGAGTCCTTGACATCGTGGTTCATCCGATGAGATCATCGTGGAACATGTGGGAGCCAACATGGGTATCCAGATCCCGCTGTTGGTTATTGACCGGAGAACGCCTCGGTCATGTCTACATGTCTCCGAACCCGTAGGGTCTACACACTTAAGGTTCGATGACGCTAGGGTTATAAAGGAAGCTTGTATGTGGTTAACGAATGTTGTTCGAGTCCGGATGAGATCCCGGACGTCACGAGGAGTTCCGGAATGGTCCGGAGGTAAAGATTTATATATGGGAAGTCCTGTTTTGGTCAGGAAAAGTTTCGGTTTTATCAGAACGCGTCTGGGACCACCGGAGGGTCCCGGGTCCACCAAGTGGGGCCACCTACCCGGAGGGCTGCATGGGCCATGTGTGGGAGGAACCAGCCCCTGTGGGCTGGTGCGCCCCACAAGGGGCCCAAGGCGCAGAAGTGGGGAAGGGGCAAACCCTAGGGCAGATGGGCCCTAAGGCCCACCCCGGGTGCGCCTCCCCCCTCTCCCCTTCTGGCCGCCACCCAGATGGGATCTGGGGGCTGCCGCCACCCCGGGAGGGAACCTAGAGGGGCGCAGCCCCTCCCTCCCCTATAAATACTAGAGGTTTGGGGGGCCCAACACATGAGAACTTCTCCTCTTGGCGCAGCCCTTCCCTCTCCCTTCTCCTCATATCTTGCGGTGCTTGGTGAAGCCCTGCTGGACTACCACGCTCCTCCATCACCACCACGCCATTGTGCTGCTGCTGGATGGAGTCTTCTCAACCTCTCCTCTCTCCTTGCTGGATCAAGGCGTGGGAGACTTCACCGGCTGTACGTGTGTTGAATGCGGAGGTGCCGTCTGCTCAAAGACTAGGATCTCCGGTGATTTGGATCACGACGAAGCAACGACTCCTTCAACCCCGTTCTCTTGAACGCTCGCTTAGCAATCTACAAGGGTATGTAGATGCACTCTCCTTCCCTCGCTGCTGGTTTCTCCATAGATAGATCTTGGTGACACGAGGAAAATTTTGAATTTCGCCACGCTCCCCAACAAAGGGCATCATGAGCTAGGTCTATTGCGTAGATTCTTTGCACGAGTAGAACACAAAGTAGTTGTGGGCGTTGATTTTGTTCAATATGCTTACCGTTACTAGTCCAATCTTGTTTTGACGGTATTGTGGGATGAAGCGGCCCGGACCGACCTTACACGCATTTCCACGTGAGACAGTTCCACCGATTGACATGCACTTGGTGCATAAGGTGGCTAGCGGTGCCGATCTCCCACTTTAGTCGGAACGGATTCGATGGAAAGGGTCCTTATGAAGGGTAAATAGCAATTGGCATATCACGTTGTGGTTTTTGCAGTAAGAAACGTTCTTGCTAGAAACCCATAGCAGCCACATAAAACATGCAACAACAATTAGGGACGCCTAACTTGTTTTTGCAGGGTATGCTATGTGATGTGATATGGCCAAGAAGAATGTGATGAATGATATGTGATGTATGAGATTGATCATGTTCTTGTAATAGGAATCACGACTTGCATGTCGATGAGTATGACAACCGCCAGGAGCCATAGGAGTTGTCTTAATTTATTGTATGACCTGCGTGTCATTTAACAATGCCATGTAATTACTTTACTTTATTGCTAACCGGTAGCCATAGTAGTAGAAGTAATAAGTTGGCGAGACAACTTCATGGAGACACGATGATGGAGATCATGATGATGTAGATCATGGTGTCATGCCGGTGACGATGATGATCATGGAGCCCCGAAGATGGAGATCAAAAGGAGCAAAATGATATTGGCCATATCAAGTCACTATTTGATTGCATGTGATGTTTATCATGTTTATGCATCTTGTTTACTTAGGACGACGGTAGTAAATAAGATGATCCCTTACAAAATTTCAAGAAGTGTTCTCCCCTAACTGTGCACCGTTGCTACAGTTCGTCGCTTCTAAGCACCACGTGATGATCGGGTGTGATGGATTCTTACGCTCACATACAACGGTGTAAGACAGTTTTACACAAATAAAACACTTAGGGTTAACTTGACGAGCCTAGCATGTACAGACATGGCCTCGGAACACGGAGACCGAAAGGTCGAGCATGAGTCGATGGAGGATACGATCAACATGAAGATGTTCATCGATGATGACTAGACCGTCTCACGTGATGATCGGACACGGCCTAGTTGACTTGGATCATGTAATCACTTAGATGACCGGAGGATGTCTATCTCGAGTGGGAGTTCATAAGATGAACTTAATTATCCTGAACATAGTCAAAAGATCTTTGCAAATTATGTCGTATGCTCGCTTTTAGTTCCACTGTTTACATATGTTCCTAGAGAAAATATAGTTGAAAGTTGTGATGAGCGTTTATGCTAACAAGAGAAAGCTTATGTCCTTAATGCACCGCCACAGGTCTGAACCCCAAACGTTGTTTGTGGATGTTGCGTAACATCGGACATACACGTTTTGATAACTACGTGATAGTTCAGATAAACGGTTTTAGAGTTGAGGCACCAAAGACGTTTTCGAAACGTCGGGGAACATATGAGATGTTTCGAGGGCTGAAATTGAGATTTCAGGCTCGTGCCCACGTCAAGAGGTATGAGACCTTCGACGATTTTCTCAGCCTGCAAACTAAGGTAGAAATGCTCAATCGTTGAGCTTGTGCTCAGATTGTCTGAGTGCAATAATCACTTGAATCGAGTGGGATTTGATCTTCCAGATGAGATAGTGATGTTTCTCCAAAGTCATTGCCACCAAGCTGCTAGAGCTTCGTGATGAGCTATAACATATCAGGGATAGATATGATGATCCTTGAGGTATTCGCGATGTTTGACACCG
Organism: Aegilops speltoides; assembly: GCA_021437245.1. NCBI lineage: Eukaryota > Viridiplantae > Streptophyta > Magnoliopsida > Poales > Poaceae > Aegilops > Aegilops speltoides. Next base: position 414,846,839 of record CM038141.1, on the reverse strand, counting down.
CGAAAGTAGAAATCAAGAAAGAGCATCAATTGTTGATGGTTGGTGAAACCACTAGTTTCAAGAAGGGCAAGGGCGAGAAGGGATACTTCATGAAATGGCAAATCAGCTGCTGCTCTAGTGAAGAAACCCAAGGTTGAACCCAAACCCGAGACTAAGTGCTTCTGTAATAAGGGGAACAACCACTGGAGTGGAATTACCCTAGATACTTGGTAGATGAGAAGGCTGGCAAGGTCGATGGAAGTATATTGATATACATTATGTTAATGTGTACTTTACTAGTACTCCTAGTAGCACCGTGGTATTAGATATCGCTCGGTTGCTAAGTGTTAGTAACTCGAAATAAAAGCTACGGAATATACGGAGACTAGCTAAAGGTGAGCTGACGATATATGTTGGAAGTGTTTCCGAGGTTGATGTGATCAAGCATCGCACGCTCCCTCTACCATCGAGATTTGGTGTTTGCGTTGAGCATAGACATGATTGGATTATGTCTATCGCAATACGGTTATTCATTTAAGGAGAATAATGGTTACTCTATTTATTTGAATAATACCTTCAATGGTCTTACACCCAAAGGAATGGTTTATTGAATCTCGATCGTAGTGATACACATTTTCATGCCAAAAGGTATAAGATAGTAATGATAGTACCACTTACTTGTGGCACTGCCATGTAAGTCATATTGGTGTAAAACGCATGAAGAAGCTCCATGTTGATGGACCTTTGGACTCACTCGTTTTTGAAAAGTTTGAGACATGCGAACCATGTCTATTGGTGTATACGCATGAAGAAACTCCATGCAGATGGATCATTTGGACTCACTTGATTTTGAATCACTTGAGATATGCAAATCATACCACATGGGCAAGATGACTAAAAAGCCTCGTTTTTCAAAGAAATGGAACAAGATAGCAACTTGTTGGAAGTAACACATTTTGATGCGCAGTCCAATGAGTGCCAAGCATGCAAAGATGAATATCGTTATGTTCTTACTTCACAGGTGATTCGAGTAGATGTAGAGTATATTTACTTGATGAAACACAAGTCTGAATTATTGAATGGTTCAAGTAATTTCAGAGTGAAGTTGAAGATCATCCTGACAAGAGGATGAAATGTCTATGATATGATCATAAAGATGAGTATCCGAGTTACGAGTTTGGCACACTATTAAGACATTGTGGAAATGTTTTACAATTAATACCGCTTGGAACACCATAGTTTGATGGTGTGTCTGAACATCATAGTTGCACCCTATTGGATATGGTGCATACCATGAAGTCTCTTATCGAATTACCACTATCGTTTATGGGTTAGGCATTAGAGACAACCACATTCACTTTAAATAGGGCACCACGTAATTCCGTTGAGATGACACCATATGAACTATGGTTTAGAGAAACCTAAGCTGTCATTTCTTAAAGGTTTGGGGCTGCGACGCTTATGTGAAAAGTTTCACGTTGATAAGCTCGAACCCAAAGCGGATAAAATGCATCTTCATAGGACACCCAAAACAGTTGGGTATACCTCCTAATTCAGATCCGAAAGCAATAGGAATTGTTTCTTGAATCGGGTCCTTTCTCGAGGAAAAGTTTGTCTCGAAAAGTTGAGTGGGAGGATGGTGGAGACTTGATATGGTTATTGAACCATCACTACAACTAGTGTGTAGTAGGCACAGGAAGTTGTTCCTGTGGCACCTACACCAATTGAAGTAGAAGCTTATGATAGTGATCATGAAACTTCAGATCAAGTCACTACCGTACCTCGAGGGTGACAAGGATGCGATCGCTTGAGTGGTACAGTAATCCTGTCTTGAAGGTCATGTTGCTAGACAACAATGAACCCACGAGCTATGGAGAAGCAATGGTGGGCCCAAATTCCGACAAATGGTTAGAAGCCATGAAATCCGAGATAGGATCCATATATCAGAACAAAGCATGGACTTTGGTGGACTTGCCCGATGATCGGCAAGCCATTGAGATAAATGGATCTTTAAGAAGAAGACGGACGTGGACGGTGATGTCACCGTCTATGAAGCTCGACTTGTGGCGAAGAGTTTTTCACAAGTTCAAGGAGTTGACTACGATGAGATTTTCTCATCCGTAGCGATGCTTAAGTCCGTCGGAATCATGTTAGCATTAGCTGCATTTATGAAATCTGGCAGATGGATGTCAAAACGAGTTTCCTTACGGGTCTTCGTAAGGAAAGGTTGTATGTGATGCAATCAGAAAGTTTTTGTCGATCCTAAGGATGCTAAAAGGTATGCTGGCTCTAGCGATCCTTCTAAGGACTGGAGTAAGCATCTCGGAGTTGGAATGTGCACTTTGATGATCAAAGATTTTGGGTTTATACAAAGTTTATGATAAACTTGTATTTCCAAAGAAGTGAGTGGGAGCACTATAGAATTTCTGATGAGTATATGTTGTTGACATATTGTTGATCAGAAATGATGTAGAATTTCTAAAAAGCATATAGGGTTATTTGAAAAGTATTTTTCAAGGAAAACCTGGATTAAGCTACTTGAACATTGAGCATCAAGATCTATGAGGATAGATCAAAACCGCTTAATGGTACTTTCAAATGAGCATATACCTTGACATGATCTTGAAGGTGGTCAAGATGGATTAGTCAAAGAAGGAGTTCTTGCCTGAGATGTAAGGTATGAAGTTAAGACTTAAAGCTCGACCACGGCAGAATAGAGAGAAAGGACGAAGGTCGTCCCCTATGCTTAAGACGTAGGCTCTATAGTATGCTATGTTGTTTACCGCACCGGAAGTGTGCCTTGCCATGAGTCAGTCAAGGGGTACAAGAATGATCCAGGATTGGATCACCAGATAGCGGTCAAAATTGTCCTTGGAGTAATAAGGACATGTTTCTCGATTATGGAGGTGATAAAGAGTTCGGCGTAAAGGGTTACGTCGATGTAAGCTTTAACACCTATCCGAATGACTCTGAGTAGCAAAACGGATACGTATAGTGGAGCAGCCATTTGGAATAGCTCCAAGTGGAGCGTGGAAGCAGCATTTACAGAATGACCTAGAGATTTGCAAACTACATACGGATCTGAATGTTGCAGACCCGTTGACTAAAACCTCTCTCACAAGCAAAACATGATCAAAACCCCAGAACTCATTGAGTCTTAATCACATGATGATGTGAACTAGTTTAATGACACTAGTAAACTCTTTGGATGTTGGTCACATGGTGATGTGACCTGTGAGTGTTAATCACATGGTGATGTGAACTAGATTATTGACTCTAGTGAAAGTGGGAGACTGTTGGAAATATGCCCTAGAGGCAATAATAAAAGTATTATTATATTTCCTTGTTCATGATAATTGTCTTTTATTCATGCTATAAGCTCAGATTATCCGGAGATCGTAATACACGTGTGAATACATAGACCACAATATGTCCCTAGTGAGCCTCTAGTTGACTAGCTCGTTGTGATCAACAGATAGTCATGGTTTCCGCTATGGACATTGGATGTCGTTGATAACGGATCACATCATTAGGAGAATGATGTGATGGACAAGACCCAATCCTAAGCATAGCACAAAGATCGTAGTTCGTTTGCTAGAGCTTTTCCAATGTCAAGTATCTCTTCCTTAGACCATGAGATCATGTAACTCCGGATACCGTAGGAGTGCTTTGGGTGTATCAAACGTCACAACGAATCGGGTGACTATAAAGGTGCATTACGGTATCTCCGAAAGTGTCTTTTGGGTTGACACGGATCGAGATCGATTTTTCACTCCGTAAACGGAGAGGTATCTCTGGGCCCACTCGGTAGGACATCATCATAATGTGCATAGTGTGACCAAGGGGTTGATCACGGATGATGTGTTACGGAACGAGTAAAGAGACTTGTCGGTAACGAGATTGAACAAGGTATCGGTATACCGACGATCGAATCTCGCAAGTAAAATACCGCTAGACAAAGGGAATTATATACGGATCGACCGAGTCCTTGACATCGTGGTTCATCCGATGAGATCATCGTGGAACATGTGGGAGCCAAAATGGGTATCCAGATCCCGCTGTTGGTTATTGACCGGAGAACGCCCTGGTCATGTCTACATGTCTCCGAACCCGTAGGGTCTACACACTTAAGGTTCGATGATGCTAGGGTTATAAAGGAAGCTTGTATGTGGTTACCGAATGTTGTTCGGAGTCCCGGATGAGATCCCGGACGTCACGAGGAGTTCCGGAATGGTCCGGAGGTAAAGATTTATATATGGGAAGTCCTGCTTTGGTCACCGGAAAAGTTTCAGGTTTTATCGGTACGCGTCTGGGACCACCGGGAGGGTCGGGGTCCACCAAGTGGGGCCACCTACCCGGAGGGCTGCATGGGCCATGTGGGAGGGAACCAGCCCTGTGGGCTGGTGCGCCCCACAAGGGGCCCAAAGCGCAGGAAGTGGGGAAGGGGCAAACCCTAGGCAGATGGGCCCTAAGGCCCACCAGGTGCGCCTCCCCCTCTCCCCTCGCCGCCACCCAGATGGGATCTGGGGCTGCCGCCACCCGGGAGGAACCCTAGAGGCGCAGCCCCTCCCTCCCCTATAAATACTAGAGGTTTGGGGGGCCCAACACATGAGAACTTCTCCTCTTGGCGCAGCCCTTCCCTCTCCCTTCTCCTCATATCTTGCGGTGCTTGGCGAAGCCCCTGCTGGACTACCACGCCTCCATCACCACCACGCCGTTGTGCTGCTGCTGGATGGAGTCTTCCTCAACCTCTCCTCTCTCCTTGCTGGATCAAGGCGTGGGAGACGCCACCGGCTGTACGTGTGTTGAACGCGGAGGTGCCGTCCGCTCGCACTAGGATCTCCGGTGATTTGGATCACGACGCAGTACGACTCCTTCAACCCCGTTCTCTTGAACGCTTCCGCTTAGCGATCTACAAGGGTATGTAGATGCACTCTCCTTCCCCTCGTTGCTGGTTTCTCCATAGATAGATCTTGGTGACACGTAGGAAAATTTTGAATTTCTGCTAAGTTCCCCAACACTCCGCGGCTATCTCAATGGTTTCGATATAAGCAAGCTCAGGTGCCTGTCCAACCTCGACCTCAGCGTCAACGGGCTCACCGGTAGCCTCCCATTCTTGCCGGCGCCTCACCAGCACCACCGCACCATCGATCTCAGTTCCAACTCTTTTTTCAAACTCCCCGTCGGCTTCTTCGCTGGCCTACCAACCCTTGAGGCAATAGTCCTTGACAACAACAACATGTTGTGAGTAACATCAATGGAGAAACGGGACATGATCGCTTGCTCCAGCCTACAGAGCTTCTCGACCGACAACGCATCCCTGCAAAGCCTCTTCCCAAAAGAAAATGAGACTATCATCCGCAAAGAGCAGATGGTTGATCCAGTGTGAGCGAGTACTCAGCCTAATCCCTGTCTACATGTGCACCACCATAATACTTCAACAATGATGTAAAACCCTCTGCACACAAGAGAAATAAATACGGTGATATGAGACCACCTTGCGGAAACCCCTTTGACGGAGTAAAAAGGGGTAGGAGATCACCATTCACCCTAACAGAAAATCTAACTGATGTGACACATTTAAGCACTAATCGGACAAAAGCCATGGCGAAACCAAGTTTTAACATGCCGGATTCTAAATAATGCCACTCAACCCTATCGTATGCCTTCATCATATCAAGCTTGACCGCACAAACATAATTTTCCCTCTCTTTGTTCTTTTCATCGCATGCACACTTTCATAAGCAATCCACACATTATGCACGATAAAGCGATCAGGAACGTAGGCACTCTGTTCCTCACCAATAAGATCATCCAAGCACACTCTAACCCTGTTTGCAATGGCTTTCGCAACAATCTTATGTAACATAGGGCAAAGTGAGATAGGTCGATATTGTGAGATACAATGTGGGAATCGTACCTTTGGGATCAAAGTGATAGAAGTATCATTCAACCCGGTTGGCATCTCCCCGCCATTCAGAAAATCCAGAATAGTCGACACAATGTCATCTTTCAAGAGGTCCCAGTGTCGCTGATAAAAGCCCGTCGTAATCCATCCACCCTCGGACCCTTCGAAGGGGCCGTCTGGAACAGAGCTCGCTTAACTTCTTTGTCGGTGGATGGCTTGTCGTCGCCTCCGTGACCCGAATAGGAACTGCATGTAATAACCCACCCATATCTTTAAAACCCTGAGAGGTATACAAATCTTGATAGAAAGCTTGAACCTCTGTTGCATCTTCTTCAGGTGTATCACATTTTTTACCATCGGCACATTCAATTTTGTCAATCTTGTTCATTCGTTTGCGCTGAGCTACTTGAGTATGAAAAGTATATGTGTTTCTATCGCCCTCCCGCAACCAAGAGACTCGGGATAGCTATCGCATCCATATCTCCTCCTGTCGAGCTTGACGTAGCTTTTTTACTTTCACCTTCTTCTCCTCTGACGGGCCACTCCTTACTAACCACCTACACAACCACTTGAGGCATTGCCAAATCCAACCCCTCGAACGTCTATGTACGCATCAACCCTCCTAAACACATCAACGGAGGAGATCTCTTCATGCACTTTCTTAATAAAGGGTATCTTTTATTAATGTGCTCTAAAATTAGACACGTGTCGCGAGTCCGCTAGGGGCCGTCCCAGAAGCGCGGATTGAAAAAGCCAAAAATGGTGCCCCTACTAGATATCACACCTAGGACCTCCAGCGTTGTGTACTCGTAGATAGCCACTATAACTAATGAGCTTGGGGGTACATATGAAGTGTGGTTTTTGTCACCTAGAACGGTGGCCAAACGGGTTGGCCTGGCATGACACGACACGACTCAACCCATCATAATCGTGTCTGGCCCCGCATGGCCCGCCAGGGCACGATTGTTATACGGGCCATGTCGTGCCGGCTCGTGTGCTGCAGCCTGCAGCCGTGGCACGGCACAACTGGTAATCGGGTCGGCCCGCCAGCACGCCAGGCTTGCTGGGCCACTTGCTGTTTGGCCTATTGGGCGTTTTTAGGCCTATTTTTACCTACTGGCTGTATTAGGCCATATAGAGATATAAAAAAAAATACAAAGTTATAAAAAAATAATCGGGCCGTGTCGTGCTGGCCCGCGTGTTCAACCTAGCAGCCCAAGCACAACCCAGGGCGTGCCGCGTGCCGGGCACGGCCTGTTTAGCCCATGCCGTACCGTGCCTGACCCATGACAGGTCGTGTTGGCGTGCTCTTGGGCCAGCCTGATTGGCCCGACCCATTTGGCCAGCTATAGAACAGACTGTAGCAGTTCAAACTGGTACTGTACAACCGGTCCAGGCATTGTAACTTATGTGTTTTTTATAGCTCAAAGAAAAATAATGCATTTTTTCAATTTTTGAAACAGAAACAATTTTAAAAGAAAATGTTTTCCAAGATTTGAACTTCTATGGAAACACTGACAATGTTTCAAAGATGTGAGCGTTACAATGAAAAAATAAATAGTTTTTTTATGTGTGAATATTTTTTTCAAATTTAAGATTTTTTTCAGAATTGCAAATTTCTTCTGAAAGTGTGTATTTTTTTCGAAAAGATGAACCATTTTTTAAACTTGAACGTTTTCTTGAAAAGTGAACAAATTTTAAAGTTTACGAAGATTTTCCAAAAATACAAACATTTTTTCAAATTTGCAACCATTATTTGTATCATCATTTTTTTAAATTTGCGAATATTTTTTCCAATTTACTTAAATTTTCTGACTTTTTTGAGGGCCTAAGAACTTTTTCTTTTCTATTTTTCCTTTTCTTCTTTTTTTTGTTAATTCATTTTTCTCCTTAGAACTTTATTATTATTTTTTAAACGTGTTCAAAAATTTAAAGAATGTTATATTAATTTAGACACATACTTAAAACTGTCATTTTAAGTTTTTAACATAACTAATAAATACAAAGGGATAAAAATTAAAAACAATAAATGCTTTAATAAATATTTGATGGATCTTTCAAATCATCATGTAAAACAATTACTAAAAACTATTATTTTGGTATTCCAAATAATATTTCAAGTTTTTTGAACAGGTTTCGAAAAGAATAATAAAGTTGAAAAGGAAGAAAAATGAATTAAGAAAAAATAGAAGAAAAACCGAATAAATAGAAAAGAAAAAAAACCGCTTAGTCCTTGCCCAACTAAACGACAACATCACTACCGTCGGGCGCATATTGGAATTTGTTCGGATTCAACAGATGTTCCCATTTTCGAAAAAGCATGTTCAGAAATTCAACAAATGTTCGGGAAATTCAGAACACTTTTTTGCTTTCAAAATTCTTTGTTCATCTTTCTGAATAATGTTTTGAAATTTAAATTTTTGTTGTTAAAAAATGTTTGTTTTCACAATTTTGTTCGTACTTTTCAAAACAAATGTTCGTATTTTGCCATTCTAAACTATTTTTGAAAGTCAAAACATTTTACGAAATTATCTTACAATTTTTGAAAATGAGAATATTTTTAAATTTTTGAAGAAAATTGAAAATAACAAACATTATTTTAAAATTATGAAAGCGCTGCCAATTTTCGAAAAAGGAATAATGAACTTAACAGGAAAATGAAAAAAAAGAAGAAAGTGTGGAAGAGAGACCAGCTCTCGAGGTGTTTGTCAAATATTTTTATAATTCCCAGCCAGTTGATTACTTAAAGAGCCAAGAACTCACTAAAGGCATGCAATTGCAGTGGTTATGAATGCGTTTGTAGGAGGTACGTTACATATAAAAAGTTGGTATGGTTTGTCAAAGGTGTATATTGTGCTTTATACGTTTAGTGAGCGGGTTGTACTGAAGTGGGACTCTTTTTTTTTTACTTAAATCCAAACCAGTTCTAGTTGAGATAAACAAATCCATTCCTTTGAATTGTCGGTACCAAGCACAAAGACGGAACTGTCCCATTCCGGTGACATAGAACCATGACATTCCATTACACTTCGTTCTGAAACCCGAAAGATCTCCTTTCGGTCCATGCCCAGATAGCTTCTATCTCTGCATGGCGAGAATTCCTTCCACCTTTCTTTTTTTTGCGAAAGAGAATTCCTTCCTCCTGCGAACCATATTCTCCACGCATCTGCATTGAATGCTGTACACGTAGTCTGCTTTTTTTGTTTTTCCTGATAATGGAGGCTGGCCCCGGCCTCCGCATCACGTAGTTTACTCTAAAGTGAATCGGAAATGTTAATGCCCACACGTGTGGGCGTTCACCATCTCGACCACACGCAACGATCACCATTAGGTACTTTGTGCACGAATCTTGGCACAATCCGGTCGTTTTTCTGCGCCACGTAGGACGAGGCGCATGTACGGTGTGCGAGACAGTTCGCCCGCACGTTGGTTGCCCTCCCGCGGTCAGCGGTTGCCACTCGGGGGCGTGCGGTGGAACTGCTATGCGCCCGACGCCACGCGCCGACCGCGGTTGACGTCAAACACGTCGCGCACCTCCCCCCTCTCTCTCTCACGGTTCCATTTACTCACCCCCGCAGTTACTGGCACAACCCATTTCGCATTTCAAACCATTGGAGGAGAAGACGAGGGGAGAAGGCGACGGCGGAGGCGGAAGAAGGCGACGGTGTTCGCGGCCGTCGGTGGTGCTCGCTGGAACGGAGCGGCTTCGCCGGAGCGCCTGCGGATTGAAGGTAATGCTTGCTCCAACTCTCACAATCCCTTCCTGCAGTTTCCCCCCTTCCCTCTCTGCTCGATTCCTCGCTCGAGATTCGTAGAGATTCAGGCGATTCGGCGATGCGTCGGCATTCCTGTCGGTGGCGGAGTCCTATGCTAGCCGTTTTCGGTGGCACTGGGCAGTTTCGTCGCCGCGGCGGCGGCGGCCTCGTCGGTGTGGTTATGCATGTCCAGAGGCACGCACTAGTTGTGCCTTGTGATTGGGCGGGTGTCTCCCGGTTTGTTAGTTGCGCATTGGTTCGATTTGGTGTTTGTAATCAGTTTGGGGGAGAACTTTGAGGTTGATTTTGAAGTCACTGTAGTTGCCATTGAACCCTAGATCTAGTTAGTTGTTTTTGAAACTGCAGTATGAGGCAAACGTGGTAGTTTGATTAACTATCATGACTGTATGGCAATTAACTTCGTGAATGAATATGATAGTTGCCACAAACGTGTTTTCCCATGTGGCAACTAACTTACTGAAATGACTGTGATAGTTGCCACAAACAAGCTTTCCCATGAGGCAACTAATTTATTGAATGACTGTGATAGTTGCCACACACACACGCTCTTCCATGTGGAAACTAATTTCCTGAATTACTGTGATAGTAGCCACAAACATGCTTTTTCATTGTGGCAACTAATTTTCCTGAATGATTGTGACAGTTGCCACACTGTAAGAATGGTAAAGTGTACTAAATCGGTAGTCACTGCAGTTTCAGCAACCAACCGCACTAGACGGCAACTAATGTGCACATCAACTGTGCCTGTTGCCACATGGATAGTATATTCTTGTGGCAAATAGAATGTGAACACACCGTGTGCATTGCCATCTTGTCAGAGACAGGACAATGTGGCAAATCGATCGCATAACATGGCAACCAATTTTGCATATCAATTGTGTCAGATGCCATACATATGCTTTCCATGTGGCAAGTTTTTGTCTGACCACATCATGTCTGTTGCCATGTTACAGTCAATACAATGTGGCAAATTCATTGTACTGCAGACACAATTTTTGTGTTTTGCCACAATGAATTGTGATATCTGAACACACTGTGGCAATTTTCAGGTTCTGGATTAGATGTTTTTGATCGCTTTTTTGTATTATGTGTTGCATTTTAACATGGCAATTTTCAACCTAGCACATTTTTGCCGCTGAACATATGGCATTTCATTAGTGTATTTAGGACATGGTGTGAGCTGCCACATCTTAGTTTTTGTGATGTGGAGGATTTTGTGACTTTTCTATCGTACTATCTTAACATGGCAACTTCAACATTTTGTTTTCAAGTGCATTTACGATCTGTATATTTTTTTTAAAAATGCAACCAATGTGCTTACTTGCCACGTTTATGTTTTCGACAATCACAGGAGGGGTGCGTGTGTGTTCATGTGATATTTTGGATTCACTAGTTGACATTTTCTGTTAGGTGGCAACTGCTTACCTCTTAAATTTTTACTTCCACCGTGACAATTTGGTCTGTTCCTATCTCGGCAGAATGGCTCGTGGTGATCATTAAAATGATGATGATAATTTCATGGATCCACCACAACATAATCGGGCAACTGGACGGAAAAAGAGGGTGATGAGGTAACTGTCCACACACACACACACCTCCTCCTACTTATGTTATTGGTTGCCACCTCGAGCTTGCAGTCGTTTGTCATGAACTAAAATTTCATGATAGTGCAAAACATGGCAACAACTGATCACTTTTTGTCTGTTTTGGCAGAAGAAGAAACGTATTCGCAACAGAGCCTCCCAAGAACAACTGACCACGTTGACTGACAAATTTACCGACGATCAGAAGGGAGCTGCTGCTGAGATGGGTATGCAGGCTCTGATGAATGTCCGGTGCACGAACCTTGTCAACCCTGTATGCGACTGGCTTGGTGAGATTTACGACCCCGCCTCCAGGGAATTTGTGATTCCGGGACGGGGAAGACTACCGTTGAACGAGGAATCCGTGTTCTGCACTTTGGGTGTGCCTCGTGGACATATCAAAGTCCCGTACGAGGTCAATAACGAGATCGAGGAAGCGCTGTTCCCCCGTTTGTTTCCTGGGTTGGAATCCATGCCGAACACGTCTGCACTGGCAGATTCGCTGCAGTCCATGACGACCCATGGAGATGTTTTCAAGATGAAGCTACTCATGTACCTCATCTCAGCTGTTTTTGCGTCGACCACTTCTTTTCGCCCAAGCAACAAATGCTTCCCTATCCTGGTGAATGATCCATCTTTACTACTTTATTTTCCTTCAGTCTCTTGGCTCCGATGTCATGTGTAAAGCTAATCACTGCCAGTGTTTTTTGATGTTTTTCCATTTGATTTCTGATGCGGCAACCCTTTGTCCTGAAATTTTGTGCGGTGCAGGCGGATCTAAAAAATGTGAAGAACATGAATTGGTGTAAGTTTATTGCCGACTTCCTGCATGATGCATTCTCAAGCAAGATGTACCAAAAGGGTTGTCGGCTGCATTTAATGGTATTTTTTTACCAGTCCTATCTGTGAACACTCTTTTTAACACACTTTTATTCATGCATGGCAACCTAATCATAATAAGATGGCAACTGCCATAATGACAATATGGCAACTGGCATAATGACAATATGGCAACTGCCATCATATTATTATGGTAACTGTCATCATACTATGATGGCAACTGCCATCATGGCAATATGGCAACTGCCATCAGACTATGATGGCAACTAGCACATACAGATGGCAACTTCTTTTTTTTTCTCTTTTTCATGCACCTCAACTTGATTATCATAGGAACATAGATTATCCTGTTTTTTTCCACAAAGTACCCATGATGGCAACTGATATTTCCTTCTTTTTGAAATTGTTTCACATCAACTCATGTACGTCGACTGTCTTGATCTATCCACCGTGGATTTCACTGGGACAGGAGGCCCACCGCCTACGCACAAGTTTGCTGTTTTTGCATGGACTATCAACGCTGTCAAGGTTGTGCTTGTCGCAGATAGGGTAACTGATACCAAATATGGAAAACTGCAGGTTAGTTCTGGTTTCTTTCTCCACACGGCATGCTTACAAATTTGACATGAGGCAACCGTATGTGCTTCATAAGAGATGAGTACCTTTGTTAGCCATGGCTGCCTGCGTATTGTATCCATGTCTCACTCCACATGGCAACTCTTTCATTCATGCTGAAACTTACATTCTCTCCCTTACATCCTAGCTATTTTTTTGTTTTTTCCAGCTGATGGCCAAACATGCTATAGACTATAGCGTGTTTGGGGGGCCTCAAAACTTTGGAAAGTGGATGGACGTGCACTCAGCTCCGTCTTGCCCTACGGAGGTAATAAAAAAGATCTACATCTATTGTTTGCCGTGTATTATTTTTTATGTCGCGCAAGTGACTACAATATGGGTGGTTATTGATGCTTCTTGTTTCGTGCACAAGCGAGGGCACCTGTTGAGCATCTAATTGGGCGGTTTGCATCCGGAATGACCGGCTTGCTCGGGAAGTTGGTTGAGGGGTGTACGTCCCTCAGTGGCTCTGACAGCGACGCGGTTGCGAGGCAGTTCACTTCATTTGTCCCATAACGTACACATCGGCCAACCGGTTGCCATGGCCGGTATGACTACAACAGTTTCCAAGAGCCTGCTGACACATAAGACGAACTAGATGGAGACACTGGTCTCAGCAAGGATGACGACGATGACATGGAGAATGTGCAACAGGACACCGATGATGATGAACATGCTGAAGTTTGTGCAGGTGGTAACAAGGGCAAGGCTGCAACAGATGTCCCCCCACCGGAGAAAGTCAAAGAACATACGGCTGCGAGAGGCGAGGGGTGTTGCCATCAAAGAGGGGGAGGGCTCTAGAGGATGTTGGGCACGGTTCTCCTGGCAAGAGGTCTAGGACCGATCCCATAGCTTCCAGGAGGAGGTTCGACTTTAATTTTAGTTTTTTTGTTTTGTCTATTTTCTTGGAACAGACTCATCCCTTTTTTGCACTTGTTTTTGTCAAGCGCGGCAATGAGTTTGCTGTCTGACAGTTGCCACCTTTTTCCCCTCCATCTCATATGTGCAGCGAGTCGACAACTGGTGGACGAGCAGTTACGAAGAAACAGGCCCCAACGTCAACCCGTGTTTTTGCTCAGTTGAACAAAGGTGCCCCCATTGCCGGTGACACCCCTTCCACCAGGTCATCTCTTCGTACGACAACGACACCGGGGATCCTGTCGTGTTGCCAGACCTGAGGAAGCTAGTCAAGAAGTATGTTTTTCCATGTGCTTTCATTGACATAGTGTTGGGGAACGTAGTAATTTCAAAAAAATTCCTATGCACACGCAAGATCATGGTGATGGCATAGCAACGAGAGGGGAGAGTGTTGTCCATGTACCCTCGTAGACCATAAGCGGAAGCGTTATGACAACGCGGTTGATGTAGTCGTACGTCTTCACGATCCGACCGATCCAAACACCGAACGTACGGCACCTCCGTGTTCAAGACACGCTCAGCTCGATGATGTTCCCGGGCTCGATCCAAAGAAAGCGCGGGGATGAGTTCCACAAGACGACGGCGTGGTGACGATGATGATGTTCTATGGCGCAGGCTTCGCCTAAACTCGCGACGATATGACCGAGGTGGAATATGGTGGAGGGGGCACCGACACGGCTAAGGAACGATCCGTAGATCAACTTGTGTGTTCTAGGGTGCCCCGCCTCGTATATAAAGGAGCAAGGGGGTGTGGCGGCCCTAGGAGGAGGAGGCGGGGAGTCCTACTCCCAGGGAGTAGGACTCCCCTTCCTAGTTGAATTAGGACTTGGGGAGGGAAAGAGGAAAGGGGGCGCCGCCTTCCTTGTCCTATTCGGACTAGGGGAGGCGGCGGCCTGCCCCGGCCGGCCCTCCTCTTCTCCCTCATGGCCCACTAAGGCCCATTAACCCCGGAGGGTTCCTAGAACCCTGTGTGTTCCGGTAAAATCCCGATTTCACCCGGAACTATTCCGATGTCCAAACATAGGCTTCCAATATATCAATCTTTATGTCTCGACCATTTAGAGACTCCTCGTCATGTCCGTGATCACATCTGGGACTCCGAACAAACTTCGGTACATCAAAACTTATAAACTCATAATAAAACTGTCATCATAATGTTAAGCGTGCGGACCCTACGGGTTCGAGAACTATGTAGACATGACCTAGAACTATTCTCGGTCAATAACCAATAGCGGAACCTGGATGCCCATATTGGTTCCTACATATTCTACTGAAGATCTTTATCGGTCAAACCGCATAACAACATACGTTGTTCCTTTGTCATCGGTATGTTACTTGCCGAGGTTCTATCGTCGGTATCCAATACCTAGTTCAATCTCGTATCGGAAAGTCTCTTTACTCGTTATGTAATGCATCATTCCGTAACTAACTCATTAGCTACATTGCTTGCAAGGCTTATAGTGATGTGCATTACCGAGAGGGCCAGAGATACCTCTCCGACAATCGGAGTGACAAAACCTAATCTCAAATACGCCAACCCAACATGTACATTCGGAGACACCTATAGTACTCCTTTATAATCACTCGATTCTGTTGACGCGTTTGGTAGTACCCAAAGTGTTCCTCCGGTAAACGTGAGTTGCATAATCTCATAGTTACAGGAACATGTATAAGTCATGAAGAAAGCAATAGCAATATACTAAACGATCAAGTGCTAGGCTAATGGAATGGGTCATGTCAACCACATCATTCTCCTAATGATGTGATCCCATTAATCAAATGACAACACATGTCTATGGTTAGGAAACATAACCATCTTTGATTAATAAGCTAGTCAAGTAGAGTCATACTAGTGACGTTGTGTTTGTCTATGTATTCACACATGTATTATGTTTCCGGTTAATACAATTCTAGCATGAATAATAAACATTTATCATGATATGAGGAAATAAATAATAACTTTATTATTGCCTCTAGGGCATATTTCCTTCAGTCTCCCACTTGCACTAGAGTCAATAATCTAGATTACATAGTAATGATTCTAACACCCATGGAGTCTTGGTGCCGATCATGTTTTGCTCGTGAGAGAGGCTTAGTCAACGGTCGCAACATTCAGATCCGTATGTATCTTGCAAATTTCTATGTCTCCCACTTGGACTTGGTCCGGATGGAATTGAAGCATCTCTTGATGTGCTTGGTCCTCTTGTGAAATCTGGATTCCTTTGCCAAGGCAATTGCACCAAGATTGTCACGTAAGATCTTCATTGGTCCCGATGCACTAGGTATGACACCTAGATCGAAAATGAACTCCTTCATCCGCACTCCTTCATTTCTTCGCCCAAGCAGCTATGTACTCCGCTTCACATGTAGATCCCGCCATGATGCTTTGTTTAGAACGCACCAACTTACAACTCCACCGTTTAATAAAAATACGTATCCGGTTTGCGATTTAGAATCGTCCGGATTAGTGTCAAAGCTTGCATCGACATAACCATTTACGACTAGCTCTTTGTCACCTCCATATACGAGAAACATATCCTTAGTCCTTTTCGGTATTTCAGATGTTCTTGACCGCTGTCGATGATCCACTCTGGATTACTTTGGTATCTTCTGCTAAGCTTATTGCTAAGCATATGTCGTCCGTACACAACATTGCATACATGATAGAGCCTATGGTGAAGCATAGGGAACATCTTTCATTTTCTCTCTATCTTCTGCTTGTGGTCGGGCATTGAGTCGACTCAACTTCACACCTTGTAGCACGGGCAAGAACCCTTTCTTTGCTCGATCCATTTTGAACTTTTTCAAAATTTTATCAAGGTATGTGCTTTGTGAAAGTCCTATTGAGCCTCTTGATCTATCTCTATAAATCTTGATGCCCAATATGTAAGCGGCTTCACCGAGGTCTTTCATTGAAAAACTTTTATTCAAGTATCCCTTTATGCTATCCAGAATTCTATATCATTTCCAATTAATAATATGTCATCTACATATAATATCGAAATGCTACTGAGCTCCCACTCACTTTCTTGTAAATACAAAGCTTCTCCAAAAGTCTCAGATACAACCATATGCTTTGATCACCATTGTCAAAGCGCTTATTCCAACTCCGAGATGCTTGCACTAGTCCATAAATGGATCATTGGAGCTTGCACACTTTGTTAGCACCTTTTGGATCAACAAAACCTTACGGCTGCATCATATACAACTCTTCTTCCGTAAATCCATTCAAGAATGCAAGATTGACATCCATTTGCCAAATTTCATAATCATAAAATGCAGCAATAGCTAACATGATTCGGACAGACTTAAGCATCGCTACGGGTGAGAAAGTCTCATTGTAGTCAACCCCTTGAACTTGTCGAAAACCTTTTGCAACAAGTCGAGCTTTATTGACAGTTACATTACCATCAGCGTCAGTCTTCTTCTTAAAAATCCATTTATTCTCAATGGCTTGCCGATCATCGAGCAAGTCAACCAAAGTCCATACTTTGTTCTCATACATGGATCCCATCTCAGATTTCATGGCTTCTAGCCATTTTGCGAAATCTGGGCTCATCATCGCTTCCTCATAGTTCGTAGGTTCATCATGGTCAAGTAACATGACTTCCATAATAGGATTACCATACCACTCTGGTGCGGATCTTACTCTGGTAGACCTACGAGGTTCAGTAGAAACTTGATATGAAGTTTCATGATCAATATCATTAGCTTCCTCACTAATTGGTGTAGGTGTCAGAGGAACCGATTTCTGTGATGAACTACTTTCCAATAAGGGAGCTGGTATAATTACCTCATCAAGTTCTACTTTTCTACCACTCACTTCTTTTGAGAGAAACTCTTTCTCTAGAAAGGATCCATTCTTAGCAACGAATGTCTTGCCTTCGGATCTGTGATAGAAGGTGTACCCAACTGTCTCCTTTGGGTATCCTATGAAGAAATATTTCTCCGATTTAGGTTCGAGCTTATCTGGTTGAAGTTTCTTCACATAAGCATCGCAGGCCCAAACTTTAAGAAACGACAACTTTGGTTTCTTGCCAAACCACAGTTCATAAGGCGTCATCTCAACAGATTTTGATGGTGCCCTATTCAATGTGAATGCGGCCGTCTCTAAAGCATAACCCCAGAACGATAGCGGTAAATCACTACGGGAAAACCTTATACACAGAAATTTAGCAACAACGCGGGTCAAAAAAGCGCGCTAGTGCTATATAGCAGTAGTGATTGAAGAAAAACCATGCTACAGATACAACCTTAGCAGTAGCGCGTGTAGCTGCAAAAGCGCTACTACTAATATTCCCATTGGCGAATGATAGGCTACGCATAGCGAAGAGCGTGCTTGAAGAAAGCAGCGCTACCGCTAGGGCATAATTAGCAGCTGCTTCCTAGGAAGAGCGCTACTACTAACGGAAATAAAATAAGATGAAAAACAAATAGAAAAGTAAATGAAAATGAAAGAAATAGAAAAAGGAGAAAGGAAAAAATAAAATGTAAAGCAAAATAAACGAAAAAAACGAAAAAACGGAGGAAGGCATAGCAGCAGCGTGTGTTTGTAAGAGGCGCTATAGCTAACGTAGCTGCAGCGCGTGTCCTAGACCCCCGCTATAGAAACAGAAAAGGAAATTAAAAAAGGAAGAAATTTACATAGCTATAGCAGCAGCGCGTTTTGCAAAAACCGCTATAGCTATCTTAGCTATAGCGCGTTTTGCGAAACGCGCTACCGCTAAGTTTGACTTAACCAAAAAACCGTTTCCCCCCGGCCACCACTTCTCCCCCAAATCCCTCAACCCACCCCGCGCGCCGCCGTCTCCCCGATTCACCGTCGCCCCACTTCGCCGCCGACGTCGACGCCACCAGAGCCGTGCGCCGTCGACGACACCGGAGCTGTCCCCAACGCCACGGAGCCGCGCGGCCTCGTCAACGCCACCGGAGCCGCCGTCGACGCCACCGGATCCTTCCTCGCCACAACTGCCTTCCTCACTGTAAGGGCATATTTATCCCTAAGTGTTTTGGTGATTGATGACAATACTCGTGCGGACTAATCGTGTGCCTTGAGTCCCTCAGATACTTCATCATTAGGCACAAGACGATTCGGTGCCCCTCGGAGACTGTTGAAGCCGGCGTTGTTCTACATTTCTCTTTGGTGGAGTTGAGTCGAGGAGAGCCGTACTATTAAGAGGGGTCTGCGTCGGAAAGGTAGGGTGGAATCACACGCACACTTGTCCCTCCTTTCCTTGCACTTTGGAGCTACCCGTCGTTATCTTGGTTGTGTGAAAATCTGGCGACTACTGCTGTATTTTGCGCAAGTCTGGCAGGTACAAGCGGTAGTACTGCTGGCGTGTCACGGTAGTACCGCCCTTTGGTGTGGTAGTACCGCGGCACTCGCCTAGTGCCGCTCGGTGCGGTAGTAGGGCGGATGTAATTTTACATCCGCCCCACGGTAGTACCGCCCCTTCGGCGCGGTAGTACCGCGGCACTGCCTAGTGCCGCCCGGCGGAAGTAGGGCGGATGTAATTTTTACATCCGCACTTCTGATAGTACCGCTCGTCCGGTAGCGGTAGTATGCTGGGGCCCACGGTAGTACCGCTCCCTTGGAGTAGTAGTACTGCGTGGCCCTTCTGCCTAGTACCGCAGCGTCGCGGTAGTAGGCGCGGATGTAATTTTTTACATCCGCGCCAACCACGGTAGTACCGCGCCTCGCAGGCGGTAGTACCGCGTCGGGTTTTTGCACCACCCTAGTTTCTGCGGAAGTAGGCACGGATGTAATTTATTTCATCCACGCCCTTCCCAGGCCGTGACCCTCCTGCCTTGCGGTAGTACCGCAAGGGGGAGCGGTAGTACCACGCGAGCGGTAGTACTGCTCCTTCTTCAGGCTTGTTCCGGCCTGTGCTGTTGCCACGGTAGTACCGTGGTGCTCCACGGTAGTACCGCGCGTCGCCGCGGTAGTACCGCTTCCTTGGAGCGGTAGTACCGTGGGTCGCGGGCAGAACTAGTGGATAACGGTTGGATTTTTTCCACGACTATATAAGGGATGTCTTCTACCTCTAGTTGACTACCTCTTCCACCTCTAAGCTCCATTGTTGCTCCAAGCTCCATTTTTGCTCGATCTCTCTCCCTAGCCAATCAAACTTGTTGATTTGCTCGGGATTGGGTGACAAGGGCCCGATCTACACTTCCACCAAAGGATATTTGATTCCCCCCACTTATCCCTTGCGGATCTTGTTACTCTTGGGTGTTGAGCACCCTAGACGGTTGAGGTCACCTCGAAGCCATACTCCATTGTGGTGAAGCTTCGTGGTGGTGTTGTTGTTGGGAGCCTCCAATTGTTGTGGAGATTGCCCCAACCTTGCTTGTAAAGGTTCGGTCGCCGCCTTCAAGGGCACCAATAGTGGAATCACGGCATCTCGCATCGTGTGAGGGCGTGAGGAGAATCTGGTGGCCCTAGTGGCTCTTGGGGAGCATTGTGCCTCCACACCGCTCTAACGGAGACGCATTTCCTTAAAAGGAAGGAACTCCGGTAACACATCCTCGTCTCCACCGTCTCCACTCTTGGTTATTTCGTGCCTTTACTTTCGCAAGCTTACTTATTGTTACATCTCTTGCTTGCTTGCGTGCTAGTTGTTATTGCATCATATGGGTTGCTCACTTAGTTGCATATCTAGACAACCTATTTGTTGCAAAGTTTAATTTGGTAAAGAAAAGCTTAAAAATTGTTAGTTGCCTATTCACCCCCCCTCTAGTCAACCTTATCGATCCTTTCAATTGGTATCAGAGCCTCATCTCTTTATTAAGGACTTTGCCGTCCGAAGAGTATGGTTGACACCAACGATGGTGCGGAGGAACACTCCGGTGTGAATCCCATCTCATCTTCGGCCGAAGGGGGAACCTCGGTCTCTCGTGAGGAGTTCAATGTGGCTTTAGACACATTGAAAACCTCCATGACGGCCGAGGTTAAAAGCATGTTTAATGATTTCCTAGAGGGACTTAAACTATCTACCGCGCCTATGAAAGTGGGTGATCCTACTAACAAGGTGACGGATGCTTTCTCCGACAAGGGGGAAGCTAACAATGAAAAGAGTCCTTCTACTAGTGGTAGAAATGGCACCGGCATCTTTGCCCATGTGGAACCCCCGGTTTATGGAGGGCCTATCCCCTCCACTCATTTGAATCATGCCGGTCCACCTCCTAAATATGAGAAACATGAAGATTTTGATAATTGGTTCTATCGCTTTAAGCGTCATTTGAAACATGTGAACACTAACCTTTGGAGAGTCATTGAAGAAGGTTTTATCCTCATGACCCAAGCAACTTCACCTCGAGAAGCCGTGGACAATCAATTCAATGAGAGTGCTCTTCATCATCCAAGATGCAATCCTTCCGAAGATCTCCTCACCTTCTACCCCATGTCGTGGCTAAAGAAGCATGGAAATGTGTCGAGGGTCTCTATCGTGGAAGTGCTAGCATTCAACGGTCCAACTATGAAGTGGTGCAAGATGAAGCCCATGAGTTTGCAATGAAAGAAGATGAAGAACCTCGTGAGCTCTTTCGAAGAGTGACCAAACTCGCGGTGGCACTTCGAGATCATGGAAGAAAGGACACGGATGACAATTGGATCAAGCGGAAGTTCCTCAAGGCCATGATGCCCTACAACAAAGCCATGTCCTCCGTCATTCATCAACGACCGGACTTCCACACCATGACCTCAAGTGAAGTGTTGGATGAGTTCGTGGCAATGAGCATCTTGGACAAGACCGTCGACAATGCGGTGCTCCGTTCTCAAAGAGTAAAGAAGCCTAACCTTGCTTTGAAGGCCAAGGTTATTGTGCAAGACGAGGAAGAAGTGGAATATGAGGAAAGCAACCCTGAAGACACCAAGTTTGACTACCATGAGCACATGGCCCTTGCTTTAAGACAATTTTGGAGCAAGAAGAGCTCAAGATCCAACTTCAACAAGAACAACTCAAGTGGCGTCAAAGGCAAGCAACGAGTTAGAACTTGCTTCAACTGTGGCAATGTGAGCCATTTCGTTGCGAATTGTCCTTACAAGAAGCGGGAGGACAATGGTGGCAAGTTCATTCGGAAAGACAAAGCCAAGTCCTTCCCCAACAAGAACAACTTCGCCAAGAAGACTCCCACGCGTGGGTTGGTGGTTCAAGAAGAATACCAAGATGATGACGATGATGATGAGAATGAAGAAGCAACAGCCATGGCATCCATTGCCATTGCTACTCCCTGGGTGTCTCTCTTCGAATCACCCAACGAAAACATCACCGCTAGATGCCTCATGGCTAAGGCTTCAAACAAGGTAACCCCCAACATCACAACCACCATCATTACTAATCCCTCCGTGGAGGATTGCATTGATGGACATGTTGAGTCTAATGAGGAAGTGAATGAATTTGAGTCTTTTATGAGTAAGCTCAAGGAAAGTCCAAGAAGCACTTTGTTGCTCTCTTGGAACAACTTAGTGAGGCCAATGACATGATCGAGGCTCACGAAGAAACCATCTCCAAGATGGAAGGTCATAGTCGTGACTATGCCGATGAGATATCGGATCTCTAATGCTCTTGAGGAAGAGCGTGTGCATCGTTTGACTCTTGAGGAGTCACACAATGATGACCATGCTAAGTTAAAGAAAGATCTTGATCATGCTCTTGTCATGTCTCGTGTGCTAACCTCCGAGAAGGCTAAACTTGGGGTTGATCATGCTAGACTCAAAGAGGAGTTTGAGATACTTGACAAGGCCCACAAGGTCTTGAAGGGTACTCATGCTAGCCTCAAGGAGTCTCATGCTCAACTCCAAGTTAAGCTAATCAAGGAAAAGGCCACCTTTCCTCATATGGTATTAATTGATAATGCATGTGCTACTAACCCTTGTTGTGAGCATGTGCATCTTGTGGAGGAAAATGCCAAGTTGAAGGATCAACTTGAGAAGGGCCTTGTGACTTGCATTCAAGGTGAGAAAAACCTCAACGACCTTTTGAGCAATCAAAAGGAAGTTGTGGGCAAAGAAGGAATTGGGTTTGCACCCAAGTCCAAGAGCAAGAAGAAGAAGAACAACAAGGCAAATCATCCTCCTCCCCTCAAACAAACGTTCTTGAAAGAGGGAGAGGGTGCTTCTAAGAAGAAGAAGGAGAAAGTGAAGGAAGTTGATGTCCAAAAGGGCAAGAGCATTTCCTCAAACAAAGCCGGCGACTTTAACCCTTCATATGTGTTGTGTCGTGCTAGTGATGGACATGTTTATGCTAAATTTGTTGGTTCTTCTTGTGAGTACATTGAATGGTCTATTTGGGTTCCCAAGACCCTTGTTACTAACATCAAAGGACCCATTACTAAATGGGTACCTAAAACCAAGCATTGATCTCGTGTAGGTGTTTGCTTCCGGTGGGGGATCATGGTTGCTCGATAGTGGAGCAACAAATCATATGACCGGGAGCAAGGACTTGGTGGTGGACGTGTAAGAGATTCCATCTATGCCCACCACTGTCGAGTGGGGTGATGCATCACATTCTAAGGTATTGGGTCTCGCAAGGTTGTCATTTCTCATGATCTAACGACGAGAAAGTCATGCTTGTTGAGTCCCTTGCATTCAATTTACTTTCCGCTTGTCAACTTGCACTCATGGGCTTTGCCACATTCTTTGATATTGATACTGCGTGGCCCTCTTGTGGAGCAAGACTCTTAAAGTAGCCTTCATTGGGCATGTCGAGAACGGTCTCTATGTGGTTAACTTTTCGAGCAACCCACTAAGACCGCGACATGCCTAATGGCTAAAGTTGACGTGGGATGGCTTTGGCATCGCCGTTTAGCCCACGCCAATATGAGATCTTTGCAAAGTCTTCTCAAGGGGACCATGTTCGTGGACTAACAAATGTTAGTTTTTCCAAAGATCGTGCTTGCAAAGTGCTTGTATCAAAGGAAAGCTTCATGAAAGGCTCACCCTCCTCAACCATCATCTACTCGAAGAGACCCTTGGAGCTCCTTCACATGGATCTCTTGGGCCTCCATCTTTGATAGTCTTGGAGGAAGAAAGTATTGCTTGGTGATTGTGGATGATTATTCAAGATACACTTGGGTATACTTCTTCAAGAGGAAGAGTGAAACCCAACAAACCGTCATCAACTTTGCAAATGAAGCTCAACGTCAACATGATGCAAAGATCTTGACAATAAGAAGCGACAACGGCACCGAAGTTCAAGAACTACACCTTGATGAGTTTCTTAGTGATGAGGGATCAAGCATCAATATCGGCACCTTATACCCTCAACAAAATGGTGTTGCGGAGAGGAAGAACCGGACGTTGATGGATGCGGCAAGGACCATGATGGCGGAGTTCAAGTCTCCGTACAACTTTTGGGCCGAAGCCATCAACACCGCATGTCATGCATCCAATCGGCTCTATCTTCGCAAAGGCTTGAACAAGACTCCTTATGAGATCCTCACCGGCAAGAAGCCCAACCTCAAGTACTTCCGGGTGTTCGGTTGTAAGTGTTTCGTTCTCAAGAAAGGTGTTCAGTTGTCTAAATTTGAGGCTAGAGCTCATGAGGGCATATTTGTTGGTTATGCTACAAACTCTCATGCTTACCGTGTCCTCAACAAGTCCACCGGACTCATTGAGGAGACGTGTAACGTGGAGTTTGTCGAAAATAACGGCTCCCAAGTGGAGCAAAGTGGTACTTGTGTATAGGTGATGAAATTCCTCCCCAAGCCATAAGAAGAATGGGTATTGGTCAAATCCTACCCATTGAGGAACCCCTTGTGGTCAAGGAGAAGGACAATGCTCTACTCAAGTAGAGCCATCACCTCATCAAGACCCACACGCTCAAGAACAAAGTGAAGGCCCTCAACCTCGTGAACAAGACCAAGGGCAAGATCTACCTCAAGACGGTGATGAACCACTAAATGATGCCCAAGGTCAAGTTCTCCCCTCGAGCGAAGTTCAAGATCAAGAGCAACCTCAAGATCAAGAACAAGCTCAAGACGGCGCCAAGATCATCAAGTCAACCCTCCTCCTTCCACACCCGAGGAGGAATTAGAGCATCGTGCCGCGAAGATTGCTTCCAAGCTCACCACCCCAGGCCATCTCTTGGAAAATGTGGTTGGAAGCCTACGAAAGGGGGTAAGCACTCGTAGACAATTGGCAAACTATTGTGAACATCACACGTTTGTCTCTTGTGTCGAATCCCAAAAGGTCTATGAGGCGCTCGAAGACTCGGATTGGCTCAATGCCATGCATGAAGAACTCAACAACTTCGAGTACAACAAGGTGTGGAGATTGGTGCCAAGACCATCCGGGAACCACAACGTCATTGGAACCAAGTGGATCTTCAAGAACAAGCAAGATGCCCATGGGAACATCATTCACAACAAGGCAAGATTGGTAGCACAAGGCTACTCCCAAGTCGAGGGTATCGACTACGGTGAAACCTTTGCTCCGCTGCTCGCCTTGAATCCATTCGCTTGTTGATTGCTTATGCTTCCCATCACAACTTTAAGTTGCAACAAACGGATGTGAAAAGTGCTTTTCTTAATGGTCCCATTAATGAGTTGGTCTATGTCAAGCAACCCCCCGGGTTCGAGGATCCCTACTTTCCGGATCATGTGTATCAACTCGATAAGGCACTCTATGGCCTTAAACAAGCCCCACGTGCGTGGTATGACCACCTTACCGAGTTGCTACAAGATCGTGGATTTGAAGTAGGGCTAATCGACCCCACTCTTTTTACTAAGAAGGTCAACGGGGAGTTGTTTGTATGCCAACTATATGTTGATGATATTATCTTTGGCTCCCCTAACAAAGCTTTCAATGAAGAATTTGCCGCTCTCATGACCTCCAAGTTTAAGATGTCTTTGATGGGAGAGTTGAAGTTCTTCCTTGGTTTCGACATCAAACAAAGAAGAGAAGGAACCTTCATCAATCAAGCCAAATACACTCAAGACATGCTTAAAAGATTCAAGCTAAGTGATGTCAAGCCGGCTACAACACCAATGCCAACCAAGTGCCAACTTGACATCGATCCCAATGGTAAAGCGGTGGATCAAAAGGTATATCACTCCATGATTGGCTCCTTGCTTTACCTTTGTGCATCTAGACCGGATATCATGCTGAGTGTGGGGATGTGTGCACGTTTTCAAGCCGCACCAAAGGAAAGTCACTTTGTGGCGGTCAAGCGAATCTTTCGATATTTGGCTCATACCCCAAACTTTGGCTTATGGTACCCAAGAGGAGCAAACTTCAAGCTTGAAGGTTTCACGGATTCAGATTGGGCGGGAGACAAAGTGGATAGGAAGTCCACTTCCGGAGGGTGCCAATTTCTTGGTTGCTCTCTGGTAAGTTGGTCTTCCAAGAAGCAAAGTTGTGTGTCTCTCTCGTCCACCGAAGCGGAGTATGTGGCGGCCGGTAGTTGTTGTGCTCAACTCCTATGGATGAGGCAAACTTTAAAGGAGTACGGTGTCATTTGTGACAAAGTGCCTCTTTGGTGTGATAATGAAAGTGCCATCAAGATTTCTCTCAACCCGGTGCAACACTTCAAGACGAAGCACATTGAGATTTGGTATCACTTCATTCGGGATCACATTAGGCGAGGGGAGATCGAGCTCAAGTATGTCAACACTCATGATAACCTTGCAGATATCTTCACGAAGCCCTTGGATGAAGCAAGATTTCGCGAGTTAAGGCATGAGCTAAATATCATTGATTTGAGCAATGTGACTTGAACCCGTACACCCCCCACCACACTCAACTTGTTGTCTAGTTTAGGTGTAGGCATGGACATAGGGGGAGTGTTGTTCCCTCAATGAACTCTCCCTCCCCCCATTATGCATAAATAGATCACCTCTTTCACATTAGCCATTTTTGATGGTACTTGTGCTTCAAAGACGAGTTTTGGTCATGGGCCCAAGGATAATTCTTCGCGGCGCCATACCATCCAACTCAAACATAGGTGGCTTCGGCCACCGCCCTCTCTCCTCGAGAGGTTTTGTCACTTAGGGATTCTCTGTTGTTCCCTTGGTATGTGCTTGTTTTTGTGCAGTTTTGGGTTGTGTCTGTTTTTCGGTGCAAAGGCGTTTTTCTCCCTTGTCCGAAACCATCGGTGGCGTGAGCTCACGGTACTACCGCGGTCGACCACGGTACTACCGCTAATGGGAGCACGGTACTACCATCCCCAAGTGGCAGTAATTTTTTACTGCCGCCTGGTTGAGCGGTACTATCGCCTCGGCGCAGTACTTCGCCCGGCGGTACTATCATGATGACCATGGTGTACTACGCGTCGGTTCGAGCGTGGGGATAAGGTCGGGCGGGGAGTTCTAACTCCCCATACCCATTCGTCCTCTCTCTCCACGTTGTCTCTTCCTCTCTCGTGCTCACGAACGGAGCGGCGTTCGTCGCCGGATCTCCTCCACCGCTGCCCTCCGTGATTCCGTCCGGTGGGATCGTTCCCCACCACGTGCTCTTGCTATGGACCAAGGTTTTTCCCCAAATCCTTATCCTTTTTGATTGTGTTTGGTTCTTCTAGGTTTTGGGGGAGTCTTGTATGTTCTTGAGATTCCTAGAATAGATCTCTGCAAGAGTAGGATGAAGGAGTGTGGTATTGCATAGGATTTAAACTTGTATTGTTGCCTTGCACTAGATCTGATCACCGTAGCATCGCCATGGCTTCGCGGTTCTTTTTCAGATTCAAATCCTGCTAGATCTGACGCGACGCGGTACTACCGCCCGTAGGGAGCGGTACTACCGCCCGCACGGTACTACCGCCGCTAGGGTGCGGTACTACCGCGCACCGTGCGGTACTAAAACTTTACTACTGCCCCAGCCACGGTACTACTGTGACCCCTCACGGTACTACCGCGTCTGGAGCTGTACTAACTTTTTAGTACCGCAAACCATGGCAGATCTACCGTGGCTCACATCTATCACATGCCAAATTTCTCGTTTATCTTCTATGGGTTTCATGTGCTGTCTTATGGCCTTTGCATTGATTCTTTTTGCCTTTTGTTTTGGTGCTTTGCGTGTGTGTCTCAGGTGGTGGCTCTCGCCGGGCCAATCCCGTTCGTGACACTGGCTCCAAGCGTCTCACGCAACCCAGAGAAGTTCGAGGGTCATCTGCGTCGAAGCGCAATGTCAAGACCACCGCTAGCAAGCACAAGGAGCCCGCCAGGGGTATGGATGAGATAGGCGCTCAAGAATATGTCCGTCTCAGGCAGCTTCACCCGTATGTGACCCCACGCTCTACTGTCAGAGGGTGTGAACTGTTCTGGAACAAGGCCCAAACCCAGATCTACTTGGATGTCATCAAGAACAAGCAGAATACCTATGTGGAGGTGAAGTGGATTGATATGCACCACATGAGGAAGGACAAGTATCGTGACTACTTTGGGGAGGCTCTGGACTTGGTGGAGCAGTTTGGCATTGAGCATGTGATCTCTTTCCACCTGGACTATGACCCTGAGATCATATGTCAGTTCTTTGCTTCAAAGATACTTTCACCCAATGACGAAAGAAGGATGACTGGATGACCAATGGCCGCAAGTATGCGCTACCGGAAGGAGTTCATGGATTTGCTTCATGTTGCTGATGATGGACTTGACACTCCGGTGGGTGTTCGCCCTCATGGCAATGCTGACTCTGCCGATAAGGACAAGCTCACCCCGTTCATGGTTGAGAAGATGCTCGCCACTGGCAAGACAATCTTGGTTCTCAACCCCTTTCTGGATATCATGTACCGCATCTTCCGCAACTCTTTGTTCCCACGCATCGGTGACAAAGACAAGGTTCATGCCTACATGGTGGACATGATGCTTATGTGCTAGGAGGCTCGCTCGTCTCAGACTCAGCCACTTGATGTCTCTCACATCATGTGGTGTGAGCTTCGGTTTGCTGTGTTCAACTGCAAGGTGCCTATTTATGGGCCCCACATTTTTCGCTGATTTCAAAGACTTGGAAGAAGATGTACCACGAGGAGGAGTTCCTGGCTCCAGATGGGTTCGCCATGAGCCCATTTGTTCAGGGTCAAACCCAATCTGGCTAACACCGCTACTCATGCTGAGGCGTCTGCTGCTAGGGCTGCTGCAGTTGATGAGGATGTTGCTGGCGCCGAGGGCCGTTCTGCTAGGCCCTCTCAGAGTGACTCTAGGCCATCTTGGGCCAAGAAGTTGAAGGATAAGATGAAGTCTCTTTTCTGCATGCAAGCCAAGGGACAGTACAGGGCTCACGTGGAGTCCAAGGAGAGTCGTCGCCGGCACAACAAGGTCTTGCAGCTCTATGGCGAGGATGTGTCTGGCGGATCTGAGGAGCGCATCACTCCTGAGACCGAGTGGATGGAGAAGCAAGGATACAGGTGGACTGATTCTGAGGAGGAGGTCGAGGAGTCCATTCCAGCTGCAGAGGAATCTGACGAAGAGGCGTGGGACAACTTCTCTGCTTGAGCCACCTCTTGTGTGTTTAGGTGTCCTCTCTGCCTTTTTGGCGTCTCGATGCCAAAGGGGGAGAGAGTGTAGGGATTTGCGAGTTTGTGTGTCGTGTGTTTGCTGCTTTCAGTTGAACTCTCTGCTGTTTTTCTCGTTTGAACCTTGGTTAACTTACCTCGTATGGTGTAAGACATATGCACTCTATCTATCCTAGCTAGCTTGTGTTATATTGTGCTACTTTCATGCTATGCTATGCTTATTATCATGTCTTGGTCTCTAAAATATAGGGGGAGTGTTGATCCTAGTTTGTGTGCCATGCAGTCCAAAGCATTCATCTAAAGTGCACACATCTAGGGGGAGCCCCGTCTATATATTAGAGAAGTGGGGTTTGCCACTGCTTTTAAAATAACTTATCTATGTGCAAATCCCGTGTTGTCATCAATACACCAAAAAGGGGGAGATTGTAAGGGCATATTTATCCCTAAGTGTTTTGGTGATTGATGACAATACTCGTGCGGACTAATCGTGTGCCTTGAGTCCCTCAGATACTTCATCATTAGGCCCAAGACGATTCGGTGCCCTCGGAGACTGCTGAGCCGGTGTTGTTCTACGTTTCTCTTTGGTGGAGTTGAGTCGAGGAGAGCCGTACTATTAAGAGGGGGTCGCGTCGGAAAGGTAGGGTGGAATCACACGCACACTTGTCCCTCCTTTCCTTGCACTTTGGAGCTACCCGTCGTTATCTTGGTTGTGTGAAAATCGGCGACTCTCGCTGTACTTGCGTGTAGCATCGCAGTACAAGTGGTAGTACGCGGGCGCGTCACGGTAGTACCGCCCCTTTGGTGCGGTAGTACCGCGCGGCACCTGGCCTAGTGCCGCTCGGTGCGGTAGTAGGGCGGATGTAATTTTTACATCCGCTACCACGGTAGTACCGCCCTTCGGTGCGGTAGTACCGCGGCACCCTGGCCTAGTGCCGCTCCGGTGCGGAAGTAGGGGCGGATGTAATTTTTTACATCCGCACCCCCCACAGTAGTACCGCTCGTCCAGCGCGGTAGTACCGCGGGGGCCCACGGTAGTACCGCTCCCTTGGAGTAGTAGTACCGCGGGTCTTTCGCCTAGTACCGCAGCGTCGCGGTAGTAGGTGCGGATGTAATTTTTAAATCGCGCCGACCACGGTAGTACCGCGCCGCAGCGGTAGTACCGCCGCCGGTTTTTGCACCACCCTAGTTTACTGCGAAGTAGGCACGGATGTAATTTATTTCATCCGCGCCCTTCCTAGGTCCGTGACCCTCTCGCCTTGCGGTAGTACCGCAAGGGGAGCGGTAGTACCGCATGAGCGGTCGATCGCTCCTTCTTGAGCTTGTTCCGGCTGTGCTATTGCCTGATAGTACCGTGGTGCTCCACGGTAGTACCGCGCGTCGCCGCGGTAGTACCGCGTCCTTGGAGCGGTAGTACCATGGGTCACGGGCAGAACTAGTGGATAACGGTTGGATTTTTTCCACGACTATATAAGGGATGTCTTCTACCTCTAGTTGACTACCTCTTCCACCTCTAAGCTCCATTGTTGCTCCAAGCTCCATTTTCGCTCGATCTCTCTCCCTAGCCAATCAAACTTGTTGATTTTCTCGGGATTGGGTGACAGGGGCCCGATCTACACTTCCACCAAAGGATATTTGATTCCCCCCACTTATCCCTTGCGGATCTTGTTACTCTTGGGTGTTGAGCACCCTAGACGGTTGAGATCACCTCGAAGCCATACTCCATTGTGGTGAAGCTTCGTGGTGGTGTTGTTGTTGGGAGCCTCCGATTGTTGTGGAGATTGCCCCAACCTTGCTTGTAAAGGTTGATCGCCGCCTTCAAGGGCACCAATAGTGGAATCACGGCATCTCGCATCGTGTGAGGGCGTGAGGAGAATCTGGTGGCCCTAGTGGCTTCTTGGGGAGCATTGTGCCTCCACACCGCTCTAACGGAGACGCATTTCCTTAAAAGGAAGGAACTCCGGTAACACATCCTCGTCTCCACCGCCTCCCTCTTGGTTATTTCGTGCCTTTACTTTGCAAGCTTACTTATTGTTACATCTCTTGCTTGCTTGCGTGCTAGTTGTTATTGCATCATATAGGTTGCTCACTTAGTTGCATATCTAGACAACCTATTTGTTGCAAAGTTTAATTTGGTAAAGAAAAGCTTAAAATTGTTAGTTGCCTATTCACCCCCTCTAGTCAACCATATCGATCCTTTCACTCGCGTCACCGAGACGCCTCGCCTCCTCGCCATCACCGGAGACGCCCTGCCTCCTCGCCACCACCGCCTCCGCCGCCACCCCAAGCCATCATCTCAGAAGCCCCCCCTCCTCTCTCTCTCTCATGCATAGGTTAGCCAGTTTAATTAGGTTAATTATCTACGTTAGGGCAAAAATTTTAGTTAGGGCTTTGACAGAGTAGTTAGGTTAACTAGTTTAATTAGGTTAATTATCTAGGTTAGTGCAAAAACTTAGTTAGGGCTTTGACAGAGAACTAGTCAGGTTAACTAGTTTAATTAGGTTAATTATCCAGGTTAATTAGTGCAAAAATTTATTTTAGGATTTGATAGAGAACTAGCTGCGTTAACTAGTTTAATTAGGGTTAATTATCTAGGTAAACTAGATTAACTAACTAGGTTAAATAGGTAGGTTAAGTAGGTTCGTTGGATTAACAAGCTAGGTTAAGTAGATTGTCTAGGTTAGAGGAAAATTTTATTTTAGAGCATTAGGTCAGAAGGGTTAGAGAAATGGAGTTCCTTTGCAATTTAATTGGGTTCTGTGTTTAGTGAGGTCATTTTGCAAAGGTTTTTTATTTTTGAAAAGACCACTATTTTTCAAGGAAAAGAATTTAGGCAAATTTTATTTTTCATTGAAGTGGTCATGTTATATCTTTTCATTGAAGTTGTTCGATTGTGCCCAAGTGGCTTTGTTGTTTCAGGGAATGATGTCGAGTGGTTTATGTTTTTGCGGAATGTTGATTCATTTCGCATTAAGCAAATTTCGTGTTCTTGATTTGTCCACTTTTTAGCAAAGGTCATGCCGAAATTTTCCGTGAATTTCGCATGACTTGTGCTACAAACTAGGACATATCGAAAGTGCCCGGATTTGCCGCACGGGAAGGAGTCAACATTCCGCAAAACAATAGTCCTTTTTATGTCATTATTCATTTTATTAGGTCTAGAATTAATTGACTAGATTTAATCATAGGAAACATGGCTAGCAACAATGAAGGACAGGGTTCGGTGATTATGGCGACATCTACAAGGCGGCAGATGAATTTTTAGCCTTACCGACGATCAGCAGATGTTGTTTTGGGCCCATCGGTGGCATCGGGATCGAGACCGACACGCAGACCGGTCTTTGAGACCGACATGCAGACCGGTCTTGAGATCGAGACCGCGCTGAGATTGAGACCGCATCGAGACCAGCGCCGAGACCGGTGCTACCTCGGGGAGCGGAGCCGGTGTAGAACCGAAAGCAAAGAGGCAACGGCTTCCTAACAAACTCAGGACTACTAGACTGGTGGTCACGGAGGTGGACGACGACAATTTTGAGCCAAAGGCGCCTGAGGAAGCGCGCGCGTGCTATGTCAATTAAATAGGCTGCATCATACGGACAACCGCCACCATCAACGATGAGAAACTAAAGAAGATAGAAAATATGAGGAGCTCCCTAATAAAGAAGTTTCACCAGATATTCTTGTTCCCGAGCCAGAATGAGAAGGATTATGAAGATCCAGACAAGGACCCGACAATGAAGAAGATAAACAAACACGCCATGACCAAGTTTAGCGACGCGTTGGCCGCTTGGAAAAATCGAGTGAAAGCAAAGATCAACGACGGGGAACCCTACTCCGAGATTGTAAAGGATAATCCGACAATCACGGAAGATCAGTTTCAAATATTCAAGGAGGCTTGCGAGGCCGAAGCTGCCAAATAAAAGTCTAAGTACATGAAGGGGCTTCAAAAGAGGAACATTGGGAGCCACCACCTCGGAAGCCGTGGTTACGGCGGAAAGAGGTCCAAATGGGCCAAGGAGGACGCGTAAGCCGTGAGTCTGGGCATCCTGCCCTTTGAGGATTTCACCGTCCGCAGAGCGTGACGCCCCGAGGGCCCGACACCGCTGGGACCTAGTGAAGAAGGTTTACGAGACAACACCGGCCATTACGGAGTTCATGAGACTGCTGGTAATTTTAGTTTTCGATCAATTCGACCGCACACGTTAGTCATATTGTAAACGATCCTTGTGCCTTTTGCAGAGAGAGAGAGCAGCACCGGATTGCGGCGAAAGCGACTTCGCCGTCGAGGCATTGGCGAGGCCAAGTGGGACACTCCATTCAAGCGGGCGTTGAACATATTGAAACAACAACCGGTGGATACTCGACCGTCAGATGGACGCTGCGTGCGGTGTCGGAGACGGTGCCCGTGGAAGAAGTAATACCGTGAGACCACGGAGAAGAAAAAGGAAAGACGGAGGTTAATCAAGAAAGCATCGACAAGAAGGTTGAGATTGCGGTTGATAAGAAATCATCTCGCATATCGCAACAGCGGTAGCTGCCGCAAAATAGGCGATTGCAGATATATCTACTTCCTTGGTGACGGCGTTTACACTTGGACAAGGCAAAATCCGGAAAAAATGCAGAGGACTTTCCCTTGTCGACTTACGGGAGCACTCGCTCCCGTCTGGCTCCGTACCGCCCAAGACCGGCTCCCACACCGCCCGCACTGCGGCCCCGCCACGAGAATTTGCCTCCTCTAATACTAGTGGGGATGACGACGAGACCCGTGGCGGCTTGGTGATTGTTGCAATGGGTGGGTCTGTTGTAGGCCAAAGAGTCCGCCGTCGAGGCGACCGGGAGCACACCCACGAGCACGCAGCCTCAAGAAGGTATGAACATCAACACCCCACCTACCCAATTAGCGTCGGGTGTCGGGTTGGGTGATAGCGACGGGTAAGCGGTGGCTCCATTAGTCGTTGATGACATCGCTATGGATGAGGATGAGGATGACGATGGCGCTGAACGGTATGTCTATATGGCGCCTCCTCGTGGTTTGAGCATCATGAGTCGGTGCTCAATTACCGCCTCAACGATTATTGACGACCATCCGGTGGTAAAAAGTCTAGGAAGAGAGCGAGGAAAGGCAAAAAGCTGATTCTATGATCCAAATACCGAGCAGCCTCGGCCAGACCATGTAGATATCCCCGATGCGGATAAATGGCATATCCCCGGTCGACCAATCCTACATGAAACAGCGCTACGGGCCAGATTCGGTGATCTAAGGAGACTTCATGACGATGTGATGCGGGTAGAGAAAGGCCTCATCGCCGAAGATCCGGGATACCCACTCTCGTGGTTAACATTCGCGGCAAATGTAAATGCGTCGACGGCTTCCCGCGGATAAGTTCTTCCTTCGATTCGATTACATATTCGACATGTTTCATGTGAAGAAGCTGGATTTTACGCTTGTCCGCCTTTATGCCTTGCACATGAACTACATCATTGGGGTTGAGCAGATGTGTTTTATATCAGGTCGTGACCCGTACTACATGCACGAGGGCTTCTTGGGAGTCTGCACAGCATTGTGAATACGCCGAGGATTACATCGTCGGTTTCATGCTCGCCAATAAGGACAAGGAGGCGATTCTCGTGCCTTATCATCCCGTGTAAGTCATCCGCGCTGCTATCCTTCCTTCGATTTCAATAATTCGTTTGCACAGTGGAGGCTAATTAATTTGATGTGTACTT
This sequence comes from Aegilops speltoides, assembly GCA_021437245.1. Lineage (NCBI taxonomy): Eukaryota > Viridiplantae > Streptophyta > Magnoliopsida > Poales > Poaceae > Aegilops > Aegilops speltoides. The sequence goes on along the minus strand of CM038141.1, from coordinate 414,812,050 downwards.
ATTTTGCGCAGCGGCGGGCGCGCCATCCTCATCATCTTCTACCCTCGATTCTCCCACGCTCTTTACTTGGACTCGTCAAGAACATTCACAAAAGGATTACACCCACATCAAAGATGTTCTCGATAAATGCTATGTTTTACTACCAAGCAAGGGGTGGAGAGGTTAGGGACAAGAAGAGAAGGGCGGCGGGGCCGCCTTCACCATAAGACCGACTTCCTGCGCATCCAAAGAACCGAGCAGTTCTCTTAATGATGGATTCTATGTCCTACACCACATTCTCGAGTACTGACGGGATCACCGTAACCTTCACATGGCACCTAGATCTCGGCGATGCCCATATTACGCAATGGGCAAAGGACATAGGAGATATCGAGGATCATCGACTTCGAGCTGAGTTCTATAACATCCAAGCGAACTTGCCCAAATCATCATGAATGAGGTCGTCGGAAAACAGGGATGTTCCATGCGAAGGACAAATGTCACGGAAGACGTCCGAACATGGATAGCCTCTCGGCGTCTCGACATGAAGCCTTTCACTAAGCTCGATGACTATCTCCCTGACATGGATGGATGGCACGACATGATGGAGTGATTGTCGATATATGACAATGTGTCCGTTTAGTCCATACTTTCTTTTATGACAAAACTTTGAGTTATGCACGGTGAAACTTTATTTGTGATGTAATTAAACCGTCCTCCTCCTCGACTAGTGAAAATCACTCTAGTTAGGTCATTTTGGGTACGATGAACTTTGTTATTTATGCTTATGATATGTTGTTTCTATTTTTGCCAAGTCTGTCTCTTTCTGTTGCTCAACTATATATGTTGCATATCATTGACTCATGTGACGATGCAGGTGCATAGATCATAGATGGCGAAGAAGTGCTACACCAGGAGTATATATACGACAAGTGGCCGGAGTGTCAGGCCCAGGTGTACTGGTTTTCGGTTTCCGAGCGACACGCAACACTTAGTTTAGGTTCACGCTAATGCGAGAGAGGGATACGAGCTCATGTACTCAAAGTGATAGCTATTCTCACGTATATCATTGTTTAGATGGATGACGATGTATTTGCAAGTAATCGAGACTTGTATCGCTATTTTCGAGATTGATGATGAGAGATCACTTTGTGTTGGATGATGATTATGATGATGACATGATTTAATGAGACTAATTGTATGTATATGCTATGATTACATTTGTATGTGGATGATATGCTAAAGATTATTGTATAAAGCCTATTCAAATACAAAACAAATAAAAAACAAATATGCAGGAAAAAACTAATAAAACTAGTAGTAGCGGGGGAATTTAGCGATGGCGCCGACTTACGAAGAGCGCTTCGCTAAATAGTGCTGCAGATAATATCGATGGCGCCCTTTTCAAAGAGCGCCACAGCTATTCATCGAAGCGATGGAAGGTCGACAGCGCCTCTCGCTATACGTTAGTCAGAAGGCTTATTAGTAGCGCCCGCACACGCGCGCATCGAGAGGGCCAAAACCCGCGCTGCTGCTAGGCTTTTCCCTAGTAGTGAATCAGTAAGAGACATCATAGATCGCACCATATCTAGTAAAGTACGATTACGACGTTCGGACACACCATTTCGTTGTGGTGTTCCGTGTGGCGTGACTTGCGAAACTATTCTGCATTGTTTCAAATGTAAACCAAACTCGTAACTCAAATATTCTCCTCCACGATCAGATCGTAGAAACTTTATTTTCTTGTTACGATGATTTTCCACTTCACTCTGAAATTCTTTGAACTTTTCAAATGTTTCAGACTTGTGTTTCATTAAGTAGATATACCCATATCTGCTCAAATCATCTGTGAAGGTGAGAAAATAACGATATCCGCCACAAGCTTCAACATTCATCGGACCACATACATCTGTATTTATGATTTCCAACAAATCTGTTGCTCTCTCCATAGTACCGGAGAATGGTGTTTTAGTCATTTTGCCCATGAGGCACGGTTCGCAAGTACCAAGTGATTCATAATCAAGTGATTCCAAAAGTCCATCAGTATGGAGTTTCTTCATGCGCTTTACACCGATATGACCTAAACGGCAGTGCCACAAATAAGTTGCACTATCATTATCAACTCTGCATCTTTTGGCTTCGACATTATGAATATGTGTATCACTACTATCGAGATTCAATAAAAATAGACCACTCTTCAAGGGTGCATGACCATAAAAGATATTACTCATATAAATAGAACAACCATTATTCTCTGATTTAAATAAATAACCGTCTCGCATCAAACAAGATCCAGATATAATGTTCATGCTCAACGCTGCCACCAAATAACAATTATTCAGGTCTAAAACTAATCCCGAAGGTAGATGTAGAGGTAGCATGCCGACCGCAATCACATCGACTTTGGAACCGTTTCCCACGCGCATCGTCACCTCATCCTTGGCGCTGCTCGCTTATTCCGTAGTCCCCTGCTTTGAGTTGCAAATATTAGCAACAAAACCAAGATCAAATACCCAGACGCCATCTGCGAGCTCTAGTAAGGTACACATCAATAACATGTATATCACATATACCTTTGTTCACCTTGCCATCCTTCTAATCCGCCAAATACTTGGGGAAATTCCGCTCCAAAGGACCAGTTTGCTTGCGGAGAAGCACTCGATTTCAGGCTTAGGTCCAGACTTGGGTTTCTTCTCCGAGCAAACAACTTGCTTGTGTTCTTCTTGAAGTTCCCTTCTTCTTCCCTTTGCCCTTTTCTTGAAACTAGTGGTCTTGTTGACCATCAACACTTGATGCTCCTTCTTGATTTCTACCTCCGCAGCTTTTAGCATTGCGAAGAGCTTGGGAATTGTCTTGTTCATCCCTTGCATATTATAGTTCATCACAAAGCTCTTGTAGCTTGGTGGCAGTGATTGGAGAATTCTGTCAATGACGCTATCATCAGGAAGATTAACTCCCAGTTGAATCAAGTGATTATTATACCCAGACATTTTGAGTATGTGTTCACTGACAGAACTATTCTCCTCCATCCTGCAGCTATAGAACTTATTGGAGGCTTCATATCTCTCAATCCGGGCATTTGCTTGAAATATTAACTTTAACTCCTGGAACATCTCATATGCTCCATGACGTTCAAAACGTTGTTGAAGACCGGTTCTAAGCCGTAAAGCATGGCACATCGAACTATCGAGTAGTCATCGGCTTTGCTCGCGGACATTCTTAACGTCGTCGGTTGCATCAAGAAGCAGTTCGGCACCCAGCGGTGCTTCCAGGGCGTAATTCTTACGGCAAACAATGAGGATAATCCTCGAGTTACGGACCCGATCCGTGTAATTGCTACCATCATCTTTCAACCTTGCTTTCTCAAGGAACGCATTAAAATTCAACGGAACAACAACACGAGACATCTATCTACAACAAACATAGACAAGCAAAATACTATCAGGTACTAAGTTCATGATAAATTTAAGTTCAATTAATCATATTACTTAAGAACTCCCACTTAGACAGACATCTCTCTAGTCATCTAAGTGATCACGTGATCCAAATCAACTAAACCATAACCGACCATCACATGAGATGGAGTAGTTTTCAATGGTGAACATCACTATGTTGATCATATCTACTATATGATTCACGCTCGACCTTTCGGTCTCCGTGTTCCGAGGCCATATCTGCATATGCTAGGCTCGTCAAGTTTAACTCGAGTATTCTGCGTGTGCAAAACCGGCTTGCACCCATTGTAGATGGACGAGAGCTTACACACCCGATCATCACGTGGTGTCCGGGCACGACGAACTTTGGCAACGGTGCATACTCGTGGAGAACACTTCTTGATAATTTTAGTGAGAGATCATCTTAAAATGCTACCGCCAATCAAAGCAAGATAAGATGCATAAAGGATAAACATCACATGCAATCAATATAAGTGATATGATATGGCCATCATCATCTTGTGCTTGTGATCTCCATCTCCGAAGCACCGTCGTGATCACCATCGTCATCGGCGCGACACCTTGATCTCCATCGTAGCATCATTGTCGTTTACGCCATCTATTGCTTCTACGACTATCGCTACCGCTTGTGATAAATTAAAGCAATTACAGGGCGTTTGCATTTCATACAATAAAGCGACAACCATATGGCTCTCGCGATTGCCGATAACTTCGGTTACAAAACATGATCATCTCATACAATAAAATATAGCATCACGTCTTGACCATATCACATCACAACATGCCCTGCAAAAACAAGTTAGACGTCCTCTACTTTGTTGTTGCAAGTTTTACGTGGCTGCTACGGGCTTAGCAAGAACCGTTCTTACCTACGCGTCAAAACCACAACGATAGTTCGTCAAGTTAGTGCTGTTTTAACCTTCGCAAGGACCGGGCGTAGCCACACTCGATTCAGCTAAAGTCGAGAGACAGACACCCGCCACCACCTTTAAGCACGAGTGCTCGTAACGGTGAAACCAGTCTCGCGAAGCGTGACGCGTAATGTCGGTCCGGGCGCTTCATCTCACAATACCGCCGAATCAAAGTATGACATGCTGGTAAGCAGTATGACTTGTATCGCCCACAACTCACTTTTGTTCTACTTGTGCATATGACATCTACGCATAAAACCAGGTCGGATGCCACTGTTGGGGAACGTAGTAATTTCAAAAAAATTCCTACACACACGCAAGATCATGGTGATGGCATAGCAACGAGAGGGGAGAGTGTTGTCCACGTACCCTCGTAGACCGTAAGCGGACGCGTTATGACAACGCGGTTGATGTAGTCGTACGTCTTCACGATCCGACCGATCCAAGCACCGAACGTACGGCACCTCCGTGTTCAGCACACGTTCAGCTCGATGACATTCCCCGGGCTCCGATCCAGCAAAGCGTCGGGGATGAGTTCCACAAGACGACGGCGTGGGACGATGATGATGTTCTACCGGCGCAGGGCTTCGCCTAAACTCCGCGACGATATGACCGAGGTGGAATATGGTGGAGGGGGCACCGCACACGGCTAAGGAATGATCCGTACATCAACTTTTGTGTTCTAGGGTGCCCCCTGCCCCCGTATATAAAGGAGCAAGGGGGGTGCGGCCGGCAATAGAAGGAGAAGGCGGAGGAGTCCTACTCCCACCGGAGTAGGACTCCCCTTCCTAGTTGGATTAGAACTTGGGGGAGGGAAAGAGGAAAGGGGGGCGCCGCCCCCCCCTTCCTTGTCCTATTCGGACTAGGGGGAAGGGGGCGCGCGACCTGCCCTTGCCGGCCCTCCTCTTCTTCCTCATGGCCCACTAAGGCCCATTAACCCCCGGGAGGGTTTCGGTAACCCCCCGGTGTTCCGGTAAAATCCCGATTTCACCCGGAACTATTCCGATGTCCAAACATAGGCTTCCAATATATCAATCTTTATGTCTCGACCATTTCGAGACTCCTCGTCATGTCCATGATCATATCCGGGACTCCGAACAAACTTCGGTACATCAAAACTTAATAAAACTGTCATCGTAACGTTAAGCGTGCGGACCCTATGGGTTCGAGAACTATGTAGACATGACCTAGAACTATTCTCATTCAATAACCAATAGCGGAACACGGATGCCCATATTGGTTCCTACATATTCTATGAAGATCTTTATCGGTCAAACCGCATAACAACATCGTTGTTCCTTTGTCATCGGTATGTTACTTGCCCGAGATTCGATCTTGGTATCCAATACCTAGTTCAATCTCGTTATCGCAAGTCTCTTTACTCGTTATGTAATGCATCATTCCGTAACTAACTCATTAGCTACATTGCTTGCAAGGCTTATAGTGATGTGCATTACCGAGAGGGCCCAGAGATACCTCTCCGACAATCGGAGTGACAAAACCTAATCTCGAAATACGCCAACCCAACATGTACATTTGGATACACCTGTAGTACTCCTTTATAATCACTCAGTTATGTTGTGACGTTTGGTAGTACCCAAAGTGTTCCTCCGGTAAACGTGAGTTGCATAATCTCATAGTTACAGGAACATGTATAAGTCATGAAGAAAGCAATAGCAATATACTAAACGATCAAGTGCTAGGCTAACGGAATGGATCATGTCAATCACATCATTCTCCTAATGATGTGATCCCATTAATCAAATGACAACACATGTCTATGGTTAGGAAACATAACCATCTTTGATTAATAAGCTAGTCAAGTAGAGGCATACTAGTGACGTTGTGTTTGTCTATGTATTCACACATGTATTATGTTTCCGGTTAATACAATTCTAGCATGAATAATAAACATTTATCATGATATGAGGAAATAAATAATAACTTTATTATTGCCTCTAGGGCATATTTCCTTCACATAGTACTATATTTTTTTGATTTTCCAATGCATCCGTTCAGCTTGTCACATGGTCTTCTGTGATCGTCCCCACATGGCAACTGCTGTGTTTCAAATGATTTTTTCCTTCCTTTTTAAGTGCATGGCAACTCCTATTGGTTTTTACATGGCAACTGGCATCTAGGCCAAATGGAAACTCTTACTGTACCTAATGGCAACTGCCATCTTTATCGTTGGCTTGTGTGCTCATCCCATACCTAGGTTTGAAATTGCATTCATGGCAGATCAGACATTTTTATCATTCTTCAAGTTGGCTAACATGGCAACTACTGCTGGATTTTGTATGGCAACTGCTACCTATGACACATGGCAACTCATGTTCCCCTTACATGGCAACTACCAACTTTTCCACTTGTTTTTCATTTTTTTAAGATTTCTACCATGGCAAATATATTTTGTTCATTTTTTAATACCTTTTTCATGTGCTTTATTTTTTTGCAGGGTGAAGATGACTACTATGCGTGGGGCCAAGCATATCAGTAAGGACCAACTCGAACGCCTTCATTCAAAATTGTCCGCAGGGGCCAACTCAGATGTTCATGAATCGCCAGGCGACAATACTGCTGCTGCACCGTCAACTGCTCCCACTAACTCTGATGCAAGTGGCCGACCATCTCCGCCGGCTGTAGATGTGCGAGGCTAGAACAACAGCATCAGACATCGGGAGTGACGAGTGCAGATTCGCCGGGACAGCTGAAATATTGCCAACTCTTACGGCAATGAAGGATCTTCTTGTGAGCTATGCCACCCCATCAACAAGCGTTGAAGTGGACGCCCCGAGACCAACCTAAGCAAGGAAGATTCCGCCATCGACATCGATTCCAAGCGCGTGCGTGGTGGCACTCTGTGTCCACGATGTAAGCGGCCGAGGCGGCGATTCACAATGATATGCCATCTGGTGAGAGTCTTGGCACAATAGCTCCAGCTCACAGCCGGTGCAGATATTGCTAAAGCGATTTGTTTAGCGTCTTTGGTGTTCCACCTAGGCGTCAGAGCCCTGCAAGCAATCAACAGACATACCCAACGCACCGGCTGTAGCTAGGAGCAGCAGAGACGAGTCTGGTTATGTTCCTGCGTCCACACTATTCCCGCCACCTGCCAAAAGCAATGTGATGGAGAAACTGGAAGATCGGAGCACAAGTGATGCAGGTGTCAAGCCGGGCACGAGTGACGCATGTGAACGTCCGGAGTAGACTGTGCCTTTACCCACAGTGGAAATCCCCAGCTTAAATCTGCGCACTTCCAAGCTCCCAGTCAATGTGGGTGTCCCATACAGCCCAAACAAGAAGATTTTCAAGAAACCTGCGGCTGATACCACTGACAACACGCCCCGCCCTACAAATAAGCCCGATCATTCTGTAGCGGCCAATTCAGATATGTTTGTTGATCTTTCACCCTTGGATTCTGCCCCGCAAGTTGTTCGTGGTCCAGCCAGTAGGCATGAGAGACACCCAATGGCCTTCACCCCACCGAGCTTCAGTCTTGGCATCAGTCAAGATGAACCAGTGGTGCCAGATCCTATGCCAGTTGCCTTTGCTTTCCCGGGAGGCATGCCCGCAATGATGGCGCAGCCAATGGTCGAGGGCAGGAAGGTTGTCAAGTTCGCAGAGCCGATAGTCCAAGGTACATTTATCATGTGCTTATTTCATTTTCTTGTATACATCTTTGTAGTTTGACTTTTGTCCCAATCATATTTTTTGGGGGTCCTCACTTATGATGGCAACTGATATGTGATGACATAGCAACTGGATTTGCTGCACCATGTCACCTACATTTTTTTCTGCCATGCTGCATTTCACATTTGGGCAACCACATGGCAACTGAAGTTGATTCAACATGGCAACTGTAGTTGCTGTCACATGGCAAATATAGTGCATTACACATGGCAACTGGATTTGCTGCACTATGTCACCTGCATTTTTTTCCATGCTGCATTTTCCACTCGGCAAGCACATGGCAAGTGTAGTTAGCACAACATGGCAACTGTAGTTGCTGTAACATGGCAACTACAGTCCAACCAGATGGCAACTACAGTGCAACTAGATGGCAACTGTAGTTGCTGTAACATGGCAACTACAGTCCAACCAAATGGCAACTACAGTGCAACCAGATGGCAACTGTAGTTGCTATGATAAGGCCAACGTAGTTGCTATGACAAGGCAAATGTAGTTGCACCACACATGTCAACTCCCCACTTTTTTGTACATACATCTCACACCATGCACCTTATCTTCTCACAATGCATCTGTTTTTGATTTCTAGGTATCCTAATCCACTTTTTTGATCCTTTGCAGCCACCTGAGGAGATTTCACCGTCACTTGATGAAGCTTAGCACAGGATCGAGGAGGCAGCATTGCAGAGGAGGTCCTCACGAGGGCAAGGGCAATCAAGTTCCAACGTGCCTGCAGATACGGTATCTGAGGATACCATTAGGAGTGCTACCCCTGGTTCTGTGAGGCAGCAGAGGGTAGTTCACCCACCTCCCGCGGGAGACTACGAGCCCGAATTCAGGGCCACCAAGGAACAGACCCAGCTGTATGATATTGTCAAGCATTTTGGAAATGTGAGGTCCAGCAGCAAGCACATGAAGGAGCTGAAAGCGTAAATAACCACACCCCATAATCTCTCATTTTTCTTTGTTCCTTTTTTACCATTCATCTTCTTTTGTACTTTCTATACATGATCCGCTTACGTTTTTAGTTCTTTCATTTTTTACTTAGTAGGCATGATTTTTTCATGTTATATTGTTTTCATACAGCTCATGTTTGGACAGAACCAAGGTCATTCAATACGAAGCGACGTACGTCGACCTGGGTGATCTTGCCGAGTTCGTGAGGCCAAACGGTAAAATGTCGACGAATGTAGTTGCATGCGGGATGGACTACATCAACAATCATATGGATGTGTGTGCCGACAAAACAATCATGCATTACAGTGTGACCTCCAAAATATGGGATGGTGACTTCCACCACAAAATCCTGAGGAAGAATTTTGCACAACACAGTGAATTCGAGCTCACTCTGAAGAAATATGTGAGTATTCCTTCCCTGTTTGCACTTTTTTTTCACATGGTATGGTTTTTTTGCCATCTTCTGCACTCTATTTATGTGGCAGATGTTTCATGTGGCAATAGCTTCCGTGCAAACTGACTTTTTGATTTTTGCATCTCGTGCAAACTATGTGGCAACTTCATAGAAAAATACACGGTAAATGTTGTTCATACATGGATGGCAACTTTCTTTCAACTACCCCAACCCATAACCAAACATTCTACGTGATTCTATTTTTTTTGTCCCTCTGCTGTTCTTCATGTGAACTCTGCTTCTCATTTCCCTCACTTTTAAATGCAGGTCATGTTCCCCATGTTCCAGGAACTTGCACCACATGACCAACACGACAAGTGTGGTCACCACTATGCGATCTGTCTTGACCTGAAGAACCAACGCTTTGAGGTTCTTGATTCAATGTGTTCGGCAGCTGATGCAGACCTTACTTCGCATCCTGAATTCTTCATCAACAACGTCAAAGAGACATGGCACCGTCACTACGAACACTCAAAGGTCCAGATCAGACATTTCCCGGTTGAGTACGTGGCGACTACGAATCAAGGGAACATGTAATTTCCTACCCCCTCCTTCATGTGCCATTTACATCAATCCCATCCCTCTTTTGTTGTTACATCTGATTTGAAGTCTATCTGCTATGTCTGTCCTTTTTTGAGAGTTCACCTGACTCTTTTTCTTGTGCAGGACGGACTATGGCTTTCACACGTTGGAATACTTTGCAAAGTGGGAAGGTAGACTTGTCCCCGCTGTCACAGCTGCAACGGTCGTTGAGCTCCAGAAAATCTACACATGGAACTGGTTGACGAATGAAGATTTCAACAAGCGGTCCGGAGCACGCGAGTTTGTGGAGGAAGCTGTCAAGAAAGTCATCAAGAGGTACAAGTGATCACGTGGCGTTATACACCGGACGCATACCTTACATTCTGTTGTTGAGGAATGTAAGGTACTATCTCTTTGTTCTGGTCAAAAACTATGTTCGTGTGCTATGTTATGACTGCAACCCCGCGTAGCCTACTATGTCACTACAAGAAATATGTCAACTTGTGACCACCACTATTGGTCACTGAAAGGTCACAAATTTCCATTTGCGACCTTTTTGTGACCAAAAATAGAAGGTCAAAAGCTGGCCGTCATAAATCGACTATAGCGACCTTCTCTCGTGAGAAGGTCGTGGACGCCATTGACCAAAATATTCCTCTTGTGGCGTTTTGGTCACTAGCAACCTCCCGAGCCACGTAGGCATCCAGCGTGGCAAGTCGATGTGGCACAAGATTCAGCCCGGTCCAATTCGGTTTTCTACATGGGCCTAGCCCAACAATTCAGCCCATTTATGATTTTTTTTCTTGAATGTTTTTGGGCCTGTTCTATCATGGGCCTTTACCTTTCCACATAGTCCGCTTCCTTTTCGTTTCTATTTTCTATTTGATTCAAGGCCACGCTTATAGTTATTTCGAATAGCTTTTCATTTCAAAGTTATTTTGGGCCATGGCATCTTAATAGTACAAGTATATTTGGGACGTGGCCACTATCGTGTCCAAGAAGAACATTTTTCCGAGAATTTATTGTTCAAGTAAAATGTACACAACACATTACAGGAAAATAGCACATACAATGCAGAGATAAAATTTCATTACACTCCTACTATAGCTCACTACAACATAGACAAGACATGATACTTCATCCTTCAATTTTTTACCAAGCACTAGACAAGTACATCTCACTTAAAATAAACAAGATTGTTCTCGGAAGCAAAATACGCCACCACACGCCATGGTGCGCCATCTTACTCGATCCGCCTCAAGGAACTAGCAGTCATTGCTTGCTCCTTTGTCCGAGAGCCCCTTGTCAGAGAGGATGGCTGAAACTCGGATGCAAAGCTCCCCGCACATGACATATTGTGTCAATTCTTGCAGCGACAAAAAGAACTCACCTACCATAGAACTTGCACAAAGAATGTATCAACCACCAAACTGTATGAAACAAAAACAAACGAGAGGGGAGGAGTTTATACCGATCTTCTTGAGCCTCTCCCCAAGCAAAAGCATCATCCAAGGTAATCGTCTAAACAAGAACACTCCTTAAGATTTCGAAATGGACCAACACGGTAGTAGTGAAGCTATCGTGGATCTTTGTGAAGCGGTTTATCGCTTCTTGGAGACACCAACAGTCTTCCCTCTCCCGCCGTAGTCTTGGTGTCTTGACCACGGATATACACGCCCAAAGAGTGAAGGCACCACGATGGTTCCCGGAAAGAGAGCAAGGTTTCAAGCATAAGTGATGGCTCATACATCTATGCAATAAGGAAAAATGCTACCGCAACGGTGAAGTTTTAAGGAATCGAGGCATCATCATACATCTATTGGAAACAAAGCATTGATATACAAATCAGCAGGGTCACATACAAGGTACACTAGAAGGGTATACATGAATACATTGACAATCATCAATACCAGATTGCAAGACATAACAATTATGTACCTAAGCAAGTCGACAAGGGCATAGGGCAGGATATAAAATCTGGATACAAGTAATAGACAAACTACTATGTAAATACTACAGTGGCATTACTACTAGGAAATCAAAAAAATACTATGTAAATATTACAGTGGCCAAACGGGTGGTGGATTAACACCAACAATGTGCATCGCCTAGAAGAATTAAGATAGCTAAAAATATGATGATTACTGCAGGTTATCAAGAATTAAGCATTGTACCCATAAGTGATGTCACTATAATAATTAGAGGCGATAGCGATTGAGTAGTGTAGAGGAATTATAAAAGGGATACACATCCTAAGTTACTTTCTCAAACTAAATTATATAGATATAGAAATATGATGTAGAACATACAAATTGTACTATCAAAGCAACTGAACCTTGTAAAAGTTTTTGTTCATGCAGGCATTGGCATACACATCCGTACATGCGAGCTTATATAGTACCGCTAGAACAAAATACATAACACACAGTTTGCACACATGCCAAGGCAAAGGGGAGCATTGCTTCATTGCTTGATAGTTGATATATATGCCATCAAAAGAGCGTAAGAATAGCTACCTAAGTGAGCTAGCCAAATATAGGTGTAGGGCAGTAGTCATTGTTGCATTATAAAATAAGCCAAGAGTCAATCGGCTAAAAAGTGGAAGTAGCTCAAAAACAACCGTAACATCTGTCCGGTGACCCGTCCGAGTAGCGCAAGAAGAGAGCACTGCACCCCGCATCCACGCACATACTGAATCACCAACGAGTCCATCAACAAGAAAGGGGTCGAGATTTCAATGTGGGGAGGAAGCAGCTGACCGTCCAAAGAAGACAGGCCACTTATAGATGCAGAGTTAGGCACACTCGATTGTCGACGCCATCACTGCTGCCGCTGCCCGGATCGGGTGTCATGGAGGAAGCGATCCAAGCATAAAAACTAAGCAAAATTAAAAGCATCGATCGCTAGAAGCATGTAGGCAATAGTATCGATAATATTTAGAGCAAAAGACGTTTTATATTTTGAGACAGAGGGAGTATTACATAGTTCATCAGACCCATGTCAAATTAGTCTAAAAATGAATTACTAAACCTGCCTGACTAAATCAAGAGAAAGCAGTAGCATTTCAGTTTTCAGCACTAGAGATCTCTCAGAATGGGAACCACAAACCGTACATAACAAGGGCAATCGACAAACAAGTCACAGACCCACAATCTCTAAAACAACAAAGACCAAAGGATGGCATTACCAACCTCTGAAATTAAACTCGCAGGCGCACAAGTAAGCATGATTTCCGCACAAGGCCCCTAACAGCTACCATGGCGGAGGTTCAAGGAGGCCAGGCCTCGCCTGCTTCTCCGCGAAAAAACAGAGGGTGCGCAGAGATTTGGACAAACGCGTAGCAAGTACCCTCAGGCTGGCCACGACACAGCACTCCGACCAAAGTCGTGCGACCTAGGCGACATCGACGGACGAGATCTAGCACCCTAGCACCACAACCGCGCCGATCCGGGGCCCGAGCAAGCATGAGGGGCGAAGAAATTTTCTGTCGACACGGCACCAAATTGGGGAGGATTCAGGGGAGGGGCGGTCGGAATGGGGGATCACCTCGATGTCGTGCTCCTCGAGCTGGGCGCGGAGCAGCTCCGAGGCACGCGCCGTGGTGCTCCTGCCATGGGCCGGGAGCGCGAGGACGGTTGGGCTCCTCCCGCTTCTCCTCTAGAGGCCTCCGCCGTGCGCTGCTCCCATGCGAGCCCTGCATGTCACCCAAGGAGAGGAGAGGAGCGCATATGTTAGGAACCGCAGGAGAGGGAGGGGAGGCGCGGAGTGTCGTGCGCGTATGTAGTCGTGGCGGGGCACGCCGCCATCTGGCCGTGGATCGCCGCCTGTGGTCGCCGGGCCGGGCGAGACGAGGCGCATGCGCGACAAAATCCCAAGGACGGAGTGGTTGGTTGGCTCGGAGTGGATAAGGCTAGGGGAGAACGGGAGGGAGGGAGGAGCTCGATCTCGTCTATGGTGAGGGTCGTCGATGGTGGGCGGCGGTGGATCGAGATCTGAGGAGGAGGGAGGAGATGGGGATCTGGGATCGAGGGCGGGAGAGGTGGAGCAGCGGCGCTTGGGGGTGGGGGTCGAGCTCCGCCGGAGGGAGGTGGCCGACGCGCGCGGGAATGGAGATGGAGGCCGGGGGCTCTGACTTGGATTGGATCTGGGCGGTGGCGGCGATTGGGAGAAGGGGGCTAGGGTTTCGTGGGTGGACAAGGATGAGAGGGATACGGGGTGATTCGGGAGGGGGTGAGAGCGACGAGGGGGCGTGGGCTGCCGTTGGATCCGGACGCATCCGACGGTGCTTAAGCCATGATCCACGTGAGCTGATTTTAGACCAATCAGAATAGAGTATCACCTTTGATGATGTTAAGACCATTTAAATTGGTCATAATCGATTGAAAATAAGATTTTGAATCATGTCTGTTATTTGACTACCTAAGAAATTTATAAAAATATGGAAATAAAAACCTTCAGATGTGTCACCAAGTGTGAACTACTTTTCAAGAAAATAACAAACTTTGAATATTGTTAATATCATTAAAAAAGTGTTCTAAGATATGAGTTTTTTGTAAGAGGATCATTTTTCGAGTGTCCAAAATGATATTTTTATAAAGAACCTAGAAAATAATTGTTGCAAATTTGGAGCACATCAATTTTATAATCCACAATCATAGCACATGTGGAGCACATCAAATACTTTTTCAAGCTTATGTAGTTGTGTTTTTCTATTTGTTTCTCTTGTGTTTTTTGCACAAGGGTGCATTTTGGAATGGCATAGTTCGTTCAAATTATCTCATATTGTGCACAAGGGTGCATATTGGAATGACAAATAATGTTGCCTAAGTAAGTTTTCATTTTCTTTGGACGAAAAATCAATTTTCCATTTCTCGAGTGCCTAAAAGGAGGTTTTTTTGTGATGGAATTACCATATATTTGTTCCAAAATTGGACCAAGTCAATTTTATAAAATACTAGGCCATATTTAATGCATAATTGAACAAATGGTTGGGTGTAAAAGTTTTGGTCCACATCTCTTGAAAAGACAAATTTACCGATTCACCGAAGCGGGTCAAATTTGAACTCAGAGCTGCCTTTGTAGTTTGCTCTTTATTTTTACAAAAATCATTTCTAGGTACAAAAGTATCTTTTTAATAAGAGAAACACTAAAAAATTCCAAGATTCAACCACTAGCTAGGAACGGTCAAGCCCGCCGTTTTGACCGCATTTTGAAACGGGCGTAAAAAATTCAAAAAAAAATCAAAAAATTGGAAAACCTTCGCATTGTGTCATTATATGTGGCCAAGATCACAGGAAAAATAACAAACTTGTAATACGGAAATTATTTTAAAAAAGTGTTATTAGAAATGAGCTATCACGTATGGAGATCAATGGCTTTCAAGCCAAATGATCAATCTTATGGCCACATTCATGGCATAGTTTGTTCAAATGATCTCATATTGTGCACAAGGGTGCATATTGGAATGGCAAACAATGTTGCCTAAGGAAGTTTTCATTTTCTTTGGACGAAAAAACCATTTTTTATTTTTCGAGTGCCCAAAAGGAGCTTTTTTTGTGAAGGACCTCCCAAATAATTGTTGCAAAATTGGACCAAATCATTTTTATAAAATACTAGGACATATTTAATGCACAATTGACCAAATGGTTGGGTTCAAAAGTTTTGATCCACCTCTCGTGAAAAAGACAAATTTCACCGATTCACCTGGAAGCGGGTCAAATTTGAACTGTAGCTGCCTTGTAGTTTGCCCTTTATTTTTTACAAAAATCATTTCTAGGTACATAAGTATCTATTTAATCAGAGAAACACCAAAAAAATTCCAAGATTCAACCACTAGCTAGGAACGGTCATTCCCGCAGTTTTGACCGCATTTTGAAACAGGCATAAAAATTCAAAAAATTCAAAAATAGGAAAACCTTCGATTGTGTCATTATATATGACCAAGTTACCAGAAAAAATATAAACTTGTAATACATTCATTCTTTTAAAAAGTGTTCTTTAAATGAGCTATCATGCGTGAAGATTCATGGCTTTCAAGCCAAATGATCAATCCTATGGCCACATTCATGGCATAGTTTGTTCAAATGATCTCATATTGTGCACAAGGGTGCATCTTGGAATGGCAAACAATATTGCTTAAGGAAGTTTTCATTTTCTTTGGACGAAAAAATCATTTTCCATTTTTCGAGTGCCCAAAAGGAGGTTTTTTTGTGAAGGACCTCCCAAATAATTGTTGCAAAATTGGACCAAATCATTTTTATAAAATACTAGGACATATTTAATGCACAGTTGATAAAATGGTTGGGTGTAAAAAGTTTTGATCCACCTCTCGTGAAAAAGACAAATTTCATTAGATTCGGTTGGAAGGGTCAAATTTGAGTCAGAATGCCTTTGTAGTTTGCTCTTTATTTTTACAAAAATCATTTCTAGGTACATAAGTATCTATTTAATCAGAGAAACACCAAAAAAATTCCAAGATTCAACCACTAGCTAGGAACGGTCATTCCCGCAGTTTTGACCGCATTTTGAAACGGGCATAAAAAATTCAAAACAATTCAAAAAATAGGAAAACCTTCGCATTATGTCATTATATATGACCAAGTTACCAGAAAAAAATATAAAATTGTAATACATTCATTCTTTTAAAAAGTGTTCTCAGAAATGAGCTATCATGCGTGAAGATTCATGGCTTTCAAGCCAAATGATCAATCCTATGGCCACATTCATGGCATAGTTTGTTCAAATGATCTCATATTGTGCATAAGGGTGCATCTTGGAATGGCAAACAATATTGCTTAAGGAAGTTTTCATTTTCTTTGGACGAAAAAATCATTTTCCATTTTTCGAGTGCCCAAAAGGAGGTTTTTTTGTGAAGGACCTCCCAAATAATTGTTGCAAAATTTGACCAAATCAATTTTCTAAAATACTAGGACATATTTAATGCACATTTGACAAAATGGTTGGGTGTAAAAAGTTTTGATCCACCTCTCGTGAAAAAGACAAATTTCCACGATTCACCGAAGCGGGTCAAATTTGAACTGTGGCTGCCTCATAGTTTGCTATTTATTTTTCCAAAATCATTTCTAGGTACATAAGTACCTATTTAATCATAAATACATGGTTTGGTGGCGATACATCGAGGTTTGGGCGGTGGTCGAGGGCCCCAACTCTAGAGCGCGTAAACTCGCATGCCCGCTACGTGGTCACCGCGTGACTGTGGCGTTGCCATGTGTTCTGGGCGGCCTAGGCATGTCTAGTGGGTTGGCCACTCCCCAGGTAGGTGCTAGGAATAAAATTACAACATAAGATTTTCACGAGGAGACCGATCAATGCTCAAACATGAATTAGCAGCCAAGTGTTTGATTAGCGGTACGGAAAATGCACATGGCTAATGGGCGTGAGTTTTGGTTGAGGATGATCAGTTACTAAGAAGACCGTCTTCACAAAGTTTCAGCTCAAAAGGAGGAGTCTAGGTGGTACTTGCTTTGCAAAGTACCACACTGGACATAAATACGAATGTTGAAGATGGGCTCAAAATAATGAATGGATTGAGCTGGCATTTGGTGGAGGATAGTTATTTGGGCATAGGAAAGCATCAGAGAAAATGGATACCATTTGGACATGCCAAAGTGGTACTTCCTTCACAAAGTGTTTTTATGAACAGAATAGGAAAATGAATATTTTTGAATTATTTTTGAACTAGGCAAGGAAGATTTTTTACATATTTGACGAATATATGACCCAAAGAATTTATGAGATTTTTTGGGGAATTTTGGGAATGACAGAAATATAGGTTGCTTCACAACCTAGGGCAAAAACTGCCACATGGACATGACACATAGGCAAAACTGATGAGGTGGCGCCTAGTCGTAGCAACCCACCACAATTTTCAAGGTTATGACCATCTATATTGGTCACGAACAGCTAGAAATAAGGCAGCGAACCAGTGCTATCTGCTTTGTGACCATTTCGTGTAAGGAAATTATGACCTTTCTGACCAAAATGGTCGTTATAGTTTAGGGTTTGGAGCCCCCCGAACAGCTTTTGACCAATTGGTCTGAAATGGTCATAGATCTATGACCAATTTTTCCAGGGTCACTAACAAAAGGTCATAAGTTGACATATTTCTTGTAGTGTGTAGTGGTGGTGTGTGAGCGACATTTGAATAGTTTCTATAATATATGTATGGATGTGAACCTATTTAGGCGTGACAGCAGATATGTTTTTATGTTTATCATTATTACTATGGTTTCATCGTTTGTAGCACCAGTTTGCTGTTTCGAATGCATCTACGATGTTTTAAAACATGGCAAATGTATTTCATCAGACATGGTTAGTGAAAGTCATCGTCCTTTTTCATTTGGACGTTTTGATTCTTCTTCTTCTTCTTCTTCGTAGGTTGATCATGTAGCCACAACCTTTGCCGCGGCTTATGCACGTTACGCTTTTTCCAACTTGTTTCCCATACATTGCACACAACACAATATGTGTCACTAAACTGCGTCGAATTGTCATGGAAATATATGCGATGCAGAGTCATTACAAATACCATGGCATATTTTCAATACAGCTAACATGGCAGATCCAGTACAAACAACACGACAGATCCAGCATAATTAACATGGCAGATCCATCATAACTAACATGGCATATGCAGTACAACTAACATGGCAGATCCAGTGCAACTAGCATGGCATATTTTAGTATAAAATAGCATGGCATATTTAGTATAAAATAGTATGGCAGATTAACTACACATCACATGGCAGATTAAGTACCCATAACATGGCAGATTAAGTACCCATAACATGGTAACTACATTTATCCATTCAATGCATTTTCCTTCAACTTCTGACGCCCCTCAAGAGTCATTCTCCCAATTTAAAAAATTCACAATATCTAGGGTACAAAACAAAATGTCCACAAGGACCATGTCACAGCGCCCCAATTTTTGCTTATGGATTGCCCGTCCCTTTCTTTGTTTTCTTGTGTTTTGCTTGAATCTCCAATCCCGATTTGTACCTTATCTCTCTTGGACGACCCTTTGTGATGGAACGGTGGGTTCCTGACCTGGGTTTGTGTGCTTGCTGTTCCAGATCCTATCTCCGAGTTTTCAGATGATGGCCCCATGGATGAAGGCACACTTGATGTGCGGGGGAACCGGTGTAAGGCTTCCTCAGCTTTCCTCTTCTTGATCTCATCAAGCTCTCTTTTCAGGGCCTTCCTGTGTTTTTCCGCGACTCTCGCTGTCTCATCACTCTTGCACGCTTCATTAATTAGCTTAGTATAGTTCTTTGTCAGCACAACGTGCCTCACGGCTTCCATATGGTTGCCTCAGGTCTCTCGTCATGCACAGCCAGAACTGCATTTATTGTCTGCAGCGCAAACACGTCGTCAGCGTCCCAAGTCCATCGCCGTCTTATGAAATGGCGGGGCATCCGTGTCACATCATTCATGTCCATTACTTTTAGTATGTGACAGCACACAATGTTGTCCCGTTCAAACTTGCAGCATTGGCAGTAGTATTCGCCTTCGCCTATCGAGGCTTTGACGAAGTAGTTCCTTCCTTTGTCCGGGTCTTCAGGTTCTGAATCTGACATGCCCAAAATAGAACACACCTTGAGCGTATGTTCGTCCACCTGAAAAGCCGTGAACATGCTGGCACGCTTTATTTCTTCCTGGAATCTGCAAGTTTTGTGTGTTTTCTGTTAAACTATCGTGCGATCTTTTTTTGTAGCACCTTATGTTGTCATGGAAATAGAAATACATTTTTGTTTGAACATGGCAAACATAGTACATTGAACATGGCAAACATAGTACATTGAACATGGCAAACATAGTACACTAGACATGGCAACTGCAGTAAACTAGACAAGGCAACTGTAGTGCTTTTTCAACTGGCCATCGTCATTTCCACACCAACATTCCCCACTGGAAGCACTTTGCATAAAACATGGCAACTGCATTTTTATTGAACATGGCATCTACATTTGAGTAAACATGGCAATTGCATTTTTCAACAAACATGGTAGTTTGCATTTTTTAGTAAACATGGCAATTGCATTTCAGCATATGTGTCGAGAATATAACCTTTTTCAGTTGACATTGGCATTTGCATACCAACATGCCCCAATGGAAGTACAGTGCATTAAACATGGCAAGTGCACTTCATTGAACATGGAAAATGCATCTGAGCAAGCATGGCAAACAGAATTTTCATTGAACATGGCAACTGCAGTTGAGTAAGCATGGCAAACAGTATTTCATTAAACATGGCAACTGCATATCATGGCAACTGCATTGCACTCTATATGGCACCTACTACCTTAGTGCTTTTTGCGCAAATAAGACTGCAACGCAACTGACTTACTTGTTAAAGATCTTGTTTGTGTATATCTTGCTCATTTGTCTCTCCATCGGTAAATACGTTAGCAATTTCAGCTGCTTTAGCGTGGTGGTAGCTTCTTGTCAGTAGTTCGATCCTGAATTTTTGTTGCAAAGCGTGTATCGCTTGGCAAATCAGTAGCAATGAGTTGCTGGTCGACGCATCGCTTCAAAACAGCATTGAACCCCTCGCTGCGCTGCGTAGTCTGCAGAAAAGGGAAGAAGCACTGCATGAAGTAGGCCGGCACCCAGTACATTCGCTTCTCCCATAGGTTAGCAAGCGTCTCGTTGTCTTGGACTTGATATGTTTCAATCATGGCCATCTAGCTCCTTTCAAACTCCTCCACCGTCAAGCTGTGGTCCACGCACAGCTCGAACGCCTTGTGGAGCTCTGGACGGTCAAAAAGAACGGTCCTAGCGTCTCTTCACCTTCTTTATAATGTGCCACCTGCAGGTTCGTGTAATCGCCAACGAAATACCTCCTCTATGTCCGCACGCATGCTGAAATCCTGGTCCGTTATTATGTTCATCGGAGCAAGTCCATCCATGCACTCCAAGAAGGTCTTGAACAGCCAAACGTACCCATCCGTGTCTTTGTTCCGAACAAGCCCGCAGCTGAACTACAACGACTGATTGTGGTTATTTATTCCTATGAACGGAGCGCATGGCATCTTGTACATATTAGTCAGATATGTTGCGTCGAATGAAATGCAATCTTAGAAATGTTTGTAGGCTCTCCTTGCAGCACCATCCACCCAATACATGTTCCTGACACGGTCCTCATCGTCCAACCTTATCTTGTAGAAGAAATCTGGATCTTCCTTCGCTTTCTCATCGAAGTAGGCCATTGTGGCCTCTATGTCACCCAACTTGCTCTCTCTACTGTGATTTTGGCCCGTAGGTTTGTGACGTCACCGGTATGTAGGGCATGCTACTCGGTTCCCCTTTTGTTGTGGATGAGTGATGGTATCTGGACCATTCTTGATGGACCGACGTTACAATCATGTAGCGACTTCTGAATTCCTTCGACCGGGTGAATCCTCGTGGGCGGTCGAAATTTGACCAGTCGAACTTCTTTATGAGTTTGTGGTTGTGTTCGTCAAAATATTCAGTGACCACATACTGTGTTCCATCTACGTTTAGCTTACACCGGACAGGGTATCCCGTCTTGAGAATGATCCCTCTCTTTCGTTCCGGAACGACAGGCGCAACACCTTTCCCCTTCTTGTTCCTTCGTGCCTTGTGGCACCTCATCTCACCTCTGCTGTACTCGTTAGTTTTCTTAATTTTCCTATGGTATTCGGTGTTGACGGCAAACCCATGGAACTTTGCATATGTTTGGTAGAATTCCTTTGCTTCTGCAAACGATTCAAATCTCTGCCCAACATACGGTGGTTGAGGTACCACCATCTATAGTTGCCCATCATCTTCATCCCCTTGTGCCTCGTCGTCAGTTTCATCATTCACTTCAGTATCGGCGGCAGTTTCATCTACTTGAGTGTTGCCAGTGCTTTCGTTCAAAGGGGTGGCTGTGGGAATTGCTGGAATGATTGCCATTTCCGACTCTGACTCGGCATTGTTTGCGGCATGATTGTCTGCTGGCTAGGGGAACGCGTCTTCCAGGCGCTTTCGAGCTCCCCATGAGAGATGTGCTGCTGCTGCATTGCTCATCGTAGTTGTAGGCCTTGTAGTGGAAAAAACAGGTACGAGAGTAAGATTTTTTGTTTGAATAACATGCTCCTTTTTTTAGTACGAAAACTTGGGTTCTATATGCATGGCAGCTGCAAACCTGCATACATGGCAAATACTGCTACCAACAAATGGCAACCACTGTGTTCTAGCAACAAAACTATTGCATTCTAAGCTTGATCTCACTAGGCAAAATGCGATCAACCATTAGTGATGCACACATGCTTTTAGCAGTTGGCAAATTTTCGAAGACAATACATGACTCATTTACACGTGCTTTTTTTGCCACAGAAACAAATGTAGTGCTGTTTTCTGGTTCAATTTTTTCCTTACCTTGTTGTGCTGCATGTGACCATCTTGTGTGGTCTGTGACACCAAATTGACGTGCTCCACATGCAATCTGTGAAGCTTGCCATGAGACGTTTGCTGGGTTACCACCATCGTAATGACCTGTAAGCATCGTAGTAGTTGGTCAATTCATGGCAAATGCATTTGTGCTAGCATGGCAACCGCAGTTGCCTCGATGTGGCAACCGCAGTTGTCTCCGCATGGCAATTGTAGTTGCACCGATGGCAATCGCAGTTGTTCTTCCATGGCAACCGCAGATTGCTTCGATGTGGCAACTTCTGCTTGTCTGTCATGGCAACTGCAGTTGAATGGTATGGCAACTGCAGTTGTTCCTCCATGGCAACTGCAGTTGCCCCTGATGTGGCAACTGCAGTTGTCCAGAGATGACAACTGTAGTTATTTATCCATGGCAATTGTAGATGTCCAGCCATGGCAACTATAGTTGTCAACTATGCTCCTTCTGCTAATTGACCATCCGCAACTTCACTTTCTATGGACTCACCTGTGTATGACGTCAATGGCAGGTACATGGGTACTGCCTGATGCCACGTGCTGCATGAAGGCTCTGCATTTTCACTCGTGATAACTCGTGAGTCCTTTTGCCATTTTTTGCATGTTTATTTTTCATGTCCAGACCAGTATGTGCTCTTTTTCGTATGCATTACCTTGATTAGCCATATTAGCTAGTTGAAGTTGGCTGCCCGTACATTTGTCGTTGTTAGCGCCTTGTGTGGTGAACTTGCCACGCGGGCCCCCGAGTGTGTTTCGTCATAAGAACTCGCGAAAAAATGACGAGCAGTACGACATAAGTAGAATGTCATCTTCATCGTTGCGAAGATGGCAATTCTCTTCTTTTGTTATCACGCATCATACCAATGCTCGCATCTTTGTTCTAGTCGTGGCGAAGAACGGCCCCGCAGAAATGAGTTGATCAGACTCGATGCATCCCAAGGGGGTGTTTCTGGCCTTTGAGAACCCCAAGTATCAGCGCCATCTTCGTGATTCATTCTTTCCGCGTCTCGCTTCTTCCAATGTGTTCTCAATCACTGCATGAGCAAGAACACATCAGCAATCCACAAGAATTGTATTCTTCTACTGCTTGCACATAGAAGATAGGGATGGCAAGCAACAGATCAACTTGGTGGCAGTTACTGACAACGAAAGGTGGCAACTGTCGTTATACACAAGTGGCAATTAATTTCACCCACCCCCTTTATTCCAAAATTGTCCTTCCTCTCCTTTTTTTAGGGATTCCTACTCATCCATTTCATACCCAATTATTTGCGTCAATCAAACTAGGAACTTAAGTTAATCTCGAACGTAGTACATGGCAGATCTGGTCTATTCTGCTTGGCAATTGCGAAGATACACTGAACCATGCAGTGTTTTACCCCTATAGCATGGATCCAGTACAAGATCGGGAGATTTCAGCTTGAAGGATGAGAAGGATGAGATCGGGAGATTTCACCTGATTTTAGCTGATCGTCTCGGAGGGCTGGGTTGGAGGAAATTTGGGGGTGGGGAGGGTGCGGTGTGGTTTGCGGCGGAGTGCCCTACGGATCTGCTCTGGTTGCCATGGCAACCAGAGAAGGCCGGCGACGGAGGTAGGGGTTCGAGAGGTGGGGGACGATGGCGGCAGTCGAGAGAGGGGATCGATCGGAGGCCGGGAACGGCTGGGTCGTGCGGGCAGCGGGTCGGCTGGCCCGAACAGGGCAGTGCGGGCGGGGTTGCCACACACCGGACGTGCGGGCGGGTTCCTGTTCACGTCACACGAGTCGTGCGGGCGGGTTCGTATTCATGCCACAGTGTGGCAGTTATCGCGACCCAAGTGAATTTATCTGTTGACAGGATTTGCTCACAACTTAGCGCTCTGTCTCTCTCCCTCGCTGTTCCGAAATCAGCAAACTGAACATACCATCTGAATCTCAATGATACGTTCGAAGAAAAGGGGAGATTCAGATGGGCCAAAGCACAAACAACCAAGTCGTTGTAGTATAGTGGTAAGTATTCCCGCCTGTCACGCGGGTGACCCGGGTTCGATCCCCGGCAACGGCGCTTTTTTTTTTTTTGGTGTCGTGGGCCTGCTACCGAGAGCTCTCTGTTCCGCGTTCCGCTGCTTCGAAGAACAGACCAAAACCCACACCATCGTCAACTCCTCGAATGCCCCAACGACCCCGTACGTTTTGTTTTTTTGGAACAACGCGATCCCGTACGCACTGTCCGTCTGTCCCCATCTCGTACCCGGCTCGTAGGCCTGCACACCAGCTACTGTGTCCGTCAGTCAACAAGAACAGGGATCGTCTAGCCCACCAGGCAGCGCCTCCTCCCGTTTCACACCGCCGGGCCGACGGCCCGCCATGGCCCGCTGCTCCCCCGGGGACCTCACGCACGCGTTCCTCCCCGCCCTCTCCCCCAATTTGACACCGGCTGGGCAGCGACGGCAGAGCAGAGAGGAGGGGGAGGGGAGCACGGCATCGGCAGGGCAAGCGCGTCCGTCCGTGCGACCCGCGCCATAACTCCGCTCCCCTCCTCCCTCATCCCCGGCAATTAATGCCGCCAACCACCACGACATCCACCCCGCAAAACCTAGGCAGCGCACAAATACCCCCACCCCACCCCGGACCCCCCGCCCGTCCCCACCGCGCCATGCCATTCCGCCCCACCGCCTCGCCCCCGCCGACCACCACCGCCGTCTCGCCGCCATGTCCCTCGCCGACGCGCTCGCCTCGCTCGGCCTCGGCTACGCCATCGCCATCGCGCTCGGCTTCCTCGTGCTCCTCGCCGCGATCCTCCTCGCCTACCACTTCTGCTGCCGCCGCCGCGCCGCGGCCCACCACCACCACCAGGGCGCGCAGCAGCAGCAGCACCACTCCGGCCGCCACGGGGCCGCCTCCTCCTCCGCCTCCAGCTCGGGCCACATCTCCATCACCGTGCCGCGCTTCGTGTTCGTCGCCGAGGACGACTCGCCGGGCTCCTCCTCGCGGGGCGCCACCGGGTCCACCCCCGTCGGCCTCGACCCCGCCGTGATCGCCTCCTACCCCAAGGCGCCCTTCTCCCGGGCCGCCGCCGCCGGCGAGCTCGCCTGCTCGATCTGCCTCTGCGAGTACCGCGACGGGGAGATGCAGCGCATCATGCCCGAGTGCCGCCACCGCTTCCACCTCATGTGCCTCGACGCCTGGCTGCGCCGCAGCGCCTCCTGCCCCGTCTGCCGCAACTCACCCATCCCCACCCCCGTCACCACCCCGCTCAACACCCCGCTCTCGGAGATCGTCCCGCTCTCCCAGTACGCCGCCGACCGCCGCCGCCACAGGTGACCTGACAGATTTACCCCATTTCTTAGCACCATCTGCTGCTGCTGCTGCTGCTGCTGCTGAGGAATGGGAATCGAGCCAACTATTTAGTTCGTCAGGAGAGGTTTCGCTAATCTGCGGGGTTACTTAGGAGTATCTTCAAATTGCTCAGCTAGAACAGTGGAATTTTTGCAGTAGATCGATGGACCGAGGCTGGCAGACAAGCTGTGTAAATACATTGTTCCTCCGTTCTAATATAGCTTATATCGACTGATGTTACCTGTTGCCATACAGTACCTGTATGTGGATGGTTAGTTACCAAACCGCTATTCCGGTTATATGATTGGTCAATTTCATGGTACATTACTTCTGTGTTGGTTATCTTAATTATAGCTCCTGTTGTCGTTATTCGAGGTATGATTGTGTCTAAGCGACAGGCTGATTCCTGGATGATTGATATAATTCAGAGCATTGATTTCTTGAGTCTCATGAATCAATGTAACGGTCGACATCCTAGATCAAATTGATAGCAATTATTCTCCAAATATGCGTAGTTTGCTTTGAGTCACCTTATTCCTGTTATATTATTGATTAATTTCGTCGTACGTTAGTTCTATGTTGGTTACCTTAAATAGAGCTCTTGTTGTTGTTATTCGAGGTATATTATTGTGTCCTAGTGACGGCTTATTCCTGGATGATTGATATAATATAGAGCATTGATTTCTTCACTCTCATGAATCAAATGTTATGGCTGTTATTCTCTGAATATGCTTTGTTTGCTTTGAGACACTGTATTCTGGTTATATGATTGATTAACTTTGTCGTATGTTACTTCTATGTGGGTTACCTCAAATAGAGCTCTTGTTGTCGTTATTCGAGGTATTACTTGTGACTCAATTGACGTGTCCCACGTCAGCTTGCATCATTGCATCGGAGGCACGTGCGCGTGGCCGTGGCACTGATTGTTGGCGTCAAGCCCTGTCGTGATGTAAGCCATATGCACGTGCGTTCATCCGTTATTATTTGGGTTGATATAATCAAAGCATCGATTTCTTTAGTCTTGATCAATTAATTTTAGTACCGACATCCTAAATCAAATGGATACCAATTATTAGCTGAATATGCATAGTTTACTTGTGTGGCACTGTATTCTGGTTTTACTGTTGATTGATTTCATTGCACATTACGTCGAGTTGATTACCATAAATAGAGATCTTGTTGTCATCATTCAATGTATTGTTGGGTCTAAGAGACAGCTGATTTTTGGATGATTGATATAATTCAGAGCATCGTTTTCTTTAGCCTCAATGAATTAATGTTAGTGCTGACATCCTAAATCATATGGATACCAGTTACTTGCTTAATATGCATTGTTCACTTTGATCTTTAAAGACAGAACTCTTGCCCTGTTTTTTAAGCTTAGCTCTTTAAACTGTGATCTTCTCAACATGATGTGTTACTTAAACTTTCTGAAGGGGTCTAACTTGAGATAATTTCGATGTACAGCTGGAATAGGTTAAGTTTTTCATCCAGTGTATATCCCTTTGATTGTGAGCAACTTTGTTTTTTTTTTTTTTAATTTCATAATGTAAGTTCATGAGGCTGTCATTAGCTTGAATTCTGAAATGTTTCCCTGATTGGTTCAATGCTCTTAATTTTCTCTGGTCTTTACTTTCTGGACTAGCTCTGCTTCATGCTTTGTGTAGTGAACTTGCCTTCTCTGGTTACTAAAATGTTGCTTTCCGCTGCTGTTCTCCTTCAACTAAACTTGGTTCCAACTGTGAATAACTGATATCATCAGCTGAAAGAATCCATACTGTACCTGTCTTTCAGAGTTTCAGTATCTCACGGGAGAAGTTAAATATAGAAGGTAAGTCATTTTCATGTTATTCAGATAGATGTCGTAATCTACCACAGTTTGGTTGCTAGTTGCAGATTTGAACAAATACCTGACAAACATTGAAACAAAATAATGTATTTCTAGTACACAGAACAGCTGATGTCAGAGTCATTTGTTTCCTGCATTTTTTGACCACCACTATGCACCTCTTGTAGTGACACTCTGTCTTGCTTCTTCCTTCTTTTGATTCTTCCCCACTTGTTATTTTATTTGTGTTTGGGGTTAGACAACTACTCCCTCTGTTCCAAATTACTCGTCGTGGTTTTAGTTCAAATTTGAACTAAAACCACGACGAGTAATTTGGAACGGAGGGAGTAGTAGATTTCGATATAATTTCTAGCTCATTCTGTGCCCATGTGTGTTTGAACGCCAACAGCACATTCAGAATATATTATGAACTGTGATGTGTTTCTTTGAATATTAGTGTTGCAGCTGGCATGAATTAATGTTACAGTCACTGTATTCTGGTTAATATGATTGGTTAATTTTCATTGTACGTTATTCTCTGAATATGCGTAGTTTGCTTTGAGCCACTGTATTCTGGTTATATGATTGGTTAATTTCATTGTATGTTACGTCTACGTTGGTTACCTTAAATAGAGTTCTTGTTGTCGTCATTCGAGGTATTATTGTGTCTAAGCGATGGCTTATTCCTGGTGGATTGATATAATTTAGAGCATTGATATCTTCACTC
The DNA here is from genome assembly GCA_021437245.1 of Aegilops speltoides. Lineage (NCBI taxonomy): Eukaryota > Viridiplantae > Streptophyta > Magnoliopsida > Poales > Poaceae > Aegilops > Aegilops speltoides. Next base: position 414,783,778 of record CM038141.1, on the reverse strand, counting down.
ATGAAGCAATGTTATAGCCGACATCCTAGATCAAATGGATAAAAATTATTCTCTGAGTATGTGTAGTTTACTTTGAACCACTGTATTCTAGTTATATGATTGGTTAATCTCATCGTACGTTACCTCTAAGTTGGTTACCTTAAATAGAGCTCTTGTTGTCGTTATTTGTGGTATTACTTGTGACCAATTGATGCGTCTCACGTCAGCTTGCGTCCTAGTGTCGCAGGCACATGCGCTCGGCCGTGGCACCATTGTTGGCTCGTCCTGTCGCGGCATAAGCCATAGACGCGTGTGTTTGGCCGTTATTATTTGGGTTGATATAACCAAAGCATTGATTTCTTCAGTCCTGATGAATTAATATGTTAGTGCCGACATCCTAAATCAAATGGATAACACATATTCTTGGAATATGCATAGTTGTTTTTACTGAATATGCATAGTTTACTTGTGAGTCACTGTATTCTAGTTATATGGTTGATTAATTTCATTGAACATTACATCTACTCCCTCCGTTCCTAAATACTTGTCTTTCTAGAGATTTCAAATGGTCACCACATACGGATGTATATAGACATATTTTAGAGTGTAGATTCACTCATTTTGTTCCGTATGTAGTCACCATTTGAAACCTCTAGAAAGACAAGTATTTAGGAACGGAGGGAGTAGTTGATTTCCTTAAATAGAACTCTTGTTGTAATTATTTGAGGTATTACTTGGTCTAAAGACAGCTGATTCCTTGATGATTGATATAATTCATAGCATCGATTTCTTCAGTCTTGATGAATTAGTGTTAGTGCTGACATCCTAAATCAAGTGGGTAACAATTATTCTTTGAATATGCATAGTTTTTTTTGTGTGTGTGCTTAATATGCATAGTTTACTTGTGAGGCACTGTATTCTGGTTATATGTTCATTGAACATTACATCTGGTTGATTACCTTAAATAGAACTCTTGTTGTCATTATTCAGGTATTACTTGGTCTAAGAAACGGCTGATTCCTTGATGATTGATATAATTCAGAGCATTGATTTCTTCATTCTCAATGAATTAGTGTTAGCGCTGACATCCTAAATCAAATGTGTACCAATTATTGGTTAATATGCATTGTTTACTTAGATCTGTGAAGGGAGAAGTACAGCCCTGTTTTTTTTAATCTTAGCTCTTTTAACTGTGATTTTCTCAACATGATGTGTTACTGCAACTTTTTGATGTACAGCTGTCTAGGTTACTACTTCAGTTTTCCATCCAAGGCATATCCCTTTGATTTTGAGCAACTTTGTACTCCCTCTGTAAACTAATATAAGAGTGTTTAGATCACTACTTTAGTAATCTAAACGCTCTTATATTAGTTTACAGAGGAAGTACCTTTTTAATTTCTTAATATAATTTCATGATGTTATTAAATAGCTTGAATTCTGAAATATTACCCTGACTGGTTCAGTTGGTCTTAGTTTTCTCTGTTTTTTAGTTTTCTGGACCAGATGTGCTCATGTTTTGTGTCAGTGAACCTGCCTTTTCTGGTTACTAAAATATTGCTTTGCGCCGCTGTTTCCCTTGAACTAAACCTAGTTCCACCTGTGAATAACTGATATCATGACCTGAAAGAACCCATGCATTATCATGTGTTATTTAGGGAGAAGGTTGTGAGATCTGCCACAGTTTGGTTGCTTGTTGTAGATTTGAACAAATACCTGATGAACATTGAACCAAAATATTGTAGTTCTCGTACAAGGAACAGCTGTTGTCAGAGTCATTTGTTTCCCTGTATTTCTTGACCACCACCACGCATCTCTCCTAGTGACACTCCAATGTTTCTTACTTTTTCCCCTTACTTTTGGACATGGATATTGTAAAATCTTTTGATTCTTCCCCACTTGTAATTTTATTTATGTTTGGGGTTACACAACTAGTAGATTTTGATATCATTGCTAGATGATTCTGTGCTCACGTGTATTTGAACGCCAATAGCACGTTTTATGAACTGTGACGTGTTTCTTTCGATGTTTAGTTAGTCAATGTTTGAAGTTTGACCCAATAGAGTTTCGGTTCAGGAAATGATCTTTCTTTTTACTTAATACTCACTGATTGCTTTGTGTGCTTCTTAGCATTACTGTAGTTGTATTTGTACCAGTCAAGCTACATCTGACTGATAGCTTTGTTTGGCAGTAGACGGATTTTTTTTTTTGGACTGAAGTAGACGGAATTGACCTATGGTTTATGTGTCGATTTTTCTTCAAAATATGGTGCCAAAGTAGTGCCGTTGTTGGGTGAGAAATTAGAACGAAGTAGTAAATGGATAGCCCGAGTCCTGCTTATTGCTGGTACTTTTGTTGCTTCAAGCTTTGTATTCTGTTTTTGCCATAGGATGTTCATATCAACATTATGAGGTAATATCAGGGGCAGTCATAAAACTTGCATCAGATGTTCAGTTTAGTGCTAAAAGTTGTAAAATACGTCATTGCAGTCACATAACTTGTCTATGCATGTAGATACGGTCACTTCTTCCATATCCAGCCGTATCTCGTGCTTACGTATCGTGTCGGCATGAATGCGGCCCATATGTCAGTGATTGTTAGTTGTGAGGTGTTAGGTGAACCATTGATTATCTTTTTTTGGAAGAAAATAACACTCGGCTTTTAGTTAATTGAGCATCCGTCAGCACATAGTTTCTTACGACGAGAAACATGAATAAAAAATAGCGGCTGGGGATTCGTACTGACGTCTTTCTCAATTATTAATCATAAGATAACTGCAGTAGCCACTCAACCAGGAATAAATTGATGTAAAATGAACAAACGAAATGTTTTTTAACAAAATGTTCGCTCAGCCCAACAAAGTAATAAACGAAAACCAAAAACATGTCATGTTATCCCGCGCAGGAATAAATTGATGCAAAAGAACTTATATTTCGTTGTTTGTGACATTTAACAAATGTTCATGCGTTACATTAAAAAGTACTTGACATTTAAAAAATGCTTAAACATTGTTAAAGATATTTGTGTAATTAAAAAAATGTAAGTTGCATTTTTAAAATGTTCATGTGGGGAATAGAAATGTTCTTGTGTATGTTTCTATTTATCTTGTTCTATTTAAATAAACTGCATTGTCAATAGAAATTCACCATGACATATGCATTATCAAAGGAGAGTGGGATCATTCTGATTGAGCAGTCTATTTCTTCAAACTTCAAATTATTTAAATTTTAAATTTCTTTCGGACAAATCGGTCTAACTATATTTTCTTTATCTAGAGTTTTCAGATTTATTCAAATTCAAACAATTTTTCACTGATTTCTCCAAAAGAAATTTATGTACATTTATTCTGTAGTATATCTTCTTTTATCTAGATTTTTAATTTAAAATTATTCAAATTCAAAACAATTATTTGATTTTTCCGAAAAATTAGGTACATTCATTCTGACTTATATTTTTATTTTATCTAGATTCTCAAGTTTAAAATTATTTAAATTTAAACAAAATTTTCATTGATTTGTCCACAAGAATTTATGTTCATTCATTCTATAATTTTAAGTTAAAATTATTAATTTTGAAACAAAAATTAAGTTGATTTTCGAAACTATCTAAGAATATATTACATTCGATCTGCACTATATTTCCTTTTATCTAGATTTTCAAAATTTAAATTATCCAAATTCAAGTAAAATTTCATCGATTTTCCAAAGATTTTACGTGCATTCATAATGCATTGGATTTTTTCAGTTAAAACTATTAGAATTCAAATAAAACATTAGTTGATTTGTTCAAAAAAATTACATACATTCATTCTGCAATTAAAATTCCTTTTATCTAGTCAATGTTTTGGAAAAGTGCAATGAATACAAAGACGCCGCGGGTATACAAAGATCGCTGGCTCGTTCTTGTCAGCGATCTTCAAGATTTTAAAATTAAAATTATCCTTTCGAAAAACAAAGAAGAATACAAAAGATATGTGTATATCTCTTTAGTTGCACACACGGCTATACATTTTTTGCACACCTTTTTTCATTTTAATTTTCACTTTAATTAGTACTGCCCATGTTATATAAAGCTAACTGTGATAGCTAATTGTCAAATGTCAGTTGGGAGTGGTTATGCATCACCGGTGTTTTCAATTTTATTTGAGGTTTTTTGTGTAAATAAAATATAAGGGTGCTTTTTGAAAAGAAAAAACAATGCTCATGGATTACCCGCAGCCTTAGGCACTGACAATGGCCCCCCGCAACTTGGCATGCCACGTGTGCGTGGGATATGGCCGAATACAACAGAAAGCATCGTATATGAACGAGAGGACAAGTTAGATGACTAGAAAGGCGTATTTTACAAGTTTATGCACCAAACTAATCGTCATGTGCAAGTTCTATGACTCCTGATGTATTTACCTTCATTATATTTATGAACCGTCTGCCGAGATTTTTGTAGTACTACCTCCATCTGGAAATAAGTGACGCTGTTTTGCTCCATGTGATCGTTCAACCTTTCCACATGCCCATTACCATCCGGACGACTCTGCAGTGCCGTTGGCCCACTGACATGTGAACCCGGGCCCACATGTCAGTGGCCCCACGTACGATCAGAGGATCCCTTGGCCTATCATCATTGTGATGATCATTTCGGCCAGGGACATTTCTGTTCTGTTTTTCATTTTGCTTTTTCACCTTTTTGCTAGTGGTTGATGCATTCTTGGCGTAGTTGCTGTAATCATTAGGAAACCTGAGGGAGGTGAGGGAGATGCCGTTCATGGTGACTTGGTCCTTACCTTGAACACGGTGAGTGCGAGCACGAGGATGAGGAGGCCGACGACGACCACGGTGGCCACGCAGCAGCCGCCGCAGCAGAGCAGGCACCGGCGCCTCTTCCGTAGGTACTGCACGGAGCGCCACCCGTCGCCGTCTGCGCTTCCTCGTCGACGTCGCTGGCGACCGGGTGAGGGCCTCGCTGGCTCGTTCTTGTCCACCGGGTCCGCCGCCGCGGCTACGCTGCTCGATGAAGCGGCGGTTGCCATCGATGGAGGGTGAGCTCCACGCAGCGCTGACCATGTCTGCGTGCTTCATACCACTAGTACTTTGTTCGGTAGAGATTGATACTATGAAAATCACATGATTTTTTTTCGAAAGTTAGTAGGGGAATCGCTAAGATTCCATCTCAGAAGGGGTTGCCGAATGGCAAAGTACAAAAAATCGGCCGCAAGGACCGTAAGGAAAAACAGCAAACGAAAGAGGGAAGAAAACTACAGAACCAACAGAGAAACAGCCGGGGCTCTGCTTTGCAAGGAAACCCCAAAGAGAGTTGTCAAAGACAGGGAGACACCAAAGAGCAATCCTAGCTGACTCAGCCTGGGTCGAATTGGATCGGACAACCAGCCAGCTTCCAAACGAGGCCTCGTCCCTGATCAAGACCAGAACATTACTGACCGATGGCTGCTCCTTATAAATAAAAAATCCAAAATCCGGCGATTGCGTTCGCGCCAAATCTCCCGACAGACAAGGCCTTTGCTGCAGCCATTTCTTTCTTTGAGAGGTCATCCGAGAGGCCAGCCAACCAAACTGCGGTGGTAAGAGCATCTCCAGCCGCGTCTCCAACAGGCCACAGGGCGATTTTTTTCGCGCCGGCGTCGAAAAACCCCTCAGCCTCTCAAGACGCCGAAATCCGCCGGCTCGACCCGTTTTTGGGCCCGGCGATCCAAGGCCAAACCCAGCGCACTAGGGGCGCTCGGGGGCTCCGGCGGAAGGAAAAAACACGCCTGGGCCACACTGACAGGCGAAAGGTCAACGCAATCATCCAGATTCGACCCCCACCCCCGCGCGCTCGGCCACAACCCTACCGATCCCGGCGCCGCCCATCGCCCAACACCGCTAGATAGGCCATTCCCCGCCGGAAAAGAGAGAAGGTTTCGTTGCGGCAACCTCTCCACCTTCTTCCGGGCTAATTTTTTGACGCTCCGGCCGCGCAGGGCCGTATACCGGCGGCTGTGCGCCCACCACGCCCGCCAGATGTTCGGCGATTTGTCTGATCGGCGATGGACTCGGACGAGGAGGAGGCGCTCGCGGCGCTGCTGGAGGAGGAAGCCAATGCCGACGTCCAGGACAAGGAGCATCTCATGGTCCTCGCCGCCCTCATTGGGCTGCTCGCGAGCAATGAAAAGCCGCGGCGAGGTGGCTCGGTGCCGGGGCGGCTGAAAGCAAAGAACCGGCATCGTCTATGCTCTACTTCGACTACTTCGCCGATGCTTCACTGCACTGCGACAAAGTATTTCGGCGCCGTTATTGGATGAGTCGAAAGCTTTTCCTCAGGATTGTGAATTCCATCCGGAAGTTCGACAACTACTTCAAGTTCAAGAAGGATTGCATCGGTAAACTTGGATTCACCTCTATCCAGAAGTGCACGACAGCTATGAGGATGCTTGCATACGGAGCTCCCGGTGATTCACTCGACGACTATGGGCGCATGGCCGAATCCATGACCATTGAGTGTTTCTACAAGTTCTGCACGGCAGTGGTGTCACTGTTTGGACCGCAATACTTGCGATCACCCAATGCTGAAGACACTGTTTGGGTCCTAGCACAAAATGCAGCCAAGAGGATTTTCTGGGATGTTTGGAAGCATCGACTGTATGGATTGAAAATGAAAGAACAGTCCATTTGCTTGTGGTACATCATTAACATGTAATCGAGAATGTGTCACGGCTGGTAACATTGTTTTCAAGGAGCACGAGTCAAATCTTGTGCTATCTTACAAGCTTCTGATGTGCTAGTGCCACTCATATCACACTGCAAGAACACTGCAATAAGGAGATAGCACATAGCAGGCACGGACTCGACCGTGTAAATCGTGTTGCTTGCAGCAGTATGATCGATGGCAGCTGGTTCCTCCTACGTACCGTGGCTACATCAAAATTCATTCTCATTCCTCGGTGGATCTACCTGCCAAAAATGACGTTCCCCTCCTCATATCGAGTCCAGCTTGTTCTGCTTGAGGAACTCGAGGTCCTTGAGCTGCCGCTGCGCCACGTCCTTGGGCACCACCTTGGCGCCGGGGCCCCTCCTCTCGCCGGAGGCCACCTGCTCGGCCATGGTGGACACCATCCTCTCCACTGCCGGCCTCCCCACCGACGGGAACACCGCGTTCAGCATGGTGCACAGCAGCCGCTCGTCCTCCGGCTCCACCATGTCCTGCCCGAAGCAGCACACGTAGATGGCCTCCAGCGCCTTCTCCGCCCGCGCCTCCATCGGTATCACCGGCGCCTGGCTCTTCGACTTGGCCCGTTTCTGCACCCGTTGCAGTCCGTTTCGTTCAGCTCAGGGACCAGGGATTCATGGCACTGAAACTGAAAGAGTTTGATGTGGTGGATGTTCGAGCGCTTTACATACCTCCCTTGCAATCTTCATCATGTCGAGGAAGGTCTCCTCCTCGTACTCGATGTCGTTTGACATGCGGAGCCGCGCCACGCCTTCCAGGATCTCCTCCGTTTTCAGCAGCCCGGCGCCAATGGCGGCCAGCCAGCAGCAGAGCAGGACGTAGAAGGGGTCTCCCACCTGCGCGCGCACGCACGCGGCAAATCAATGACTCGCCGCCACGGTTCGGAAAGGAGCCGGGCATGTAGGATTGTAGGAAGGAAGACGCACCTTGCCGCGGCGGTCGTTGAAGTCGTAGAAGGCCTGGGAGTCCATGACGGTGCACTTCTTGCTGACGCGGCGGCGGAACTCGGCGAAGTCGACGGTGTCGCCGCCGACGCCGCCGTCGTCGCTCAGGATGCGCGCCACGAGGCCCACCACGGGGAGGGCCCCGACGATGCGCCCCAGGATGGCCGCCGGCGAGTTCGGGTCCGGCTCCATGTACGCCACCACCGCCCCATGGCGCCGGCGCCGGCAGTGCTGCTGGGCGGGGGGGCGGCAGGGCCGGCGGTGGCGCGGGAGGAAGGGGGAGGCGAGCGAGAGCTTGTGGGCGACGGGCAGCACGGCTGTCCCCATGCCCGACGATGGGGTTTTTCTTGGACGCCCTGCGTGTGGTGGGAGTGGCGCGCGCCTTATCTGCCCATGGTGCGTCAGAGGTCAGACTCTTCTTCGCTGGAGCAGTCTTGGTCTTGTAGAGCTTTTTACCCCAAAACCAGTAGGTTTGAGATCAAACCTTTCACACTCAGATTTATGCAAAACTCTCAACCTTCATTCACAAACTTTTTGTGTGGAAAAAAAATCATAAGATATTACTACGAAATAAGGAAACTGGTGCAAACTAAATCAAAACGCCTTCTCCTCCGGTTTTTTCCTCCTCACACCATTTCTGCTTGGTTTTCTCTACATTTTTCGGTAATCGCAACCAGTGTTCAACAAAACAAAAACCAATGTATACAGAATTACTTGAATAATCTGAATTGATTCGATACTTTCCTTTTCTTGTCCTACACATCCCATTAAAAACGCCACAAAGTTTTTTGCTGGGGGCGAGCCATGGCACCTCTCAGACCCAAAAAGGCTTAGTTAAAGTATTTTTATTTTATTTAAAATTGCAACGTTAAATGAAAAACGCCACAAAGTTGTCACGTTCCTAGTCACCATCCAAAACCTCTGTGTAACAAAAAAAAACAAAAAGTGGCAGTACAAAAAATAAAAATGCCATCTTTTAATATAAAAATGTCACCTCTTAATAATAAAAAAAGTCATCTCCTAAAATATAAAAATTCCATCTCCTAAAATATAAACATGTCATCTCTTAATAAACAAAAAATGCCATCTCTTAATAAAAAAATGACATCTCTTAATATAAAAATGCCATCAAGGTTAAAAAGTCATGGTTTTTTCTCTCTAAAAAATGCCATCATGGTTAAACTGCCGTGTTGCCATCTACTCCCTCCGTCCCGGTGTATAAGTCATTCGCGTAGTTCTAGGTCGACAATTTAACTATCTAAATATGTATTATATGTGACAAAAAATATATATTTAGAAATTACATCCTTGTAGAAATCTAGTGATATACTTTTCATGACATATAGCACATATTTAATTCCTCAAATCGATGACCTAGAACTACGCGAATGACTTATACACCGAGACGGAGGTAGTAACTAGTTCAAAATCTGACGTCACAACGGCCCTGCTCTAAGATTTGTGCAGACAGATCAGACGGTAGGATGGGGCAGCCTCCTGGATGACGGTCGCCAGTTAACACTTCCAAAAACAACATGCATTAATTTATGATATAAAAACATATCATCTAGTGGAAAGAATAATTACATTAATTATAAAGTGCATCATTCTTTTATTATTTGAAAATAGCATGCGTAGTGCGGTTAAATGCCTCAAGCAAATGATCGCCTTAATTCAAGTAAAATATCATTTATGTGGTTTCCATCCTAAAATATCTCGTTCCCTTTTGATCATATTCATGTTTTGCCACAGTGATGGAGTCATGTACCTAGGATAGGGTCATAGACCTGATCTAAGTACCCTACCCAAAGACACCCTTAGAAGAGACTACCTTCCAGTTGACCAAGGAGGACTTCACTCGACAGACTCGAAGGACTCGACCATGAAGACACACTCGACCACCAGAAGGTCAAGAAGCACTCTGTACCGTAACGGTCTGTAATTAAGTAGGCTTTATGGTATTTAGGACACTTTATGTGAGGCGCTACAAGAACGCCTAGACTTAATGTACTTTAAACCCCAGACATCGAGGACCGGAGGGTCCTGCAAGCACTATATAAGCCACCCTCCTCGGTGTAAAGGGTTCGCACCTCGTAATTCATACACGATAATCCACTCGACCGCCTCCGGCTCGAGACGAGGGCTATTACTTCCTCCAGAAGGGCTGAACTCGTACATCTCTTGTGCGCATAACCGCTCCATAGCTAGGACCTTGCCTCTCCATACCTACCCCCCACTCTACTGTCGGACTTAGAACCACGACAGTTGGCGCCCACCGTGGGGCGGTGTCTTAGCGATTTTTGGAGAAGTTGTGATTCTTCCGACTACTTTCATCATGGTTGTTGGTGGAGTTTTGGTCGAGGGTCGCGAGATCCGTCTCGGCGCTCTCACCTTCGTCGCCGACGACTCCGCTTGGCTCCAGGAGGCTCCACTCGACGTTGATGCGCCACCGCCATGTGCGACGATTTCGCGCATGTGTCCGCGGCGTTCTGCTGCGGCAACCGTCGACTCCATATCGGTCGATTTCCCCTATCGATCACCCTCTCGGTCTCCCGCCAACAAGAAGCGCCTCGGCGGTCGAGGCTCCAGCGGTGGGTGAGGCACGCGGTGGCACGCCAGACGGCCACCACCCAGGTCGCGGCAATCGAGCCCGACGAATCTCTCTACGGCCTGTTCGATCTGTCGACTGGCTCCGTAGAGACTACATCCGAGTGTGATAGCGGTGATCCAGTGGCGGAGGTCTTGATGGTCAACGGCCTCGCAGCCCTCCCGGTTTCCCTCGTGAGGACGGGTAGACGGTGGAGGCGACCCCGCCAGTCCATGAAGAGTACCAGCCCGAGCCACTTAATTCCCTTGAGAGGAAGAACTTCGTCGCAGAACATGGATGCCTCGCATACTCCCATCGCGGAGAAACCCCGAGGCTCGCGCTTGGAGGAGGCACGTATTAACTTGGTGAACGCGCCGTCTCGAGAACCTTCACGAGCACTCGACGACGCTGCTGCAACGAAGTTCCCGACGCCAATCGATGTCAACTCTTCCCGCCGACTCGTATATCGAACCCCGATTCAGAATTTAGCAACCGCAACCCAGATAGCGAGTCCATCCAGCCCTCTCGGTCGGAAGTCGGCAGAGGCTTGATGCGATCGAGATCCGCCCGGCAGCAGGAGATCGAACCAGCCGTGTCGCGCCACGCAATGTAATTCACAACGATCCGTCGCTGCGAATATGGTTCAGTCGGCTCACAGTCCCAGATCGCCTCCGCGGCGTGAAGGACGCGAGAATCGGCGAGACTAGTACGGTGACCGACATGATCGTGATGATAGGCGTCGAGTCCCCACTCCCCCCCCGAGGGGTGGGTCTTACGCTCCTCGGCAGCAGGATGACAGGCGTCAACTCAGTGTGGGGCGAAGAACTCCAGTTGACCCCCGGGAACCAGGCTTCGACGTGCGATCCATCATCGTGCAAGGCTTGGTCGACCGAAATAGAGCCCATCGGGGCGGCCCCGACAGAGATACGCCCACAAGCAGTCGGGTGCATGTTTCGTCCGAGTGTTTGGCGAGGCTATCGAGTCGCGGTGATTCCCCCAACTTCAAAGTTGGCAATCGAGTAAGCAAGTTCATTGGTGAGTCTAAGCCTAAAATTTGGCTTGAGGACTACCGAGTGGCGGTTCAGATTAGTGGCGGAATGACGAGGTGGCCATGAAGCATTTGTCCCTCATGTTGGAAGGTTCTCGCCAGAGCATGGTTGAATCGATTACCTCCTAGCAAAGATTTACACTTGGGAAGATCTGCCCCAGTGTTCGCGTAATATTTGAAGGAACTTGCAAGTGACCAGCTGGATTGAAAGAGCTGCAAGTCTGTGTGCAGAAGACGAATGAGACTCTCAGAGAGTATATTCAGAGATGGATCACTTTGCATCATACCGTGGAGAACATGTCTGATCATCAGGCAGTCTGCGCCTTCAAGGATGGTGTTAAGAACAGAGAATTGAGTTTGAAATTTGGTCGAACCGGAGACATGACCCTGATTCGGATGATGGAGATTGCTACCAAGTATGCCAACGGCGAAGAGGAAGACCGACTCCGAAGCGGCAAGTACAAGCCGAGTCAGTCGGAGAAGGAAAACACCAGTCAAAAGCAGAAGCGGAAGGCTGAACCAGCAGCTCCTGGAGAGGCTCTGGCCGTGACTCAGGGTAAGTTCAAAGGGAAACCCAAAGGATCCTGGAACCCCAAGAAGGTGAAGGATAAAGAAGGAAATGACGTGATGGATATGCCGTGTCACATCAACACAAAGAAAGATGAAGAGGGTAATATCATCTACCCGAAGCATACCACTCGCCAAAGGTCGACTCGATCCAAATAGCCTAAGGAAAACAGTCCAAGGACAAGGAAAAGGAGTCGGACAAAGCCAAGACAAGGAGGACGGTGAGGGAGGATATCCACATGTCAACTCCACTCTGATGATCTTCGTGGATGTGGAAAGCAAGAGCTGACTGAAGGTCATTAATCGTGAGGTAAACATGGTTGCCCAATAAACCAAGTTATCTCGAGATGGTCCCAAACACCCATCACATTCGACCACCGATCACCCGACTCATATTGCCACCCCGGGAGGCAAGCTTTGGTGGTCGATCCGGTTGTCGAAGGCACTCTACCGACAAAGGTGCTGATGGACGGTGGTAGCGGATCGAACTTATTGTATGCGGACACGCTGAAGGGAATGGGCATTCCGATGTCCCGACTGAGCACCAGTAACATGAGCTTTCATGGAGTTATACCAGGAAAGAAAGCCGAGTCACTCGGTCAAATAGCTCTAGACGTGGTGTTTGGTGATTCAAAGCATTTTCGCAAGGAGAAGTTGATGTTTGAGCTCGTGGATTTTCAGAGCGCGTACCACGCTATTTTGGGACCAGCTTACGCACGGTTCATGGCTCGACCATGTTACGTATACCTCAAGCTGAAGATGCCCGGCCCCAAAGGAGTGATCACTGTCACTGGTGATCGGAAAAAGGCAGAAGAGTGTTTCCAGAAAGGCTCAAAGATTGCCGATTCCCAGGTGACAGCGGTTGAGTTTGAAGAATATAAGCAAGATGCAGATCCGAGTGATTTGCTGCGAGCCAAGAAGCCCGCCATAGAGTCAGCATTCCAGTCGTCCGGTGAGACAAAGCCTGTCCACATTCACCCGACCGACCCCAATGCAGCTCCGACCCACATCTCCACAACACTCGACCCTAAATAGGAAGAAGCGCTCATCCAGTTCCTCCGTGAGAACTGGGACATTTTGCATGGAAGCCACCGACATGCGGGTGTTTCAGGGATCGGTGAGCATCGTCTTAGAGTCGACTCATCAGCAAAACCAGTTAAAGAGCATCTTCAGCGGTCCGCCGTCCAGAAGAGAAAAGCTATTGGTGAGGAAGTGGCTCGACTGTTGGCGGCAGGATTTATCCGAGAGATATACCACTCCGAGTGGCTCGCTAACGTCGTCATGGTTCCTAAAAAGGACAACTCACTCCGAATGTGCATTGATTTCAAGCACATCAATCGGGCCTGCCCGAAAGATCATTTTCCTCTCCCTTGCATTGATCAAATTGTTGACTCAACCGCGGGATGCGAGAGATTGTCTTTTCTAGACGCCTATTCCGGGTACCATCAGATCCGTTTGTACGGACCCGATGAGATAAAAACAGCTTTCATCACTCCATTCGGGTGCTTCTGCTATATCACCATGCCATTTGGCCTCAAGAAAAATGCCGGATCCACGTTTATGCGAATGATTCAGAAGTGTTTGCTCACCAAATCACGGAATGTGGAAGCGATATGGATGATATCGTGGTCAAGTCACGAAAAGGTTCCGACCTGCTCACCGACCTCGCCAAAACATTTGCCAACCTCGTAAGGTATGATATCAAGATCAATCCATCAAAGTGCACATTCGAGTTCCCGTGGCAAGTTACTCGGTTTTCGCTTTCGAATGAGGGATCGACGCTAATCCGTAAAAGATCGGCACTATACTCCGAATGAAACGCCCGCGGCGAAAGTGCACGATGTCCGAGCTTCATGGATGCTTGGCCGCATTAAGTCGATTCATCTCACGACTCGGGAAAAGGCATTGCCTCTTTACCGATCGATGAAGAAGGTCGACAAGTTCGAGTGGACTCGAAGTCGATGCAGCGCTTGTCGAGCTAAAAGCTCGCTCTCCACCCAGCCGGTGCTTGCTGCTCCAATCAGCAAAGAGCCTCTGTTGCTTTATATCGCAGCCACAGGACAAGTCGTCGATGCAAGATTTACTACGGTCGAGCGGGAAGAAGAAGGGAAAGCCTTCAAAGTTCAGCGTCGATGTATTATCGTCGAAGTTTTGACTCCATCCAAGCAGAGATACCCTCATTATCGAAGCTTGTGTATGGGATATACATGACCACGAAGAAGGTTGCGATTATTTCTCGATCATTCCATCACATCGTCGCCGACGCCCACTTTCGTAGATTTTGCACAACAGGATGCAAGCGGGTCGAGTGGCGAAATGGGCGATTGAACTTCTTCCCTTGATATCAAGTTTGAGGCAAAGAAAGCCATTAAGTCCTGTGCAATAGCAGATTTCCTCGCCGAGTGAATTGAAACAGCAATTAATGAAGTTCACTTGAGCATTGGACCATGTTCTTTGATGGCTCTAAGATGTTGAATGGTTCCGGTCTTTGGGGTTGTCTGGTTTCCCCTGAGGAGATAAGCTCGGATATGTGCTCCAGATTCACTTTGATTCCTCCAACAATGAGGCGAGTATGAGGCCCTCTTGTATGGATTGCGCATGGCCATTTCACTCGGCGTCTGCCGCTTGATGGTCTATGGCGATTCAGATTTAGTGGTCAACCAAGTGATGAAGGAGTGGGACGTGAGAAGCCCAGCCATGATCGGATATTGCAATGCAAATGAGGAAGCTGGAAAAGAAGTTTGAGGGGTTAGAGCTCCATCATATACCCCGACTGAAAAATCAAGCAGCTGATGATCTAGCAAAGATAGGTTCCAAGAGAGAAGCCATACCGAGTGATGTGTTCTTGGAGCATATTCATACTCCGTCAATTAAAGAAGATCCTTTCACCGAAGAAGCTCCGCAACCCAAGAGTGCCACAGATCCGACTGAAGTAGAAGTCCCAGCAGTGGTCGACTTGGTCATGGAAGTCTTAGTAGTCACTCCCGATGGACAGCCAGATATCGCGATATCCCGAGAAAAGAGCTCCGGAGGATGAGGAAGAGGCTCGACAGATCGTCTGTCGATCCAAGGCCTTTACCGTAATCAAAGGACGATTATACGAGAGAGCGCGATCGAGTTGGTCGGTGCATAACGCCGAAGAAGGTCGAATCATCCTTGATGATATCCACTGGGACCTGTGGCCATCATCGCCCTCTCGAACCATCGTGGCCAAAGCATACCGAGCCGGATTTTACCGCCAAAAGCAAATGAGATGGCAAAGGAAATAGTGGACAAGTGCGAAGGATGTCGGTTCTACTTCAATATGTCACACAAGCTCGTCGACTACCAAGACCATACCACTCGTCTGCCCTTCGCAGATGGGGGTTGGATATGGTGGGCCCTTGAGAACAGGTCAAGCGGTTTCACGCATGTACTGGTGGCAGTCGACAAGTTCACCAAGTGGATTGAGGCTAAACCCATCAAGAACCTTGACGCCGGTACTGCTGTTAGCTTCATTAGGGAACTGATATTCAGATATGGAGTTCCGCACAACATCATTACAGATAATGGGTCGAACTTCGACTCGGAGGAATTCAGGGATTTCTGCACCTCTCAAGGCACACGAGTCGACTACGCTTCGGTCGCCCATCCACAGTCGAATGGACAAGCAGAGCGAGCCAATGGCCTGATCCTCAAAGGGTTGAAACCCCGACTGATGCGTGATCTCAAGCATGCGGCTGGAGCATGGGTTGACGAACTTCCCTCAGTGCTTTGGGGACTGCGGACCACACCTAATCGGTCGACCGGGAGAACTCCATTCTTCTTGGTCTATGGAGCCGAAGCAGTCTTGCCGAGTGATCTTCTGCACAATGCTCCTCGAGTTGAACTTTACAACGAGGCTGAAGCTGAACAAGTGCGACAAGACGCAGTCGACCTTTTAGAGGAAGAAAGGGAGATGGCTCTGATCCGATCGACCATCTACCAACAAGACTTGCGTCGCTTCCACGCCAGAAACGTGAAGAGTCGAGCCTTCCAGGAAGGAGATTTGGTTCCAAGTAGATCAGCAGAAACAACACAAGCTTGCTCCTTCTTGGGAAGGACCCTTCATCATCACCAAGGTCCTCCACAACGGGGCGTACCGTCTCTACAACGTCAAACATAATATCGACGAGCCCCGAGCTTGGAACGCGGAACTACTCCGTCCATTTTACACTTAAGTTTATCACTCGGATGAGTTGTAATAAAAGTACTTCTGTAGTCCATGTTTCGCAAGATAATAGTGTCATAATTTCCCCAATGATTTTTGTCACTTTTATTTTTCAGTAAAAATTTCCCCCTCAGTGGGTGACTTAGCCGCAAATCCGTTTCGCCTAAGTTTGTAAAAAAAAAATCCTTACCGAGTGGTGAGCCAGCCTCCCACTCGGGGGCTTAGCTGCGAATCCATTTCGCCTAAGTTTCAATAAAATCCTACCGAGTGATAAGCCAGACTTTCACTCGGAGGCTTAGCTGCAGTCCAAGTACTCGCCTAAGTTTCAATAAAATCCTACCGAGTGATAAGCCAGACTTTCACTCGGGGGCTTAGCTGCAGTCCAAGTACTCGCCTAAGTTTCAATAAAATCCTACCGAGTGATAAGCCAGACTTTCACCCGGAGGCTTAGCTGCAGTCCAAGTATTCGCCTAAGTTTCAATAAAATCCTACCGAGTGATAAGCCAGACTTTCACTCGGGGGCTTAGCTGCAGTCCAAGTACTCGCCTAAGTTTCAATAAAATCCTACCGAGTGATAAGCCAGACTTTCACTCGGAGGCTTAGCTGCAGTCCGAGCACTCGCCTAAGTACAAATACAACATGCGCTCGCAAGGAGGACGAGGTGCAGGTCGACTGCGACCCTCTCCTCTGAGCTACGCCACAAGTACAATGTGCGGTCGCAAGGAGGACGAGGTGTAGGTCGACTGCAACCCTCTCCTCTGTGCTACGCCACAAGTACAATGTGCGGTCGCAAGGAGGACGAGGTGCAGGTCGACTGCGACCCTCTCCTCTGAGCTACGCCACAAGTACAATGTGCGGTCGCAAGGAGGATGAGGTGCAGGTCGATTGCGATCCTCTCCTCTGAGCTACGCCACAAGTACAATGTGCGGTCGCAAGGAGGACGAGGTGCAGGTCGACTGCGACCCTCTCCTCTGAGCTACGCCACAAGTACAATGTGCGCTTGCAAGGAGGACGAGGTGCAGGTCGACTGCGACCCTCTCCTCTGAGCTATGCCACAAATACAATATGAAAATCCTATCGAGTGAGGAGCAGACCTCCCACTCGGGGGCTTAGCTGCAGCCCCGTGCTCGCCTAAGGTCTAAAAATCCTACCGAGTGAGGAGCAGACCTCCCACTCGGGGGCTTAGCTGCAGCCCAGTGCTCGCCTAAGATATAAAAATCCTGCCGAGTGAGGAGCAGACCTCCCACTCGGGGGCTTAGCTGCAGCCCAGTGCTCGCCTAAGATATTAAAATCCTGCCGAGTGAGGAGCGGACCTCCCACTCGGAGGCTTAGCTGCAGCCCAGCGCTCGCCTAAGATATAAAAATCCTGCCGAGTGAGGAGCAGACCTTCCACTCGGGGGCTTAACCGCAGCCCAGTGCCTGCTTAAGTGAATTGAAGAATAAGTCGACTGCAGTAAGCATCTTGCTTTAAACCTGCAAAAGACATTTCGGGCCAAATGCAAGCATATTCAAACGTCGAATCCAAGTTCAGATGGATACCTAAAGGAACCGAAAGTGCTCAGGCACTAAGCCTGTTAAGGTTTATCGGTTACAAAATCACTCGGCATACCGAGGCAAATTTAAAGTGTCGAGCTCAAAGAAGTTTTTTACCCCTCATGCGGAGGGCTGGAAGGTGCAACAAATTCATCAAGATCAATTCCGTCCGCGATCCGAGTGGCAGCAGCGATGAAGGTCTCCATGAAGGACCTGAAGTCGTGTTTCTTGGTATTGGCCACCCGAAGAGCCGCCACTTGTCTTCTCGCGATCCTTGCAATGGACTCGAGCCGCATACAGAGCAACATCTGCACCGCACCTAGCAGAGGACTTTTTCCACTCCTGCACTCGACCAGGAACTGTGTTTAGTCGAGCCATCAGAGACTCGAGGTCATTCTGGAGTGTCTCCCTGGGCCAGAGCGTGGTGTCAATGCGGGAAGTGGCGACCTTCAGCCTTGCAAGATAATCAACAACAGCAGCAACGCGAGACTCAAGCCGGAACACGTTCATGGCAACTTCATCGTTCACCGGAGAGTTGATGGGGTCCAGGTTTGGTTCCAGCCGACTGGTTTCCTCTTCAAAGTTTTGGCAAAATTCTGCAAGTACAATCGCTGAGTCAAGGCAATGGTCGAATGGAAAGATCACTGTAAAAATGATTGATTGACGCAAAGGATTACCTTCGAGCATGAGGAACAACTTCTTGGCAAGTCCACTCAGAAAGGCCTCCAGATCATTCTTCTTCCCAGTCAACTGACTGGCCTTGTCGTTCAGGGCAGCTTTGTCACTTTTTAGTCGACTGACTTCCTTGTTGGCAATCGCAAGAGCAGCTTTCAGATTAGTATTTTCTTCTTCAAGCTTGGTGTCCAAAGCTAACTTCTCGTCAGCAAGCTTGGTCTTCTCAGCTAGCTCAAGGTCTTTCTTCTTCGGGCCTCCTTCACCTTGCCTCGCAGTTACAAAGAAGGTCGATTTTGAAACAAATGAGGGACAAAAGACATCGCCGAGGTCTCACCGAACATACCTTTGGTCTCCTCCTTCGCCTTCGTCGATTCTCCGACCAGCTTCAGATCCAGCTCGAGCTGGATGTGTTGTTCTCCACTCGGTATAACGAGCTGCAAGGTCCTGTGATTTCTGCGAAGAACCAATCGACAAAATGTCAAAGATAATTCACTTCCGAGTGGATAAGAGAAAATCATGTGTTTCTAAGACTACAACCGAATACAAACATTCGACCGTAGTCTCGGGGACTACACCCAGTGGGTGCACTCAGCATGCCCCACTGGTTCTATTAAGATAGAGTCGACTACCAACCAAAAAACAACAACAGACGATTCTTCAGATCAGAATCGATCGCCAGTGATCGACCACGCCTCGGGGACTACACCCGGTGGGTGCACTCAGCGTGCTCCCACCGGTTTGAGAAATCCATTCGACTTAGTCGAATAACGGAAGAACTTAACTTATAAAGCCCATGGCGATCGCCGTGATCGACCATAGCCTTGGGGATTACACCCGGCCGGGTGCACTCAGCGTGCCCCGCTAAACCGGAGTTTCAATTGACACACCCATCGGTGACTACTATGGATTCAAAAGAAAGATTTTCAGATAGCATATCCTAACAGTAATGCGATGATCGATCGACCAACGTTGCTTTGAAGAGCGAATCGGCGTCGTAGGCTGCCTGGCTTGCCTCTGGATGGCCTTCACCGCTCCATCATGACTCTCGCTGGCGACGCTTCCTTTGCAAAGACCGGCTTGGTCCACTGGGACATAGTGTGTCGAGAAGAGGGAAGGCTGTGCGGCACTCGACGACGCGGGGTGAGCACTCGTCAACGGCACCGCGAAAGATACGGTGTGCCGAGTGGTGTTCCCCTCCTCCGCGACCGAGTCTCGGCGCCACACATCTGGGCCACCCTGCCGGCAGACGCTTTTCTGCTCCTCCTGTGCTTCAGCGGTTCCTCATCGTCGTCGTCGTCGGGAAGGGTGATAACGACATTGGATGGAGCTGCAGAAAAGAATCAGAATTAGAGACCAAGAGTCAATCGACTAAAAAACGGAATTAAGAGAGTGGTACCAGGTTTTGAGGTTGCGGCATCCTCCATTTCATGATCGTCAGCCCTGGCCGAGGTATCGGAAGTAGCAGCACTGCAATTCCAAAAATCAGTCGGTTAACTCAAGTGTCGATCAAAGATAAACTTGTACAAAACAAGAAGACTCAAGCAGCATTTTTACCCTGATATGGTGGGGATTGACACCTTCATCTTCGGCAGGACCTTGGTTGGCTTCGATGGTGCCACCCTGGATTGCTTCGGAGCCTTTTCAGTCGGCACCGGAGAAGTGGTCCGAGGGCGCTTGGTCGATTGCTGCGACGACAACAGAACCCCTTACCACGCTCAACAAGTAGGTCATGGACAAGCTTCGACCGCCTTTCCGAGCGCGGTGGTGCGACCTCCTCCTCCTCCTCTTCTTCTTCCTCATCATCATCATCATCATCATCATCATCATCATCATCATCATCTTCAGCAGCATCCGAGTCCCACTCCTCCTGGCTTTCTCCCCCACTCGCTTCTCCCTCTTCAGTCGAAGTCTGTGCTCCGTTGGGCATCGAGTACAGGTCGGTGAGGACCTGTCAGACATCAAGACAAAGATCAATCGACCAATTTGCAGCGAAAACGGAAATAAGTATGACAAGAATACAATTGGAGGTAAAGTGGGCATACCTTGTCTGGAGTACTGGAATGGTCGAGTGGAGGAATCCTCCTGGCTCCACGAGGGTTATCCTTGTTCCCAGTGACCGTGGCCATCCACCTTTCGGCTGTGACATCGCCGATCGCTTCGGATTGATCCGAGTCTCATCTTGGTCCCGCAAGACAGCCACATGCAATGGCCTCGATCAAGAGGCCGGATCGTCGCCTAAGAAAAACCTCCAGGAGATCCATACCCGTCACTCCTTCCCGAACCAACTGGACTACGCGCTCCATCAGCATCTTCACGTCGGCTTTCTCCTCCGGGAGCACCTTCAGAGAGGAAGGTCTGTTGGCTCGGTCCATGGTAAACGGAGGGAGACCACTCGATCGCTCAAGGCCGACTCGTTCGCGATAAAACCAAGTCGATCGCCACCTCGACCGACTCAGGAAGGGTCATCGCTGGGAAGGTGCTCTTATTCCTCGTCTGGATTCCTAGACCTCCACACATCTGGATAATCTTGGTTTTATCGTCATCTGGACTCGCCTTCTTCACGGTTTGAGAGCGACACGTGAATATATGCTTGAACAGACTCCAGTGCGGTCGGCAACCCAGAAAGTTCTCACACATGGATACAAAGGCAACGAGGTAGGCGATAGAGTTCGGATTGAAGTGATGGAGTTGCGCTCCAAAGAAGTTCAAGAAACCACGGAAGAAAACACTCGGCGGCAAAGAAAACCTGCGGTCGACGTGGGTAGCCAGAAGAACACACTCACCCTCTTCCGGCTGGGGTTGCCACTCGTTCCCCGGAAGCCTTGCTGCTCCGTGGGGGATCAGACCGTCGTTGGCCATGTCGGTGAGATCCTTCTCCGTGATGGTCGATCGGATCCAATCTCCTTGGACCCAGCCGTGCGGCGCATTTAGATCCGGACGAAGACCCGCCCGATCGGTTGTTCTCCTTCGCCTTCCCGTCGCCGACGATTCTTTAGCGTTCGGCCGCCGTCTTCTCCTTCACCATGGCTGCCGGCGAAGTGTGCGAGGAGCGGTTGCGCGGAGGCGAGAGCGGGCGCAGTGGGCGGAGGCAGGGAGAGTTAGAGAGAATGGGGAGATACTGTTCAAAGACCCTCGCCGGGCGCCTTTATAAGATCACTTCCGAGTGGATGACAGGTGGGCCCGGGTGATCCAATCACATCCGAAACAATCAGTACAGACGCGATACGTGGCGAAAAAAGGTGGCGCGAGAATCAAGGCGTCTATGCCCTATCCCATCCGAACGCCGCGATCGCCCGCTTGGCAAGGCTCCCCAAATTTCAGATCCCACAAAATCCGCTTAACGGCAGATCGATCCGTCAGCGAAGATTTTCTGCGATCCGTCGCCGAATTGTTAAGTTGAAATGTCACTTGACGAAAGAAAAGAATGGATCAAGTCGATCAAGAAAAGTTGCGATTATCAACGAAGAGATTATTGGTCCAAGACAACACATATCCGTAACGCAAAAGGTGTCGAAATAATATCAACTCCTTCCTCACTCAAGCCTCAATCCATTCAGGGGCTAATGATGGAGTCATGTACCTAGGGTAGGGTCATAGATCTGATCTAAGTACCCTACCCAAAGACACCCTTAGAAGAGACTACCTTCCAGTCGACCAAGGAGGACTTCACTCGACAGACTCGAAGGACTCGACCATGAAGACACACTCGACCACCAGAAGGTCAAGAAGCACTCTGTACCGTTACGGTCTGTAATTAAGTAGGCTTTATGGTATTTATGACACTTTATGTGAGGCGTTACCAGTAACGCCTAGACTTAATATACTTTAAACCCCGCATTACTGACGGCCGGAGGGGTCTGGCAAGCACTATATAAGCCACCCCCCTCCTCAGTGTAAAGGGTTCGCACCCCTGTAATTCATACACGCATAATCCACTCGACCGCCTCCGGGCTCCGAGACGTAGGGCTATTACTTCCTCCGATAAGGGCCTGAACTCATACATCTCTTGTGCGTACAACTGCTCCATAGCTAGGACCTTGCCTCTCCATACCTACCCCCCACTCTACTGTCAAACTTAGAACCATGACACACAGGATCCTACTCGATGACGTTGATATGGGACGAGCCATAGGAAAATAAAAGGCACTAGCAATGTCTCTGTTGAGCCACTCGTAATTGGTATTGAATCACTAAAGTATGTTTACTCATGTTGCAACACACGGGGCAATTAACTAGTGAAGGATTAAATTGAAGAAAATCTTCTCACCAATTATTTTTTCGAGGAAGCCTTGCAAGAATGGGACCACCTATGCTAAGTTGTTTGATTCTTCTTATATTTCAGTCCGTCCGAGTCGTTGGATTGACATCATTTTCCTCCTCCCACAGATTTCAGTTGCCCGAGCATTAGCCAAACCATAGAAAAATACGTCAGGCATTGGTTGTGGTTGATGTTTAACAAACATCAATGAAAGCACATAAGACGGGGGAAAACACTAACATTATTATCCAAAGTATTTCAGCTCCACTGCCATGATGGCACTGCTAGGAAAAATGTGCTCAATAGCTGTCGTACCTTAAGAAGCAAGGCGCACAGCCGGACCGAGTCTTAGATGTGGTTGGCTGAGCTCTGGACGTGTGCTGTAACCAACTGGCCACTGCTCGACTCTCATGACATTGATAGCACACCAAACCTTATACACTAGGACATGGCTACAATCCCAAGCCCACATCAAGATCCCTCCCATCACCGACAACCCCCTCCTCCGGCGCCCTCCCTGGCCGCCGTTGTCGTTGGAGCTTAATGAGGTAGCGACCTCCCTCGCCCAATGGTGGTGCTAGGACCCAACGCTGCGCGAGCTCGACGTCTCTACGGCGGGGGCCATGCTCTCTGGTGACGGTGGTGGTTATGGGGCGCATAAGTGGCATACGGAAAGGATCGAGATGGACCTAGATGGGAGGGTGAATGCGTACAATTACAAAATTTATTTATTACTTAGCAATTTCAGATAATGTCTTGAAATATGAGAGTGAGCCTGACAAAAGATGATTCTAGTTTAGTACAAAGTTGAGTCACTTATTTTGGGACGGAGGGAGTACTCAACAAAAAATATGAGGACATAAAATCGCAATATGATAGGCGTAGCCTCTGACGCTTCGTCTCCGTCAATGTAAGATGTTCTATCTTTTTTTTGTGAATCTGATGTATATAAAAATGTTCTAGTGTGTTCGTTCACTCAGTTCAGTCCGTATGTACTCCATATTAAAATATCCTAAACATCTTATATTTATAAATAGAGGGGGTATACATTTTTTGTATATACATGAAACATTTATTTGATACACGTTGAATATTTTGCAAATGCATGGCGAAGAATTTTCAAATACATCTTTCAGAATTTGTTCAATACATCTTAAACATTTTTTGAACGCACGTTCAAACTTAATTTTGAATGGCATGAAACATTTTAAAATTACAAAAACACTCTTCTACAAGGTATTAACACTTTTTAAAATTTCATGAGCATATTTTGAAATACATGAACATTTTTTAATGGTATATACATTTTTATTTAATTTAGGAAAACATTCCTTTTACATTTCATAAATACTTTTTAAATATGTCATGAACGTATTTTTGAAATGCATGAATATTTCGTTAAATGTCACAAACATTTTTTTGGATGGTGTGGAATATTTTGAAATATTATGTGAACATTGGTTTTACGTTTGTATTAACATTTTTTTCAAACGTCACAAACATATTTTTGAAATGCGAGAACATTCTTTAAATGTCTCAATTTTTTTGGATGCTATAGACATTTTCTTTAAAGTTGCATGAACAATTGTTTTACATTGAAAAAACATATTTTAAATTTAGCGATGAATGTATTTTAAAATTTAAGTAAAAATTTTATTAAAAAAATAAATAAATAGAAATAATGAAAAATGTTTTAGGAAGCGCTCCTCGCACGCTGGATTGGGTCTTTTAGGAAGTGCCGGAGGCAAGGGCTTCCTACATTAGTAGTGCGTCCAGCCGCTGCCACATGTCGCATGGTGGGTGCTCCCTCTGAATTTTACTTTTCTGCATGCATTTTCTGGTTTTAGATGAGGTTTTTTCTAGGTTTTTGCTTTTTGGTTTTCACATGAGATTTTTCCTAGGTTTGGAGATTTATTTTTGTTAAACACAGTCATGCTTCTTGGAAAAAAATATGTGTGCTTTCACGAGAAGCACAAATTTGCTTCCGCAAGAAGCACAATTGTGCTTCTTGAATAAACATATGTGCTAACAAGAAGCACATATTTGATTATCATGGAAGCACAAATTTGCTTTCACGAGTTGTGTTTCCTAGGGAAAAAAACGATGCTTCCACGAGAAGCGCAGATTTGCTTCTCATGGAAGCATAGATTCGAAAGCAAATTTGTGCTTCCACGAGAAACATAAATTTGCAAGGAGTACCTCTGAACTAATGATTTTGGAGAGCTCTTCTACAACGACCGCTTGCGTCCAACAGTGGCTTCCTATGGGGGTGATGCAATTGGGCCGGCCCACAGTTTGACTAAGGGTAAACGCAAAATGCATAGAACCACCACTTTGGCAACCTATTTTTGCTCGGTTTTTATTTATAACATTTCTTAGAATATTAATATATACACTGATTTTTTTTTCAAATACACATTTATCATTGTTTTATATGTTGAAAATTCAAATACACACTGAACATTTGTGTAATATACTCTGAGATAATTTCAAGTACACAATGAACATTTGTGGTATCCCTTGAAAATTTTCTTAATATATGATGAACATTTTTATAATGCACCATGAACTATTGTTTGTAATATACCGTGATCTTTTTCTTAACATACGATGAGCATTTTTGTAATACACAGTGAATTTTTTTATAACACAGAAAAGGAAAAGAGAAAAAAGGAACAAATAAAAAGAAAGCAAAAGTAAAAATGAAAGGAAATAGAAACATAACTAATAAAAAAGAAAAGAAATAAAAGGAAACAAACAAAACAGAAGAAGAGAAGAAACAGCTTCAGCCAAGATGCCCGTGGGCCGGCCCAAACTGGGGAGTCGGGAAATTCGTGGAAAAAAACAATATGACGCCCGCTGGCGGCCGTCTCCTCGTCTCTCCCGTCCCGAGTCGACAGACTGGTTCTCCCCACTCGCTTCCATGCGCTACTGCCTCCCCTCCATGGCGATTAGTTCTCAGTCTTCCCAATTTCCCTTCTCTGTCGATACATCGAGGCATCCGCCGCCGCCCGCCACGCACCGTCTACCAACCGCCGCCGCCCGCCTGCCGGCTGCTCGCTGCTGCATCCAATCTGGACGCCACCGCCGCCGCCTGCTGCCTGCTGCCGCCCCATCTCTTCTCGCGCTGCTTGCTGCTTCCCCTTTCTCTTCTCGACCGATACAACCGAAGGAGGAGGCGCCGAAGGAGCAAGCAAGGTAGATTTTCATTGCCATGTTAATTTGATTCAGACTGCCAATTTCGATTACCATGTATCAGTGTCAGTTAAAGACACTAGATTCAAATGTTAAATCAGTCAGGCGGTCACAGTATTGGGCAGCCAGCCATGTACTGATTCGGAGAAGAAGTAACAACGATTTTCGAATTTAAGTTTCAGGTAGTAGTAACAATGACGCAATCCTTTTCCAAAAGAAAGAGAGGCGAAGAAAGTGTGTGGTACACGATATGTGTAAGATGCATATTTTGTTTCAGTTTATGTTGTCAGTTGCTCTTGTTTCCAGGCATATTTTTGCTTTTAGTTTGAAATTGCGCCCCCTCTTGGTTGCTTGTTAGTGCTCCGCCACTGCCTCCAAGTGCAACAAGCAAAGCAATATCACTTGGACGAACTCCTCAAAAGATCTCCAATCAACTCTCACAAAAACCTATATCATCTATCTCTCACTTAGAATCAAATGATAGAACTACAGAGATTGACCACAAAGAAGAGATTCAAGAGGGAAGGAGGTTGGTCCTCAAACTCTCTGGAAAATCAGCTTCAAAACGTCCATGAAGTGCTCACCCACTCAGGGTGTGGGGGGTCTATATAATATATATAAGAAAAACAGATATGTGGCCTTTGTACATGAAAGAGCATCTAGCCCAGAAATATCGAAGATTTTTCTCGGTAGTACCGATCAACCGGCGAAAACGAACTTTCCAGAAGTGATACCTGACTGTCCAGTACTTCATTTTCATTTATGAATTTCATAGTAATAGAAAGCCTCTTAGAAGTCCAAATACACAGAGATAGCTGAAACAAAAAGCTTGGAGGTGGGCACAAAGTAATATTCAGTGAGGATAGTCTATGACAGAAGCACATCCTAGGATATGTTCACATGAGCCTCATGTCAAAAATGCTGATTCTGCTGGTCCAAATAACTATTTTAATGATTTTTTTTCTCTGGTCTATCAAAAGAAGCTTCAATTATACATCTCGAAAACATGAGTACATTATGACGATGACTACATCTGAGTTGCTTACGTTGCTTAAAACAAGCTATCAGTGTCATACCGCGAACCGTATAAATGCACTCTTGGTGACATCTGGCATGGACTGAACGAGATTATAGTGCCTTACAAGTAACATTACAACCGGCAAAAACATACATAGCTCAGAAATAGAGGTAGTACTACCAGCAGAAAGAACCACTTGATGAAGGAGTTTGCTGGTCCGGTCCAGATGCGAAGCCACACAGTAGACCATGACACAACATTCTGAAGCGTGGCACACCTTCTTAACGGAGCATCTTGATTAATCTCTTCATTTTGAAGCGTGACACACCTTCTTAACGGAGCATCTTGATTAATCTCTCCATTCTGAAGCGTGACACACCTTGACGTAGCATCTTGGTCAATCTCTTCATTCTGAACCGTGACACACCTTGACATAGCATCTTGATCAATCTCTTCGATTATTCGATCCATATAGGAACAAAAAACATTTTCTCCAATTTGTTGACTACTCCTGGCTAGATCTCCATACTCTTTCTTGAACTGCCCGAACACAGTAAATAAAAAAGATAGCAAAGCTCAAACAACAGAGCAGCAAGAGATTACTGAATAAACTAAACTAAATAATTGGTTGAGAATTAGCGTGATGAAAGAAAGAAATACACTAGTAGTAGTAGTAGTACTCAGAGGGTGAAATAAAGTAATCAGTACCAGCAGTTCTGCTAGAGAACTTACGTGTTCTTCAAAATGGTGACAACCTGTAGTGTATCCTCTAGGACGTGTAAATGTGTAAGTGGGACGATTGTGAAGAGTTAATACCACAATTGGTACATAAACTTGTAGGGGTGAGAACAGATTCATACAAAAACTATAAAACCCCACAAAACTGGTCCTCCAACTTGACTGTTGTAACAAAATCATACAAAATAGCCGTGGAGGCGACATTTGGCATGCCACGTTGGCTCTGGTAATTTTGCAGAAAGGCCCTCCAGTTTTAGTTTTTTACATCGCGCTCCTGCAACCCCTCCTGCCCATTCCCCATTTACAAATCCCTAGCCCCGAACTCCTCTTTGTCCACTCCGCCGCCGCCCCTCTCTGTCCACTCCGCCGCCGCTCCGGCCACGACACCACCGTCCTCTCGCTTCCAGCGCCGGCTCGTGCGACATGAAGGGGTCGACATCTTCAGGATGGAGGGAGCGGTAGGATGCCGTGGGGCAGGGGCAGCGCCGTCGTCTGGCTAGCGTCGCCCGCTCCATGGATGTGACCTCACGGGCGCCGACAAGACGAAGGGCGACGAGCCCTGGGCGAAGATCACCGGTGAGGTGCGCTACATGGATGTTGATTCTTGCAAGGTGTGTACCCTCTCCTCAATTTGAAGATGGACAGTGAAAAATTGTAGCGAATGGATATTATTGTAGATGTTGATTATTACAGACTTGCAAGATGTAGTGAATTTATTTCAAATTTGTACTCAATGTGGTAACTTCCTGAAGATGTTTTGGTTGGATATGACTGTAGGGGACTGCAATGCTTCCGGACTCGATTGAGTATACCTCCATCCTCCCCGATGTTGTTTTCAATGGCATTGACAGTTGTCACTTTCTGAACCCAGCAAGAAGAGTTTCTGTGTGAGGGCTATGACTATGGTCGAGATTTCTGTCTGTCTGTTGAGGTTAGAATTCAGCAAACATATCTCAAGTGTGTTCCAAAATGCTTGTTTAGATAATTTACTAAATGTGTGTTCCAAAATGCTTGTTTTATGTTTTCGTGGTTATGGTACATGTGCTTACTCAAGTGGGTGGACAAAGAATGGCGGGGATGCCTAGGCGGTGATTGGCAAACTTGTCAAGAGAATGTGGCTCTTCGTAAATTTGTCTTTGACAAGGATCTTGAAATTATGAGGTCAAGGAAGAGAGGAAGGCCATGATCATGAACCACAAGAAGGAGATCAGAACTAGGGGTAGGAGGGAAATTTGGTTAGCCTGTTCGGTCTGCTGCTCTGCACTGTTGTATGGTGTTGTAGCTCTAGTGATAAGAGGTTTTGTGTAAGTTAGGTAATTTAGTATTTGGCATGATGTGAGAGGTGAAAGTATTTGTTATCAGTTGCTACTTGTACTGATTATATGAAATCAGTGGCTACCTATTATCTATGTTGAGTGTTGTAAACATTCCAAACTGTTTGATGTGAGAGGTGAAATCATTTGCTACATATTGTTATTCAAAAAGTTTGGCTTGTTCTTGTAATGATTCTCTTATTTCACATGAAAATACACTCATTTTGACATGAATGACAACAATAGACTCTCCTGAATTTGACAGACTTATATTTGCAAGCACAACTAACAGACCAGGTTGACATTACAAAAAACACACAAGCTTGACATTACAAGCTTTAGCACACATGCAGGCACACAAGCTTGACATTACAAGCTTTAGCACAAGCACACAAGCTTGACATTACAATCTTTAGCAGAAGCAGAACACAAGCACACATTGAGGCACACAGACCAGGTTTGATTGACAAAATTCAGGCTAATTTAGAGCACATATTCAGGCACACATTCACGCTAATTCAGAGCTCCTCCATTGTCAGGCCTGGCCGTGGAGACATGAACGGCAGAGGATCCACCTGTTCAGGCTGCGGCGGCGCCGTGGTCGGCATCCGACCACACAAGCACACCCATCTCTCCCTGCCCGGTGGAACTCTCACCTCCTCCCTTCCCAGCGGACGATGTCCAACGCCGGCGCACTCGGGGGTGGCATCCTGGCTCGCTCCTCCGCTGTGCCCACGAAGTATACCCTTCGAGCAAAATTGCAGAGCGTCCATTCGGCGTACCTCTTGGCAACTTGAATGCATGCTTGCCGCCGGACAATGGAGATACTGGGATCTGCCTCCATCTCCGCCTTAACTCTGTGCCACTCCTTGAAGGCTTCTGTCCAAGCCTTGGCATCGTCGTAGAGCCGCTCTTCCCTCTCCTTCCACCGGGCTGTCCTCGTCGCCTCTAGGACCTCCGGTGAGACCGATCCCACCGGCCGCAGCAGCGCGGGGAAGTTCTCGTAGATGTAGGGAAGTGGCATGGGGTTGGGATGTCTTTGGAGGGAGCGGGCGAGGCATTCGGCGGTGTGCTGGAGGGGAGTGCGCGAGGCATTCGGGATGTGCTGCTCCGGCGAGCCATTGGGCGGCTGCAGTGGCAGTGAGTGGGAGAAGAAGGAGTGACTGGTTTTTATTGTCTCAGGGCCGACGACCAGGGGGGTTTCTGTCGAGGGTATGAACTTGTCTGTGAAATTGCTAAAGCGTGAGGGTTTCTTTGTAAAAACACGCTTCGGGCCCGACAGAGCCTACCTGGCGCGCCACGTGTGCAGTTCGGGGTGGTTTTGTATGATTTTGTTACAATAGTCAAGTTGAAGGACCAGTTTTGTGGGGTTTTATAGTTTTTGTATGAATCTGTTCCCACCCCTACAAGTTTATGTACCAATTATGGTATTAACTCGATTGTGAAGTTGCCCCGCTGCAATTTTGATAAGGCTATTAACCTTATGTACAAAGTCGTCTTCTTTTGAAAGCTTGAGTACTTTTTTGATAAGATAGGCAGCTAAGCCATGAATGTGGACATCCAGTCTTGTCAGGGTGGAGAGGTGCTGGATGCCAAAATCTGAAGCACCATTCACGCACTTGACGCCATGTACAGGGAATTTAAGCTCCAAATGGTCCAGCTTAGGCATTGATCCTTCTCCGAACTCCAGTGCAGTTCCACAAAGAAAGATATCCAAGCTGAAATATTTCAAACTTCTGAACCCACGGATGTTGATCCTTCCATTTCTGCCGTAATAAGTTTTGAGCTTCAGGAAAAACAGAGCGGGCATAGCTCCAAGGATCTCAACATCTTCTGGTCCCACACGGTACATGGATATGTCTAACGCCCTAAGATTCACAAGGGAGATCATCCAATTCGGAACTTTGTCGATGTGGTAACTAGTGATGGAGATCTCCCGGAGTACAGAAGGAGTAGTAGGGCGCCATGATTCCAGGGACAGTAGGCCCCAAATTGTAAGTTCAGCCATATAATCAATCCGTAGATGATGAAGATTGCATGAAGATACTAAAATCCCTACAAATCTCCCAACATCTTCAGCTCCATCAGCATGACAGAAATGAAGCGGATACAGGATACTTACACTCAACGTCCTTAGATTGGTTAACTTGTCGAGCTCTAGCAGAGGCATCTTTATTTGCGAGGGGCAGACATGAACACTCTCTAGTTCTTCTAAGCTCTGCAACTGTCCAATTATTCCATCAGATAAATTAGTGCAAATTTCCATTGACTCTGGTAGACTCATGTAGTCAACATATGGAAAATATTCTGTAGAGCATAGGCTTTGGGACACCCCCTTATCTAGCCACTCATTTTTGCATCGTGATTCGTGCGAGTACATTTGTCTTTTTTGTTTCTCCCATGTAGAACAACATATGAACTTCAAACTTGGCAGCTCAACAAAACATTCTTACTAGAATGTGGGAAAAAACTTTCAGAAATTTTCGTGCAATATAAATACTAAAAAGTACATTTTTTAATACCAAAAATCTAATTTCGTATATTTATGTTTGACAAAAAAATCTGAATTTTTTTTCTCACATTCTAGTTAGAACGTTTTGGTGTCTTGCAAAGTTTGAAGTTCATATGTTGTTTTATTTTGAAGAAACAAAAAAGAGAAAATCCGGTGTACAAAGTTAGTTGTCTAGTACGGATCTCAAAGCAATATTGCAGGGTAAGGATAAGAGGTGTCCAGAAACCTGAGCTCTAAAAATCCGCGTCCGTCAACATATAGACGGGTCAATCTTTGAAGCCGTGTAATAGTTGACGGTAGTTTTGCAATTGTGGTACCCTTTATGTCCAGAGTTTCCAAATACTGCAGATCTCCAATTTTACATGGAAGCTCTGTTATTTTATCTGATCCAAGACGCAAGTACTTGAGAAGAAATAACTTTCCAATATTTGTCAGATGGCTGTTTTGTAAATCCCGGCATTCTCCCAGGTCCAACACACGAAGAGCTGGAAAAGACAACAAAGAATCTTGTCCAAAATTTCCAAATATAGCAAGTGATCGAACATGAGAAAGATCCCCTGGCACAGCAGCCATTTCATTATAGCGGCTCATGACAGAGAGCCTGCGAATCTTGTGTTTCTTCCTATGCTCGGCATCACCATATGTTGTCATGAAATTCTCTTCATTGGCCTTGCATGTGATGAAATCCAGAATAATGTCATGAACTTTGCATGTCTCCACCTGGCCATACTTTATGTCGTGTGCTTGAATCAAGCTTCTGTTGATGAAACCATAAAAATAACTCTCCCCTACTGCGTATGCACTCCGATGTGGTTCTTCACGGATGAAGCCTTCGGCGATCCATTTATGTATCAAATTCCTTTTCTTGTAATATGATCTTCTGGGAATGCACTGAAGTACAACAAACAAGTTCTCATAGGGTGAGGAAGATCAAAATAACTCAGAGATACTATCTTTGTCAGGGCTTCAGCATGAGATTCCTTTGCAAGTGAAGAACCAATAGCAGCCAGTGCCCTGTTCCATTCTTCTTCGGCTGTTTGATCTGCCAGCAAACTAGACATGGTAATAATAGCCAGTGGTAGGCCCTCACATTTCTGCAATATCCCTCCAGACACATTTTCCAGATGCGGGGGGAATAAATCCTCTGAACCGAATGCTCTTTGCAAAAACAACCTTCTGGAGTCAGCAGGACTGAGGGGTTTCATTTTGTAAACATAACCGGTTCCAGAACAACAATATGATGCAACTGTACTATTACGTGTTGTAGTGATAATTCTGCTACCATGATCATTATTCAGTAAGGCATCCCTTATGGTTTCCCAGGCTTCAGTGCTCCAGATATCATCGATCACAATAAGGTACCTGCCACATGATTTTTAACAAACATATATGCATTTGAGAGGGAAGCCATATAAGATTGCTTACGCATGCAGTGACATTTGCTAGGCTAGCCATCACTAAAATCTTATAGAAGATGACAACATGAATGATAGCCATCCCTCCCAAGGATTGGCCATTTAACTAGTTGCCACATCATCATTAGTTCACTAGTCACCCAACTCGATTACTTACTAAATCATGTCATTAATTAGCTGAATCAGATATAGTGCTTGCTAGGCAAATCATGTGCTTCAGAATATTGCAGGTTGTTACCAATAGATGCATTAGCATATTAAAGCTCTTTCTAACCAAGCGTTGCCATATTCCTTTGGAAGAACATTTCAATAAAGAATTGCTAAAAATCTTACAAACTAGACAGATATTGTAGTGCGTTGTACTATATCACAAGGCTTACTTTTTGTTCCGAAGGTGGTCTCGGAGCCGATCAATAAGTTGCCGCTCGTCATCATTGGAAGTGTTGTGAGAGATCTCCACTCTCTCAGCAATATCTCTTAGAACATTTTTCATGTTAGGCTTTCGAGAAACCGACACAAGTGCTGAACATGAGAATTCACCTTTAATGGCTTGGTAGACTGCGTTTGCTAGGGTAGTCTTACCAAGACCACCTGCACCAACAATCGACACCACTTGAAGCGGGGTAGAAAAATCTTCATTCTTGAGCCGCTCAATGATATGCTTCTTAGGATCGTCCATGCCCACAATCTTAGCAACATCCACATAAAGTGCATGCAGCCTGGGATCAATTTCAGAGGTGATAGGGTTGAATATTGGGAAGTCATTTTTGTACCTCTTGTGCCTCTTGCTTGCCTCGATAGCCCGGGCCTTGAGCTTTTCAATCTTGACAGCGATCTCATGGCTTGGTTTGAGCTTCTTTAGCTTGTCAAAGAACCCCTTGAGGCCTGTATGCCCACCGCCCTCGTGGTCAAGACGAGCCATGAAGTCATCAAGGCAATCTTCCATGTCGTAGGACAGCTCGCGGACATCGTCCCTCCAAGGTATCATCTCAGGGTCCAGCTGCTCGGCATCCTCAAGCGCCTCTAGCGCGGCCTTCATGCTGCACATCTCGTCTCGTGTGGCTTCGACCTGACGAGCCAAGCCTTTGACTTTGAGCCGGGCGTACTCTTCCTCCGACAGCTTGAAGAGCTTCTCCAGGAGCGGCTTCATCACCCCCACGCCAACGCCCACAAGAGCAGCCTCCATTGCTTTCTGCTACTATCTGAAATTTCTGGATATCGGAGGAAGGTGAAAGTGATGTGATAGCGTGGGAGGAGAGGCAAACAAGGACACCGTTTTAATAGCCTTTTAGTTGAGCTACATTTGCACTGCAAACCCTACACGACCATGTTTTGTTGAACCAGGACCACGCTTTTATGTAGTTGACTCCATCCACCAGTTGACTAACGGCGAAGATGGCGTGTCAGCTAACTCTAGCCACGCAACTACTCCCTCCGTTCCAAAACAGATGACCGTACAAGGTCATCTATTTTGGAACGGAGGGAGTAACTCCGTACCGTGCTAGCGTGTGGCATACGTGGTGAGCAATCAAAACTTGATACGAAGTATTGCCATAGTTTTCTTTTTGTTTGTTCATAAATAGTTTGGAATGCTTACCCGTTGTCATATTTTTTTTATAAAGAGTATTAAAATCGAGAAGATACTGTACACATTGAAGATTCACAAACCAAATTAATTAAAACAAGGGAAAAAAATATGAACTAAAAAGTCATGCCGAAGCAGATGACCATATGTAACAGCTAGCAACAAGCAACAACACCAATCATCACCTTAACACATAAAACTACAAGAGATTCTCCAACATCGAGATGCACTCGCGTCGTCATTGACATATTAAAATCAATTGAAGACCAGATCACAAGTTTTCACCCCAAAGAGCAAGTTTGAGCAAACTCAAAGCAATACCTCAAGAAAGGATCTAATATGTAAGCACCACCATTGCCAAGTTCAACCAACTAAGGTCAAACATAAGGATCTTTCACCCCAGAGCTCGAGGTTGGATACTTGAGAAGCACCACCAAATGACCATCACCATGTGTTTCTACCTTACATGCCTACCTCAAAACCATGTTATACGCATATGGAGATAATTGCTCACGCGTCCGGTCCTGGCGTGGACATTACCACACAATCAATAACACTTAAACAATTGTAATCATGAGCATCAATCTAGCGAGAGAGGAAGGTAACCGTCGTCGTCAAAATCCCATACAAGGGACCCCTCCAGCTGTGCACGACATCGTCCTCCCTAGCAAAGTACACCAAATCGGCAGCGACTAGGGTTTGCCCATGCCGTCCCCTGGGAGCAAGTTGATCCCATTTCTCCGGTTCCGTCCCAACAAAGTGTTCTTTGTAAAGGCGTGGTTAGATCTTGCAATTCGGCAGATCTTTCCGTTAGTCAACGATAGCAACATAGTACTCTCTCCGTCCCAAAATAAGTGTCTCAACTTTGTACTAGCTCTAATATAAATTTGTACTAAGTTCAAGACATTTATTTTGGGACGGAAGGAGTAATATACAAGTGGAACGATGGTATGCAACAAATCAAAATTTTGACGCGCTTAGAGAGAACTTAAACAATACTATCTCACCGTTACCTGTGACCTGATCAAGCAAGTGTCTGTTTTCTTTAAAGTGCAATACCTAAACTAATCAATCAATCAGTGCAATCCAATGGGTTTATTGACTAGGAAATGGCTAGCTGATGGTGAACCATCAACGAACAGCCAACTCCCTTGTATATATTGGGGAATTGTACATGTTGAGAAACTTCTTGTGCCCGGCCGGGTCGTTTTCAGCGACCAAACGCAGATTGGTCCCGTCTCAAAATTGGGGCAAATAGCGCTCACGAGGATACAAAACAAAGAACAAATGAAACCACCTCCAGGCTGACAGCTTATCCTTCGCTGTGCATATCAGGTACCTTCTGAAGTACTGAGTATAGCTGCATCCCGCGAACTGTTTTGCCCCTTGCTGTGCATATCCTCAAATCTTTAGGTTTTCGGGAAAAGGGGAACCTGTATCACTCACGTATCTGTTACATTGTTCATACGCGGACTTGAATGAAATCAGACCGTGTTTGCACAAATTTCGTCGGGTTAGTTTGGATGGTAGTTGAAATGTATACGGGCAGCGTTGGATGGTGGCCTTCCGCATCCGTGTCCGTGGACTAGTCCCCTCTATCCGCCGACAAATGCGGGAGTAAATTAACAGGTCGCCGTTGAAGATGCCCTTACAACCTTCTTCATATCCGCGCCCAGCCGCACAACCGTCTGGGGCGTGGTAGATCTACCGGAGACAAACACCAACTGAATCCCACGAGGTCCATCAAATACACAATTCCACACACCCTCTCACGACGCTAGACGGGTTCGGCTCCTCTGCAGTGATGTTATTACTGTATGGGGACTGTAGCAAGCAAAAGTTGTTGTACATTGCAATCTCTAACCGATCCGAGGGCGACAAATTTCTTTTTCCTCCTCTAGCCGGTACCTAACCGAACCCCTATCGCCTTAGTGGAGTAAAATGTATCCTCCTCGGCCACCCCGACTCCTAAATATACTCGGCCTCCCACGCGCGGAGTAAAACTTTTGGCCTCTCCCCCACTCACGTTGTCCCCACCTTGTGTCACGTCGTCGCCGACATTGGTTCCGTCGATTACCCAGCGCCTCTGCTGACACCCACTTCCTTCGTCACCCTCACCGCCCTTCTACCCCACTCCGAGCTTGTCGCCGACCGTTAGCGTAGCCGAAATCGAGTTCCATCAGTGCCGCCGCTACATAGATCCCGTCTCTGGAAGGAGGAACCGGATCTTCTTCCCCCGAACCTCTTTGTCCACTGTCGACCATCTCGAAGCCTTGCCGACCACTAGCAGCTGCTCAATGCCGCTGGCCGTTAATGTCATGGGACTCGAGCTCCATCGCCGGTCCCGCATCGATCCCGTCCCAAAAGGACGAACCAGATCTTATTTCTCCGAGCCTCTTTGTCCACTGTCAGCCATCTCGAAGCCCCACCGACCACTAGCAGTTGCTCAACATTGCTGGCCGTCTGTGACACCTCCGCCGTCCTTCAAGTGTTCAACTGTTTGCCTAGGTGACTTTTTCTTTTTTGCTTTTTTCGTCTCGTTTTTTCTTTTGTCAATTGAATTGAACCGGGTTTTCTACTCAAGATGAAGAGGTTGAGAGAGATGATCTTCGAATACTCGTCGTCAAAGGAGGAAGAAGACGACGACGACGACTTTGAAATGGCCATTGGATCTTCAATGAGGATTTCTGGTGGCCGAGGAGAGGATCACAATTCAGTCGCATCCACATCAACCGAGATAGAGCTGAGGGCCATGCCCAGATTATGAGAGATTATTTCAACACCAATCCAACCTATGTGGAGAAGTTTTTTCGCTGATGAATTCAAATGCACGCAAGTCTCTTTCTCACCATCGCAAAATCTGTGAAGAAGCATGACAATTGGTTCAAACTTGGGAGGAGTGCATCCAAAGAGATAAGTGCGAGCGCTTCGATGAAGTGCATCATGACTGTTTGGGTGCTCGTCTATGGGTGTTCGGCCGACACCATTGATGACTATGCCCGCGTTGGAGAAGATACAATCTTGAAGGTCTATGAAGGTACACAAAAGTCGTGATTGAGTCTTTGGGCCGAATTACTTGAGGGCACCCACCGATAAAGACAGCGAGAGGCTGTTGTCTTTTAGTGAAGAACGAGGATGTCCTGGGTTGCTTGGATCAATTGACTGCATGCACTGGACATGAAAGAATTGTCCTGCGGTATAGAAAGGTTAGTACAAAGGCAACTGCAAAAATTCAAAAATCATTCTTTCATGTCCACTACACATGCACAACGATCAAGCTGGCCTAAGTGCATGGCTATCTCCAAGAATTTGGGGCCCCGGTGTGAAATGCAAAAAAGACCATAAGTTTTCAAAATTTCATATAACTAAAGAAGCAATAACTGGAGCACATAACTAATGAACTATTTGGATTCGAGGGTGGCTGCCAGGGAGGGTACGGGCGCATAGTGCTCCCTACTCTAGTGCTCGACTAATGCCGACGATGGTTAATTGTATAGTGCATTCGTTAGGGGTTGGACTTGTTAGGCGTGGTCAGCAGATCACACATCATGTGACAGATAAAGTTTCGACTGTCAATTTCTGTAGAATACAAAACAAACATTTTTACCATACAAGCGTTCTCACATACACCTTGCAAATAAACTCCATTCAATGGAATAAACTCACAATATACACTGCATTGCAAGTAATCAGCATAAATCACAAACACAACAATTGCATAAGTATAGAAAGAGAGTTCTCAAAAAAATAAAATAGAAAGAGAACATCATAAAAAAGAAAGAACTAACATCACACAACAAGGGGTGGGAGGGAGAAGGGTCGATAGCAGAGAGGTTACCTGTCTAGGGGAATGGGAAGTCGGCGACGTAGCTACCAATCCAGGGGATTCCGCGGGATGGGAATTTGGGAAAGAGAAAAATTCACTACAGGTCCTCATACTCGTCGCGTTGGCCGCATTTCTCCCCGTCCTTGCAAATACCCAAAATACAGTCCTACAACTTCTCAGGTGGTCGTCTACGGTCCAAAATACCATTTCCTCTA
Organism: Aegilops speltoides; assembly: GCA_021437245.1. Lineage (NCBI taxonomy): Eukaryota > Viridiplantae > Streptophyta > Magnoliopsida > Poales > Poaceae > Aegilops > Aegilops speltoides. The sequence continues at coordinate 414,745,464 of CM038141.1, read as the reverse complement.
TGTATCTGCTGACTTGGTGGTTGACTGGCGCGTCCACGTGGACTTTGACCGCCAGCTCATCACCAGACGCCCTGGGCGGGGGAATGCGAGGTTTTTTTTTTTGCAAAAACGACGGGCAATAAAACATTAGCCCACCTGGTTGGACCGATCCATCCACCTGGTCGGACCCGACCAGACCGAGTCGCTCTGCTCCCCTCCCCTGCTCCGCTCCGCTCCCTGTTGCACTTGCAGTCTTTTTTCAATCAAAAATATTTGTGCTAATCATATCAAAACACTCAGATTGATCTGTATGAACTCAAACAATCAACTTTCACAAATTTGAGCCAAAACATTCGGCTGAGATGAGTACTAACTTGCATAAATTTCAGTTAAACATGCAGTTAACTGAATGAGCCAATGATTGAACTACATTTCAATAGTTTCAAACACTGAATGGCTGGTACATTTGAATAGTTTCAAGCACTCAGAATGAAGTTTTTGACAAAAAATCAGATGACTGCAAGTGCAACACCACTGATTCATCGAAACTCATCAAACATATTGACTCGTTTGTGCTTCTTGGGCACATGTCCACTTGGCCCTTCTTGCTTCTTCTCCTTAGCTCTTCTTATCTTGGCCTCTTCTTGTTGTTTCCTCTTTGCTTCTTGATCTTCCTTCCTCTTCAGTGCTGCCTCTGCTCTCTTTGCTTCTTGTTCTTCTTTTTTCTTAAGTGTTCCCTCTGCTTTAGCCACAATTGCTTCAATTGCTTTTGCTTCCTTCTCTTGTTGCAATGCAACTTTCCTTGCTGCTCTTGCTTGCTGCTTTGCTGCTGTTTCCTCAGCCGTCTTGTCTTTTGCTGCTCTTCTTCTTCTTGCTGCCTGCTCTGCTTTCCTGATAGCAATATCTTGCCTTTTATGCTTCTGCCTCCTCTGCTCTTTTTTCTGCCAACTCATTCATGGCCTCTAGTGCTGCATCTCTTCTGGCTGCCATCTGCCTTTCTTTGTCCTTCTTCATCTTCAATAGCTTCATGGTCAGCTTCCCATCAGTTGTAGCTGTTGTAGCTGTTGTTGTATGTGTTGTAGCTTGAGAATTAGCTGCCATAGAGACAAATGTTGAATCTGGCACAGTGGTTTCATTGTAATCTCTAGGCGCTGGTCTAGCTTGCTGCATCCTGTGAAGCATTGTACATCCAAAGTCCTGCACCTGTTCAAAGACAAGAGGTGGACACAACTGATAATCATCCTAGCATACTATGAAGCATTCTACATTTTAATTGATTAGACAGAACTGATTAAAAGTGGACAAAAGATTAGCATTTGCTTGAAATACAACTGGTGTATCATATTCTTTATTGTCGGGGGTTGGGTGCGACATATGCCAAAGGATGGCTTATCATGGTGGGGGCGAGTAGAACATCACCGGTGCTTGGAAACGGGATGAGGTGAAGACATGCACGCCGGCGGATCTTACCCAGCTTCGGGGCTCTCCATGGAGATAACACCCCTACTGCTGCTCTGCGGGGTCTTCGCATGGTCACTAAGGCAAAGTGAGTACAAGGTTGCTCCTTGAGCTGTTTCTGGAGGTAGGAGAAGGCAAGGCTAGCTCTCTCCTTCCTATGTGGTCTGTTTAGTACTAATGGATTCGAACCCTTTGCATGGGTGCCCTGGGGGGTTTATATAGGCCTACCCCCTAGGGGTACAATGGTAAAACCGGCTGGGGCGGGTCCCAGCCGTCTGTCTCCCAGGCCGTCGTCTTCTTCGCCGACTACTGGGGCCCGCCGACTGATGGGTCCCGTCGGACCGCCTGGTATGGGGTGTCGACCCTTGTCGCCATGTGGCGGTCTTGCCATTGCAGACATCAGAGTAGTGCTTCTAATGACGCTGGCTCGGTCATGGGGTCATGGCAACAGTGTCGCCGCCTAACGGGCGATCACTGTTGCCATTCCCCGTCGTGTCTGGATAATGGCATGTGGGGCCCGTGGGAGGGGCCGGCCGACTCCTGGGGGCCGACTCCTAATGGGCCCGGCTCGTGGCGCTCTTGCCGTCTTCAGTTCTCTCGTTGACTGGTGGGTCCCGCCATCTCTGGGTCGTACATACAGGCCGTCGTGGGCACAGGGTTCAGCCCCAAAGGGCTGATGTTAGGGCCGGCATGGCAACAGTGCCGCGCCGGACGGAGATCTCCGCGGGTACGGCGCATTGTGGCCATGCCTGCCCTTAATTAACAGGGTGGTTGGAGTCGCAAGCCGACTTCCTGTTGGGGAACGTAATAAACAACAACAACAACAAAGCCTTTAGTCCCAAGCAAGTTGGGGTAGGCTAAAGGTGAAACCCATAAGATCTCGCAACCAACTCATGGCTCTGGCACATGGATAGCAAGCTTCCATGCACCCCTGTCCATAGCTAGCTCTTCGATGATACCCCAATCCTTCAGGTCTCTCTTAACGGACTCCTCCCATGTCAAATTTGGTCTACCCCGCCCTCTCTTGACATTCTTCATGACGCTTTAGCCATCCACTATGCACTGGAGCTTCGGAGGCTCATTGGATATGCCCAAACCATCTCGCAGACGATGTTGGACAAGCTTCTCTTCAATTGGTGCTACCCCAACTCTATCTCAGATATCATCATTCCGACTCGATCCTTCCTCGTGTGGCCACACATCCATCTCAACATACGATCTCCGCCACACCTAACTGTTGAACATGTCGCCTTTTAGTCGGCCAACACTCGGCGCCATACAAACATTTAGGGTCGAACCGCCGTCCTATAGAACTTGCCTTTTAGCTTTTGTGGCACTCTCTTGTCACGAGAGAATGCCGAAGCTTGGCGCCACTTCATCCATCCGGCTTCGATCCGATGGTTCACATCTTCATCAATACCCCCATCCTCCTGCAGCATTGACCCCAAATACCGAAAGGTGTCCTTCTGAGGTACCACCTGACCATCAAGGCTAACTTCCTCCTCCTCACACCTAGTAGTACTGAAACCGCACATCACCTGTTGGGGGGGGGGGGAACGTAGTAATTTCAAAATTTTCCTACGCACACGCAAGATCACGGTGATGGCATAGCAATGAGAGGGGAGAGTGCTGTCTACGTACCCTCGTAGTCCGTTAAGCGGAAGCGTTATAACAACGCGGTTGATGTAGTCGTAAGTCTTCACGAATCGACTGATCCAAGCACCGAACGTACGGCACCTCCGTGTTCAGCACACGTTCAGCTCGATGACGTTCCCCGGGCTCCAATCCAGCGAAGCGTCAGGGATGAGTTCCGTCAGCACGACGGCGTGGTGACGATGATGATGTTCTACTGGCGCAGGGCTTCGCCTAAACTCTGCGACGATATGACCGAGGTGGATTATGGTGGAGGGGGGCACCGCACACGGCTAAGGAACGATCCGTAGATCAACTTGTGTGTCTATGGGGTGCCCACTGCCCCCGTATATAAAGGAGCAAGGGGAAGGCCGGCCGGCCCTTGGGGCGCGCCAAGGAGGGGGGAGTCCTCCTCCTAGTGGGAGTAGGACTCCCTTTCCTAGTCCAACTAGGAAGGAGGAAGGGGAAGGAAGAGGAGGAGAGGAGAGGAAAGGGGCGCCCCCTCCCCTAGTCCAATTCGGACTCCCCTTGGGAGGGGGCGCGCCACCTCCTGGGCTGCTGCCCTCTCTCTCCCCTCAGGCCCACTAAGGCCCAATACTTCCCCGGGGGGTTCCGGTAACCCCTCCGGCACTCCGGTTTTCTCCGAAATCACCCGGAACACTTCCGGTGTCCGAATATAGTCGTCCAATATATCAATCTTTATGTCTCGACCATTTCGAGACTCCTCGTCATGTCCGTGATCACATCCGGGACTCCGAACAAACTTTGGTACATCAAAACTTATAAACTCATAATAAAACTGTCATCGTAACGTTAAGCGTGCGGACCCTACGGGTTCGAGAACTATGTAGACATGACCTAGAACTATTCCCGGTCAATAACCAATAGCGGAACCTGGATGTTCATATTGGTTCCCACATATTCTACGAAGATCTTTATCGGTCAAACCGCATAACAACATACGTTGTTCCCTTTGTCATCGGTATGTTACTTGCCCGAGATTCGATCGTCGGTATCCAATACCTAGTTCAATCTTGTTACTGGCAAGTCTCTTTACTCGTTCCATAATACATCATCTCATAACTGACTCATTAGTTACAATGCTTGCAAGGCTTAGGTGATGAGTATTACCGAGAGGGCCTAGAGATACCTCTCCGACAATCGGAGTGACAAAACCTAATCTCGAATTATGCCAACTCAAACCTTCGGAGACACCTGTAGAGCACCTTTATAATCACCCAGTTACGTTGTGACATTTGGTAGCACACAAAGTGTTCCTCCGGTAAACGGGAGTTGCACAATCTCATAGTTGCAGGAACTTTGTATAAGACATGAAGAAAGCAATAGCAACATACTAAACGATCAAGTGCTAAGCTAATGGAAGAGGTCAAGTCAATCACATCATTCTCCTAATGATGTGATCCCATTAATCAAATGACAACACATGCCCATGGTTAGGAAACATAACCATCTTTGATCAATGAGCTAGTTCAAGTAGAGGCATACTAGTGACACTATGTTTGTCTATGTATTCACACATGTATTATGTTTCTAGTTAATACAATTCTAGCATGAATAATAAACATTTATCATGATATAAGGAAATAATTAATAACTTTATTATTGCCTCTAGGGCATATTTCCTTCAGTCTCCCACTTGCACTAGAGTCAATAATCTAGTTCACATCACCATGTGATTTAACACCAATATTCATATTTGTATATGATTAACACCCATAGTTCACATCGTCATGTGACCAACACCCAAAGGGTTTACTAGAGTCAATAATCTAGTTCACATCGCTTATGTGATTAACACCCAAAGAGTACTAAGGTGTGATCATGTTTTGCTCGTGAGAGAAGCTTAGTCAACAGGTCTCATCACATTGAGCCGTATGTATTTTGCAAATATTCTATGTCTACAATGCTCTGTGCGGAGCTACTCTAGCTAATTGCTCCCACTTTCAATATGTATCCAGATTGAGACTTAGAGTCATCTGGATCGGTGTAAAAGCTTGCACCGATGTAACTCTTTACGACGGGCTCTTTTATCACCTCCATAATCGAGAAATATTTCCGTAGTCCTCACTAAGGATATTTTTGACCAATGTCCAGTGAGCTACTCCTAGATCACTATTGTACTCCCTTGCCAAATTCAGAGCAAGGTATACAATAGGTCTGGTACATATCATAGCATACTTTATAGAACCTATGACTGAGGCATAGGGAATGACTTTCATTCTCTTTTCTATTTTCTGCCGTGGTCGGGATTTGAGTCTTACTCAATTTCACACCTTGTAACACAGGCAAGAACTCTTTCTTTGACTGTTCCATTTTGAACTACTTCAAAATCTTTGTCAAGGTATGTACTTATTGAAAAAAAATTATCAAGCGTCTCGATCTATCTCTATAGATCTTGATGCTCAATATGTAAGCAGCTTTACTGAAGTCTTTCTTTTAAAGAACTTCTTTCAAACACTCCTTTATGCTTTGCAGAATAATTCTACATTATTTCCGATCAACAATATGTCATTCACATATACTTATCGAAAGGCTGTAGTGCTCCCACTCACTTTCTTGTAAATACAGCCTTTCCAAAAGTCTCATAAAACCATATGCTTTGATCCACTCATCAAAGCGTATATTCCTACTCGAGATGCTTGCACCAGTCCATTGATGGATTCTTTGGAGCTTGCACACTTTGTTAGCATCTTGAGATTGACAAAACCTTCGATTGCATCATATACAACTTTTCTTTAATAAATCCATTAAGGAATGCAGTTTTGACATCCATTTTCCAGATTTCATAAAATGTGGCAATTGCTAACATGATTGAGACAGACTTAAGCATCGTCTGAGTGAGAAAATCTCATCGTATTCAACCCCTTGAACTTGTTGAAAACCTTTTGCAACAAGTCGAGCTTAGTGGATAGTAACACTACTATCAGTGTTCGTCTTCCTCTTGAAGATCCATTTTTTTAACATGGCTTGCTGATCATCGAGCAAGTCAATCAAAGTCCATACTTTGTTCTCATACATGGATCATATCTCAGATTTTATGGCCTCAAGCCATTTCGCGGAATCTGGGCACATCATCGCTTCCTCATGGTTCGTAGGTTCATCATGGTCTAGTAACATGACTTCCAGAACAGTATTACCGTACCACTCTGGTGCGGACTATACTTTGGAAGACCTACGAGGTTTTGTAGTAACTTGATCTGAAGTTTCATGATCATCATCATTAGCTTCCTCACTAATTGGTGTAGGAATCACTAGAACTGATTTCCGTGATGAACTACTTTCCAATTCGGGAGAAGGTACAAATTACCTTATCAAGCTCTACTTTTCTCCCACTCACTTCTTTCGAGAGAAACTCCTTCTCTAGGAAGGATCCGAATTTAGCAACGAAAATATTGCCCTCAGATCTGTGATAGAAGGTGTACCCAACAGTTTCCTTTGGGTATTCCATGAAGACGCACTTCTCCGATTTGGGTTCGAGCTTATCAGGTTGAAAACCTTTTTCACATAAGCATCGCAACTCTAAACTTTAATAAACGACAACTTGGGTTTCTTGCTAAACCACAGTTCATATGGTGTCGTCTCAACGGATTTAGATGGTGCCCTTTTAACGTGAATGTAGCTGTCTCTAATGCATAACCCCAAAACGACAATGGTAAATCAATAAGAGACATCATAGATTGCACCATATCCAATAAAGTGCGGTTACGATGTTCGTACACACGGTAACGTTGTGGTGTTCCAGGTGGCATGAGCTGTGAAACTATTCCACATTGTTTTAATTGAAGACCAAACTCGTAACTCAAATATTCGTCTCCGCGATCAGATCGCAGAAACTTTAATTTCTTGTTACGATGATTTTTCCACTTCACTCTAAAATTCTTTGAACCTTTCAACTATTTCAGATTTATGTTTCATCAAGTAGATATACCCATATCTGCTCAAATCATCTTGTGAAGGTCAGAAAATAACGATACTTGCCATGAGCATCAACACTCATTGGATTGCATACATCGGTATGTATTATTTCCAATAAGTCAGTAGCTTGTTCCATTGTTCCGAGGAACAGAGTTTTAGTCATCTCGCCCAAAGGCACGGTTCGCAAGGATCAAATGATTCATAACCAAGTGATTTCGAAAATCCATCTTTATGGAGTTTCTTCATGCGCTTTACACCGATATGACCCAAACGGCAGTGCCACAAATAAGTTGCACTATCATTATTAAGTTTGCATCTTTTGGCATCAATACTATGAATATGTGTATCACTATGATCGAGATCCAACAAACTATTTTCATTGGGTGTATGACCATTGAAGGTTTTATTCATGTAAACAGAACAACAATTATTCTCTGACTTTAAATGAATAACCGTATTGCAATAAACATGATCAAATCATATTCATGCTCAACGCAAATGCCAAATAACATTTATTTAGGTTTAACACTAATTCCGAAAGTATAGGGAGTGTGCGATGATGATCATATCAATCTTGGAACTATTTCCAACACTCATCATCACTTCCCCTTCAACTAGTCTCTGTTTATTCGTAACTCTGTTTGAGTTACTAATCTTAGCAACCGAACAAGTATCAAATACTCAGGGGCTACTATAAACACTAGTAAGGCACACATCAATAACATGTATATCAAATATACCCTTGTTCACTTTGCCATCCTTCTTATACACCAAATGTTCAGGACATTTCCGCTTCCAGTGACCGTTTCCTTTGCAGTGTAAGCACTCAGTTTCAGGCTTTGGTCCAGCTTTGGGCTTCTTCACGGGAGTGACAACTTGCTTTTCATTCTATTTGAAGTTTCCCTTTCTTTCCCTTTGCCCTTTTCTTGAAACTAGTGGTCTTTTCAATCATCAACACTTGATGCTCTTTCTTGATTTCTACCTTCGTTGATTTCAACATCACGAAGAGCTCGGGAATCATTTTCGTCATCCCTTGCATACTATAGTTCATCACGAAGTTCTACTAACTTAGTGATGGTGACTAGAGAATTCTGTCAATCACTATCTTATCTGGAAGATTAACTCCCACTTGATTCAAGCGATTGAAGTACCCAGACAATCTGAGCACATGCTCACTAGTTGAGCGATTCTCCTCCATCTTTTAGCTATAGAACTTGTTGGAGACTTCATATCTCTCAACTCGGGCATTTGCTGGAAATATTAACTTCAACTCCTGGAACATCTCATATGATCCATGACGTTCAAAAACGTCATTGAAGTCCCGATTCTATAACGTCTGCATCTGCTCCTGCAATAGGTCTGTCACCTAGCGGTGCATTAAGGACATAATTCTTCTGTGCAGCAATGAGGATAAACCTCAGATCATGGATCCAATCCGCATCATTGCTACTAACATTTTTCAACACAGTTTTCTCTAGGAACATATCAAAATAAACATATGAAAGCAACAACACGAGCTATTGATCTACAATATAATTTGCAAAATACTACCAGGACTAAGTTCATGATAAATTTAAGTTCAATTAATCATATTACTTAAGAACTCCCACTTAGACAGACATCTCTCTAGTCATCTAAGTGATCACGTGATCCAAATCAACTAAACCATGTCCGATCATCACGTGAGATGGAGTAGTTTCAATGGTGAACATCTTTATGTTGATCATATCTACTATATGATTCACGCTCGACCTTTCGGTCTCCGTGTTCCGAGGCCATATTTGCATATGCTAGGCTCGTCAAGTTTAACCCGAGTATTCCGCGTGTGCAAAACTGGCTTGCACCCGTTGTAGATGGACGTAGAGCTTATCACACCCGATCATCACGTGGTGTCTGGGCACGATGAACTTTGGCAACGGTGCATACTCAGGGAGAACACTTCTTGATAATTTTAGTGAGAGATCATCTTAAAATGCTACCGTCAAACATAGCAAGATAAGATGCATAAAGGATAAACATCACATGCAATCAATATAAGTGATATGATATGGCCATCATCATCTTGTGCTTGTGATCTCCATCTCAAGCACCGTCGTGATCACCATCGTCACCGGTAGCGACACCTTGATCTCCATCGTAGCATCGTTGTCATTTCGCCATCTATTGCTTCTCGACTATCGCTACCGCTTAGTGATAAAGTAAAAGCAATTACTGTAGCGTTGCATTTCATACAATAAGCGACAACCATATGGCTCCTACCATTGTTGATAACCGGTTACAAAACATGATCATCTCACACTATAAAATATCACGTCTTGACCATATCACATCACAACATGCCCTGCAAAAACAAGTTAGGTGTCTTCTACTTTGTTGTTGCAAGTTTTACGTGGCTGCTACGGGCTTAGCAAGAACCGTTCTTACCTACGCATCAAAAACCACAACGATAGTTCGTCAAGTTGGTGCTGTTTTAACCTTCGCAAGGACCGGTCGTAGCCACACTTGATTCAGCTAAAGTTGGAGAAACAGACACCCGCTAGTCATCTGTGTGCAAAGCACGGCGGTAAAACCAGTCTCGCGTAAGCGTACGCGTAATGTCGGTCCGGGCCGCTTCATCCAACAATACCGCTGAACCAAAGTATGACATGCTGGTAAGCAATATGACTTGTATCGCCCACAACTCACTTGTGTTCTACTCGTGCATATAACATCAACGCACAAAACCTAGGCTCGGATGCCACTGTTGGGGAACGTAGTTATTTCAAAATTTTCCTACGCACACGCAAGATCATGGTGATGGCATAGCAACAAGAGGGGAGAGTGATGTCTACGTACCCTCGTAGACCGTTAAGCGGAAGCGTTACAACAACGCGGTTGATGTAGTCGTACGTCTTCACGAATCGACCGATCCAAGCACCGAACGTACTGCACCTCCGTGTTCAGCACACGTTCAGCTCGATGACGTTCCCCGGGCTCCAATCCAGCGAAGCGTCGGGGATGAGTTCCGTCAGCACGACGGCATGGTGACGATGATGATGTTCTACCGGCGCAGGGCTTCGCCTAAACTCCGCGACGATATGACCGAGGTGGATTATGGTGGAGGGGCACGCGACACGGCTAAGGAATGATCCGTAGATCAACTTGTGTCTATGGGGTGCCCCCTGCCCCGTATATAAAGGAGCAAGGGGAGGCGGCCGGCCCTTGGGGGCGCGCCAGGAGGGGGGAGTCCTCCTCCTAGTGGGAGTAGGACTCCTTTCCTAGTCCAACTAGGAAGGAGGAAGGGGAAGGAAAGAGGGGAGAGGAGAGGGAAGAGGCGCGCCCCTCCCTTGTCAGTCGGACTCCCCTTGGGAGGCGCGCCACCTCTGGGCTGCTGCCCTCTCTCTCCCCTCGGGCCCACTAAGGCCCAATACTTCCTCGGGGGTTCGGTAACCCCTCGGCACTCAGTTTTCTCGAAATCACCGGAACACTTCCGGTGTCGAATATAGTCGTCAATATATCAATCTTTATGTCTCGACCATTTGAGACTCCTCGTCATGTCCGTGATCACATCCGGGACTCGAACAAACTTCGGTACATCAAAACTTATAAACTCATAATAAAGCCGTCATCGTAGCGTTAGCGTGCGGACCCTACGGGTTCGAGAACTATGAAGACATGACCTAGAACTATTCTCGGTCAATTACCAATAGCGGAACCTGGATGTTCATATTGGTTCCCACATATTCTCTGAAGATCTTTATCGGTCAAACCGCATAACAACATCGTTGTTCCTTTGTCATCGGTATGTTACTTGCCGAGATTCGATCGTCGGTATCCAATACCTAGTTCAATCTTGTTACTGGCAAGTCTCTTTACTCGTTCCGTAATACATCATCCCATAACTAACTCATTAGTTACAATGCTTGCAAGGCTTAGGTGATGAGTATTACCGAGAGGGCCTAGAGATACCTCTCCGACAATCGGAGTGACAAAACCTAATCTCGAATTATGCCAACTCAACATGTACCTTCGGAGACACCTGTAGAACTCCTTTATAATCACCCTGTTACGTTGTGACGTTTGGTAGCACACAAAGTGTTCCTCCGGTAAACGGGAGTTGCATAATCTCATAGTTACAGGAACATGTATATGTCATGAAGAAAGCAATAGCAATATACTAAACGATCAAGTGCTAGGCTAACGGAATGGATCAAGTCAATCACATCATTCTCCTAATGATGTGATCCCGTTAATCAAATGACAACTCTTTTGTCCATGGTTAGGAAACATAACCATCTTTGATAAACGAGCTAGTCAAGTAGAGGCATACTAGTGACACTATGTTTGTCTATGTATTCACACATGTATTATGTTTCCAGTTAATACAATTCTAGCATGAATAATAAACATTTATCATGATATAAGGAAATAAATAATAACTTTATTATTGCCTCTAGGCTTTTTGTCTTTTTCCTTTGCCGCTTTCCCACAGTCGCCGCTTTGCCAGACGGACAACCGCTCTGCGGACTGCCGCTGGGTCAAATGCTTGGCTACCTTAGGGAAGGCAAGTACTTGGCCTTTAGAGTTTTTTTAACAAGTTGGATAGAAGGCGGCAAGCCGACTACTCCAGAGTCGGCTCTGCGAAGAGAGGCTGGAAACTGGCTTGGGCTATGCTTATGCTTTGAGTCCTTAGCCATTTTTTCGTGTGGGCGCTCATTCTTCCTTACTCTCTGCCCACCAATAGTCGCTCTGCGAGCTGCGGCTTCTGACAGGAGACGGCTTAAGCGCCGCACACTACTTGTCCGACTGCAGGAAGCATTTCATAGCGCAAGACGGCGAGTCCCCGGGCCGACTAGTCGAACCCGGCGCCAAGCGGCATAACAAAGAGTAGCATACTCGAAGGCATAATTCTTATCATACAGATAACAAAAAGGGCAGTCCCCAAGCTCGTCTCGGGGCCCCAGAGTCTCGGTACTTTAATACAAAGGATAGCATGGTACATACTGCATCAACTGTAAAATCTTCGGAGAAGATTTGCGTTCCATGGCCGTTCCGACTCTTTGCCGGAGTCGTCCCTCTTGCGTGCTCGGGGCTTCTAGGCGTCGATTAGGTAGTAGGAGTCGTTGCCCACACTTTCTTTGATGATGAAGGGCCTTCCCAAAGGCGCCGACAACTTGTCTTGGCGGCTGTTATTTGGATTAGTCGGAGCACAAGGTCGCCCTCTTGGAAGGATCTCGCATACGACCTTCTGTTGTAGTATCGGCGCGAGCTCTGTTTGGTAGATCTTTGGACGGTGAGTGCCAACAGCCGGCCCTCTTCAGCAGGTCGGCGCCGTCTGGGCGTCTTCTTACGCTTCCTCCTCGGTATACATGATGACTCGTGGAGAGTCGAACTCTATGTCCGTGGGTATGACGGCTTCAGCACCGTAGACGAGGAAGAAAGGCGTGAAGCTGGTTGACTTGTTTGGAGTCGTGCGTAGACTCTAGAGGACGGCTGGCAGCTCCTCAAGCCAACAGCCGGCCGAACGCTCGAGTGGTTCGACTAGTCGAGGCTTGATGCCAGATAGGATGAGGCCGTTTGCTCGCTCCACTTGGCCGTTTGACTGCGGATGGGCAACGGACGCTAAGTCTAGTCAGATGCCCTGCGTCGCGCAGAAACGGGCCAAGGCGCCTTTGGCAAAATTTGTGCCATTGTCGGTGATGATGATGTGCGGTATGCCGTAGCGAACCGTGATGTCGGCGATGAAAGTCACTGCAGTCGGACCGTTCAACTTCTTGATGGGCTTTGCTTCTATCCACTTGGTGAACTTGTCCACTGCGACGAGTAAGTGAGTTAGGCCGCCTCGGGCCGTCTTGAATGGTCCCACCATGTCCAGGCCCCAAACTGCAAAGGGCCAGGCGATGGGGATTGTCTTCAGTGCAGAAGTCGGCTGAAGCGGCTTGGAGCAGAACTTATGGCGCCCCTTGAATTTTAGGACTAATTCCTTGGCCTCTTCCAGGGCAGTTGGCCAGAAGAAACCGTGCCGAAAGGCTTTGGCGACGAGTGCTCTTGAAGCCACATGGTGGCCGCACTCGCCTTGATGGATGTCTCTGAGAATTGCTTGGCCTTGCTCTGGCTCAACGCAGCGCTGGTAGACACCAGTGATGCTGCGCCTGACCAGCTCTCTGTTGATTATGGTGTAGGCTGCCGCTCGGCGTTGCACTTGCCGAGCCAAGATTTTATCAGTTGGCAGCTCTTTGTTCACTAGAAACTTGAGGATGGGCTGCGCCCATGAGGGTGCTGCGCCCATGAGGGTGCTGCTATTTCTTCAATCGCCATCACTGCGACTTGGACAAGGGCGGCTGGGCTGGGAGGCGGTGGGCTGGAGTCTGCGGCCGCTTGCTGGATTGACGAACTCCCCAGGCCGACTGGCGCAGTCCCCGGGCTGACTGGCGCAGTACCCGGGCCGACTAGAACAGTCCCCGGGTCGGCTTCGACTGTGATTTTCTTGGATCCGTCTGTTGGGGCTCTTGAGTCGGATCCGACTTCTTCGGGGGGAGCCGGCACAAAGATGGAGTCTGATTCTGGTGAAGGCTTGATAGACGGCTTGAGGAGGCGCGAAGCGGCGCGGATGGTATCGCTTGGCGGGTGGAGCCGACTCATGCCAAGGCATCTGCTTGGTCGTTGTCATTTCTTGGCACGTGAAGGAACTCGCACCCCTCGAAGTATCCACTGAGTTGCTGCACCAGGAAGTAGATCTGCATCTTTGGCGTCCCAGTTGCCAGATGACTGCTGGACCATCAAATCGGAGTCGCCATAGCACAGGATCCGGCGAATGTCGAGTTCTTTGGCAAGCCGGAGCCCGTGAATGAGCGCCTCGTATTCGGCGATGTTGTTGGAGGCGGCAAAGTGGATCTGCAGCGCATACTTGAACTTGTCGCCTTTAGGGGAGGTGAGGACGACGCCGGCTCCCAAGCCGGCGCGCATCTTGGAGCCGTCGAAATGCATCTGCCAATGGGTGGAGTCGGGCGCTGGCGGCAGGTATGGGTCTTGGCCCAGTCGACGAGGAAGTCGGCCAGTGCTTGCGACTTGATGGCGGTGCGGGGCTGGTATTAGATGGTGTAGGGAGCCAACTCTATGGCCCATTTGGCCACTCGGCCAGAAGCATCTCGGCTCCCAATTATCTCGGCCAGCGGGGCTGTGCAAACCACCGTAATTGGATGCTCTTGAAAGTAAGGCTTCAACTTCTTGGCGGCAAAGTGCACGCCATAGCACATCTTCTGGTAGCGGGGGTAGTTCTGCTTGGAGGTCGATAGTACCTCGCTCAGGTAATATATCGGTCTCTGGACAGGGAGCGCCTTGCCTTCCTCCTTGCGCTCGACTACAATGACTGTGCTGACTACCCGGCTGGTGGCGGCAATGTATAGGAGCATGGGCTCTTTAGAGTCGAGCCGCTTGACCAGGGGAGTAGTCAACATCTTCTTCAGCTGGAGAAATGCTTCATCCGCCTTGTGGTTCCACTCAAAAAAGGTGCTCTTCTTCATTAGTTGGTACAAAGGGAGAGCTTTCTCGCCCAGCCGACTGATGAATCGGCTGATGGACGCCAAACAGTTGGTGAACTTTTGCACATCTAACAGTCGGCTGGGTACCTCCTGAAGGAAATATGCCCTAGAGGCAATAATAAAGTTATTATTTATTTCCTTATATCATGATAAATGTTTATTATTCATGCTAGAATTGTATTAACCGGAAACATAATACATGTGTGAATATATAGACAAACAGAATGTCACTAGTATGCCTCTACTAGACTAGCTTGTTAATCAAAGATGGTTATGTTTCCTAACCATGAACAAAGGGTTGTTATTTGATTAACAAGGTCACATCATTAGGTGAATGATCTGATTGACATGACCCATTCCATTAGCTTAGCACACGATCGTTTAGTATGTTGCTACTGCTTTTATCCATGACATATACATGTTCCTATAACTATGAGATTATGCAACTCCGTTTACGGAGGAACACTTTGGTGCTACCAAGCGTCCAGCGATGCTGGGTGATTATAAAGGAGTACTACAGGTGTCTCCAAAGGCGGATGTTGGGTTGGCGATTTCGAGATTAGGATTTGTCACTCCGATTGTCGGAGAGGTATCTCTGGGCCCTCTCGGTAATGCACATCACTTAAGCCTTGCAAGCATTACAACTAATGAGTTAGTTGCGAGATGATGTATTACGGAGCGAGTAAAGAGACTTGCCGATGCGAGATTGAACTAGGTATTGGATACCGGCGATCGAATCTCGGGCAAGTAACATACCGATGACAAAGGAACAACGTATGTTGTTATGCGGATCGACCGATAAAGATCTTCGTAGAATATGTAGGAACCAATATGGGCATCCAGGTCCCGCTATTGGTTATTTCCCGGAGTAGTGTCTCGGTCATGTCTACATTGTTCTCGAACCGTAGGGTCCGCACGCTTAAGGTTTCGATGACGGTTATATTATGAGTTTGTGTATTTTGATGTACCGAAGGAGTTCGGAGTCCCGGATGTGATCACGGACATGACGAGGAGTCTCGAAATGGTCGAGACATAAAGATTGATATATTGGGCGGCTATATTCGGACACCGGAAAGGTTCGGAAGTTTCGGAGAAAACCGGAGTGGGAGGGTTACGGAACCCCGGGAAGTTATGGGCCTTAGTGGGCCAAGAGGGAGAGAGGGCCGCACCGGGAGGTGGCGCGCCCCTAGGGGAGTCGAATAGGACAAGGAGGGCGGCCCCCTTCCTCTCCTCTCCCTCTCCTTCCTTCCCCTTCCTCCTTCCTAGTTGGACTAGGAAAGGGAGTCCTACTCCCACTAGGAGGAGGACTCCCCCCCCTGGCGCGCCCCTAGGGCCGGCCGGCCTCCCCTTGCTCCTTTATATCACGGGGCAAGGGGCACCTAGAACACACAAGTTGATCCTTGAGATCGTTCCTTAGCCGTGTCGGTGCCCCCTCCACCATAATCCACCTCGGTCATATCGTGGCAGTGCTTAGGCGAAGCTCTCGTCGATAGAACATCAAGATCGTCCCACGCCGTCGTGTTGGCGGAACTCTCCCTCCCGAAGCTCTGCTGGATCGGAGCCCGAGGCGTCATCGAGCTGTACGCGTGTCAAGAACTTCGGGCGCCGGAGTAACGGCGCTGGGATCGGTTGGATCGCGAGGAGAGCGTCGACTACTTCCTCTACGTTGTGAAGCGCTTCGCCCGGTCTCACGAGGGTGCGTAGACAATACTCTTCCCTCTCGTTGCTATGCATCACCATGATCTTGCGTGTGCGTAGGAAATTTTTTGAAATTACTACGTTCCCCAACACCTCCATCCTCTCGATGGCCTTGATATTCACAGGGTTGCACTCTATGCCGCATTCAGAGACCAGGAAGCCAAGGAGTTGGCCGGCTGGTACTCCGAAGACGCACTTCTCAGGGTTGAGCTTGATCTGGAATCAGCGCAGGTTCTTGAAGGTTTCTTTGAGGTCTTCCAGCAGCGTCCCATGCTTTTCCGTCTTCACCACTACATCATCTACGTAGACGTGGGCGTTTCTGCCGAGTTGCTTGAGGAGGCACTTCTGCATGCAACGCTAAAAGGTGGCGCCGGCATTCCTCAGGCCGAACGTCATGGTCGGTGCGAAGGCTCGAGCGGCATGATGAAGGCGGTCTTGATCTGTCTGCGGGTTCGACTTGATCGGTGATATCTGAATATGCATCTAAGAAACTCAACAGCTCGCATCCGGCTGTGGAGTCTATCACCTGATCAATTCTTGGCAGAGCAAAGGGGTCCTTGGGGCAAGCTTTGTTGAGGCTTGTGTAGTCAATGCACATCCGCCACTGCTTGTTCTTCTTCAACCCCAGGACCGGGTTTGCTAACCATTCTGGGAAAAATACCTCCATAATGAAGCCGGCCGCCAGGAGCCGGGCTATCTCTTCTCCAACAACTATTCTCTTCTCTTCTGACAGGCGGCGCAAAGGCTGCCTGGCGGGCTTCACATCAGGTCGGACATGTAACTTGTGCTCGGCGAATTCCGTCGGTACACCTGGCATGTCTTTAGGGGACCATGCAAAGATGTCCCGATTCTCACGGAGGAAATTGACGAGCTCGCCTTCCTATTTGCTGTCGAGGTTTGCACCTATGACATCATACCTCTCTGGGTGCTCCGGGTCCAAGGGTATCTTCTTGGTCTCTTTGGCCGGCTTGAACGAACCCTCAGCTTCCGACTCCTTGGGGTCGGGCGACATCTCTGGCTGCTTTCCGTCCATCGCCACGACCCGATCAACGAGCCGCTTCTCAGCTGCGATTACCAGGGACTCGGCCAGCCGACTGCTCTCGGCCCAGAAGCGACGACTTCTGTAGTCGCCGGCCACGGTCGAATCCCCTTGGAACTCGGCATCTTCATCTTGAGGTAGGCGTAGTGGGGGACCGCCACGAACTTGGCCAAAGCAGGTCGGCCAAGCAACGCATGGTACGGGCTTTTGAGGTCCACCACTTCAAACCAAACTGACTCTCGGCGGAAATGATCTTTGTCTCCGATTGGTGAGCAGGAAAGGCCAGGTACAATGCCGTGGAACACAGTCCGGCTGCTCTGCAGCTGTATTTGCTTGATTCCTAACTTCTCCATGGTATCCTTGTACAGGATGTTGATGCTACTGCCTCCGTCTATCAGCACTCGTGAGAAGCGAGCGACCCGCCTATCTGTGGCCAAGGTGGCACTTAAAACCAGGGCTTAGGAACCTGGATTCGGCATCACCTCTGGGTGATCAGCTCTGCTCCAACTGGTAGGCTTCTCGGACCAATGCATTAACTCCGGGGCTTCTGATGCTACTGCGTTTACTTCTTCTTTGCTGCGATGCGCTTTCTTTGTGTCGATCATCACCACCTTTGGTGAACACTACATAGGCTCCGTGCTCTTCCGGTACTCATCTCGTCTTCGCCCATTGGTGGGCGGGCGGCTCTTTGAAGCTGGGCGATGGAGGCGGTGGCCAAAGAAAGGGGGAGGAAGGAGGCCGTCTCCTTGGCAATTCTGGTGAGCGGTGGCATTTTGGATGGTGTGGTTTGGCGGCTTGGGCGGCTGTGGAACTTGCAGGACCGTCTAGAGTCGCTTTCGTAAGAGAAGGCCGGCAACCAGTTGGACTTGCCGCCTTTCTGTCGCTTGGTCGGAGGCTGCCCCTCTGGCTGTTGGTCTTCGACTATCGCAACCTGCCGACTGCTGGAAGTTGGCTGTGGGGCCTTGCGCTTATTGTCGTTCTGTTGTTGTCGCCGACTGGCGTCTCCAGCCGGAGTTCTGGGAGCCTGAGGGGCCACTTTGCGATCGCGTTAGCAATTTCCGTCTTCATGGAGAGTCGGCTGTGGCGTGCTTATGCGCTATGATCGGCGGCTCGTCGAGGTTTCCGGTTAAATCGCAGAGGAGCTTGTGCTTGAGGAGGGTGCCTTCTCTGCACCCGGCGGTGAAGTATTCGATAGCCTGCACCTCGTGCACGCCCTCGCAGGAGTTCCGAAGCTCGGCCCGGCGCGTGAGGTAGTCGCGTGTTGATTCGTCGGGGCCTTGCACGCACAAGGAAAGCTGGCGCGGCTTGGGAGGTCGCTTGTATGTGCTCGTGAAGTTGCGGATGAAGGCCTCGGTGAAGTCGACCCAGCTGTTGATGCTGCGGGGCTTCAGGCTGTTCAACCACGTCCGGGCCGTGCCCTGGAGCATGAGTGGAACATACTTTACGGCAACACGCTTGTTGCCGTGGAGTAGTCAACTAGCCAGTCTTCCGGCTTCACGGAGCCGATATACTTGGGTGTGTCTCGGGGGAGTGTGAACCCTTTGGGAAAGGGCTCGTCTCGGATGCGGGGTCTGAAGCAAGGCGGGCCCAACTCGTCTTCTTCTTCCAACGCCAGGGATCGGTGGAGTCGGTCGATCCGGTGGCGGGCGTCATTCTCTCCGACTCCCTCTCGGCGGCCAAGGCGGCCACCGAGAGTCGGATGCTCAACAGGTGGTGGGGAAACTCGTCTCTCTCTTCGCGGTGGGGGAGGCAGATAGTCGCCCTGCCGTTCCACTGCTCTTGGGCGGCTGTCTTGGTCACGCTTGATGGTGATGCGAGTCCGACTGTGGCTGACAGCCGGCTCTTTGTCTTTTCTTCCGCGGACTCCGCCAGTCGGCGTCTGAGACATCGCGCCTTGATCTCGGCGGGGAGGTAGGTCGTCTTCTGGTCGTTGCGGCGCCTCTGTGCGGCCGCCGGCTGCATTCTGCGCGGCAACCGCGTCGAGGAGCTATTGGACTCGCTTCGTCATCATGCGGCGCTCTTCACCTTCAAAGTTCTTCAACTCGTCAGTCGCCGCCTGGGCGGCGCGGATGTTCTCCGCTGTCATGGCCTATACGGGGCGATTGGCCCCGAACAGGTTGGCGATGGTCGCGCCGCGCTGTCGGACCTTGGCGGCTAGGCCCAGTCGGAGCCGGTGAGCCACCCACAGCGCGATCCATCTCGCGCTGGTAGGCTTCTGACAAGCGCCTCATGCTTGCCAGCTTCTTGGCGCCTTCGATGATCTGAAGGCGGCGTGCCTCCAGCGTCTTGGCGTCTGCGTCCTCTGGAATAGGCGCAGTCAGGTCTTGCAGAGCTGCGTCGAGTGGGTCATGGGCTCCCTCGCCGGAAGGCTCATCATGACTGATGACGAGCACCTCCGTGAGGGTGCTTCTGCCGCTCTCCTCATGAGGGAGTGGCTCGTTGTAGACCACCACGTTGGTGGGGAAAGCGTCGAGCGATGCAGCGTCGGAGTCGACCAGCATCGGGTCGGTGGAGCCTACGGACTCCAAGCCTACGGATGGAGATCTCCGCGGGTACGGCGCACTGTGGCCATGCCTGCCCTTAATTAACAGGGTGGTTGGAGTCGCAGGCTGAATTCCTATAGCCGGCCTCTCCGGAAGTCATTTGGGCGAGTCGGCTTATCTTGGAGTCATATACGGTACTCGGCTTATCTTGGAGTCGCCTTCTGGGACTCGGCTCGTCTTGGAGTCGCCCGTGGGACTCGGCTTGTCTTGGAGTCACCTCTGGGACTCGGCTTGTCTTGGAGTCGCCTCTGGGACTCGGCTTATCTTGGAGTCGCCTCTGGGACTTGAGGGGCGCAGTCTGCCCCGATGTCTTGAAAGGTTCTGGGACTCGGGTTAGCCTACCCGTGTCCCATTACTCTGACATTCATCTTCTTGAGTGTCATTTTGAGAAGTATGGACCTCCTCCTGTGTGAGTTGGCCATCATCTTGTGTTACATTGACCTCCTGCTGTGGTACTTGGGCATCATGTTCTGCTAGATTAACCTCATCCTGTGTGAGATGGCCACCATCTTGTGTTAGATTGACTTCCTGCTATGGGAGTTGGCCTTCTTCTCTTGAGCAGCATGTGGTACCTGGCCAGCAGCTTGTTGGTCATCATTTGACACATCATTAGGTATAGCCCTTGGCCCCCTTCTCAATTGTTTCTTTGGCAAAATGCCAACCTTCCTTTGATTGCATCCTTTGATGTTGCGGCCTGGTTCATGGCAGTAGGAGCATGTTATTTTAACTCCATGTCTGCTATTTGCCAATAAATGATGAGCTACAAAAGGATTCGTTTTTTTTCGTGTCACAGTTGATTACTCCTTTTTTCCTTTTTAAAGAGTGGCATTCTATGTCCAATATCTCGATCGAAGTACGGAGGTCAGAATAAATAGAATAATGATCAATGGAAAAAAGAAAAAAAATCCTTTAGCTGGATAAGGGGCGGATGTAGCCAAGTGGCACCTTGGTTCCATCTTTCTTTTCAATCTCATAAGGCTGCTTTCTCCTACTCTTGTTTGAAGGCCTCCCTACTTTTTTTCATAGACAGGTGGCTTGATTTCACACCCATTCATCTTCTTCCACTCTCTCCTATCTCTGCAAGGCTTGATAATGGGTTGGTATGCTAGTTTGAATGCCTCAATACTGTAGCAAGAGTGCACCAAAGTCTCAGGGTCAATTCTTTCATGTCTGCAGCATGCAATTGCATGGTGACATGGAACTCCATTAAGATCCCACCTCTTGCATGTACAACTCTCTTCCTTGATGTCAACAATGTATGTCATGTTCTTGTTGTCAACCTGGAAAATGCCATCACCAGCCCCTGAAACCATGCATGTAGCTAACAGCTCAATATTCTTTTCAACTATTTTCCTTATTTTTGGGCATATAGAGCGAGGCCAGTTCTCTGCCTCCTTTCTTTTATTGTAGATTCTGACCATGAGCTGGGTTTTGATCTTGTCAACCATTGGTCTGATCAGCATCTCCCTACCTCAAGGATATATTAGTTGAAAACCTCACGGTTGTTGTTCAGAAGGATATCACACTTAGACAATTCTCTTTGGAAACCCCTGACCCAAGTGTTTGGTGGTAGTTGCTCAAGCCATGTGTAGGCTTCCAAGCTCATGGCCTTTAGTTTTGCAGCCCATAGTTCAGGTGTTGTGCTCCTTGCGCACTTCCATAACTGGCTCTTCGGTACATCTCATTTGTGTGTTTGCTGAAAATTCTGCCATATATGCCTGACACAATGTCTATGCTCTGAATCAGGAAAGTGCTGCCTCACTCACTTGATCAGCCCCTTTTGCTTGTCTGACATAATAGTCCATGGCTCTGTATTGAGTATTCCCAAGTCACTTTTCAGGTTTGACAAAAAACCGTTTCCATGTATCAGTGTTCTCTACCTCCACAACTGTAAATGCCAGAGGGTAAACGCGGTCATTGGGATCCATCCCAACGGCACACAACATAACACCTCCATACTTGCTCTTTAGGTGACATCCATCTAAACATATGACAGGCCTGCAGGCTTGCATGAAACCCCTTTTGCAGGCATCCAGAGAGAAATAGCAACTTCCAAATATGCCATCATTGACACCCACATAGAAAGAGCTACCTGGGTTTGATGTTCTGACTTCTTGTGCATAATCCCACATGTTGTTGTACTGCTCTAATTCATCTCCTTCAAGGACCTTCTTGACTAGTCTCTTAGCCCTTCTAAGTCTGCTCCATGTAGCTGTCATGTTCCAGTCCTTCTGAACCACCCTTGCAAAATTCTTCATGTTCATGTTTTCATCTGCTCTGAAAGAATCAATATATTTTCCTGCCATGAAGGGAGCAGTGAATGACTTCACAGACCATTTCTTTATGCAGGCATGCTTTGGATTGTAATTATTGACCATCAAGCATTTTGTTCTGCAATCAAATGATGCAAACAAAGACCAAGGGCAACCTTCTTCACAAATGGCTTGCAGTCTTTTCCTATCATTTCTGGGGCACTTAATGTCAACCCTTTCCCTACAACTATACTCTTTGATAGCTTTCCTCAGTAACTCAACACTTGCAAATGTCTGTCCCACTTAGAACTCTGGTTTAGACAGGTCTTCTTCTCTGAAACATTTGAAATTGAGCTTAACCTTATCTTCATCAGAAGAAGGCAAACACAGGTCCACATCTTCAACAGGATCATCAGGTTGTTCTTGGACTGCTAAACCTTTACCTTTATCACAACCAACATTTCTGTCAAACAAGTCATCATCATCTTGCAGATCAATATCTGAATCAACAAGTTGTGGATTGAAATCTTCATCAGAATCATGAATTGCTGAAGATCTCGTTGCTGAATCACCAATTCCAGCTTCTGCATCCATGTTTAAAACCCTACATGTTTTCCTTCTGCCCCTGAACTCAAATTGAAATTTATGAATATATTCTCCTGGCCAAGGAGGACCTGGTATGTACTACTTCCTCACTTTCTACATCATACAATTGATCTTGCTCAGCCTGCTCCTGCACTTGCACTTGCTCAGCATTTTCCTCTTGCACTTGGTCAGAATGATCCTCCTGCACTGGCTGTGACTGCTCCTCTTGCACTTGCCCCTTCTTAGGCCTCAGGCCATTGAATTTGGCCAAAGGAGGATCCTCATCATCAGAATGAACTAGAACGGGGGAAATATATGACCTCATGATGTCATCATGATCAAGAAATATCTGCTGGAAATGGTTCCCATTCAAAACACAATCCTTCATGTTCTCTGTCATTGTGTTGTCCCCTAACTTAATTTCTCTTAAGCCATTCTTATAGCCTATCAGTCCAGGAACACACCAGTAAGCCCTTATCCTGCCCTCAAACTCATACCCAATTTCCTCCACCAGACTGTCAACAACTGTAGGTGTCCAATTATCTATATCACAGTTGTCATACCAAATGGAGTGGCCCTTGTGATAACCCCTATGCTTTCCTGCACATAGGCAATAGCCACCATGTATGACCTCAACAGAGAAGTGGTTGCTTAGGGGCCCTGCAAAACAAATGAAATGACAAAATCTTCAGACAGTCAGTAATAACAGAGATGGAGAGACAATGCAACTGCACAATGACACAACCATGCTATTTGAGAGCATCTGATCTAGAAAATTGACACAATGTAACTGCACCAGTCTAACACAACTGTCAATGTTCAAACAAAAAAATGTTCAGTCAGTAATAACAAAACTGTCAATGTTCAGGAAAAAAATGTTCAGCCACTTGAAGACATGACCCAACCATGCTATTTGAAAGCATCTGTACTACAAATAGCTCAGTGTAAGTGCACCAATCTAACCAAAATGTCAATTTTCATACAGGTTCAGAAATAGATAATTTAGACAAGGTTCAGACACTGAAGGTTCAGACATTTCCATAATAAAATGATGGAATTCATGGCATATCAAGTAAACAAATGTATGATCTTTCACGTCCAAAAGCCTATTCTTTTAGTGGATCTGGCAAACAAACAGTCATCTCATTAACAAAAGAACATATGGTCGACGCATGTAGCCTAATTTAAGCTAACATTGACGGCCAAAAAAACAGGGCATCCCCTTTGCCTAACAAATCGACCAATCAAAACCTTAATTACCTCTGTACAACCATATTTCATCTACAAATAACCTATCGAAAGGCCTCATGAAACCCTAATTTGGATCTGCCACTAACTTCACCATCCACGGCTAAAACCCTACATGTGCACCCCACCCGTGACAAAAAAGAGGGCCAAGAACCCTAAACCCTACCCCGTATGCCCAATTGAGTAGGGTGTGCACTCTTTCCCGGAGCTAAAATGGACAGATCGGGCAGAGAAGGTGCTGACGACGGCGACGTACCATACAACGGCGGCTCGGCATGATCCTCACGACGGGAGGGAGCGAGAGGAACGTCATGCAGGTCCCTACCAAACGAAGCAAACAGCGGCGGCTCGGTAGCCGACGGCGAGCTCATCGCGGTCGTCGCCACAGACCGCCACGCCCGGCGAGGTCCAGGTCGCACCTCGGCAGTGACGACGAACAGAGAGTGGAGCGGAGCAGGGGAGGGGAGCAGAGCGACTCGGTCTGGTCGGGTCCGACCAGGTAGATGGATCGGTCCAACCAGGTGGGCTAATGTTTTATTGCCCGTCGTTTTTGCAAAAAAAAAAACCCTCGCATTCCCCTGAATGGATAGGCCCAGGGCGTCTGGTGATGAGCTGGCGGTCAAAGTCCGCGTGGACGCGCCAGTCAACCGCCAAGTCAGCAGATACGTAGAGGAAATGGTATTTTGGACTGTAGACGACCATCTAAGACAAGTTGTAGGACTGTATTTTGGGTATTGGCAAGTACGAGGAGAAATGCGGCCAACGTGACAAGTATGAGGATCTGTAGTGAATTTTCTTTTTGGGAAAAGTTGGGTCGCAGTGGAGGAGATCGAGGTGCGGGATGGAAGGGGAGGCTGATGCAGAGAAGACGGGAGTGGGTGGGATGGGGTAAAGGAGCCTGGCAAGGGGTGCAGCAGACCGGGTTGAGCCGTTGGAGAGTGGCGCGAATGTGAAGGTAGAACCTAGGCGCCTTTGATCCTTGTCTTCCTGATGGAGCGTGAACGGAGGAAGAGAAAATGTTTTTTGTTATGTTGTGATTTAAATTCAAGTATAAAGACAAATCCTAATTTCTAACGAGCGGAGCAGAGCGAATATTAGCTTCTATAGTGTATTCTTCCCATCTTGCATTATATGATTGCATGCAATCTGGTGGTCGTGGCTTTTTTAACACATTACAATTGAAGTCGTTCACATACATGAGCATGCACTCACCTATATGAATGCGCGCGCGCACACACACACACAAACTCTATCTCTATGATCACCTTCAAGAGACTGAGCCAACATAGCATCTTGAGATTTTACGAAGACATCATAGACGTCTCGTAGTCGATGGGAACATCTTCACCCACTGAATGAACACCGCCGGAAGCCTACAATGCACACACATACACCCTATCCTTACGAGCACCTTCGACAGACTGAGCCGACATAGCATCTTGAGATTATACGAAGTCATCATAGACGCATCGCAGACGATAGGAACATCTAATCCCAGTGAATGAACATCGCCAGAAGCCTGAAATAAATTCAGAATTAATGCGAGTACTGACTTCAGTTCTGGTGGTCGTGATTTGTCAAAGTAGGCAAGTAGCAACCAAGCAAATCCTAGTGCGCCTGCCTGTGCTTCATAGCGGAGACGACCATGAGGTCTTTTTCATGGTAGAACTCAAAGTAGTGTGGCACGTAAATATTTTGAACCTCTAACCGAACAATGTCAATCTCTGACCGAACAATGTCAATAACCGATATAGCTGATATTTGGGTCATATCAAGGTTCAAACCCGCGACCTACTTGCCAACCAACTAGGCCAACTCACCTGCTGTGAAAAAAAATTACATCCTATATCTCTTTTCCTTTTAGTTCGTTTCCCGGTTCGCTGGATGTTCTTTATATGTTTTTTCTTTACTTCTTTTCTTTTCATATGACTGAAACTTTTTTCAAATACAAGAGCTCTTCTCAATTTTTACATTTTTTCCCAAATCACATACATTTTTTCAAAATTGATGTTTTTTAAAATTTTACGATTTTTTAAATCAATGAACTTATTTACAAATTCGATGATTTTTTTCAAATTCAATAAACTTTTTTCAAAATTGATGAATTATTTTCAAATCCGTGAACTTTTTTTATGAAATGCATGAACATTTAAAAAAATTCGTGAACTTATTTTCATATCTGTAAACATTTTTGTCTATCCGGTTTTTTCCTCTCTTTTTTAAATCCATAAACTGTCTGACTGCAGTAGACAACAGAAAAATCGAGCATAAAAAAAACCTGAGATGAACGATACATACGGGCAAGAGAGAAAGCGAGTGAGCGAAGGAGAAGTAATGGTCCGAGGCCCAAACTTCCTGGCGCAACGGGCGCCGCTTTGTTCCGCTTATGGCGTGACAGGGTGCTTCCTCGGTTTAGTGCGGCTCAAAATAAGCTAGCACATAATGACGCACGTACACAATTGCACGTACCCAGGCACATGCACTAGTTTCTGTTCGTTTTTCATTTTTTAATTTTTGTTTACTTTTTAAAAAATAATATAAATGCATATATTCCCCAACCATAATTTACTTTTTTTAATCTTCACCTTGAATTTAAAACATGTTAGCACAGTGTCATTTTTGTACCATAATTGTGAGGAAATTTTAATGCATTAGATATGCTCGTGACATTTATAAAATGTGTACATGGTTTCAAAAAATGTATGTGACATTTCTTAAAAATCTTATATATTATTATAAAAAATGTTTGCGTAGTTCAAAAAGAATACAATTCCTTCCACTAAAAAATGTATGTTCATTAAAATTAATAATATGCTTCATGCCACAAAAATAGTTTTCAACATATATTTCAACAATGTTTAGCATGATTTGGAAAAATGTACATCTTGTATTGAAAAATATTCAAGGTGTTTCATATTACGCGCTTATAAAAAGTGTAGAATGTGCACTGAAAAATAAACATGTGTTCGATAAAATAAAAACCCAAAGAAACCCAATGAAACCAGTTAAAAAGAAAGATACGAATAAAACCGAATAAAATAAAAAAGAAAATATAACCGCTAAAAAAATAAAATATCGAAAAAACATTTTGAAAAACGATAAAAACCAACACAGGAAGAACACACTTGATAAAAAAGAAAGAAAACCATGCCCAAAAAACCACTGATGTTGGAACCATAGCCTGCTCGCCTATTGCGAGATGGAGCTTCTCACACTGCACGTGAGCTATTTATTACCGACAGACTACTGAGGCAGAGCTCCGTCCCACCTCAAGGATTTCGCAGTCGCAACATTTCTGGCTTTTCCCTTTTTCTCCTCTACGTGGTCGCGCTCACTAGTTTGGTGGCTATGAGACGTTGTATGGTGCATGACTAGTCTGGCTTTCATTTTTTTCTTTTAATATGTTTTTGTAATGGTTTTCGCCAGTTTTCTTGGGTTTTTACTTTATTTATCCGTGTTTTTTCGGGCTATCATTGGTATTTTCTTTTTGTGCTTTTCTGTCTTTGTTTTCTTTTGGCTTTTTCTTTCTTGTTTTTTTCAACACATGTCTACTTTTTTCATACACAATGTGCTTTTTACATATACATCAGTAATATTTCTATACACATTTAATATTTAAAATACACTATGATTTATTTAAATATGTTAAATGTCTATTTTTCTTGTACACATTGTACATTGTTTGTATACACAAAGAACATTATTTATACACCTTAAAAAAATTTAAATATATAATTATATATTTTCTTAAATATATGTTTTGATGTCTATCTTTTTTCAAGGACATTATTTTTAAATCAGGAGCATATTTTATACATGTTTAATATTTTTAAATACATGCTTAACATATTTAA
Organism: Aegilops speltoides; assembly: GCA_021437245.1. NCBI lineage: Eukaryota > Viridiplantae > Streptophyta > Magnoliopsida > Poales > Poaceae > Aegilops > Aegilops speltoides. Next base: position 414,717,720 of record CM038141.1, on the reverse strand, counting down.
AAATATTTTTCCAGTCCAAGTTTTTCATACACGTTCTAGATTTTTAGTAGGTATCCAGATATTTTTCATATGTTAAAAATACATGATCAAAAGTTTTCAAAAAACCCGCAAAAGAAAAAGTTTTCAAAAAATCTGAAAAAAGAAACGCCTGAAAACCAGGAGAAAAAACCGGACAAGAAACGAAAAGACGTTAAGAAAAACCGATCTACAAACTAGAGAACGAATGAAACAAAAATCGGGATAAGCGCAACCAAGCTTCTCCTTCCTGTGTCGGTCCAGTAGTCGTCTGTTTTAGGCGACGCTCTTCTAGCTCGCTTGAAGCGAGGCAAAGCTGCGCCCTCCCAATAGGTGAGAAAATAGCTCCCGTGCAGTGTTGGACCCTAGAGGCGGATGTCCACAAATGCTCTTTTTATGGGCTTAGAATTGGGCTGCTTACATCCACTTGCAGTCTGAGTAACACCGGCAGGTCCTGGGTTTTCTAAGAGAAAGAAAAAGAACACCGGCAGATCCAGTAGATGGTGTAACCGGGTGGCATTGTCTGCAGCGAACAGGTTTCTCCAGTCGGCATCCCTGCAGATAGCCGTGGCTCTGCTAGGCCACAGCTTGCGCTCCAATTTCCTAAGCCGCGCGGGTTAATAACAATGGTGGCGTGCCGCGAGCACGGGAAGACAGTTCATGCGCGTGTGAATTCCTGGGGGACGAAAGCTGGAGCACTCCTCAGTCCGCTATTTTTTAGGGAATTCCTCATTCAGCTGATGCACTCGTAAGCAATACCATCACACATGTACTGCTAAAAAACACAAGTACCTTCACCATACGTAAGGTGTACGGTAAACTTTTGCCCAAAAAAGCAGAGCAAAGAAAAATGTGAGCTTGCCCAGGAAACGTGAGGGAGAACCCGCCCCTGATTAGCGTACGCCGTGTGGCCTCCTTTGCCCAGAAAAGCAAAGCAAAGAAATTATTCACGATTTAAAAAATTGTTCAAGATTTCTGAAAATAAATATTTTTCTTAAAATTTTATGAACAAATATTGATTTTTTATATTTAATTTTGATGACCATTTTTATTTCATGAAGAAAATTTGAATTTGGTGAACATTTTTTTTTGAATTTGATGAACACATTGTTAGTTCAACAACATCTTTGAATTGGATCAATTTTATTTGAAAATGGATAAATTTTAAATATTATGACCATTTTCTGAAATACGTGAATATTTTTTAGTTTGATGAACTATTTTTCAATCCGATGAACATTTTTGACTTTCTGAAATTAAATATTCATGATTTTCAAAAAATCTATTCATGAAAATTAAAAGGAAAAGAAAATTTAATGAAAAGAAAATAAAAGAAAAACGAAAACGAAAAATAAAAGTAAAAATAAAAATACAAACATTAAAAAAAAGAAAAAGGCAGAAGAAAACATAAAGAAAAGAAACAAAAATGGTTCAAGGAAACTTCTAGAACCTTCCCAAAACTAGTGAGGAGAGAAAACCAGATTTGGCTGGCCCATAGAGAGGACGAGCGTGTGGGAGGTACGTGGTGGATCATATCCAGCGACCTTCGCAAAAATAGGGATCGCCGCACCACTAGAGACACTACGTTGCTCAGGCTTGGCTCTGAGAAACGGGATTTGATCATTCCGTAGGGCCAAGACCAATTATCGTTCCATGCAGGCCCAATAGTATTGCACACATGAAACAGTTCAAAAACAAAACAAAAAAAATGAATCCATGGTAATTGAATAGACACTATTCATTCTTTTTTTGAATTTAATGAGCATGGAGTGAGAAGAATATCATATGGAAATATACATCCGGTAGAAACCAATGAAAATCACATGAAAAAGATGTTCCGAAGTTTCAAAAGAAATATGGGATGTTAAGGGCATCTACAACGCGGGCACTAGTGCCGGGTGCAATAACCTGCTCAATCAGCAGTTAGACTAACAAATCCCAGCACCTTACCTGACATCGGCGCAAAGGGTAGAGGCGGGCATTTTGTCTTTTTTTTTCCGCAGGACTTGAGCGATGCATGTACTGATAGGTCTTCCCGCTGGTTTTGCGATTAATTAACGCCCATCTTTAGCGCTCAACGTTGGGTAAAAAGCGCTATGTTGTCTTTATTTATTTTAAGGTATTTATTTCTGTCTTCCTAAGCGCCTACGCAAGTGCTCTGCGATGGAGATGCCCTAAGAGGGTGATGTCCTATTGTTATGTGAAACACATACTGCAGGGCGTGAGCTATGAAATAACAAAATTAGCATGGAATAGGGCTGAGCAGTAACACTATTCATTTGAATTTATTTATTTTGTAGCTCACATCGCGTAATGTGTTTCGACTTAAATTTCGTGTGGCCATAAAGCATCACTGTTTTAACCTACCATCTTGAACGTGGTTTTCATATCATTTATTACTAGCTGAGTGCCCGTGCGTTGCCACGGAACGATATGTGCTTTTTCCTCTATGCGAGCACACCGAGCCGCTTCTCCCCGCGGATGTGATGAACCCGACATCATATCTACAACCCCCCAGTCGCACACCTGCAGCCCTTTCCCCGTTACGAACGCTCGCCGTATTCTCACCGATGCCATTTTCATCATGCAGACCTCTCACACCAGATGGCATGACACAACTATAAAATGCACACCCCCCATCAGCTATGTCATAAAGAGTATAGGTAGGGCTAGCTATATATCCTTATGTTTCCATGGATCGACAATTTGGATTTTCTTGACATGTGGAATAATTACCTTTGTACTCCCCAAGCCACACCCTTGCTGCATCATGGCACTCAACTGATCTTCACGATGAAATAAAATTAAATCATAGCCCTCACACACTCCACATTCCCTTCTCAATTACTCCCTCTGTTCCGAATTACTTGTCGCAGAAATAGATGTATCTAGAACTAAAAAATGTCTAGATACATCCATTTCTACGACAAGTAATTCAACGAGAGGAGTACTAGAACCATTCTCTTTGTGATATTGTTTATTAATATTTATTTATTTCCTTTTCATAATAAACATGCACATTGTTAGATCTCCAAAAATACGTTTGGAAATAGCAGCCAGCAGAGATGTTTGTCGATTCCTTGAGAATTAAGAGGTCAATGAGATCAGCGCCTCAAGGACAGAGTACCCATCGAGACGATCGAGAGGATGTCTGCAGGTGGGGCACCCATCGAAGCGGACATGGGCCTTGATCTGAGCAAACATGTAATCTTGGCAAAATCGAATTCGAATATCACGTCTTTAAAGAGAAGGCGTGATTTCTGCAGAGCCGGAATAATTTGATACCCAAATAATAAAGATCTTTCAACTTTTTTTTCTAAAACAAAGATATCCCATTTTCTCAACTCTAACTGCATATACAGATTCTCGGAAAAAAATAGCTGCATATACACAAGTAAAAGAAAAAAGAAGGGGCATACAAAAGCTAACACAGTACAAAGATCTACTTTTGTTGAAACAAGGCAAAAGATTTGCCATTTCATTGGTTAAGAAGAAGAGTTTGTAATAAGACACACACCGCCACAGCGACACAACACGAACGAATTACTTTCGTGAGCACCTGTAGTAGCCCAAAGTGGCGCTTCTTTCTTTATAGCACAAACTACCAGTACAAGGATCTTAGCGGTAACAGGGTTAAGTAAATAGTATAGTTCCCCATTTCCTTTATAAAACTTTAGGCAAGGCAACCAGATGAAGAACCAGCAGTATATCTATCAATTGGATGTGAATTTTGTACTGTCCTGCAATAAATAATTGCGTGAAGATAAAGTGTCAAACATCTAAAAATTAGAAGACTGGATGAACAACATAGATGACTGCAAACCCCAAATTCGCTTTCCATGTTCTCTTCATAATGTGATGACTTTCTTTGATACTGCTAGAGCATAACGTTTATTCTAATGCATTGTCAAGCTTTATAGAATCCCAGCTGACTTTGCTTCTAGGAAATAACTAACAAATAGTATAGTTCCTCATCTCCTTTGGAAACTTTAGGCAAGGCAAAATAATCACCTACATGTTGTTGGACTTTCATGTTTAAAAAACAAGAGACAGCAAATTAAGCTTGTCGTACTCAAGTTCCACCAGGTCAACATAGATGAAAACATGAATTAAGTTTTAATACCTCCAATAAAACTCATGCATGTTTTAATTGATTCAAGTGACCCCAAGGTCTAGCTCGTGCATAATTTCTTTTCCAATGAACATTACTCCACAAATATACAAAGTATTCAGCAATCAGTGCATTTTTCATAAATAAGCATACACAAAAAATGCTACAGTTGTCTACAGATGTGACTACGTCACCTTCTCGAAAATTAATTTACTCCTGTAGGGTTTGTCACGTTTGAATTGCTAATGGCATTAGATCACAAATGCAACAGGGCAAATAAATTTTAGTTTTCTAACACAACCATTACTCCATTGCAAATTTGATCTTGCCGATGTACACATGAAATTCTGAAAAGAATAGATGAAACAGAGGGTTTTGTGGTGGGGTGATTATTTACCGAGTAAGAGAGTAACTAATCGGATGATCAAGGAGAGAGGCGTGAGAGATAGTGGCGCCCTTGTTAGCGAGGCTTGAGGAGGACGGCGCATGCTAGCTTCACTGACAAACCTAGGGCTGAGGTCACAATGAGAGCGCTGGTGACCACAACATAGGTCGCTGTGCCACCATCAGTGGTGCACGTTATCTGGACGAAAAAAATATTTAGGGAGTGCCACAACATAGGTCAAGTAATTTTGATTTGGGTCTAGGTTGAATGTTTATGTCTCGTGCACTGACCGTGTCTGCAGGTTATATGCACGTACACGTGTCTGCATGTTGTCCAATGGTGAACTGAACCCCTCTTACTATGTCTCCCCCATCCACGAGCTGCTTGGTTAGTCAAAGCTCATACAACTTAGTTTTGCAAGTCCATTTGACGATTCGGCCAATTAGGATAAAAATGAAACAGAGAGCAGCTGACTGCAGAATATAGTGAAGCAGTGAAGATACCTTCGTTAGTACCTTAAGTTGAGCCATGCTAAAGCCTAAAACAGAGGCTTGAGAAATAAAATGAAAATATAAGCATGAAACAGGACAGAGGGAATGCTATAAGCTGAAAAAGAAAGAAACCACTACAGAATGTAGAGGCCTTGGTTACTACCTTTAATGAAAAAACCATGCTATACGGACGACACATCTTCGACGATTCGCGCACGACGTCTAAATCCAGCCCGGGAATCTCGTACCCAGCCTAGCAACCAACCGCTTGACAAGAAAGGTCGTCCACGCTTTTTCATTACCAGTTTCGCTAATGAAAACTGAACACCGACCTACTCTGAAGTATTTAACACAAAGAACACTGACAAAAACAAGACAGACAAAACTCATCTGATTTGAAACCTCATTTGGTTCCCACTACTGAAGACTGACATACGAAAATGAGTGGTGTGTGTGTGTGTGGGGGGGGGCTGGGGGAGAGGAGAGCTAGCAACAAAAGGATCAACTGGTTTGTAATGTGAAAAGATCAATGAAAAACACAAGTAGCATAAGAGTGTGTCCAGAAAAGGCTGAATAATTCCTCATAAAAAATGTATAATGAGATTCTGAATCCTAACAAATTAAGTACTGAACCCTTCGCACTCGATGCTCGAATCCCGAAAAATATCTACCTACAAATCCACTGCACCATTCCTAGGCTAGCAGACCAGAACATCCGACACAAATTAGGAGTTAATCCACACACAAAAAATCAGTCTCATGCACGAGACACCCCACTTCCACACAAAAAAACACATAAAGCCACATGTCTCGAACTGGAATCCTTTAAGTATAACTCGTGTCCCATCGTTGATCGAAAGTTTAGTCTGTATAATCACCAAAACAAATCATATGTGGGGCGCAAGAACTAAACCGAATAACACATAAAATAAATTCTGCTGGGGGAAGCCGATGGGGAATCATATAGGCGCATTGAAGTGGGGAGCTAACCGAGGATTGGACGGAACGCTGGATCACCAGCCGAGGCTCTGCGGATGAGAAAATGGCGAAGAAAGGAAGAAGCGGGGGCGGCTTACTGTCTCGCCAACGGCACCCTCTCTTGCTTCCGCTGGGTCGCGTGCGATGGGGTCTCCTGTGACCTTGCTGCCATGCCCACCCCTCCATTGCTTCCTACCACCAGCTCGTCCACTCATGGTTGTGGTGATGGACACGAGATCTGGACCCGAGCCTCGAGGAGGCCTATATTCACGCCTTCCATCGGACGTGGCCACAAAATTCGTCTTAGCACCAATCAAAATCAGTCGATTGAAATATAGGAGTAAAAGCGAAGATTTGTATCGGGGTTGTGAGTAACAAATCAAGATAAAGGAAGAAGAAGCTCCTAGGAAGAGACAGGCCGTCCTTATGTGAGACAATGGTGTTGGACCGGTTCTCGGCGCCCCTGCCGCTGATACACCCGAGCCTTGGATGCACCCATCATCGTAGACCTCGGGCCGCACATGGAGGTTCGTACTGGCGAGGAAGGATACCATCGGAGGTGGCAGCAGTTCCTCTTTTCGGCTTCCCTAGTCGGCGGTAGCGTAGCTGGATCTGTGAAATGATGATGCGGCGGTTTCATGGATGGCGGCGGTGTTAGTGGAGGTAGTAGGGAGAAGAGGTGGAGAGGGAGTGTGCTCGGGTGGTCGCGGGAGCCGGGAGACAGGGGCCGCCGGGGTGGTTCTGGATCGGGAGAGAGAGATCAGGAGATGAGAGATGAGACTGGCAGGTCGTGGGAGAAGTGGAGGTCGTGACAGTTTTTCCTTGTCGAGGGGTTTCTCCTCAACTTTTCTTTGCGTGGGCATCGATCGAACGAGGGGAGAGGTCGAACCATCACGACGTTCAATCCTCCTTTAATAGTAGAGATTATTAATTTCTATTCTTTTGTATAAAAATATAAGACATTTTTAACACTATCATAGTGTTAAAATTTGTCTTTTATTCGCAAAAAAAAAAAGAAGGGAGTATGTCACGAACATATGTGACGAACGGAGTGTGTGATATTCTCCCGCGTGGAGAGCGGGGTTTCTCGAGTCGGCAGCATCGGTCCGGTGCGGACAGCCCGCGGGCTGCGCTCGACCACAGTTTGCGCTACAATTTCCAAAGGCGCGAGGATTCGTGGGCGTGAGCTGTGAGCACGGGAAGACACACATCGCCTGCGTGCGAAAACTCTTGTGCACGAAACCTCACAAGCTCCTCGTTCAGCTGACGCAATCAGGCAAGCCAGACGCACTCGTAATCAATACGACAATACCGTCATACACGCACCGCTCAAACACAGGTACCTTCATCACAAGGTACATGTGTACGTACGGTAAACTTTTCGCCCAGCATGTACGTGTTCCCGGAAATGGGAAACCAGAGAGAGAAACCGCCTCTGATTAGCCGTAAACAAAAGCACTACTAGAAGTCTATCTAGTCTAGAAGAGAAACAAAAATAAAGGCGGCCGGGCCGCCTGCGTGCCGGCGGCCGAGGAGGCTTGCGCGGGGAGAAACCATCCCGGTCGCGACGTGGCGGGCAACATGCACCACCCGCCTCGACGGCGCTCCACGTACCCTCGCCCACCCCCACGTACCCCGCCCCGCGCCAAAACCACCCCACGCCGATAGCCCCCCGCCCGCAACCAACAGCGGTCCATGCGATACCGCCCCTCCTCGCCTCCCACCCCCCGCCGGTATAAAGCGACGCGCCACCCGCCCCACGCCCTGCTCCCTCACACCACCACCACCGCCGGTTACTGTCACGGCGTGTCACACCTCTCTCTCTCCCTCTCCCTCTCTGACGAGGACAGCCATGGCGAGCCACGCCCACGGGCACGGCCTGCTGCTCGACCCGGCCGCGCTGGCCTACTCCTGGGCCGCCGAGCCGGAGATCCCGCCGCAGCTGCTCGCCGCGCTGGGCGAGTACCTCTCCTCCTCCGCCGCCGCCGCCGGCTCCCACGGCGACAACCAGTCTGCCGTCGACACCGAGGCCGACGCGGAGGCGGACGACGAGTTCATGATGTACGAGTTCAAGGTGCGGCGGTGCGCGCGCGCGCGGAGCCACGACTGGACCGCCTGCCCCTACGCGCACCCGGGGGAGGCCGCGCGGCGCCGGGACCCGCGCCGCGTGGCCTACGCGGGGGAGCCCTGCCTGACTTCCGCCGCCGCCCGGGCGCCGCGTGCCCGCGCGGGTCCTCCTGCCCCTTCGCGCACGGCACCTTCGAGCTCTGGCTCCACCCGTCCCGCTACCGCACCCGCCCCTGCCGCGCCGGCCCGGCCTGCCGCCGCCGCGTCTGCTTCTTCGCGCACGCGGCCGGGGAGCTCCGCCTCGCCTCCCACCACAAGGGGCCGGACTCGCCGCTGGCGCTGTCGCCCAAGTCCACGCTCACCGCGCTCTGGGAGTCGCCCCCGGTGTCGCCGGTGGAGGGCAGGATGAGGTGGCTGGACGCCATAGACGACGCCGCCGCCGACGACGCCGAGGTCGAGGAGATCATGCTCGCAATGCAGCAGCTCAGCTTCGCCAACGCAGCACCGTCAGGAACGCTGCCGGCGGTGACGGAGGACGACGGGCCGGACCTGGGGTGGGTGTCGGAGCTGGTCATGTGATCGATCAATCAAGACACCGAAGCCCCACCAGCAAGACAGCAGCAGCTTCAGTAATTAATTAATTACCCCTATTATATTAAGCAACCTATTATTAATCCTACCATTCCCGGAAATGGATGCATCATTCTTCTGTAGATAAACAAGCGCGTATGGTGCAAGCTGAATACAGCCAAGAATTGTAAAATTATTAAGCGTGGCGTGCGTGCGTTTTTTGTCCGAGACCAGCAACGGTTTTGGATTACTTGGAACTAAATGGTTGTAATGGGCTAGTAGCCTCCCCCTGTTTCGTGATCTATAATATCATTTGATTTGATGTACTACTTAAAGTGCAGCTAGCGGTGTCTCGAATCTGTGTGCCACTAATTATCTATGTGCTTGACTTTGTTTCTTGGTTGGATTCTGCAAGGATCGGCTCTTGACTTGTGAGGATGGGTCTCTTTCCTATGTGAGCTATCTGGCTCCTCCTTTTTCCTTTCGGTCAAGCACTCACGCTCAGTCAGTCGGTCGTAGGCTCGTAGCTTGCTTGAATTCTTTTGACTTTTTATATGAAAATTCGGAGGAAAGCCACTTGTACCAAAAGAGAAGAGCTTACTAGAAAGAAGAGAGCTTAACAATCCATCGTAGCTAGTGATAATCAGAATTGTGGAGGATTTTTCGCCTGAATTATTCAAACTATAGTGATAAACAGGCGCTCACGTACGCACACCATCAAGGGTTTTTCGCATTAATCATTCAAACGAATTTGAATCTAAAATTACACTCCATCCGTATAAGAGTGTTTTTGACACAATTCAACCTATAATATAAGAGCGTTTTTTTTGACACCATTCAACCTATACATCGTGTTTGTTTTCAGGGGTTGGAGGTGGGAAAAATCCAGGAAGAAGGGGTGTGTTGGGCCAGGCGAGAGACATTCTTCACACAACAATGGAACAAGGTCTTCAGTGTTGGGCCAGGCGAGAGACAGTTCTCCGAACCCCGAATCCAGCAAGGTCCTCACCAATGAATCCGACTCGCACAAGGTTCAGGGGAAGCAGGGGCAGTGGGTGAAGCTGCAAATTGATGGATAGGCCGTGGGCAGGAAGGTGGATCTCAACGTGCATGGCTCGTACGAAGAATTTGCCTTGACCCTTGAGGGCATTTTCACCGTCTCGTCCGCTACTAGTAAGCCTCAATCAATTCTAACTTGTAACTTGTACTCAAACGAGGTCACATGGTACCAAGTGTTTTCTTCTTAGCGAGTGAAAACAGGTGAAGAACGCGAGTTTATGATCCGTGGGACATAAATTCTATTGATTGGCTCAAAGGCATGGGAGTTAAGAGAGGAATGGGGAAGCCTCTTGTACCAAAAGAAAAGAGAGCTTAACAATCCATCGGTTTGGTATACAATCGAGGTGTATAATGGAGGGGGGGGCCTTGCCCCTCTATATAATCGAAGTGTAGCATTGCATGTTACTGTTGCTAAAGTCTTTAACTAGGATTTTGATTGTATTAGATTCAGGAGATGTCTTTATGGAGAAACTATTACGATGTGGAATGAATTACTTGATATGAGTAGTCAGGTTACTCCATCGGAGGAGCCTCACAAATTTAAATGGCTTTTAACTAAATCTGGATCCTTCTCGGATAAGCCGCTTTTATCATTGCCTTATAGCTAGAGTTGTTGCTTTTCCTTTTTAAACTTCTTTGGAGGTTGAGAATGCCTCAAAGGTAAAAGCACTTATATGGTTAGTGATCAAAGGGAGGATCCTAACCAAGGGTAACTTATCTAGATGAGGGTGGAAAGGATTAATTTTTTCCGAGTTTTGCGGTGTCTCTGAGAGCATTGATCATCTATTCTTTTCATACTCTTTTGCTAGGTTTTTATGAAATGTGATTGAGGTTCGCTGGGTAACCCAAAATTACCTTTATCTTTCTTTGATCTTTGTCAAAAATGGATACCATCCTATTCTGGTAAGGACATGGCCGTTGTTTCTATTGGTGATGCTGCTTTGATCTGGACAATTTGGAAAACAAGGAACAGATCCTGTTTTCAACGTGTTTTCCTTTCAAATCCTATCTACGTAATATTTAACCTGTGTTTTCTGTTGGATTCATGGGTGATTCTGCAGAGAAAAGGAGTGCAAAAAATGCTTAGGGAGGTTTTCAAGAGGCTATCTCGGGTAGAAAAGGAAGTCTACAGAAGAGCGTATGGGTGGAATCCTTCTGCTCCAAGATTGTGCTTTGTCTCTACCTGAAAAATCGGCGGCTCTGTAGTGCGTTTAGGTTGTAGACTTGCTTATTGTTTTGGCTGATGTGCAAATTGTAAAGATGTTAAAAGTCTGCTCTCCCTCTCTCTCTCTATCCCCGGTAGTGGGTGGTTCGGCATCCTATAGATGTGGTTATATGTCTAGGATGTAGGTTGTTCATTAGCTGGTGAGGTGATGCATCAGGTCTGTGGAAAAGTGGCGTGGTGTTGCGTTTTGTTGTATCCAGGCTCTTATTTGCAGTCATAGCTAGTGATAGTGATACTATGTGCTTAATCAGTGATACTATGTGCTTAATCAGTCAGTGAGTTGGGCAATCAAGCCGTGCGGTTGTCATGGTCGACGCAAGTACGTGTACATGAACCCGGTGGGTCGGGAGAGCGACGGAGACGGACGGTTTCCTCTCACTCTGCTCTGGCTATCAGCTAGCTACGGACAAAGATGTCTGTCGTGGACAAAGAGTGATGTTTACAGTGTTGTCACCATCGATTCGGCGCGATGGACAAGCAAAGGGAGTAGTAGGAGAGAAACATCCCCCCTAACCCCTCGCGAGTGTTTTCGAGGTTGTGGAGTAAAAGCGATGCCTGTGGAGCCAGACGGAGCTAGTAGGCAGGCAGCACTTGCATGACCAAGTCGTTGTTGCAGCTGTGAATTTTGACTCCTAGCTCACCGTACGGACCGAGCAACGATTCGTGGGCGCATCGTCCTAGTTTGTTTGTTTATTATCCGGTGACCACGGAGTCACATGTCGTAATCCCAGCCCAGCCCAGCCCGGCCCGGCCCGGCCCGGCCTTATCCGATCAGCACGGCCCTGAGAGCGAACGCGACGCCGCGGGTTTAGCGGGGGAACGGCGAGCGGGGCGCGCGGTTTGACCATGCCATGCCAGGAAATGGGATGGCATCGGGCGCGGGCACGTTGGCGGCGGCAGCCCGAGTGGCCAACTCTTGCACATACTACTTCTCGCCCACGCGAGCCCGCGACCACGGTTTCGGCGCCGTCGCTTCGCGTGCACCGCTCTTCCTCTTGGGATGGGGGTTGGGGCCGTGGCGGGTGCCTATCTACAGGTGGCGAGCTCCCGTTGCCCGGCTGACGCCCAAGTTGAGGGCGGCCGGCCGCATGCAACTTGAGTTTCGTTGTTTTTTAGATCCACCAACACGGCTGCGCTTTCGCTTTCTCTTGCCTCGACAAGGATCCGGTGGTTTCTCCTCTTACCACTATGATACTAATTGATAAGGGTCTTGTCGTTGTGCCAGATTTGTTGTAGCACGAACGCTGCCTGGACGGCATAACGCGAAGCTCCGGCTCCCTGAAAAGACGGATGGATTGCTGCTGCTGGTGCTGCTGCAGTGCTGCCTGACGGGGACTCGGAGGCCGTCGGTGCACCCGTGCAGCGTTATCGCTCCTTCAGTTCCCGCACTACTACCTCCGTCCCGGTGTATAAGTCATTCGCGTAGTTCTAGGTCATCGATTTGAGGAATTAAATATGTGTTATATGTCATGAAAAGTATATCACTAGATTTCTACACGGATGTAGTTTCTAAATATATATTTTTTGTCACATATAATATATATTTAGGTAGTTAAATTGTAGACCTAGAACTACGCGAATGACTTATACACCGGGACGGAGGTAGTACTTTTTTTAGAGCAAAGCCAAGTTTTATTCATAATCAAAAGCTAAAGTTTACGGGATACAAGTTGGATCATGAGGTTGGCCAAACCAGACAGGCTGGTTGAAGTGAACCTTAGATGGTTTAGGTTTCTCGGGCTGAAACTAACGTACCAAGATTTAAGTCATAGACTCGTTACTGATGCTCGTATTTTTATGGATTTATTTCAGACTTCTCGACGATGTTCGTTTAGTGAGAGGAGGCGCCTCCGTTGACCACAAGGTACTCATAGGGGGTAGGGTGTGCGTGCATGCGATCATAGATGAGTATTGTGTGCGTATGTGAGCATCTGCGATTGTACTATGTTAAAAAATAGTTGGCTGGTCTGGGCCGGCCTGGGGCGGAATGTACTGGAATATACGGGGTCACTAGTAGAAAAACACCTATTAGTCCCGGTTGGTGAGGGCCTTTTGCCCCGGTTCTTGAACCGGGACTAAAGGGTCGTTACTAATGCCCTAGACCTTTAGTCCCGGTTCTAACACGAACGGGACATATGGGCCTCTACGTGGCGGTCTGTTGAGCCAGCAAGAGGGCCTTTGGTCGGTTGGTGGCACCAACCGGGACAAAAGGCATCCACGCGTCGACATTTCGATGGCTGGGTTTTTGTTTTTTTTTTGAAGGGGGGTTTGGGGGTTTTGGGGGTTAATTTAGGTGTTTCATATATTGTGTTAGATAGCTAATTAATAGAGAAGTGTCCTCTCTTATGTCCGTGCTTGGTCGACGCCTTCGTACTATACATAGAGAGGCCCTCAACACGCTAGCTAGTAAGAAAATGAAGGAACCATTAAGTCTGAAGTTAAGTCATGCATACCGAAAGAAGTGATCGATCGACCTCTCCTTCTCCGAGAGATTGTTAAATGACAAGTTTTCGTATTATCTATCCGACGCTCTTGGCTACATACATATACAATATGTAAGATCTCTTACAATCCCTAGCAATTGAAATCAACTTCCACATGGTATTCTCCGGCTTTATTGATGACGTGGTCAAGAAAGAATCCCGCCAATTCCTCTTGAATTGCTTTCATGCGATCTTGTTCTAGGAGTTCATTCCGCATCTGCCACGTCTAATTTGAAGAAGGGGGTTAATTAATACATATATATATATATATATATATGAATGAAACTCAACAGAAATGATGGTGTAATAAAATGAAATTGTGAATATGTAGGATCGAAAGTATGTCTAGAGGGGGGGTGATTAGACTACTTGACAATATAAAAGTTCTGCCTTTTGACAAAGAACAGTTTTTGGCAGATTCACAATTATGATCAAGTCAAGCATCACCCTACACATGCAATTCTAGAGTATAGGCAGCGGAAAGTAAATTGCACATGTAGTAAAGAGAGGTGGAGAAGAGCAAACGCAATTTTGGAGACGCGGAGATTTTTCTCGTGGTTCCGATAGGTGGTCTATCGTACTTCCACGTTGATGGAGACTTCAACCCACGGAGGGTAACGGCTGCGAGAGTCCACGGAGGGCTCCACCCACGAAGGGTCCACGAAGAAGCAACCTTGTCTATTCCATCATGGCCTACGCCCACGGAGGGCTAGCCTTACTCGGGGTAGATCTTCACGAAGTAGGCGATCTCCTTGCCCTTACAAACTTCTTGGTTCAACTCCACATCGACGGAGGCTCCCAAGCGACACCTAACCAATCTAGGAGGCACCACCCTCCAAAAGGTAATAGATGTTGTTGATGATGATGAACTCCTTGCTCTTGTGCTTCAAATGATAATCTCCCCAACACTCAATTCTCCTCACTGATTTGGCTGTGGTGGAAGAAAGGATTGAGTGGAAAGCAACTTGGGAAGGCTAGAGATCAAGCTTCATATGGTGGGAGTGGAGCAACTTGATCTCAACACAAGGGTAGGTAGTTCTCTTCTCAGAAATGTAAGGTAGGAGTGGTAGTTCTTTCTGATGGCTCTCTCCACGAATGAAGAGGGGGTGGAGGGGTATTTATAGCCTCCACACAAAATCCAACCGTTACACATTTGACCAATCTCGGTGGGACCGAAGTTGACAACTCGGTGAGACCGAAAGTTCAAATAATGTGAGCGTTGGGATTTTCAGTGGGACCGAAAATACAATCTCGGTTAGTCCGATTCGTGCAAAGACAAGAGCTTGCCAATCTCGGTGGGATCGACTTCATCATCTCGGTGACACCGATTTGATGTGAAGGATTCTGAAGCTTGGCAACTCAAGTTTGGTGAGACCGAGTTGAGAATCGGAAAATCCGAGATTTCTAGGGTTTGGCTTTATGGTGAAGTGGTTCATCTCGGTGTGGTGAGTTTGGAATATCGGTGGGACCGAGATTACTTATGAGTGTATATGGCGGTGAAAGTTGCGATAGTTTAGGAGATGTATCACTAAGCACTTGAGCGACGGATCATCATCATAACCTCATCCCTTTTAATAGTATTGGCTTTCCTATGGACTCAATGTGATCTTGGATCACTAAACCAAAAATGGAGTCTTGAGCTTTTGCCAATGCTTGCCTTAGCATTTTGAGGGGTCCACTTCTTGATCCTTGCCATACCTATATCAACGACCTTTCGAAATGATTCTCAAGTAACTATTAGTTCAATAATATATATGTTGTTATTAATTACCAAAACCACCCGGGATTAGTTGCACTTTCAATCTCCCCTTTTGGTAATTGATGACAACATATAGATCAAACTTCGACAAAGGATATAATCAATGAATAATATAAATCGCTTTGAGAAGTATGTGATAAGCAAGAGCTCCCCTAAATTTGTGCATTATTTAAGATTTGCGTTTGAATGCAAATGCACAATCGATTAGGATCATGGGTCACTCTTCCATGTCACATACATCTTGGTGGAGCGCACAAAATGATAAGAATGAACAGCATGCACCCAATCACCAAGACATGAGTAAATGGTCATACAAGATAGGAATAGCATATGATAAGCATTAAGCACACATTAAAGCATAGTACAACCAAGCACTCATTAAGGTAGAATCAAGCGTAGTATCAAACACCTTTGAATGTCTCAAAACCAAAAGTATCTCAAAGAAACCGCAAAAGAACGAAAGAGCAAAAGCGCAAAGACAACAACACTCTCTCTCTCTCGAAGTCCTATGATCTATACAATTTCTCCCCTTTGGCAACAAGTTACCAAAAGTTCGAAAAAGCATAGAGCTAAGCGTCCTTTGGGGACTCTTTGGCGGCTCCGTCTGGGTTGATGTCGGAGTGGATATGACATCGGTGAAGACTTGGTGATGTCTGTCTTTGGAGGAGTGGTCCTTTGGAGCTGGAGTTAGATAGCTTCGCTGGGCTGTGGGAGAGTCTTTGAAGCTGTAGTCTGGTGTCGATCCTTTGGAATAGCGGTGATCGGGTCTGTGGGAACCGGAGCGATCTGATGATAAGCATCTGGACTAAGTCATCCGCATCTCACGCATAAGCTCTTCCTTCTCCGCTTTGCTTCCTCAATATACGCCTCAAGCTTGTTGTGATCACTTGCACTTGATCGACTTCACGTCCGGGCGTGGATCTTGTCCTCAACAATCCTCTCTAAGCTTTCCTGAGACTGTACAATGCTGGCCAGGCGTTGTTCAATCCTTTGGGTAGCTTCAAGAATCTGCTCTCCGAAACTCTTTGGGTTAGCTGCTGCTGCTGCTTCCTTGTTAGCTTTGGCTTTCTTAGCAGCTTCAATCTTGGCTTGAACTTCAACAGATGTTGGATCCTCCTCATCCATCACAACAACATTGTCCTCATGCTCTGGCTGCAACGGTAAATGTACTCTATCCAACAAGAATGTGCCCGTGCCAAACTTGGCATTGATAAGCATCTAAATCGGGGCAAATCCACACGACCTTTTACGGTCATTGCGGTCCTCTTAATGGTTTCTACCATCAAGTCCATCACCTTGAAAGGTGCTTTCTCATCAAGTATGTGCAGCATGTTGATAGAGTATCCTCTGATCATGCGATGATCTCCAGACTTGGGCATCAAGGTATGCCTCAAAATAGTATTAGTGGTAGGTAGGCCTGCCTGGAGATAGTAAACTGAGCCGAGCTTCCATATTCCCAAATCCTGTGCTGGAACCTCTTTGTACATGTTCTTCATGGATTCATGAATCTTCTTGGGAGTACCATATACATCAATATCATCTTCTCGTTGCACTGGAGCATTCAGAATTTCTGCCCATTCTTCAACAGATGAAGAAAATCTTTGACCTTCAGTCATCCACACAATCTTTCCATCTGGGTTGAAGTGAGCTGTGGCATAGAATTGCATTATCATCTCATCGTTCCAATTGGTCAACTTCTGACCTACAAAGTCTGCAACTCCACAGGCAGTGAAACTTTCATGCACATGTGGAAAGAAATCTCTGTGCTCTTTGCTGTCAATGTACTTCCATCAACATATCTTGTGTCTGCGACTATGGGCTTCTTGTCCATCAAGCCTTTGTCTCATAGAAGTCCTGCTTGCTCTCGGTGTGAAATCTGGGATCTCAAAGCAGTTCTTCTCCTCATGGCATATGGGTCGATTGTCTCCATAGCCCGAGACCTCTATCTTTCCTTGCCTTCATATCCTCGGCTTGAGGATGAGCATCATTATGTAGTGGCAGTTTTTGACGAAGTTTCAAAGAAAATGGTCCTTCACCATCGACTCATTGGTGGCACATCATCTTTGTTCTTTTCGAGATTTGGAATGTTCTGTTGTCTTCTTGGGCTTGGCGGCGAGCTTTCTTTGGAGCTGCCTTAGCTGGAGCAGATTGCTTGGGCTTTGATGTGGCTCCGGCCTTAATGGCATCACCCATGAGCTTAGGCCACGAGGAGGCTGGGGTGCTTCCTCATCCTCATCTTCTTCTGCTGCATCATCATGCACTAACCTCTTTCTCTTGGAAGTTTTCTTCACTTTGCTTGCAGCTGCCTCTCCCAAATTCAGCTTCTTAGCAACAGTTGACTGCTTGACTTTGCTGGTGCCCTTCTTAGTTTGTTGACTTTGTAGCTCTTTGGCAACAACCTTCCTCTTAGGCTTTGAGGTGACCTCTTCCTCAACAACAAAATCTGAGTCTTCATCATCTGAGTTCCTCTTCTTTCTGGCTCTGGTGGCTGCAGGAGGTAAGCCACTTGGTGTACTCCTCTCACCATCATCTGATGAGCTGCTAGGATCAGGACTAGTGCCTGCCTCTGGAATATCTGCAATGGGTGACTCTGAACTGTTACTCGATCCACGGCATCGACATGGTGACAACCCGTGAATAGATAAGGTGTAGGCGAGAAGAAGAGTCATCACAAATTGCGAAGTTTTTGCAAAAAAATGAGTTCAAATTCTAGTATTAGGTTTTCACAGAAGACATTTGGTCGGACCGAGTTTAAAATTCGGTGAATCCGAAGTGTTTAAACAGAGCTTTCACACCACTTTCGGTTGGGTGAAGTGGGTTTGGTCTGCCGAAAACACTAGGGTTTCACAGAATCCTCATTTCGTCACACCGATTTGCACAACTTCGGTTGGACCGAAGGGTGATCTGTAATGGCCATAGGCCAAATCGGTCATACCGAAAATGTAAAATCGGTCTCACCGAGATGTGTTCGCGGAAACCTAACCCTAAAACTTTTACTCGAATCTAGTCCAAACGAACTAATCTGGTGTACAGGAAGATTTCAATCGTGGCAAGATACTAGGCAAACCAAACGTGCATTGAATCGGAGATGGGAGCACGAGTGTGTTCAAAACTCACCCTAACTTGGTGGAGTTTTTCTCTGGCGGCAACGGCGGAGGAGATGTCCGTTGACGGCGACGGAGACTGCGGCGAGCGCCTGGCGGCGGCAGCGGCGACGATCCGGAGACCAAGCGGCGGCGGCAAAGGGGTGTGGGGGCGAAGCGTTTGAAGGAGAAATCAACGCGCACGGCCCTCGGAGTATATATACCCCTTTGCTGTCGGTGGGACCGAGTTGTAAAACTCGGTGGCACCGAGATGGATAACTGTTGGGAAGTTATGCACTTCGGTCATGCCGAAAATCACAACTCGGTTTCACCGAGGTGAAAACCTAGATCAGTCTAAATGCTTTCGGTTCGACCGAGTTTGAGTGAGTTGGTCTGACCGAAATCAAATAGAAGGTTTTGGAAGTTAGCCTTTGACGGATCGGTGGCTCCGAGTGCTCCTCACCCGGAGGGTCCGAAAATGACTTGTTCAAAATTTGTGATGTAAGCATGAATAGAATTTGAGACAAGAAAGCATAGATAGCTAGGGGAGGTACTTAGGCATTCTTGTCCATCCATTTGGTCAGAAAAATCAAAACGACCAAAACAACAAATGGATGTCCTTGAATGGATAAAATCATGCATCCAACATGCTCACACAATAAGATAGCAAATGAAATATGTGTCAAACATGCACAGTCAAAACTCTAGCTACTATCACACAATTTGTCGATGACTAGGTCATCTTTATGAGTATATTGACTTAGGAGTCAAATGAGAACATTTGATCATAGGTCATACTCATCGTTTAAGCACAAGTGGGGTTACCACTTTTACATAAAGCATTGATGTGTTCACATCATTTGAAGATGCTTTAGCTCAATTTTTAGAGCAAAGCTCCCCCTAGATGTGAGAACCCCTTTTAAAGGGTCAAACTAACCTTGGGTTGTCGTAGAAGACTTCATGTAGATGTTGAAGATGTGGACGCTCAATGTTGATGAAGATCATCAAGAGTTGGGAGCAATCCTTTGGATTCGGGCACTTTCAATACCTACATGGGTTAGTCCCACAAGGAACAAACAAGGATATCCATGGACATAGATTGAAGTTCACAATAGATGATGTCCATGAAAGCAATGATTACCTTGTCCCTTGACTTACCAACAAGAGGGTTTGTGACTCCATGAACTAGTGCACAATGTGGAAGTTGATTGCACAAGTTTTTGCCAAAATGAATGTGAGTGAAGTATGTTGGCGGAGTCACCCTCAAGAACTTTCTAGTTCTTCTTCTTCGGGATCCACATCATCTTGATGGGAATCCTTGGGGTTGTAGTTGAGCTTGACGAAGTAGAACTTGATGTTTCCTTGGGAACCCACTTGACCATGGCTTGAGGTGCTTCAACAAATGCATCAATCTCCTCTTGAAGCTTGTCCTTGCCTTTTAGCTTGTGGTCTTGTGGTGGAAGGTAATCTTGAGCTTGTTCCACATTGGAAGAAGTAGGATTATACTTCTCCTTTTGAAGAACAAAGCGTGGAGTAGGATATTGACCTTCTTCCCATTCAACACCTTGGCGTTGAACTTTCGCTCAAAACCAATTCCTTGATTCTTCGGTGCCTTCCTTGCTTGCGAACAATTTCCTCAAAGTTCTTGCTTCCGGCAAGACTCTTGTAGACACCTTTCTCTATAATCCCTTTCAATAAACTATTTTCTTGCTCAAGTGTAACTTGGCTTGAAACATTGTTAGTGGAATCAAGAGAACTACTAGAAGCAACAACATTGGATTTAGCATGGTTATTGTTACTACTAGTGGAAGAATTTTTCTTATGCTTGTCATGCTTAGGCTTAATGGGTGGCAAGAAATTAGACAAGAGAAGTCGTTTGGCAAGATATGAAGAACTCTTGTTTCGAAGATCGTCATTGATTGCTTTTAGAAACTCATGTTCTTGCTCTAGAGTGAGCTTCTCAAAGCGTAGCTTCTCATGAGATCTTAGGAGCTCTCTATGATCTTCTTGAGTTGTTTCATGAGCTAACTTAAGAGTGTTTAGTTCTTTAGTTAGACACTCAATCTCCTTCATAGCATTGTCATTCGACTCTTCTCGACTATAAAGACTACTAGCATGTTCATCATTACTAGGTTCATTAGATTTACCATGTAAGAGCTCATCTTCACCAAGCAAGTCATCCTCATCACTATCAAAGTCAATGAATTCAGGGTGTGATACCTTGGGGCCTTTAGCCATGAAGCATCTTCCAATTCCCTCATTTGGTGAATCAAATAAGTCGTAGGAGTTGGAGTTGGAGGATCTGAGAGCAAGACCGCAACACCTTCATCTTGTTGTAGTCGGAGTTGGAGTGATAGCTTCTTTCAGATTGATTGTCGGAGTCGGAGCCGGAGACCCATTCACCTACATGAGCTTGATGTTTTCTTCTTGTGTAGCTCCTTGATGACTTGTCTTTCCTCTCCGAATCCTTGCTTCTCCGAGAGGGTCTTCGTTCATAACGATCATCTCTACTCCTTCTCTCTTTCCGAGGTGACTCATCTCTTGAGCTTCTTCTTCTTGGAGATTCTTCTCTTCTCTTGTGGGGAGCCGTACACTCATTTGAGTAGTGTCCGGGTCTTCCACAATTGTAGTGATTCGATCACGACTAGAATATCTCTTTTCATCATATGACCTAGACTTTGAGCTTCTCTCTTTGCCTCTACTCTTGTAGAATTTGTTGAAGTTCTTGACCATTAGGCTTATCTCTTCATTGGAAACCAACTTGTCACTTGAGGTTGTGGGAGCATCACTTGTAGCTTTGTAAGCACCACTTGACTTGTTGTGAAGCTCTTCCTTATCCTTAAGTGTCATCTCATGAGCAACAATTCTTCCAATGACTTGGTTGGCTTGAGATTCTTGTAGTTTGGCATCATTTGGATCAAAGTGCACACGGTGTCATACTTTCCATCCAAAGCTCTGAGAATCTTCTTGATGATGAATCGGTCGGTCATTTCTTCACTTCCTAAGCCGGCAATCTCATTTGTGATGAGAGCAAGCCTAGAGTACATTTCAGCGACTCCTTCACCTTCCTTCATCTTGAACTTGTCAAGTTGACCTTGAAGAACATCTAGCTTTGATTCCTTCACGGACTCGGTACCTTCGTGCATTTCAACCAAAGTATCCCAAATCTCTTTTGCATTCTCAAGGCGGCTGATTTTGTTGAACTCCTCGGGACACAAGGCATTGAAGAGAATGTCACAAGCTTGAGCATTGTTTTGCAACATCCGCAATTCTTCCGTTGTAAGCCGCGATCCGGAACTTTTCCTTCCTCGAAGAATTCACCTTGCATACCAACACAAATAATGCCCCATGCGGCTGGGTTATGGCCAAGAATATGCATTTTCATTTTATGCTTCCAACTAGCAAAATTTGTACCATCAAAGTAAGGACCTCTCTGAAAATTACCCTCACTAGGCGCCATACTCTCCTAGGTTGTGAAACCAAGCTTATGGAGTCAATGCAATGGAAACCAATACAATGGAGAACAAAGCTCGATACCACTTGTAGGATCGAAAGTATGTCTAGAGGGGGTGATTAGACTACTTGACAATATAAAAGTTCGCCTTTTGACAAAGAACAGTTTTGGCGATTCACAATTATGATCAAGTCAAGCATCACCCTACACATGCAATTCTAGAGTATAGGCGTGGAAAGTAAATTGCACATGTAGTAAAGAGAGGTGGAGAAGAGCAAACGCAATTTTGGAGACGCGGAGATTTTTCTCGTGGTTCCGATAGGTGGTCTATCGTACTTCCACGTTGATGGAGACTTCAACCCACGGAGGTAACGGCTGCGAGAGTCCACGGAGGGCTCCACCCACGAAGGGTCCACGAAGAAGCAACCTTGTCTATTCCATCATGGCCTCGCCCACGGAGGCTAGCCTTACTCGGGGTAGATCTTCACAAGTAGGCGATCTCCTTGCCCTTACAAACTTCTTGGTTCAACTCCACATCGACGGAGGCTCCCAAGCGACACCTAACCAATCTAGGAGGCACCACCCTCCAAAAGGTAATAGATGTTGTTGATGATGATGAACTCCTTGCTCTTGTGCTTCAAATGATAATCTCCCCAACACTCAACTCTCCTCACCGATTTGGCTGTGGTGGAAGAAAGGATTGAGTGGAAAGCAACTTGGGAAGGCTAGAGATCAAGCTTCATATGGTGGGAGTGGAGCAACTTGATCTCAACACAAGGGTAGGTAGTTCTCTTCTCGAGAAATGTAAGGTAGGAGTGGTAGTTCTTTCGATGGCTCTCTCCACGAATGAAGAGGGGTGGAGGGTATTTATAGCCTCCACACAAAATCCAACCGTTACACACATTTGACCAATCTCGGTGGGACCGAAGTTGACAACTCGGTGAGACCGAAAGTTCAAATAATGTGAGCGTTGGGATTTTCAGTGGGACCGAAAATACAATCTCGGTTAGTCCGATTCGTGCAAAGACAAGAGCTTGCCAATCTCGGTGGGACCGACTTCATCATCTCGGTGACACCGATTTGATGATGAAGGATTCTGAAGCTTGGCAACTCAAGTTTCGGTGAGACCGAGTTGAATCGGAAAATCCGAGATTTCTAGGGTTTGGCTTTATGGCTGAAGTGGTTCATCTCGGTGTGGTGAGTTTGGAATATCGGTGGGACCGAGATTACTTATGAGTGTATATGGCGGTGAAAGTTCTTGATAGTTTAGGAGATGTATCACTAAGCACTTGAGCAACCGGATCATCATCATAACCTCATCCCCTTTTAATAGTATTGGCTTTCCTATGGACTCAATGTGATCTTGGATCACTAAACCAAAAATGGAGTCTTGAGCTTTTACCAATGCTTGCCTTAGCATTTTGAGGGGTCCACTTCTTCAGTCCTTGCCATACCCATATCACTGAACTTTTCTGAAATGATTCTCAAGTAACTATTAGTTCAATGATATATATGTTGTTATTAATTACCAAAACCACCCGGGGATTAGTTGCACTTTCAGAATATTATTGCTTACGCACTTCATATTGTCTTTTAGAGTAGCCCCGCTTATTTTTCAAAGTCGCGCTGTAGATGAACTCGCACACATAGTATCCACAGAAATCATTCCCTTGTTCCTGCCACAAGCACTTTACGAGAAATAGAGGTCAATTAAACTGATAATGTAGTATTATAAATGGCATTGATGAAAGTATAGCTATAGAATCAGCGGAGATGCTTGCGAACTAGCTAGCCAGTAGTACTTACTTTCGGGTATGTATATCGCAGCTCCTTCGGCAGTCCCGGAGCTTCTGCGGTGAAATGTTTTCAAACCCTGCAAGAGAAAGAAAATAATTATTATTACTTGAGATATCAGGAAATGAACAAAAAGTTGCAGATATGGTGCGATAATGATCGATTGAACTTACTTGTTGAGCAATTTAGTCATGTCCGCATAGGTTTCGGGATCTTTTCATCTTGAGTCTAAGACGGCTACTAGTCCCCGCTCAAGCTTAATCTCCAGAAGAACATAATGGAAGCTGCGCACGCATGCATAACTCATCAATTACATTACTATAACCTCGTTCGAGTAATAAGGGAAACCGAATATGCACACGACAGTAACACTCACTCGAAGTTGTAAGGAAAGAGTATGATATCTTGTTTTGATTTTTGATCAATGATTGTAGCAAGTTGGCTTCGGCCTCTTCAGAAAGAAGATAAGAACAAGAGGCTCACCACGGTGGTTCTGGCGATGAGATCAGCGCGGGCGATCGACGGCGGTGAAGACGGAGACGGGACGTGACAGACCGCTAAACCTAGACAAATATTGAGGAAAATGGAGTTTGGAGGTCGAGCTTGGAGAGGAGAAAGTTAAGTAGTGTGGCTCGGGCATTCCATCGAACACCTCGTGTGCATAGGAGGTGAGCTAGAGCACCACAAAGCTCTCCAACGGCCGGGCAAAAAAACAGAGCAGTGAAGTGCTCGCTTTCATGGCGAGGGTATATATAAGCGATTCATTGGTCGGTTCGTGGCATGAACGGGACTAAAGGGCAGCCTTTGGTCCGGTTCAAGCCACCAAACGGGACCAATGGTGGTGGGCGAGGCGAGGCCCATTGGTCCCGTTCGTCCCACCAACCGGGACCAAAAGGTCCAGACGAACCGGGACCAATGGCCCACGTGGCCCGGCCGGCCCCCGGGGCTCACGAACCGGGTCCAATGCCCCCATGGGTCCCGGTTCTGGACTAAACCGGGACTAATGGGCTGACCCGGCCTGGACCTTTGTCCCCTTTTCTACTAGTGGGTGGCTGTGAAACGGTGCTCCATACCTTACTGAAATATTTTTCCGAGTGACCAATGATGTACCGTTCCAATTATTGGATTAGTCAGCCTTTTGAACGACTTCTACTGTTTTTTTTCTTTTGAAATGGAGGCATAAAATTTACCTCATCTATCAGTTAAGAAGAGAATAGAGTTGGTTACAAATGACCCTTAGACACCACATGGGGTATTATTCTCGCAATACAATTGACCCTGGTTTCTTCGCACCCGCGGTGATCCATAGGTTCGCCTTAGTCATGATGATGTTGAGCAAGATTTGGGAGCTCTTGTGGCGGAATATACACGCGCTTCTCACATTCTGAATGGTCTAGGACACAAGCCCCTGGTAAGCGGAAGCCATGGCTTTTCGATGAGAGATGCCCACACCGGTTATACTTGTCCACCAATCCTTGACGGAGCCCTCCAAAGGCCATGAAGATGTGTCCATGTTCGTAAGGTGAAGCTTCTTAATGATCAAGTTCCAAAGCCTAAGGGAGTATTGACATTTGAAGGAAAGATGTGCCTTGCGTTCTTTTCCCTCTTGCAAAGGAGACTAAGACCACAATTTGTCCACCCCCTCTTGGCCAACCTATCGGTGGTCCAAATCATATCTTAGATCGCCAAACAAGCAAAGAAGCTAACTTTTGGAGGTGCTCAAACCTTCCAAACCATTTGCTCCATATGAGAGATAATCAAGCCTAAGAACCGAGCCTTGTATGTGGAGGCCACCAAGTAGTGCCCACTAACTGTGTGCTTCCACACAATGGCATCCTCAGAGTGTTCATCGAGATGGAAGTCACGAACGAGCATGCAAAGGAAAAATAATTGGTGGATGTGCTCAATGGAAACGACGATGGATGGGTTGATCTTGAGGATCCACACATGTTCTTTCGAGCCTCTCGCACCTTCCAATTCATTCTCAAAGAGGCCTCCAAGATGAGAGGAGCAATGTCTTTGGGTTGCTCCCAAGGAGCCATGGAGAGACCCAAAAGGGGGTCTTCGTACCATTCCCCATGACGATGGTTGTTGAGGCGTAGAAAAAGTTGAGGTCCTCCTTGTCACATGGAATTCCCGTGCCAACCCACACCTTGGTTTGGTTCCTTCCACTCGTATCAAGGCCATCTCAAGCGCAAAGCACACATGAACTTGGCGGTGTTGAGGACCCCAAAGCCATCATACTCATGTGGCCGGAAAAACGATCTCCCAATTGACCTCGCATTTCGCACCCATCGTCCTATCGGAGCCGGGCCAAAGGAATGCCCTTTCAAGCTAGTTAACATTATGTAGGGAACTTGGCGGAATAACGAGAGGTGTGATGAAGTAGACCGCTTGGGAGGTGATCACGGACTTGACAAGGGCTGTGCGCCCAATTGTGGTGATATTTTGGCCTTCGTATGTGACCAACTTGTTCGCAACTTTGCCCTTAAGAAATTATCTCATTGGGAAATAAGTTCTAGACGCCAGCAAGCTTTGAAAAATATGTCCCAAGTTTATATGGTTGCGCCAATTGGACCTCCCCCCAAGCCTCTCAAGATGACCCGAAGATTGTCATTATCTCTTTTTAATTGGGGCCATAAACATTGCCACATCATCAACATAGAGGGAGGTTCGCAACATGGCACCCCCTGCACGAATCATATGAACAAACCCTTTACATGTTGCCAATTCAATGATTTGCTGTAGCGGGTCAATAGCGATGACGAAGTGGAAAGACCACGTCCATTCTTGATGAGGGGGCCGGCTACACCATTCAAAAGGATCCTTGAGGAAGACGAGCAAAGGAGTGCCGTGATCCAATCTCCGAACTTACTTGGGAACCCTCTCCGTCGGAGGAGAGCAAGGATGTATTCCCACTTGGGAACGCTTCCTGCTATCATAGTGCATCATTTGGTAGTACTACTGAAAACAGAGGCTCGTAGATTAGAGATACGCACAGGTGGAAATCTATCCTCTACTGCCTTGCCTTGTACGGCGGGCTGCTATCATATTGACGCAAATGGCTTTGTTATGCATCGCCACATGCACATATACTCCAGGGTAGCCAAATGGGAGTCTGGAGTATATTTTGTGGACTGAAGGAGCATTTTAATTGGGAACACAGCTAGCCAAACCCAGATGCATCATGTTGTAAACTCCCAGAAAACCACCTCTGCATCTTACGAACCATCTCTGCGGTCTGCTACGTACGAATGAACTGACACCGAAGGACGAAATCAGGCAGGAATGTGAACAGCCTTACAAATTCGACTATAGAACTGCACTTGAATCTTCAGTACAGAACTGCTAGAATGTTATGGAGTACTCTGTAATTTCGTAGTGATTTTCACTGCAGAACTACCAGAATCTTCAGGAACTTCTTTGCTCCAGTTTATTTATTTTGTCAGTTACCTACAAACTCCTACATTTGACTACAGTATGGGTTGAAACAGATTTGGCATAAATTTGCAGCACCGTCGATTTCCCTCTCCCACATGTACCATCATTTTTCAAAAGTCATACGAGTGTGGTCACACGTCGATTTGAATCTCCCATATAGTTACAGAAGCTGCAATTCAGGATGTCAGCAAGCCTTGTGAATAAGACAGAAAGTTAGCTTCCACCGATAATCTTGTCTAAGTTATCTTCAGAGCCAGATCATGTGTGGGGTCTGCAAACTCTCAGTTTACAAGAATATAAAGGCCTTTCGAGATAACCAGAATGAGCAACCCATGATAGATGACACACATAACATCATTGTCATTCAGCCATAGTTCCCTGCCACAACCAAAAAGAATAACGATGATTAGCACATCAAACTGAGTACAAGCAATTCAGACAATTGAAATCTTCAATGCCACATTATTGTTTAAACAATGTACATGTTGCTGAGAGAGACAGACATCATGGTGGTGTTGCTAACCTATCATATACCAGGGCTGCCAACTAGCTAGAGCAGAGTCGAACTCATCAAAGCTCGAATTGACTCTAGCTTGATTTGATAAGGATCGGTAACTCTACAAACACACATATATGACTATACTATAGGCTCGATCATGCTCAGCCTCAACTCCTACTCCTAAGGTCGAATTATTCTGTAAATACACATATATGAGTATAATATATGGTCGAGCTTGGCCTGGCACATTAATGTGGTATATTACACAAGTATGAATTTGAACCTAATCTACACAAGCTCGATCTCAGCTCAACTGGGCTCAGGCCAAGCTTACAATATGCTCGAGTTCCACCTGGCAAGGCTTGAAATGGAATACATACATATGTTATATTATATACAAGTACGGATTCGAGCCTAATTTAGACAAGCTCGATCTCAGCTCAACTGGGCTCGAGACAAGCTACAATAGTTTGTCAACCCAGAACACTTTTGACAGCCCTAGCTATGACTTTATTCATAAACAATTGAACCTCTGCGAAGAAGAACATTATGGCCAACATGATAGAACTGAATGAGGTATGGGTTACCGGAAAATTTTGTTGTATTATGGACCCCATACTTCCAATCAACAATATGCTTTGCACGTGCATTATGTAATGCCCTGAATAAATCTTCAGCAGATTTATCCCATGTTAACCTACAAAAACTGCAGCCAAAAGTTATCCATATATGTTAGTCACATCTCTAATGGTTTCATTTGGTAGAGAGCATGTCTGTCCAAGCATCAACCTAGGAAGAGGTATGAATTCAGTATCAATTTCTTCTCTTGTCGAGCCATAGGATTCCCTCCCGAGAACACACAAAAGCTTTGCGTTTCATTGCATTGATAGAAAAGACTCCTATACAACACTAAGACTAGGCCGTTACACTGAACACGCATGGTAAGAGAACAGGAATTAGGCGACATAGGAAATGTCTCTTTTCATCAACAGTGTCAACTTGCCTGCATACAGTTGATATACATTGATAGTTTATCTGTCCAGCACGAGCAATGAGGTGTTGTTTAAGTCTTTCAGCTGCACCTATCCAGCTTCCCTTTGTTTCCTCTTGTTAAGCTACCATGCAAAATGGTCACAAGGTTTGCTGTTGAATAGATTGATAATTGACATGCAGCATAATGCAAACTGGATAAGCATATATTTTAAGCACTCACCAGATTCCAATCCAGGCGCTTCTAGAGGGTTAACAGCCTGTTGAGTATCTCAATATTGCATCCACAAACCCGTGGTAGGCCACAGCATAGCAACATAGTCAGTCAGTATACTCTTCTCTGCTTTGTGTGTTATAACTCTAACAAAATCTTCTGAATGGCAACCCAACATCTCATCTGGAATCATCAGAATGTATCTACTTTGGGGCTTACAGAAAAAAAGAAGTCAAAACAGGGTATCACCAGAAGTCACCACATGAACAACTTCCATTCCTAAAATGATGAAACCGATTTCCATCCCTAATGTCGATATCTCTCTTGGTGACTTGTGACACAAACTTGAAGAAAGTGTGACAGTCACCACATATCCTAAGGTTCTTCATTATCTGTATAGGCATGCCCTGGGGTGTAACAAGAAGGCCATAAGCAACAGCAAGCTTCTCACTGTGATACAGAAGGGAACTCTCCTTCTGCTCTTCATCGATGTCATGGAGAACAAATTCAGTGTCAGGCACATAGCCTGCAGTCCTTAACGAAGTGTACAAATCCTGGAGGGTAGATTCTATCTCTTCAATTTGCTCATGCTGTTTATCTCCAGTGACAAATGAGTACACTTTGTTCCTAATCTGCATCCAGCTACAGCCAGGCTCTTTTGTGACACCTTGTTGTTTCATAATTCTCCGTACCTCCGCAACTTCTACCCACATCCCTAGAGAAGAATATATATTTGATAACATGACATAGTTGCCAGAATTTGATGGCTCAATAGCAAAGAGTCTCTCAGCAGCCCTTCTACCGATTTCCGCATTCTTGTGAATCTTGCATGCCCCAAGAAGAGCACTCCAAATCACTGCATCTGGCTCAATAGGCATATCATATATAAATTGTTCAGCTCCTTGCACATTACCAGTTCGCCCAAGTAGATCCACCATGCATGCATAGTGTTCCAGCAGAGGAGTCAGTCCATAATCCCTGCTCATTGACTTGAAAAATTGCCAACCTTCATCTACCAAACCAGCATGGCTGCATGCATTTAAAAGCCCCACAAAAGTGACCTCATTTGGCAACACCCCTGCAGATCTCATATGTTTATACATCTTGATGGCCTCTCTTCCAAGGCCATGTTGTGCACAACCTGTAATGAAGGAATTCCATGTAAATATGTCCCGTTCCTCCATTGAATCAAAAACCTTATGAGAATCTGCAGAACCACACTTGAAATACATTGCCATGAGAGCATTAGCGACTATAAGTTCTGAATCCCTTCCGTGTTTGATGGCTACTGTGTGGATTTGCTGCCCAAGCTTAGGAGCACCAAGACTTCCACAAATGCTGAGAAGTATAGTTAATATCGGGGAATTTGGTACTTCATGCTTGTGTAACATTATTTTGAAAAACTCCACTGCCTCAGTCCCCCGGTCAGCCTGTGCATATGCAGATATTATCGTAGTCCAAGAGACAACATCCCGACTGAGCATATTGTCAAATATATGTCTTGCATCCTCCAGCATATTATTGTGCACAAGTGCCGAAATAAAGGAGTTCCATGACACAGTGTCTTTCACTCGCATTCGACTGAAGACCTGTCGCACATACTCCATGTTTCCGCACTTGCCATACATAGTAATGAGAGCATTACCTACATAGCTATTGAACTGGCAACCGGCCTTGACCGCAAGTGAATGCACTTGTTTTCCTGTCTCAAGAGCTCCAATATTTGAACAAGCAAAGAAGCTACTGGTCAAACTAGATAGGCTAGGTAACATCCCGTTCCTATGCTGTGCTTGGAGTAAATCCAAAGCTTCTTGACTCCTTCCATTCTGTGCATACCCGGCAATCATTCCAGCCCAGGATATTGTGTTCCTGAAAGGCATCCTATCGAACAGCTCCTTTGCCTCATCAACCATTCCATTCTGCATATACCCAGTAATCATGGCGTTCCAGGACACAACAATAGGATCAGGAATCTGATCAAATAAAATCCTTGCATCAGTAATCCTGCCACATCGAGCTAAGCCTGTGAGCAGTGCAGTCTGGCATGGAATGGACTTTACAGGGTCTCTTTCATAGACGGCAGTAGCAGCATCGATTCGACCACCATGAGATAGTGCAGCGATCATAGTTGACCATGTGTACTCATTCCTCTCTGGCATACTCTCAAAGAATTTCATTGCAGTGTCAAGCGCACTTGCATCCCTAGTATACGCATTTAACATCGATGTCCCAATGACCACATCACTCTCAAAGCCTGTCTTAAGGGCTAAAGGGCGTAGGCCCTCTAGAACACCAAGATCCCGTAGACCTGTCACAGCTAAAAGCACAGACGCGAAGTTTGACTGGTCTGGTGACACGCCTTCACGGTGCATCATGCAAAAGATGTCCCAAGCCTTGTGATGCTGCTCGATTCTAGCATACCCAGAGATCACCACTGTCCAAGAAACCAAGTTGCGCTCTGGCATTTGCTCAAACAGATGCCATGCATCCACCATCTGCCGGCTGTGGCAGTACCCGGTGAGCATCGAGTTCCACGACGTGACGTCCTTGCTTGGCATCGCGTCGAACAGCCTGCGCGCCATAGTGACGTCCCCGTTGCGGACATAGCAGCTGACCATGGCGTTCCACGCGATGGTGTTCCGCTCGAGCATTCCGTCGAACACCCTGCGGGCGTCGAGCACGCGGCCGAGGCGGGCGTACCCCGACAGCAGGATGGTGCTCGTGCGCACGTTCCCTCCGGAGATGGCGTCGACGAGGGACCTCGCGTCCTCGAGCATCCCGCTGTGGCAGTAGGCGGAGATCATGGTGTTCCAGGCGAAGATGCTGCGGTGTGGCATGGCGTCGAACACCTCCCGGGCCTCTCGCAGGCGGCCGAGCCGCGCGAGCTCCTGGATACGGTCGGTGTGCGCGCTCCTGTCGAATACCCGGTGGGCGCTCCTCGCGGGGAGCGGCGCCGTGGCTGCGGCGGTGGCGACCGCGGCCGTGAGGTGGCGGCGGAGGAGCAGGCAGCGCGCCATGGGCTTGCTCCATTTGGTGGGAAACAGCATCGAAAAACCGGAAAAACGGCGAATTATGGTGGTGACCTACATTTGGGCCCACATGTCACGGGAAGTTGGGAACAAATGCACCTGTTAAGATGGGAGCTGGAAACTTGTCAGGATAACAGGGACACGGCTTACTCTACCCGTCTCCACTTCTGGAAAACGTAGAGTAATTTTGCAGATTCTATCAAAAAAAGCACAAGCGTGCTTAGTGGGATGCTTGGTAAAATAAATATGTTGCGTTCTGGGAACGGGGGTCCCTAGACTTGCCTATCTGCGGCCTGTAGCGTGGCTCAGTCAGTGGCCCAGTAGGGCCCGTCTTCATCAACAAACACTCAAGACCCTCGCGAGGGGCCAAGCCCCGCGGGACGGACGACGCAAGGCCTCCTCAGGGGTGGCCTCACCAGGCAGGCTCGCGAGGAGGCGGAGAGATCAAGGCAGAGGGTACCTTGCGAGGTGCCCACAACGCAAGCCATGACGATCGAGACGGTAGGCGCCCACGCAGCGATGTCCTCGTTCCTCTTTGGTGCAAGGAGGCAAGCGCAGCGCGAGTATCAAGCATCGTGCAAAGGTTTCTTATCGGTCTGTGAAACTAAGACCAGCAGGACGGCATGACGGAAGTCACCGTGGAACCCAAGACAGCGTCATCACCAGCACCTTTGGCAGTCGAAGACCACCTTTAATCAGGATAGCTTGTACTAGCTGTGCCCTTTCAAAATGGTCGTTGTTGGATCCCTTCCCGTTCAATATTTGGGAAGAGGACCAGGGCCTCTATAAATAGGGCTACCCACCAAAGTAGAGGGGGGGATCCGATCTGATCTCATCTCATCTAGAGCCATCAAATCCCGGACCCAGCTCATCCACACACCACCAAGCACAAGAACACCTCTCCTCGCGAGGCTGTTCTTCCTCTGTACTGTTCATCATAAGCCCAAGAGGCAATCCACCATACCACACACTGGATTAGGGTATTACACTACAACGGTGGCCCGAACCAGTATAAACCTCGTGTCTCTTGTGTTGTTCGTCGATCTAGCTTAGAATCGCGGTGAGGCTGAGGGCGTGTTTCAGTGGGGAGAGATCTTCATGCGCACCCCAAAGTTCGAACCTTAAGGGTTT
The DNA here is from genome assembly GCA_021437245.1 of Aegilops speltoides. NCBI lineage: Eukaryota > Viridiplantae > Streptophyta > Magnoliopsida > Poales > Poaceae > Aegilops > Aegilops speltoides. Next base: position 414,684,942 of record CM038141.1, on the reverse strand, counting down.
TGCCGGAACCCGATATCCGACACTTGGCGTGTCAGGTAGGGGTGCGCCGAAATCTTCTTCCCGCTGATCTGCGTCCCATCGCTTCGTCGCATCATGGCAGACACTCGCCGAGCTCGCGCCGAGCGCCGGGCTGCTCTCGGTGCCCGCGTCGCCCAGACGGCTCCCGTCGGCGGGCCTCCTCGTCGTTCTCCGTCGCCTGCCACCAACGCCGCCATGGGTCCGGCGGGGAACGAGCAGCAAGCATCTTCGCTGCACCCTCCGTGCGACCGGAAGGCCGCACCGCCACTCCATCGCTGACCCCAGCTGGTTCGTCATCTCACGCTCGTCGCGCCCCCACGGACGCGCAGACCATGTTGCTCCTGGCACGTGAGCTCCTGCACTACCGCCCCGTCGATGACCTCTACGAAGAGTGGCTCGCTCGCATCACCGAGCTCGTCAGCGTCGCAGGGGGCTCTCCCGCGCCACCCCTCTCACCGCCCCGCCCTCCATCATGCATGGGCGACGCGGCTCAGGGAGCGCCTCCGCCGCCTCCTCCCCAAGAAGGCGCCCTGGCTCCAAGGCGTGCGGCCCCTGGATGTGACCTACCGCGTCCAGCGCCCGCACGGCAAGAAAGAAGCTGCCAAGAAATCCCTCGACCTCAAGAAGGTGCTCCGTGCTTCTGCACCGGACGGGCGAGACCGCATCCTGCACCAAAGACGCCAAGACCCGTCTTGCCTGGCGACGATGAGCGGGAACCTTTAAGAGCAAGCCCCGCGTCAGCAAAGGGCCCCGGTGGCCACGACAGGTTGTCGTGCCTTCACCATCGAGCTGCGCAGCGCCGCCTGGCCAGGCAAGTTCAAGCCGGACCTGCCTCCTCGCTACGACGGTACTGCCGACCCCGCGGGGTTCCTGTAGCTCTATGAGTTGGGCATTGAGGCGGCCAACGGAGATGAAAAGGTCATGGCGAACTGGTTTCCCATGGCGCTCAAGGATGGTGCCCGCACCTAGCTCCTGAATCTGCCTCCCGGCTCGATCCCCTCCTGGGATGAGATGCGTAGACGTTTCGTCGCCAACTTCCAGGGTACTCGTGACCGCCCCCCAGCCGTGAGTGACCTGCGCCGCATCAAGCAGCAGCCTGGAGAGACCCTGCAGAAATACATCCAGCACTTCAACGGCGCTCCCCTCAAGATCCCCAAGGTGACGGACGAGGCCATCATCTTAGCGTTCTCCAATGGCGTCCGTGATGTCAAGATGAAGGAGGAGCTCTCTATCCACGAGGAGCTGTGCACCTCCCTGGACCTGTTCAACCTGGCGACCAAGTGCGCAAGAGCTGAGGAAGGACGCCTCTTCCTCCTCGAGCTTCCAGCTACTGACCCATAAGAAAGGAAAACCAAGACCAAGGACGTGAAGCTCAAAGGGGCAGGCTCGCAGCAGAGCCAGACACGAAGCACGGCAGGGACCAGTCGGAGTCGTCCAAGGGCAGCCGACCGTTCTGCGCCTACCACAACCTTCACACACACAACACCAACGAGTGCCAGGAGCTCAGGGCCGTTCGAGAAGGACGCTTCGGTCGACGCCCCGAGCGCAACGACCGGGGCTACGGCCAAGGAGGAGGACGAGGCGGAGGAAGATTGGACGACCGGGGCCCTCGCCAGGAGTGGCGTGACCGTCCTCGTGAGGATTGCCGGTAGGACCAGCCTCGCGAGGGAGCCTAGAGGGATCAGCCTCGCGAGGACCGCCCGCAGGGCAACGCAGGCCTTCCTCCTCTAGCACCACCGCCAAGAAGGAACGACGACCACCACCAGGACGAGGGGGCTGGGGGATTCCAGGAGCCACGTGCTATCACTTGCATCTTGGGCGGAGCTCAGGCCCCAGCCTCTCAGCGCATCTTCAAGCAGTTTGCTCCCGAGGTGAATGCAGTCCTCCCCAGGCTTGAGGCCACGCGCCCGCTCAGATGGTCCAAGTGCGCCATCACCTTCAGCTCAGCAGATCAACTCAAGTGTGCGGCTATCGCTGGCGTCCTCCCGATGCTTTGTTCTCCAGTCATCAACAATGTGCAAGTCACCAGGACGCTCATCGACGGCAGCGCAGGGCTCAACGTTCTGTCCGTTGAGATGTTCGAGAACCTTCAAGTGCCATATGATCAACTTCAGCCTACCAAGCCTTTCTCAGGAGTTACTGACGGCTCCACCACCCCGATAGGGCAGGTCTGCCTCCCTGTCACCTTCGGACAACACAACAACTACCACACTGAGCTCATCGACTTCGACATCGCCCACATCCGCCTGCCATACAATGCCATCCTTAGATATCCAGCCCTGGCCAAGTTCATGGCGGTGACCCACCACGGCTACAACGTCCTCAAGATGCCAAGAAGCGGCGGAATCATGACAGTCCCCTGCGAAGAGAAGGATGCGGTGTGCTCCCTCGAGCGCGCCTTCCAAGCTGCATCAATCGAGGACCCGGACAACAAGGGCGAGAACCCTCCTGAGGCAGTCCCCAAGAAGAAGAAGACATCGCCCAGCTCAAGGCCTCAGGAGGTTGGCATGTCAGGAGGTGTTGCACCAGGATCCGCGCCCGTGCAAGGGGCGCCTCCTTCCATCGCATAGGAAGGCGTGCCCGGCGCCCTCCTCGGGCAGGGCTTGGGGGCTCTCTTCTGGAGGGCCTCAGACTTTGCCAGGATCACGAGGGAGGCACTCGGGCACCACTTGGAGGCGCACTTCGCAACACGTTTCCCTCAGGGAGGCACGGGGCAAAGAAAGCCCAACCCTCAGGAGTTCATCACCAAGGCCACTTAGGAGCTTCAGGAGGCAAGAGTCATACACGGTGACCGCCGTTTGCCCGGCGTAGCCCCCCATCCAGGCGAGGACGGTGGGCTGCACGTCTGCATCGATGTCCCAGGGCTCAACCGAGCCGCAACTCAGGAGCGCATCTGGCCTTTGCGCGTGGGATCGCATGCTTTTCGGCCTTCCGAACGTGGCTGCCACCCACCAGTGCCATTCGCAGAGCATTCTGGCAGCTCAGGAGGCCAGACATCGCGCGGTCCTGGCGGAGATGGAGACAGTCCTCGAGGAACCGCCTGGATTCCCAGGGCCTCCCGAGGCTCAGGGCCCCGGTGGCTCGTGAGGATCGGCCCCTTCATCACTCATCTTCAGCTACTCCAACACCCCCTCTACAATGGTACCAGGTGACATCTTACGAGTTCATTTCATCTGGGAGCGCCCTCAGGGCTGCATCATTCCCAGGCCGCATGGGTCCATCCCTGCGGCACGTATCCCGTTTTTCTTATGTCCTTAGTTTACCTTGCTGGGGGCGCCCTTGAAGGAAATATGCCCTAGAGGCAATAATAGTTATTATTTATTTCCTTATTTCATGATAAATGTTTATTATTCATGCTAGAATTGTATTAACCGGAAACTTGATACATGTGTGAATACATAGACAAACAAAGTGTCACTAGTATGCCTCTACTTGACTAGCTCGTTGAATCAAAGATGGTTAAGTTTCCTAGCCATAGCCATGAGTTGTCATTTGATTAACGGGATCACATCATCAGGAGAATGATGTGATTGACTTGACCCATTCCGTTAGCTTAGCACTTGATCGTTTAGTATGTGGCTATTGCTTTCTTCATGACTTATACATGTTCCTATGACTATGAGATTATGCAACTCCCGTTTACCGGAGGAACACTTTGTGTGCTACCAAACTTCACAACATAACTGGGTGATTATAAAGGTGCTCTACAGGTGTCTCCTAAGGTACTTGTTGAGTTGGCGTATTTCGAGATTAGCATTTGTCACTCCGATTATCGAACAGGTATCTCTGGGCCCTCTCGGTAATGCACGTCACTATAAGCCTTGCAAGCATTGTGACTAATGAGTTAGTTGCGGGATGATGCATTACGTAACGAGTAAAGAGACTTGCCGGTAACGAGATTGAACTAGGTATTGAGATACCGACGATCAAATCTCGGGCAAGTAACATACCGATGACAAAGGGAACAACGTATGTAGTTATGCGGTTTGACCGATAAAGATCTTCGTAAAATATGTAGGAACCAATATGAGCATCGAGGTTCCGCTATTGGTTATTGACCGGAAACGAGTCTCGGTCATGTCTACATAGTTCTCGAACCCGTAGGGTCTGCATGTTTAAAGTTTGGTGACGATCGGTATTATGAGTTTTCGTGATTTGATGTACCGAAGGTAGTTCGGAGTCCCAGATATGATCACAGACATGACGTGGAGTCTCGAAATGATCGAGACGTAAAGATTGATATATTGGACAACTATGTTCGGACACCGGAATGGTTTCAGGGAGTTTCGGACATATACCGGAGTACCGCGGGGTTACCGGAACCCCCCGGGGAGCTTAATGGGCCAAGATGGGCCTTAGTGGAGAAGGGGAGGGGCGGCTAGGGCTGGCCGCGCGCCGCCTCCCCCTCTAGTCCGAATTGGACAAGGAGGGGTGGGGGGGGGGGGGGAGGGGGGCGGCGCCCCCTTTCCTTCCTCCTCTCTCCTTTCCTTCCTTTCCCCCTCCTACTCCAACTAGGAAAAGAGGGAGTCCTACTCCCGGTGGGAGTAGGACTCCTCCCTGGCACGCCCTCCTCCTGGCCGGCCGCCCCCTTCCCCTGGTCATTTATATACGGGGGCAAGGGGGCACGTCTAGACACAACAATTGATCTCTTGATCTCTTAGCCGTATGCGGTGCCCCCCTCCACCATATTCCACCTCGGTAATATCGTAACGGTGCTTAGGCGAAGCCCTGCGTCGGTAGCATCATCGACACCATCATCACGCCGTCGTGCTGACGGAACTCTCCTGCAAAGCTCTGCTGGATCAGAGTTCGTGGGACGTCATCGAGCTGAATGTGTGCTGAACTCGGAGGTGCCGTACGTTCGGTACTTGATCGGTCGGATCATGAAGACGTATGACTACATCAACCGCACTGTGATAACGCTTACGCTTTTGGTCTACGAGGGTACGTGGACAACACTCTCCCCTCTGGTTGCTATGCATCACCATGATCTTGTGTGTGCGTAGGATTTTTTTTGAAATTACTACGTTCTCCAACAGCCCCTCGGGCTGCATCATCCCCAAGCCGCTCGGGCCTGACCCAATGGCATGTATCCCTCCGGCATTTATCAAAGCTGATTTGCCTTTCATGCTTAACCTGCCTGTGATTATCGTCTGCCGCCCACCATGGGCCTCCACTCCCTCATGCAAATTGCTTGAGTATTAAAAGGGGGGCTCCTGAGCATCGCGACTCAGGAGCTCTTACTGGCTCTCCAGCCCTCACCCCCTGGCCTTGTCCACGACATCGCGACCTGGCATACCGGCGGCGGCTGAGCTCGCTCAAGGGCCGGGACCTGAGGACGTAGAGCATTTGTATCTAACCATCTCGCAGGAACACACAGCTGTCAAAGATCCAAGACTAGGCGCAACCCGCCTTGAGGTAGGGCCTCATGAGTTCCGTGGTGGCTCACGAGTGCCCAGATACACCTCGTCTAGCCCTGCCGTGCAACCATGTGTCAGGGCGGGGCTGCCACGCCTGGGGCTCCTCGGAGGTCCCCTCCATGTACCGTGGAAGCACCATGCTCATGTTGGTGACAACACTGCCGAGGAGCGGCTATGCCCGTACACATACGGAAGCGCTATGCTCCGCGCTCGTGATAAACAACTAAGGGCGGTCCATGACCGTATCAACCTCAGGGAGCCCAGAGCTCAGTGTCTAGCCTCATCGCAACACCTCCCCTCGGGAGCATCACGCGAGGGGGATGGACACGGGGGCTACACCTGGGTCACGCCCGGGCGCACGCCACCCAGCCATGTCCCTCGGATCTGTCATCGCGTGCCTCTCCCCGAGCGGAGCCAAGGTATGAAGATCGTTTGGACGTCAAGGGGGACTCCTGAGCATCGCGACTCAGGAGCCTAATTGGTCATGTAGCCCCTCACTCCTTAGTCTCGTCCTGGCCGGGGCTAACGGCGGTTGAGGTATGCGCGGGGCCGGGCTCTGTCGACGTAGAACGATAGATCTACTCCTATGTCCCTTCCTATTTGCTGTTTGTGCGTCAAGAGGGACTCCTGAGCATCGCGACTCAGGAGCCTAACTTGTCACGTAGCCCCTCGCTCCTTGGTACCGTCCTGGTGATCCGGTTGGGGCTAACGGCGGTTGAGGTATGCGCGGGGCTGGGCTCTGCCGACATAAAACATAAAGCAAATAGGAAGGAAACCGCAAGATTTTGAAGCAAATCCCAGAGCAAATATTACAAACCATAATTGTCTTCACAATACCAAATGCAAGTTTAAACGCCTCCACGAGGCATGGTGCACATTGCAGGAGTTAAAACAGGAAAGAAGTCGCGAGGAGATCACCCTTGGACATTGCCGTCGCCCGCCAGAGACTCCACCCGTGTGGTGGCGCCGCTCAGGGCCACAGGATCAGCAGCACCGCCTGCCGTGGGCGCAGAAGCGAAGGCGCGGAACTTCCCCAGCAAGGCTTCAACCTGGCCCTTCATAGCTTCAGCAGCATCGGCGAAGTGCTCGTTGTCCACGGGCTCTAGCAGCTCGTCGAGATTGGCGCCAGGGTCGCGAAGGTAGACGTGGCTGAAGACGCGCGTCAGCGCCGCAGAAGAAAGGACGCGAGCTTCTACCTCAGCCATGGGGCCGACGCCGGTCACAACTTCCTCGAGCGCCTCGACCAAGAAGGGAAGTAGCTGGGCGGGGCCGTCCTCGGTGCCAGCCAGCGGCTTCTCCAAGCCGCTCACATAGAGCGTCTTTAGTGCCTTGCGAGATCTCTCCTCAAGGTGCGCGAAGGCCACGTGGTCCTTGCCAGGACCTTCACCTTGGCATCCAGCTCAGCCCTCTCCGCCCTCAGCTTCTGCTCCAGCGTCTCCAGCCGGCTGCGCTCAGCAGCCTGTGACTCTGACAGCCGCGTCAGCTCGGCGTCGTGGTCCCTGACGGTGTCCTCCCGAGCCGTCATCTCCTCCTCCCTTGCCTGGCGGACGCGAACTTCTTTGGCGTGCTCATCGCGCGAGCCCTGCAGCTCGGCCTCCAGCACCTTGCAGCGGTCCCGAGCAACCGCGGCATCCTTCAATGCCGCCTCGCAAGAAGCTGCGGCCTGGGTGGCGTCCCGCTTCTCCTCTTCAGAAGCTGCCGCGGCCGGCCTCAGCGCCGCTCGGACGGAGGCATCAGAATGGATCCAGCCGGAGACCAGCTCCAGGCGCCCGGCTACCAGGTGGGAGTCGGTGCCTTGGAGATCTTTTCGCAGCTGGCCCAACTCGGAAAGGGCACGTGCCAAGACAGCAGAGGAGGCAGAAGAACCCGGAACCAGTGGCGCAGGAGGGGGAGGCGGCAGCGTAACCACGGCTCAGGAGACTGGGGGCTCCTGAGCCTTGACTACCTCAGCAGCAGCATCAGGTACCGGCACCTCCGGAGTCAGCAGGGCCACGGGGGTTGGCACCCCACCGGAGCGCCCCTCCGGGCCTCGCGAGGTTGATCGGGCAGGGGAGGCGCGAGCATCGCCGCCTCCCCTTCCCACAGACGAAGGAGCTGTTGTGGCAGATGAGTCTGCCCCAGATGGAGTCACTGTGTCCCCCTTCTTCTTCTTTGCCGCAACCGGCGGCCTGCCAAGTGATGGAGAACGTCAAGCCCCGGCAACAAAAACAAGAACAAGATGGAGTTCGAGCACTTACTGGTCAATCGCGGCATAGATCACCGACCTCTTGCCGAGCTTGAAGCCCGAGAGCCTCGTGGTCCGGGGTGCAGCCTCAAGAGATCCAGAAGCAGAAGAGGGCGTAGCAGAAGGGCTGGAGGCAGCCTCGGGCGGTGCCTGGGCAGAAGCAGCCCCTCGGGAGATCAGCGCCGACCGGTCCTTCTTCGGGATCGCGGGTGGATCTTCTTCCTCCTGCGTGGCGTCGGCCTCGTCGTCGTCCGGCAAGGTGCGGAGGATGCCGGCCTTGCGCCGGGGAGAGGTCTCCCCCCGTCCCCTTAGTGGTCGCCTCTGAGTCGCACTCCTCTTCTTCTTCGTCTCCCTCTCCTCCCCCGCGGGAGTCACCTGAAGACACGTCCACCGGCGCCGTCGCCCCCTGGGCCGCAGGAGGCACCTCCGGCACCAAGCCGCGCCCGTCAAAGGTGGGCATGGCATCCACCACCTGTTTCCAGTCATCGCGGAGGAATAGGGGAGCAGGGGCACCCTCCAGACCTTCCTGGTCATCCCCGACCAAGAGGCGAAGAGCTGTGGCCAGATCCTCGTCGGCCAAGGCCGCCGGGTTTAGACAAAGCTCGTTGTCTACGCCCCCAAGCGTCCACAATGGGCGCGAGTGTGCCTGAAGCAGAGCCACCCGCTGCGTCAGGAACTCCCTCAAGATTGTGGCTCCTGTCAGCTTTGCCGCCTTCATGTTGCCCGGCTTCCAGTCAGCGTTCATCTTCTCTAGCACCGACTTCGCACGGTTTTCATCGAGCTTTGCATGAGACCACCCCTCGTCGGGCTGGGGCATCTCCGTGGGCAGCACCAACCGGGAGTGGATGCATCCGGCATCCATCATGACCCACTTGCTCTGGTAGTTTTCGGCCCTCTTCCCGGTCTTCGAGATCGCGTTGGCCTTGGAGTACGCGACAAAGTTGGCGCACGCCAAGGTATGCTCGCCATTGATGCAGAGGGAGAAGAAGTGGCACAACAGAGCCATGGGCGGCATCATCCCAACATGCGCCTCGCAGTAGTAGGCGAAAATCGACAGAAGAAGGACGAAGTTGGGATGGAGATGAAGGGCCTACAACCTGTAATGGCGGAGGACGGCATAGAAGAACTCGGAGAAGGCAGGAACCAGGCCGGCGACAACAGCGTTCATGAAGGAGGGGTAGAAAGTGCTCCCCTTATCCTCCGGCTCGGCGGAGCCGGCCCGGAGTTCGGTCTCCCCCATGTTGCTGCCCTCCACCACCGTCATCAGGTGCGTGGCGGCGAGATTCTTCTCTGACATATTGGGGGCGTCCAGGGCCGGCGAATACCAAGCCGGCAGCGCGTCGACCTTGGCCTTGCGGGGCGGCATTGCTCGCTGAAAGGGAAGAAGTGGAGCGGATCTGGAGATTTCAGAAACGAGAGAGCGTGGAAGGGGATCTGGAGCAAGGTGAAGGAGAGCAATAAAGGCAAGTGTCGGTGTCAAAACCAGCGGATCTCGGGTAGGGGGTCCCGAACTGTGCGTCTAGGCGGATGGTAATAGGAGACAAGGGACACGATGTTTTTACCTGAGTTGGGCCCTCTCGATGGAGGTAAAACCCTACTCCTGCTTGATTGATATTGATGATATGGGTAGTACAAGAGTGGATCTACCACGAGATCAAGGAGGCTAAACCTAGGAAGCTAGCTATGGTATGATTGTTGTAATGGTTGTTGTCCTACGGACTAAAACCCTCCGGTTTATGTAGACATCGGGGAGGGCTAGGGTTACACAGAGTCGGTTACAATGGTAGGAGATCTACATATCCGCATCGCCAAGCTTGCCTTCCACGCCTAGGAAAGTCCCATCCGGACACGGGACAAAGTCTTCAATCTTGTATCTTCATAGTCTTGGAGTCCGGCCGACGATGATAGTCCGGCTGTCCGGACACCCCTAGTCGAGACTCCTCGGTAGCCCACGAACCGGGCTTCAATGATGATGAGTCCGTGGCATATTGTTCGGCATTGCAAGGCGGGTTCCTCCTCCGAATAATTCATAGAAGATTGTGAACACCAGGATAGTGTCCGGCTCTGCAAAATAAATTCCACATACCACCGTAGAGAGAATATTATGTACACAAGCTCAATGTGCTGACGTATTTTGTGGCATGACATCACACCACCACCAAGCCTTTACTGAAATCGTTTTTCATTATACCACCTCAGCGCGTTTAGCGAAGCGGTTTCCTTGGCACGTCTTGTCGAAGCAGAGATCGTGTTCCCCTTATTCCGGGATTCTCGTCAATACGGACGTGGGTAACCCAACCACGCCCGTTGCCACGCCCCCTCTATCGAAGGCGAATACCGAACGGTCACGGAGACGGCTCTTGGTATTCTTCCTCTTTATAACGGGACCAAGGCTCGTTTCTTTTCTTCAATCCTCCATCGAATCTTCTCCTTGCCCCGAGTTCCAACACCCGAGCCCCAGATTGGCGCCTCGGATCTTCAACAATGTCGGCTCCGACCTTGGGGCGGTGGATGCCCTCCTCCATCACGGAGGAGGACATGCTAAAGCTGCGGGAGGCCAAGTACACATCTTCGAGGTTTCGCTGGAGTTGCCCTTGAAGGGCAGGCCATCCCCACCCCGAGCCGGCGAGTATGTAATCTTTGTATCCCACCTCCGTCGGGTTTAGGCTTCCCGATGGATCCTTTTGTGAGAGGGCTCATGTTCTACTATGGGTTGGAATTCCATGACTTGGCTCCGGAGTCCATCCTCCATATTTCCGCATTTATTGTTGTCTGCGAGGCCTTCCTCCGCGTCACCCCTCACTTCGACTGTGGTGAAGACCTTCAATGTGGAGCGAAGATGATCGAGGCGTTAAGCGGAGTCTTGGCGGGCGGCCGAAGCAGGAGGGCGACGCCCGTGGCCGAGGCTCCTTCAAGAGGAGCTCGGCTTGTGCAGCAGGAGTGGTTTTATATTACCGCTCAAGAAGGCGTGACGAAGCCACCCATATTCCGCTCGGGACCTCCATGACGGTTGATGTCGTGGGTCGACCAAAGGCTCAGCGGGGGCCGTCAAAGGGCGTGCCCCTATTGCGAGGCGGTTCGAGACCTCAAGCGAGGGAGATCGATCTGGTCGTGGTGATGCAGATTATCTTGATCAGCGTCTCACGCCTGCGACGCCGCCCTCTCGGCTATGGGAATTTAATCCGGAGGACCACGGATTCTCCAACACTTCATGGGTTCGACACCCGTGGAGATGTACAAATTGTTCTTGAGATCACAGGAGGTGTGTCGGAGTTGACGAGGGGCGGCCTAAAGTATGTCGCCGGATACTCAAGTAAGTAGCTCGGTGTTCGGACGTACCGTTTGCTTGTCTTTGTACAATTCGCCTTTTAACCCATTGTCCTTTAACAGGAGTGGATAGCGCAAGCAAAGTTGATACGGTGTCCGCCCCCCTCCGGATCCGTGCGGATCCGTCTTTGGTCGAGGATCTTTGGAGGTTGTGCCTTGAAGAAGCGAAGGGAAAATAAGGGAGCTACCGCCTCGCCCAAGGAGGCGCTTGAAAAAGGGGGGATCGAGAATCCCTCCCTTCTTATTGCCAGGGGGAGAAGAGGACCGCCTCCGGAGACCCGGAGGCCAAAGCCCCTAAGCGGGGGAAGAGATCTTCACCGGAGGGTCCTGCGTCCGGGGAGGCCCCGGCCGCACGGTCTCCCCTAAAGAATCAGCCCTCTAGCGAGCCGTAAGTAGAGAAAAGGGAGTTTGGCAATAAGAGACATCCTTATTTGTGCTTCTGAGGATAACTGAAGTTATTACCTTGTAGTTCGGATCTCCGACCTTCTCAGATGAGCTCGTCTTCGGGGGACCCTTCGTCCGGAGATGATGGAGAGCGAGACACCCCCGTCTGCTACGCCGTCGGATAGGGCGGACGAGCCTGAAGTGTCATCACGGAGGGTGTCCCCGAGCCCTGCAGGGCCGAAGAGGTCGGCGCTGATTGGTGTTCGCCGGGGGTGAAGGATCTGCTTGAGAGGCGTCCATCTCGGAAGATCACCATGCATTGATGAGTATGGTGATTGGAAGGATTTAAATCCAAAGCGGATTGCGCATAATGCCGTCGGGGAGTTTTTGGCGGGGTTTGAGGTACATAAAGATGACACACCTTTTGACGGTTTGCACATAAAGTGTGCCTGTATAGATAGTAGCCCACGAGACTCGGTAGGTTGTCGAAAGCGACAGCTTGCCGAGGATCAAAATCGCAGTATTAAGCTTGTTGCCTTTCCTAAGCGGTGGCGGATAGTCCGGGGCCAGCGGATGATAGAGTTGCTGAACTAAAGCGGCGGCTCGATGTTGCGGATCACGGACATCGCCTTTGGTCGACAAGCGACTTGACGAGTCGCAAGGTAAGTTTTTTCTCCGTGGTCACCTAGTAAAGGAGCTGAAGGCCACCTCTTACAATATGTGTGCTTGCCGCAGATGGTGCGGCTGCTTGTGGAAACCCGGGCAGAACTTGCTCAAGCCAAGGAGCAAGCGGAAGGAGTGATCGGCTGCCTCGAGGGCGGCCGAGGAGTTTGAAGCGAAAGGGCTGCACTGCGAAGCGAGGAAGAGATGGCCGAAATGGCCGTTAAGTTAAAGGATGCTACCGACCGCAATGAGGCTCTTGAAAAGGAGCGCCTATCAGAGCGAGAAGACCTGGGGAAGGCCACCACCGAAGCCAAGGATGCCCGTTCTGCAATGCGGGCTATAAAGGAGGAGCTGCGCCAGGCCGGAGACATTGTGGCTGGCAAGCCTTTTCTGCTGCGCCGAAGGTTTACGGATCCAAAGTATGCCCAGCTTGGCCAGCTGTGGGGTCCGGAGGATCCTTATATGGACTTAGCGGCGAGTGCGGCGGATGCCATTGTGCACTTCCAAAGTCAAAAGGATCACAAGACGGAAGAGCTGTTTTGGTCTCAATTCCATAGTCCGGATCGTTCACTTCGGTGACCCGATCGGTTGGCGAATAGCTTTGAGCTTAATAGGTTGTCCGGACTTGCCATGACGGATATCGTGACTCATGTCTGGCTGGATAGGCCCAAGCCGAAGAGCTATTTTGGCTTATTGCAGCAATTTCATGGGGCGGTGCCGCATATCAAGGTGATGAAGCGGTCGGCCTGCATAGAGGTGCGCGGATGGCCCTCGCCGTGTGAAGACACATTGGGCGAGATGGATGCCACGCTGTTGCGACCGAGGCTCGGGCGAGCGATTACCCGCCGAGCACTATTTTGGGGAAGTTCTGCGTGGTGCTCGTGTAATAAGTCGCGATGCTCAAAAATGTCACGTTCAAATGAGCGGTTTATGTTGTAAAACAATGCTTATGATGTAGGCGCTTTTTATACTTGTGCGTTCAAGTATTGAAATATCTCTGTGTGGCGTTTATGTATACGTGTGTATAACACGAAAGATGGCGTTAATCGTCGGCTTACCCCCACGCACAAGGTGCGGGGTGTTCATAAAAATAGTGCATTTTCACACTTAATCCGGCGTCTCGGTCTGTGAAGGAGGTGGTAGCATAGCAAACAAAGGCAACCGGACTATAATGCTTTATCACTTTCACTTAGCCATGGGAGTTCGAGGTGGGGCTACGATATAGCCCACAGGGGCACCATGCTCTTGAATTCGGGCGCGTATGTGCTGACCGGAAATGGTCGCCGTCAGCGGAGAATTCTAAACATTCGGTGGTCGATTGAGTGGTTGACCAGTCTCTCGCTGTATCATAGCGGTCGGTTTTGGCTTTCTCTCTTGAGGTGCTCGCCCACCAAAGCGGGGCACAATCGCGATAGTTCTCCGGTGCCGCGTTAGCGATGATCTGGGCGTAAAGGCAGCAAAACACGAGAGCGGGCAAACCCAACATTTGACCAAAGACATGATTGAGCTGATGCATATAAGGCCTAACTCGAGGCGCGAACACTCCCTAAGGTGTTCGGTCTTTATAATAATGGGAGAACAATGCGAAGCCCCTAGTGTCAGTGCGGGCAAGGTCCTCTCGACGCGGCCGATGCCAAAGCGTCGATCTCCTCTCGGCCATTCATGAGAAACCAGGGATTATAGCAACAAGAGACGATAAAAAGGTTTACGCAGGTCTTAATCTGAAAAGAATCCTTACAGCGGGTCCCTCTGCGCGACTGCTTTGTGTCTCCGTTGTGCCGTATCCTGGACGGGTGTGCACGTTGTTCGTTTGTAAAAAGAGAGGAACTTAGTTTGAAAGGAAGTCGTGCGAAAAGTGCATAAAAAATTGAAATATTAATGAATGAATAAGGCTGAGCCTATGTTAGCTCATTATTGCTTATACACACAACCCCTTGTGAAGGGGTGTGCGGCTAGGGGGCCCCTAGACTATTTATGCCGGACTCGTCTAGCCGTGTCCGGGGTCTTTGAACGACCTTTTAATGAAATGATGCCGCGTGGACCGGGCATTTTAAGTGTAAGAGACGCGTAATGTGGTATTGCGTTGAAGCGGACAAAAGTTTCACGTCCCAATAGTGCTTGATAGCTAATTTTGAATGGGGCGACATGGAAGGTTACCTTTCGCGTCGAAAGTTGTCGGGTGACCCGAACACAACTTCTAGTAGTAAGGAGCCCGTGCACTTGGCATAAGGGCCTGGCGTCACTCCTTTGAAGGAAGTGCGGCTATATCGAATTTTAGTAAGGTCTATCCCCAACTTGCGGATTGTGTCCGGGTATAGCAGATTTAAATCGCTGCCGCCATCCATCAGGACTTGTGTAAATTGTAGTCCGTCGATTGTAGGATCCAATATCAGAGCAGTCCATCCTGCGTTGCGAATACTTCTGGAATAATCCAGGTGGTCGAAAGTGATTGGTTTTGACATCCAATCTCGAGGTTCCGCTGGGGTGGACCGTGCGACACCTATCTTAGCGGGTGCTGCATTGTTTTTCCGTACTATCACATGAAGTGAGTTTACTGTTTTGACTTCTTGTGGGAAAGTCTTTTGTTTTCCGGTGCTCTGCTGGTGGGGTTCGTCATCGTTCTCGCTTGGCGCGTCGAGCCCCTTGTGTTCGGCGTTGAGTCGGCCGGACTGTTTGAAAACCCAACAATCTCTGTGGGTGTGGTTTGCAGGCCTTCCGAAGGTACTGGGATTTGACATATCTGATCCAAAATTTTGTTTAAGTTGGATAGCTCATCACTGTTGTCCTTAAGAGGCAGTGTTTTGTTGTTTGGCCGCGAGCTTTTGAATCCGGCGTTGACCGCCGTTTTCTTTGGGCTTTTTTCTTTATTCCGGCGCTGATCCTTTCTGCGCCGTGATTTTCCGTTTCCATCTCTGATCTCGGATGTACTCGGGTCGCTGGTGCTGCATCTTGCTAGCCAGCTGTCTTCCCCCATGCAAAAGCGGGTCATGAGGCTTGTTAGCACGGCCATTGTTCTCGGTTTCTCTTGGCGAGGTGTGTCTGGCGAGCCATCGTCTCGGACATTGTGTTTAAAAGCTGCTAAGGCTTGACGTCCGGACGATCGACTATTTGGTTCTTTTTGGTAAGGAACCTGTTCCGAATTTGTCTGTGACTCTCGGGCTGTTGAGTTATATGACTTAGATCGTTTGCATCGGAGGGCGGACATAAGTCCCTTGAAAATTTGCTCTAAACGCATCCTCGAGCTCTTCCCAACTTCCTTGATGTTTTCGGGAGGCTTTTGAGCCAATGCCGAGCTGGCCCTTTGAGCTTGAGGGTAGGTATTTTATGGCGTGGAGATCATCTCCTCTAGCCATGTGTATGTAGTATGTAATCCTCTATCCAGACTCCGAGGTCATTGTTCCGTCGTATGCCTCTATGTTTATGGGTTTGAACCCTGCTAGAAATTCATGATCCAGCACCTCATTGGTGAAACATAGTGGGTGTGCGGCGCCCCTGTATTTGGGTGTGCCGCTGTCTTCGAACACTTGGCGTGTTGTGTTGCTTCCCGGGGTCCTCTTTTTTGGCCCGTAAATGGACCTGACCGGGCCATTTGTTTTCTTAGGATCATGAGTCGGTTTGTGTGCGGCGCCGCTTGTCGCTTTTGGCCTGTCATCTGGTCGTCTATCCGACCAGGCGGCCTCTTTGTTTTTTGACTGTGGGGGCTCTATGGCCTCCTCGTCAAATTCTGGCAGCAGCTTGTGCTACGGGTAGCTCTTTGATTGATGGCTATTACCATATTTGTCTGCGGTCTTGAGCACTTTGCTCCACCTCATTCTGAGTATGTCTTCCGCTGTTTTGAGCTTCCTCTTTTCTTTCTTCAGGTTTCTTGCAGTGGCGAGAAGTCTTTTGTGATTGTCCTTATGCTCCGGTGGTGTGTCCGGCGTGAGATCGTCTGGACTGTTGTTTTCGCCGGGCATAGATTGATTATCCGATTCATCCTGTTCGGATGGTTGCTTGGTTGCATGTTCGTCGCCCACTGATTTGCCCTGCTCTATTGCTGGGTCATTAGGAGTGCTGTTTTTGTCGAGGCGGGACTTAGGGCGGTGTCTGCGTCGCCGTTTTGGTTGTTTTTCGGCGGAATTATCCTTTGCCGCGCCCCGTTGTTCGTCGTTATCGCTTCCTTTTGGGGTTTCCACCATATATATGTCATGGGTTGGGGTGGCGTTCCAGTGCTTGGTGAGCGCTGGTTCCTGATCGTCTCCGGCATCATCGTCCATACCGTCGATGTCTTCGGAGTCGTAGTCTAGCATGTCGGTTAGATTGTCGACAGTGGCTACAAACTGGGTGGTGGGTGGGTTTTGAATTTCTTCGTCGTCCGTATCCCAACCATCCTGGCCGTAGTCCGGCCAAGGCTCTCCGGATAGCGAGAGATGCTTTAGTAAATTTAGGATATCGCCAAAGGGTGAGTGTTGAAAGATGTCCGCGGTCGTGAACTCCATGATCGGCGCCCAATCGGATAGGATTGGCCGGGGCGCAGGAGGTTCTGAGTCGGGCAAGGAGTCCGGCGCCTCGGAGTCATGAGCTTTATAAGGGACAAGGTCAGTATTCGGCTCCATCGCCGTAGCAGTTGCAGCCCCCGAGGCGGTGTCCAGCCACCCGTCCTCGATCTGCACGATCGGCTCCGGACTATGGGTCGGAGCGGATCCGTGTCGACCTCAAAGCCTTGTCCGTGGCGAGTTAGATCGTGCCCATCGTGACAGTGCGGCGCGCTCGGCTGTGGCTCGGATCCATCGAAGATCAAGTCTCCTCGGATGTCTGCCGTGAAGTTTAGGCTTCCAAACCTGACCTGATGGCCAGGGACGTAGCTTTCGATTTGCTCCAGATGGCCAAGTGAATTGGCACGCAGTGCGAAGCCGCCGAATACGAAGATCTGTCCGGGGAGAAAATTCTCACCCTGGACTGAGTTGTTGTTGATCGAAGAAGCCATCAAGCCTATCGGCGACGACACAGAGGAACTCTCAATGAAAGCACCAATGTCGGTGTCAAAACCGGCGGATCTCGGTAGGGGTCCCGGCTGTGCGTCTAGGCGGATGGTAACAGGAGACAAGGGACACGATGTTTTTACCTGTGTTCGGGCCCTCTCGATGGAGGAAAACCCTACTCTGCTTGATTGATATTGATGATATGGGTAGTACAAGAGTGGATCTACCACGAGATCAAGGAGGCTAAACCCTAGAAGCTAGCCTATGGTATGATTGTTGTAATGGTTGTTGTCCCACGGACTAAAACCCTCCGGTTTATATAGACACCGGGAGGGCTAGGGTTACCGTAGTCGGTTACAATGGTAGGAGATCTACATATCCGCATCGCCAAGCTTGCCTTCCACGCCAAGGAAAGTCCCATCCGGACACAGGACGAAGTCTTCAATCTTGTATCTTCATAGTCTTGGAGTCCGGCCGACGATGATAGTCCGGTGTCCGGACACCCCCTAGTCTAGGACTCCCTCAGCAAGCCTTACCCAGGCCAGCCTTTTGTCAGTCGGAAAGTTGCCGAGGCAGCGTGGGGAAGCGGAGATGCCCACGGCCAATCAGTCGCCATGCATCGACCAAGGCCGCAGTCTGTGGGGGCTCGCGGCGCTCCACACTTGCCCTCTGGCTTCGCTGCTAAGCCAAGTCCGAGCACGCCTTGGGCCCGGGGGCTACTGTCGGCGTTCTAGGAACGGGGGTCCCCGGACTTGCCTGCCTGCGGCCTGCAGCGTGGCTCAGCCAGTGGCCCAGTACGGCCCGTCTTCATCAACAAACACCCAAGACCCTCGCGAGGGGCCAAGCCTCGCGGGGCGGATGACGCAAGGCCTCCTCAGGGGTGGCCTAATGATACGTCTCCAACGTATCTATAATTTTTGATTGTTCCATGCTATTATATTACCCGTTTTGGATGTTTATGGGCTCTACCTTACACATTTATATCATTTTAGGACTAACCTACTAACCAAGGCCCAGCCCGAATTGCTATTTTTTTGCCTATTTCAGTGTTTCAAAGAAAAGGATTATCAAACGGAGTCCAAACGGAATGAAACCTTCGGGAGCGTGATTTTTGAAACAAACGTGATCCAAAGGACTTGGAGTGGAAGTCACACAACAATCGAGGCGGCCATGAGGGTGGAGGCCCCCTACTGGGCGCCCCCTATCTTGTGGGCCCCTCGGGAGTCCACCGACCTACTTCTTCCTCATATATATACCCATGTACCCCGAAAACATCAGGGGAGCCAACCAAAACCTAATTCGACCATCGCAACCTTCTGTATCCGCGAGATCCCATCTTGGAGCCTTCACCGGCGCTCCGTCGGAGGGGGAATTGACCACGGAGGGCCTTTACATCATCTTCAAGGCCTCTCCGATGAGTTGTGAGTAGTTTACCACAGACCTTCGGGGCCATAGTTATTAGCTAGATGGCTTCTTCTCTCTCTCTTTGGATCTCAATACCATGTTCTCCTCGATCTTCTTGGAGATCTATTCGATGTAACTCCTTTTGCGGTGTGTTTGTCGAGATCCGATGAATTGTGGGTTTATGATCAAGTTTATCTATGAGAAATATTTGAATCTCCTCTGAATTCTTTTATGTGTGATTAAGTTATCTTTGCAAGTCTCTTCGAATTATCAGTTTGGTTTGGCCTACTAGATTGATCTTTCTTGCCACGGGAGAAGTGCTTAGTTTTGGGTTCAATTTTGCGGTGTCCTTACCCAGTGACAGCATGATCATGCCTAGATCATGTCATCTTTCTTAATGCGTTACTCCGTTCTTTATGAACTTAATACTCTAGATGCATGCTGGATAGCGGTCGATGTGTGGAGTAATAGTAGTAGATGCAGGCAGGAGTCGGTCTACTTGTCACGGACGTGATGCCTATATACATGATCATGCCTAGATAATCTCATAATTATTCGCTTTTCTATCAATTGCTCGACAGTAATTTGTTCACCCACCGTAATACTTATGCTATCTTGAGAGAAGTCACTAGTGAAACCTATGGCCCCTGGGTCTATCTCTTATCATATAAGCTTTCAATCTACTTTTACTTGCATCTTTACTTTTTGTATCTATATCATAAAATACAAAAATATATTTATCTTATCATATTATCTCTACCAGATCTCACTTTTGCAAGTGGCCTTGAAGGGATTGACAACCCCTTTATTGCGTTGGTTGCGAGTTCTTGTTTGTTTGTCTTGGTCGTGGGACTTTTGAGGAGCCTCCTCTTTGGATTGATACCTTGGTTCTCAAAACTAAGGGAAATACTTACGCTACTATTGCTACATCACCCTTTCCTTTCCAAGGAAAACCAACGCAAGCTAAAGACGTAGCACCTCACCAGGCAGGCTCGCGAGGAGGTAGAGAGATCAAGGCAGAGGGTACCTCGCGAGGTGCCCATGATGCAAGCCATGACGATCGAGACAAGGTGGGCGCCAGCCCGTGCAGTGTCCTCGTTTCCTCTTTGGTGGAAGGGAGGCAAGCGCAGGCGCGGAGTACCGAGGCATCAGACAAAGGTTTCCTTATCGGTGCAAGGAGACCAAGACCGGTAGGACGGAGGTCACCGTGGAGCCCAAGACGATGTCATCACCAGCACCTTTGGCATTCGAAGACCACCTTTAGTCAGGATAGCTTGTACTAGCTGTCCCCTTTCAAAATGGCCATTGTTGGATCCCTTCCCGCTCAATATTTGGGAAGAGGACCAGGGCCTCTATAAATAGGGCTACCCACCACAGTAGAGGGGGGATCCGATCTGATCTCATCTCATCTAGAGCCATCAGATCCCGGACCCAGCTCATCCACACACCACCAAGCACAAGAACATCTCTCCTCGCGAGGATGTTCTTCCTCTGTACTGTTCATCATAAGCCCAAGAGGCAATCCACCACACCACACACTGGATTAGGGTATTACACCACAACGGTGGCCCGAACCAGTATAAACCTCGTGTCTCTTGTGTTGTTCGTCGATCTAGCTTAGAATCACGGGGAGGCTGAGGGCGTGTTTCAGTGGGGAGAGATCTTCGTGCGCACCCCAGCTAAGTTCGAACCTTTAGGGTTTTGCCGGAACCCGATATTTGACAAAATCAAATATTTTCTTAATCACTTGTCTTTATCTCTATGGGAGATATATCTAATTAAACGTCTATCATCTTATGCACCATTCCTTATCTTTATAGAAGGGGTATCTAACTAAGCATCTATCTGTTGGGGAATGTAGTAATTTCAAAAAAATTCCTACGCACACGCAAGATCATGGTGATGTATAACAAGGGGAGTGTATCTTCATACCCTTGAAGATCGCTAAGCGAGCGTTTATCAACGCGTTGATGTAGTCGACGTCTTCATGATCCGACCGATCCAAGTACCAACGCATACGGCACCACCGAAGTTCTCGCACACGTTCAGCTTGATGGCGTCCTCGCCTTCTCGTCTGACAAGAAGAGGCGAAGTAGTAGATGAGTTCGGCAGCACGACGGCATGGTGACGGTGTTGGTGAAGAACAATCTCCGCAGGGCTTCACCTAAGCACTACGAAAACTATGACGGAGGATAAACTAGAGGGGGCGGGGTTGCCGGCACACGGCTTGGTGTTTCTTGATGTGTCTTTGGTGCTAGCCAGCCCCTCTATTTATATGTTGAGCCTTGGGGTCGAAAGTTGGTGTAAAAGCCTCCACAAGTCGGTTTCACCCGAAAGGCAAGAGTCCTTCTCGGACTCCAGGGCCAGACGCCAGGGTTCCCGGCATCTGGACCCGCACGCCGAGGACCTGGCGTCGGCCTCGGACTCATAAAACTTCCTTTGCGCTTTCCAAAACCTTGTGGGCTTTCCCTTTGGCCCAAATAACGTGTTCTCGTACCCAAACATTCGGGAAACATCGGAACCCCTTCCGTTGAATTCGGAACCCTTCCGAGATCAAACACTATTATCCCATATATCAAACTTTATCTCCGGACCATTCCGGAGTTCCTCATCATGTCCATGATCTCATCCGGGACTCCGAACAACATTCGGTTACAAACATGAATAACTCATATAATACTATATTGTCAATGAAACGTTAAGCGTGCGGACCCTACGGGTTCGAGAACTATGTAGACATGACCGAGACACGTTTCCGGTCAATAACCAATAGCGGGACCTGGATGCCCATATTGGCTCCCACATATTCTACGAAGATCTTTATCGGTCAAACCGCATAACAACATACGTTGTTCCCTTTGTCATCGGTGTGTTACTTACCCGAGATTCGATCGTCGGTATCCAATACCTAGTTCAATCTCATTATCGGCAAGTCTCTTTACTCGTTACGTAATGCATCATTCCGTAACTAACTCATTACCTACATTGCTTGCAAGGCTTATAGTGATGTGCATTACCGAGAGGGCCCAGAGATACCTCTCCGACAATCGGAGTGACAAAACCTAATCTCGAAATACGCCAACCCAACATGTACCTTTGGAGACACCTGTAGTACTCCTTTATAATCACCCGATTCGTTGTGACGTTTGGTAGCACCAAAGTGTTCCTCCGAAGAAGGAGTTGCATAATCTCATAGTTACAGGAACATGTATAAGTCATGAAGAAAGCAATAGCAATATACTAAACGATCAAGTGCTAGGCTAACGGAATGGGTCATGTTAATCACATCATTCTCCTAATGATGTGATCCCATTAATCAAATGACAACTCATGTCTATGGTTAGGAAACTTAACCATCTTTGATTTAACGAGCTAGTCAAGTAGAGGCATACTAGTGACACTATGTTTCTCTATGTATTCACACATTTATTATGTTTCCGATTAATACAATTCTAGCATGAATAATAAACATTTATCATGAAATAAGGAAATAAATAATAACTTTATTATTGCCTCTAGGGCATATTTCCTTCAGTCTCCCACTTGCACTAGAGTCAATAATCTAGTTCACATCGCCATGTGATTTAACACCAATATTCACATATGTATGTGATTAATACCCATAGTTCACATCGTCATGTGATCAACACCCAAAGGGTTTACTAGAGTCAATAATCTAGTTCACATCGCTATGTGATTAACACCCAAAGAGTACTAAGGTATGATCATGTTTTGCTCGTGAGAGAAGTTCAGTCAACGGGTCTATCACATTCTGAGCCATATGTATTTTGCAAATATTCTATGTATACAATGCTCAGCATGGAGCTACTCTAGCTAATTGCTCCCACTTTCAATATGTATCCAGATTGAGACTTAGAGTCATTTGGATCGGTGTAAAAGCTTGCACCGATGTAACTCTTTATGACGGGCTCTTTTATCACCTCCATAATCGAGAAGTATTTCCTTAGTCCTCACTAAGGATATTCTTGACCGCTGTCCAGTGATCTACTATTAGATCAAAATTGTATTCCTTTGCCAAACACAGAGCAAGGTATACAATATGTCTGGTTCACAGCATAGCATACTTTATAGAACCTATGAGTGAGGCATAGGGAATGACTTTTCATTCTCTTTCTATTTCTGCCATGGTCGGGTCTTGAGTCTTACTCAACTTCACACCTTGCAACACAGGCAAGAACTCCTTCTTTGACTGTTCCATTTTGAACTACTTCAAAATCTTGTCAAGGTATGTACTCATTGAAAATCTTATCAAGCGTCTTGATCTATCTCAATAGATCTTGATGCTCAATATGTAAGTAGCTTTGCCAAGGTCTTTCTTTGAAAAAAAACTCCTTTCAAACACTCCTTTATGCTTTGCAGAATAATTCTACATTATTTCCGATCAACAATATGTCATTCACATATACTTATCAGAAATGTTGTAGTGCTCCCACTCACTTTCTTGTAAATACAGGCTTCACCGCAAGTCTGTATAAAACTGTATGCTTTGATCAACTTATCAAAGCGTATATTCCAACTCCAAGATGCTTGCATCAGTCCATAGATGGATTGCTAGAGCTTGCATATTTTGTTAGCACCTTTTGGATTGACAAAACCTTCTGGTTGCATCATATACAACTCTTCTTTTAAGAAAACCATTAAGGAATCCAGTTTTGACATCCATTTGCCAGATTTCATAAAATGTGGCAATTGCTAACTTGATTCGGACAGACTTTAAGCCTCACTACAGTTGAGAAAATCTCATTGTAGTCAACACCTTGAACTTGTCGAAAAACCCTTTTGCGACAAGTCGAGCTTTGTAGATAGTAACACTACTATCAGCATCTCTCTTCCTCTTGAAAATCCATTTATACACTGTGGCTTGCCGATCATCTGGCAACTCCACAAAGTCCACACTTTGTTCTCATACATGGATCCCATCTCAGATTTCATGGCCTCAAGCCATTTCGTGGAATCTGGGCTCATCATCGCTTCCTCATAGTTCGTAGGTTCATCATGGTCTAGTAACATGATAAATTTAAGTTCAATTAATCATATTACTAAAGAACTCCCACTTAGATAGACATCTCTCTAGTCATCTAAGTGATTACGTGATCCAAATCAACTAAACCATGTCCGATCATCACGTGAGATGGAGTAGTTTCAATGGAGAACATCAATATCTTGATCATATCTACTATATGATTCACGCTCGACCTTTCGGTCTCCGTGTTCCGAGGCCATATCTGTTATATGCTAGGCTCGTCAAGTTTAAACTGAGTATTCCGCGTGTGCAACTGTTTTGCACCTGTTGTATTTGAACGTAGAGCCTATCACACCCGATCATCACGTGGTGTCTCAGCACGAAGAACATTCACAACGGTGCATACTCAGGGAGAACGCTTCTTGATAATTAGTGAGAGATCATCTTAAAATGCTACCGTCAATCAAAGCAAGATAAGATGCATAAAGGATAAACATCACATGCAATCAATATAAGTGATATGATATGGCCATCATCATCTTGTGCTTGTGATCTCCATCTTCAAAGCACCATCGTGATCACCATCGTCACCGGCGCGACACCTTGATCTCCATCGTAGAATTGTTGTCGTTACGCCATCTATTGCTTCTACGACTATCGCTACCGCTTAGTGATAAAGTAAAGCAATTACAGGGTGTTTGCATTTCATACAATAAGCGACAACCATATGGCTCTGCCGATTGCCGATAACCGGTTACAAAACATGATCATCTCATACAATAAAATATAGCATCACGTCTTGACCATATCACATCACAACATGCCCTGCAAAAACAAGTTAGACTTCCTCTACTTTGTTGTTGCAAATTTTACGTGGCTGCTACGGGCTGAGCAAGAACTGTTCGTACCTACGCATCAAAACCACAACGATAGTTCGTCAAGTTAGTGCTGTTTTAACCTTCGCAAGGACCGGGCGTAGCCACACTCGGTTCAACTAAAGTTGGAGAAACAGACACCTGCTAGTCACCTGTGTGCAAAGCACGGCGGTAAAACCAGTCTCGCGTAAGCGTACGCGTAATGTCGGTCCGGGCCGCTTCATCCAACAATACCGCTAAACCAAAGTATGACATGCTGGTAAGCAGTTTGACTTGTATCGCCCACAACTCACTTGCGTTCTACTCGTGCATATAACATCAACGAATAAAACCTAGGCTCGGATGCCACTGTTGGGGAACGTAGTAATTTCAAAAAAATTCCTACGCACACGCAAGAACATGGTGATGTATAGCAATGAGAAGGGGAGTGTATCTTCATACCCTTGAGGATCGCTAAGCGGAAGCGTTTATCAATGCGGTTGATGTAGTCGTACGTCTTCACGATCCGACCGATCCAAGTACCGAACGCACGACACCTCCGAGTTACACACGTTCAGCTCGATGGCGTCCTCGCCTTCTCGATCCAGCAAGGCGGGCGAAGTAGTAGATGAGTTCCGCAGCACGACGGCGTGGTGGCGGTGTTGGTGAAGAACAATCTCCGCGAGGCTTCGCCTAAGCACTACGAAAACTATGACGAAGGATAAACTAGAGGGGCGGGGTTGCGGCACACGGCTTGGTGTTTCTTGATGTGTCTTTGGTGCTATCCCTGCCCTCTATTTATATGTTGAGCCTTGGGGTGAAACTTGGAGTAAAAGCCTCCACAAAGTCGGTTTCACCCGAAAGGCAAGAGTCCTTCTCGGACTCAGGGCGAGATGCCAGGTTTCGATTATGCAGGCCTGCACGCCGAGACCTGGCGTCGGCCCTCGACTCATAAAACTTCCTTTGTGCTTTCCAAAACCTTGTGGGCTTTCCCTTTGGCCCAAATAACGTGTTCTCGCACCCAAACATTTCGGAAACATCCGAACCCCTTCCGTTGAATTCCGGAACCCTTCCGGAGATCAAACACTATTATCCCATATATCAAACTTTATCTCCGGACCATTCCGGAGTTCCTCGTCATGTCCATGATCTCATCCGGGACTCGAACAACATTCGTTACCAACATGCATAACTCATATAATACTATATAAATCAGCTAAAGCGTTAAGCGTGCGGACCCTACGGGTTCGAGAACTATCTAGACATGACCGAGACACGTTTCGGTCAATAACCAATAGCGGGACACGGATGCCCATATTGGCTCCGCATATTCTACGAAGATCTTTATCGGTCATACCGCATAACAACATACGTTGTTCCCTTTGTCATCGGTATGTTACTTACCCGAGATTCGATCGTCGGTATCCAATACCTAGTTCAATCTCGTTACCGGCAAGTCTCTTTACTCGTTACATAATGCATCATTCCGTAACTAACTCATTAGCTACATTGCTTGCAAGGATTATAGTGATGTGCATTACCGAGAGGGCCCAGAGATACCTCTCCGACAATCGGAGTGACAAAACCTAATCTCGAAATACGCCAACCCAACATGTACCTTTGGAGACACCTGTAGTACTCCTTTATAATCACCAAAGTGTTCCTCCAGTAAACGGGAGTTGCATAATCTCATAGTTACAGGAATATGTATAAGTCATGAAGAAAGCAATAGCAATATACTAAATGATCAAGTGCTAGGCTAATGGAATGGGTCATGTCAATCACATCATTCTCCTAATGATGTGATCCTGTTAATCAAATGACAACTCATGTCTATGGTTAGGAAACTTAACCATCTTTGATTTAACGAGCTAGTCAAGTAGAGGCATACTAGTGACACTATGTTTGTCTATGTATTCACACATGTATTATGTTTCCGATTAATACAATTCTAGCATGAATAATAAACATTTATCATGAAATAAGGAAATAAATAATAACTTTATTATTGCCTCTAGGGCATATTTCCTTCACTATCATCTATAAATAAACACCGTTGGTTAAATAGAATTGATCTATGTATGCACTCCCTAAGCATCTTGTACAGAAATGAGACATAAAACTATAAGGCCTATGAGCATCTACAACTGGACCTCTCAAACCCGCCTTATGCGTCCGGGTTGGCCGCCCAGTCATTGTCCATCATGAGTTTTGACCAAACAGGCTCCTTAGACGGGCCTCAAACACCCGAGCTGACCAGCGACCCCCCATATCCAGCCCAAATATGGGGCGGATATGGGGGCGCCCGGGCACGGCCGCCACGTCGGACTCAACAGCCCGACCCCACCCTAAATTGCACCAAATCCACCAAACCCTTTCTCCTCCTCCTGCCTCCCTCCAACCTTTCCCCGCTCGGACCCTCGCCGTTCTCCACCCTTACTCTCAATCCTCACCTTCGGTACCTATCCACCGCCGGGATGTCATCCAGCCCGACCCACAGCATTGCGATGGAGACACAGTCCGCCTCGTCTGTCGGCGGCGTCAATTCGTCGGCTACGACTTGCAAGGCGGAGAACATCGCCTGCAAGTTGCGGCGACGCTGACACCAAGATAGGGAGGCGGCGGCGGCATCGCAGGGAGGTTCGGACGTGGTGGAGCAGCTGTCTCCTCCGTCGCGCCCGGATCCCCGCAGGCGGAGCAGGCAGCCCGGATGCAGGCGGAGGAGGCTATCCGGATGCAGGCAGAGCAGGATACATTCCATCTGGAGCAGGCTCCGAACCAATGATCCGAGGCCATCCGTCACGCTCGGACATTGATTTCATTTTGCCATGTCCGATTTGTTGAACTATGATTTGCTTTGCTTTGTTTCAAATTTTGGCATTCGGACAGTTTGTATCGTATGATCGACGTGCATGGATTGCATATATTTGAGGATGGAAATTTGTAGTATGTGAATGCTTGGCGCAACATTTAAGGGTGCTCGATCAGTGCACACGGATGCGCCTGGGCGCGTCCTTAGGCGTTTGAGGGGCTGGATTTGCTAAGTCCGGCTGTAGATGCTCGAATGGTTTCAAAGTGCACCAATCGAGCAGCCACCTTTACTTTTTGAAAACCATAAGACCATCAAGGAGGGCTTCCCACATACTCCTTATATAAAGGAGCGGAGGGAGTATATTATAACAGATCATGGTACAGAAATGAGACAAAAGTTGCAAATTTCAAAAGCAACCTACAACAGCAACAACAACAACAACAAACAAAGCCTTTAGTACTAAACAAGTTGTGGTAGGCTAGAGCTAAAACCCATAAGTATATCGCAACCAATTCATATATCTGGCACATGGATAAGAAGGAACCACACACTCATGTCCATGGCTAGTTCTTTGGTGATACTCCAGTCCTTTAGATCTCTCTTTACATATTCCTTTCATGTTAAGTTTGGTCTACTCCGACCTCTCTTGACATTATCAGCACACTTTAGCCATCTGCTATGCACTGGAGCTTCTGTAGGCGTGCGGTGAATATGCCCAAACCATCTCAGACAATGTTGGACAAACTTCTCTTCAATCGATGCCACCCCAACCCTATCTCGTATATCATCATTCGGACCCAGTCCTTCCTTGTGTGACCACACATCTATCTCAATATGTGCATCTCCACCATAACTAACTATTGAACATGTCGCGTTTTAGTCGCCCAATACTCAGCGCCATACAACATTCGGGCCAAATCGCCGTCCTATAGAACCCGCCTTTTACCTTTTGTGGCACTCCCTTTTCACATAGAACGCCAAAAGCTTGGCATAACTTCTCAAGGTAATTCATAATACATAATTCATGCTTTGTACTGGTAATTTAGGGTAAGTAATGTGTGGAGGTGCATCCTTTTGAGTTGTACATTATTTACGGTTCATCCACTTGCAGCTATGGCAATGACCAATATATAACTTGCATTTTCTGACCTTCTTCCTGTACAGGCGTTCTGGTTAGTTTTTTTTAGAAAAGGAGGATGACCCCCGGCCTCTGCATCTGGGCGATGCATACGGCCATTTTATTAATTATTCTCACAAGACCTTACAAAGTCATACAACAGTAAGACTAAAGCCGCCGTCCAAGCAATAGACTGTCGCTACACCTATCCAGTTGATGAAGGGGCGCAGATAGCCTGGGCCTAATACCAAATAGACATCGCAGCCAAGCCTAACATCTAAGACACGAGACCCCAACCTAGCCACTTGCAGATGCAGGGCACACACATCGTCCGACCTGCTCTCAGAGGCCGCCGCCGCCAACTGCCACCGCTCCATCTTCAGAACTATACTGATGCATTAACCTTGCTCAGTCCAGCTATCGTCGACGCCACCAAGGCACCCAACGACACCTCCTCCCTGTGCGCAAACAGCTGAACACATCGCGGTCGCCACTGATACACCTCAGCGCCATGCTGCCAAGTACCACCAGCCGACACAGCTTGAAGCCCTTGGAGGATCTGTCGTGCGTAGCACCTGCCGACCAGGCATGACCAAGCGTAGCACCTGTCGGTCAGGCATGATTTGACATCTCCACCGAAGCTCCGTGCAAGATGAAGCCGCTCCACCTCCTGCCTCTGACTTCCAGCGCTGCTCCACAAAATGATGCTCCCAAGAGAGAAAAGACACCGCAGTGCCGACATCGTCCGGTCTGGAACACCAGATCCTAGGGTTTCCCCCGGAGCAATACGAGTGGGTCGACGGTAGTCACATGACGATGCCTTCATCAAGGTAACAACATGGAACGCCGCCATCGTCCATCGTCGGCTCGGTTTTCACCGGCAACTATGTCTTCCTGACTCGCAGCTGGTGCTAAATGACGGATCCCAAGATCCGAACACCCAGCCTCAGGCCGACCACCTCTGACGGAAGAGTTGACCACCACCGCCGGCTGCATCGGTCAGAACAGATCTGATCGGAGGTGCCGCTGACGAAACCACCAGGCCCTGCATGCCGCCATCGCCGATCTGAAGGCAGCATGCATGCCACCGCAGCCAAGCCGGCCACCGCCGCCCGAAGGACCATCCGCAGCACTCGAAGCCCTAGCCTCCACCGTGCCAAGCCGTCACCGTTCGAGGACGGGCCGGCCTCTCGCCGCCTGCAGCCATCCGCCGTGCCACAGATCCCAGATTGGTCGCGCCACCACACGCCTTGGGGAACGCCCCACCCCGAAGACACGCGAGAGAGGAGATCCCCCGTCACCGCCATCGGCCCCCGGGCTTAGCCCGGCGGCGTCTTTCGGCGGCGGCGGAGGGGGAGGAGGAGGGAGTTTGCGGCGACGACTAGGTTTCGGTGGCGGCGAGGGCGTTCTGGTTAGTATTTCCGCAAAAAAGGTGTTCTGGTTAGTACTTAGTAGTAATGTATAATTTTGTTGTGCTATAGAATACATATTTTCCCTTGGTATAAGCAAATCAGATTGGTCACAGTAAACATTGTTAGTTAATCAGTGAGGGAGTCCTGGATTAGGGGGTGTCCGGATGGCCGGACTATAGCCTTTGGCCGGACTCCTGGACTATGAAGATACAAGATTGAAGACTTTGTCCCGTGTCCGGATGGGACTTTCCTTGGCGTGGAAGGCAAGCTTGGCGATACGGATATGTAGATCTCCTACCATTGTAACCGACTCTGTGTATCCCTAACCCTCTTCGGTGCCTATATAAACCAGAGCGTTTTAGTCCGTAGCACGAACAACAATCATACCATAGGCTAGCTTCTAGGGTTTAGCCTCTCTGATCTCGTGGTAGATCTACTCTTGTACTACCCATATCATCAATATTAATCAAGTAGGAGTAGGGTTTTACCTCCATCGAGAGGGCCTGAACCTGGGTAAAAACATCGTGTCCCTTGTCTCCTGTTACCATCCGCCTAGACGCACAATTCAGGACCCCCTACCCGAGATCCACCGGTTTTGACACAGACATTGGTGCTTTCATTGAGAGTTCCTCTGTGTCGTCATCTTTAGGCCCGATGGCTCCTCCGATCATCAATAACGATGTAGTCCAGGTTGAGACTTTTCTCCCCGGACAGATCTTCGTATTCGGCGGCTTTGCACTGCGGGCCAATTCGCTTGGCCGTCTGGGATAGATTGAAAGCTACGCCCCTGGCCATCAGGTCAGATTTGGAAGTTTGAACTATACGGCTGACGTCCGCGGAGACTTGATCTTCGACGGGTTCGAGCCACAGCCGAAGCGCGCCCGACCGCATCACGATGGGCATGATCTAGCTCGCCGCCGAACAAAGGCTCGAGGCCGCACCAGTGTCCACTTCGACCCTTAGCTCGGAGCCGACTGTGCCGATCGAGGACGGGTGGCTGAATACCGCCTCGGGGGCTGCTATCTCTACGGCGATTGAGCCAAACACCAACCCTGTCCTTTGCGAAGCTCGTGAATCCAAGGTGCCGGACTCCTCTTCAGACTCCGGACCTTCCGCGCCCCTGCCAATCGAATCCGATCGGGTGCCGATCATGGAGTTCACTGCCACAGACATCTTTCAGCACTCGCCCTTTGGCGACATCTTGAATTCACTAAAGTCTCTCTCTTTATCAGGAGAGCCCTTGCCGAATTATGGTCAGCAAGGTTGGGATGCGGACGACAAAGCAATTCAAAGCCCACCCACTACCCACTTCGTAGCCACTGTCGAAAGTTTAAACGATGTGCTCGACTTCGACTCTGAAGACATCGACGGTATGGATGACGATGTTGGAGACAAACATGAACCAGCACCTATAGGGCACTGGACAGCCACCTCATCTCACGATGTATACATGGTGGACACACCTAAAGAAGCGACGACGAGTTAGAGGAGTCCCGCCTTGTTAAAACCAATCACCTTCGATCATCAGGATTACTCCAGAAGTATCTGGAATGCAGGATGGACTGCCTTGATATTAGATCCGATAATTGACGGACTCCAATTTACACAAGTCCTAATGGACGGCGGCAGTGATCTAAACCTGCTATATCAGGACACAATCCGCAAAATGGGGATAGACCCAACCAAAATTCGCCATAGCAACACTTCCTTTCAAGGGGTAATGCCAGGCCCATATGCCCATTGTACGGGCTCTCTACTGCTAGAAGTTGTGTTCGGCTCACCCGACAACTTGCGCCATGAAAAGTTAACCTTCCACCTCGCCCCATTCACAAGTAGCTACCAAGCACTACTGAGACGCGAAGCTTTCACCCGCTTTAACGCAATACCGCATTATGCATACCTTACACTTAAAATGCCCGGTCCGTGAGGCATCATCTCCTTAAAGGGAAATACCGAGTGTTCCTCGAGCGTGGAAGATTCTGTGACTGCCTTGACAGCCACACACTAAACCGGCTTCACCAATCAAAGCACCTAAACAGGTCGTTCAGACCCTAGACACGGCTAGACGAGTCCGGCGTAAACATACAAGGGCTTACTAGCCGCATACCCCTGTACAAGGGGCTCCGCGCATGAACAACAAGAGACAATTAATCTCAATTTTATTCATTTTTTGAATCGTACTTTGTTTATTTAATATAACGTACATCTTTGCACGATCTTTTTCAACTAAGTTCCTCTCTTTTACAAATGAACACCATGCTACACCCGTCCAGGATACGGCACAACGGAGACACAGGCGCAGACGTGCAGTAGGGACCCGTTGCAAGGATTCTTTTCAGATTAAGACCCTGCGTAAACCTTTTTACTGTCTCTTGTTGATACACATCCCCTGGTTTCTTACTATAACCGAGGAGGAGGCTGTCGTTTTGGCATGGGCCACGTTAGAATTTTGCACATACCTGGACACCAGGGGCTTATTACCAAGGGCGTTGTTCGGCCCGTTTTCATAAAGACCGAATACCTTAGGGAGTGTTCGGCGTCTCGAGTTAGGCCTTATATGCATCAGCTCTGAATCATGTCTTTGGTCAAATGTTGGGTTCGCCCGGCTCCTGTGTTTTGCTGCCTTACGTTCCGCTCTATCGGCTAAGGCGGCACCAGGAGAACTACTGCGATTGTGCTCGTTCGCCAGCGAGCACCTCGAGAGAGAAAGCCGAAAACTGACTGTCATGATATAGCGTGAGACTGGTCAACCACTCGATGACCTGCCGGAATCTTTAGGATTCCTCTGCCTTGACGAAGGGCCGTTTCCCAGTCAGGCACATACGCACCCCAAATTCGGGTGAGCGCAGTGCCCCTAGGGGCTATATAGTAGCCCCACTGTCAAACTCCTATGGCTAAGTGTAAGTGATAAAGCATTATAGTCCGGTTGCCTAGTTTGCCGCGCTACCACCTCCTTTATAGGACCAAGACATTGGATCAAGTGTGAAAATGCGCCGTTTGCAAACACCCCCGCATTATATGCGTGGGGGCTGAAGCCGAAGACTGCCATCTTTCAGGTTATATATACATATACATTAGCGGCCGCACAGGAGGTATTTTAATTCTTGAAAGGCACAAGTATAAAAAGCTTTTATATTCCATCTATACATTGTTTCACAATAGTACATGTTATTCGAACATAACATCCTTCGAGCACTGTGTCTCTATTAAACGAGCGCCCTGCAGAACTTCCTGAAAATAGTGCTCGACAGGTACTCGGCTTCCGTCCGAATCTTGGGATGCAACATCGGCGGCCTTCATCTCCGCCCAATATGTCTTGACACGGGCAAGAGCCATCCGTGCACCCTCTATGCATGCCGGCCTCCTCATTGCATTGATATGCGGCACCGCACCAAGGAACTGCTGCACCAAGCCAAAATAACTCTTCGGCTCAGGCCTTTTCGGCCACAAAAGACTCACGACATCCTTCATGGCAACTCCGGATAACCTATTCAGCTCCGCCCATTCGGCCAAGCGATCGGTTAATGGAAGTGGGCGCTCTGGATTATGGAACTGCGACCAAAAAAACTTTTCCATTTCGTGATCCTTTTGATCTCGGAAGTGTTCGGCCGCGTCCGCGGCACTTGCTGCAAAGTCCAGATAAGCATCCTCCGCACTCCACATCCGGTCCAACTGAGCATATCTAGGATCCACGAATTTCCTCCGCAGCAGAAAGGGCTTCCCAGCCGCGATATCTCCGGCCTGACACAGCTCCTCCTTCGTAGCTCTCATCGCAGAGCGAGCATCCTTGGCCTCGGTAGTGGCCTTCTTCAGGTCGTCTTGTACTGCTCGATCTTCTTTTTCAAGAAACTTGCAGTGGTCGACAGCATTCTTCAACTTCACGGCCATCTCGGCCATTTCCTTCTTGCTTCGGCAGTGAGCAGCCTGTTCGGCTTTTAGCTCTTCGGCCGCCTTTAAGGCAGCCGCATCACTCTTTCTGTCCTGCTCCTTGGCTCGGGCGAGCTCATGAAAGGTTCTCCATGGCAGCGGCACCATCTGCACCAAGCATACATGTTGTAAGGCACGGGCATCAAGCTCTCTTACCAGGTGTCCGCGGAGAAATTGCATACCTTGTGACTCGTTAAGTCGCTTATTGACAAGCGCGATGTCGGCATCCGCCACGTCGAGTTGCCGCTTTAGTTCGGCAAATTCATCGGTCCGCTAGCCATCGACCCTTCGCCACCTACATAGGAGGGGCGACATATTATACAGGATTATGATCCTCGCGCGCGATCATTTTTGACAACACACCGAGCCTCAGGGGCTACTATCTACACAGGGCGCATTTTATATGCGGAACTGTCAGAAGGTACATCATTTTGCGTACCTCAAAACCCGTCAGTAAACTTCTGTCGGCTTCATGCAAACCGCTCTCAGCGGATGAAATCCTTTCAATCACCGTACCCATTAACGCACGGTGATCTTATGAGATAGACGCTCGCCCGAGCAGATCCTTCAGCTCCTCCGACCGTACACCAGGTGGTGCCGGACTGGTCCGATGGCCCTTTTCGAAGGCCGGACGCGGAGGGCTTTGGGGGGACATACGACTACCTTCCGGCCTCGCCGGACTCGGAGAAACCCTCCGCAACGACACCTCAGGGTCGCCCGCCTCACAAGACGCTACGGCAGGGGGAGGTGTTTTGCTCTCCATCATCTCCGGACGAAGATCCCCTGAAGACGAGCTCTGCTGAGAAGGGCTGAGATCCGAACTACAAGGTAAAATTTTGGTTATCTTCATCAGAGATAGGGCAGGGATATCCTTTATTTTAAAAAACTCCCCTTTTTACTCATGGCTCGGTGGAGGGCTGATCCCCTTGGGGACACAATGCGGCCGAGGCATCTCCCGGCGCAGGACCCTCTGACGAAGATCTCTTCCCCCGCTTTGAGACCATGGTCTCTGGGTCTTCAGAGGCGGTCCTCTTCTTCCCTTGGATGGAGGGATTCTCGATCCCTCCTTTCCTAACAGCCTCCTTTTGGAGGCGGTAGCTTCCTTGTTCCCCTTCACCTTCTTCCAAGGCGCAACCTCCAAAGATCACAGTTAACAGGATCCGCGTGGTCTCAGGGAGGGGGCCGGACACCTGATTTAACTTTGCTTTCGCTATCCACTCCTGTTCAAGGGACATCTCTTTTGAGGGCAAATTCGTGATAAATATGGGATAGCGTGTCCGGGTACAGGGCTACTTACTTGAGTATCCGGGCGATTGCAGCTCAGACCTGCGTTCTCGGTCAAGTCCGGACACATCGCTTGTGATCCGAAGAAAAGCTTATACATCTCCATAGGCGTTGCGCCCATAAAATGTTGGAGAGCTCGTGGTCCCTCCGGGTTAAATTCCCACAGGCAGAGGGGGCGACGTTTGCAGGGTAGGGTGCGACGAATTAGCATGACCTGTGCTACTATGACCAGAGTGATCTCTCTCTCTAGGAGGTCTTGAATGCGGCCCTGCAACAAGGGCACGTCCTTGGACGCCCCCCCAGTCAAGTCCTTTATTGGCCCATGATGCCAGCCGCGGTGGAGGACCTGAGCGAAAGGCAGGTGGTGCCACCCATTTGGTGCCCCTGGGAGCTGTGATATAAAACCACTCTTGTTGCCATAGGCTGAGCTCCTCTTGAAAAGAGCCCTCAGGCCACGGAGCATCAGCATTCTTGCTTATAACAGCCCCTCCGCACTCTGCCTGCTGCCCCTTGATCATCTTCGGCTCCACTTTGAAGGTCTTGAGCCACAATCCGAAGTGAGGGGTAATGCGGAGGAAGGCTTCGCATACGACAATGAACAATGAGATGTGGAGGATGGACTCCAGATCCAAGTCGTGAAATTCCAACCCATAATAAAACATGAGCCCCCTCACGAAGGGGTCCGTCGGGAAGCCTAGCCCCCGAAGGAAGTGAGACGCGAACACCACACTTTCACCAGGCTTGGGAGTGGGAATAACCTGCCCTTGGGCAGGCAGCCTATGCAAAATTTCGCCGGTTAGATAAATGGCATCTCTCAGCTTTAGCACGTCTTCTTCCGTAACGGAGGAAGGCATCCACCGGCCTTGCAGGTCGGAGCCGGACATCATCGAAGGTCCGAAGCGCCTAAATATGGAGCTTTGGGTGTTGGAACTCGAGGCGAGGGGCGGATTCGATTGAGATTGAAAGAAAGGAGTGGAGCCTTGGTCTCTTTATAAAGAGGTTGAATACCAAGAGCCTTCCCCGTGACCGTTCGGGACTCGCCTACGATAGAGGAGACGTTCCAACGGGCGCGGTTGGGTTACCCACGCCCGTATTGATGAGATTCCCGGAATAAGGGGACACGATCTCTGCTTTGACAAGAAGTGCCAAGGAAACCGCCTCGCTAAACGTGCTGAGGTGGGACAGTAAAAACGATTCGAATAAAGGCTTGGCCGTGGTGTGATGTCACGCCACGGAATACGTCAGGAGATTGACTTTGTGTAAATATTACACTACGGTGGTATGTGGAACTTATTTTGCAGAGCCGGACACTATCCTTGTGTTCAAAATCTTCTATGAAATATTCAGAGGAGGAACCCGCCTTGCAATGCCGAAGACAGTCTCCGCGCCGGACTCGTCGTCATTGAAGCCTGGTTCAGGGGCTACTGAGGGAGTCCTGGATTAGGGGGTGTCCGGATGGCCGGACTATAGCCTTTGGCCGAACTCCTGGACTATGAAGATACAAGATTGAAGACTTCGTCCCGTGTCCGGATGGGACTTTCCTTGGCGTGGAAGGTAAGCTTGGTGATACGGATATGTAGATCTCTTACCATTGTAACCGACTCTGTGTAACCCTAACCCTCTTTGGTGAATATATAAACCAGAGGGTTTTAGTCCGTAGCACGAATAACAATCATACCATAGGGTAGCTAGGGTTTAGCCTCTCTGATCTCATGGTAGATCTACTCTTGTACTACCCATATCATCAATATTAATCAAGTAGGAGTAGGGTTTTACCTCCATCGAGAGGGCCCGAACATGGGTAAAAACATCGTGTCCCTTGTCTCCTGTTACCATCCGCCTAGACGCACAGTTCGGGACCCCCTACCCGAGATCCGCCGGTTTTGACACCGACAATCAGCATTCATGTTTTTAAACTAAAAACATTTTGGCCCAGGATTTTCCTGACATTTTCTGTGCAGTAAACTAGTAAATGAATTTGCATTTTTTACTGTAGTTTGGCATGCAATTAGATGCACCATGATTTAACTGAGAAGGTCCATGTCAGGTCAGTTATTAGGGTGCAAAGAGATGCTTCAATGCGGGAGTGCCAATTCTCAGCTAGGCACTTTTGGAGTCGACATATTATATGTTAGCGAAATAGGAAGCTAGATAACCCGTGACCTGTACAATATCATAATTTATAAACTATACTATTCGGTGCAATAGTTGTAGTTTCATATTCACACTTTTCTCTTCATAAAACTGTTGTTTACTGAGCGATTTGTCCCTGACTACAGGTTTAGAGATCTTGTGCTTCTGATCTACACTTACTTACCATGGAGATATACTTGCATAAATGACAAGTGCAAATGTATTCTTTTACAACGTATTTGGTAAATTGCTGCCCCTTTTTTGCATAGTTGAATCTATCTGTTATAGACATTGAAAGGTCCATTTGTTTCTACTTCACCCTATTTCCTTAGTCACGTGTCAAAATGTCGGAATATTAAAAATCTTGATCTGGTCACAGCAGGTGGAGCAACGATGAAAGTCGTTAGCCTAGCCAGCAGATGGAGGAGCTGAGGAGCACGCGCCATGGCGGAGTCGAGGGGTAGACGGATAAAATGAGACATTGAATTGTATATTTATGGTCAAAATATTTAATCAAGCTCTAGATACTCTTTTTGTTGTTGAGTCGACTCCAGTTTTAGTATCAATTGTTGGAAAAACTAATGTTGTTGAGCTGACTCCACTTTAAGTATCTACTGGCCAGAATTATTCTCTAATTGTTTCTCGGATACAGTTGAGTGTATCTTCTAATGCGGTTCATGACGAGTACATACCTCTTCTCTTGCATGTGATTATTATGTAAAAACTAGAGATAAAGGAGAACATATATCTTCAAAGGGCATGTGGTGGTTGCTAGAGAGATGGGAGGAAGACATTGTGGTAAGAACTTGAGAGTGGTAGCTAGAAGGGCATGTGGTGCTCGGGGGAGAATGAGTGGCACGATGTAGTAGATCACTTGGGAGGAAAGCACGGATAGTACAGACAACTACATTTCTCTTCCACATATGGGTTGAATTTATGGGAGCCCGGAGAAATGAGCTTCGACTTGGGGACGGCCTTAATCATTTGTTTGTTCATTTATATGAATTGTATCCCGTAGCAGCGCTCGGACATTCTATTAGTCATAGTAAGATGCGGTGCTTTATGACAAGTCAGCATTTGCACATCATGTTTACAATAATGGCCAAAATTCAAAAAAATTGATTGCATTCATTTTAGAGTGAATTACACATTTTAACCCCTAGATATGCATTTCTAACACTAATTACACCGCCGAATGGAAATTCGGCTAGAATTCCACTTTTACCAAAAAGGCTTTCGCCCCGCTTTATAGATAAAGCAAACTGCCAGAGAGCACACATACAGAATCAAGGCCACACGCACGCACACACCCAAGTCTCACGATCAAGTACAAATGTTCTGCTGAGGGCACATCTCAACAAGCCCAGAAATAAAAAAGGACAGAACATGCCGGACGAAGATGTCGTCTAGTCTGGCTTCGGCGGAGGCAGCGGGGGCAGTGGTGACAGGCGAACGACCATCGATCGGAGGTCGGCAATGAAGGCTGAGATGGCGTCACGGTCCAGGGGGTGGCTAAGCGGCCGCCAAAGCTGCAAGAAACCCGAGAGTTTGAAGAGAGCGTCAGTAGACCAACGAAGAGGTGTGCGCTGAATCACTAGCTTATTGCGGACAGTCCAGAGGGTCCAGGCGAGGACCCCAATCTCAAGCCACCTAATGTGGCGAGAAGTCACGGGGGACATCTGGAGTTCGGCAAATAAGTCCGGGAAGTTGGTGTGGCACCAATCTCCACCGACCGCTTCGCGAAAACAGCTCCAGAGGAACTGGGTGGAAACGCGGGAGAAGAAAATGTGGTTCGAGTCATCGGGAACCCCACAGAGCGGGCATATGCCGGTACCCGGGCCATTGCGCTTGCGCACCTCTGCTACCTCTTGAGCACTGCGTTGCATTTTCCCGAAGAGGAGAGGATGATGCAACAAAGTAGCGTAAGTATTTCCCTCAGTTTTTGAGAACCAAGGTATCAATCTAGTAGGAGACCATGCACAATTCCCTCGTACCTACACAAAACGATAGCAACTCGCAACCAACGCAATTAGGGGTTGTCAATCCCTTCTCTGTCACTTACGAAAGTGAGATCTGATATAGATGATAAATAATATTTTTGGTATTTTTGATAGATAGATGCAAAGTAAAAAGTAAAAGGCAAAGTAAAAACAAAGCAAGTAAATAAAGTGATAGTGATTGATATGATGAGAATAGACCCGGGGGCCATAGGTTTCACTAGTGGCTTCTCTTAAGAGCATAAGTATTCTACGGTGGGTGAACAAATTACTGTTGAGCAATTGACAGAATTGAGCATAGTTATGAGTATATCTAGTCAATGATCATGTATATAGGCATCACGTCTAAGACAAGTAGATCGAAACGATTCTGCGTCTACTACTGTTACTCCACTCATCGACCGCTATCCAGCATGCATCTAGAGTATTAAGTAAAAACAGAGTAACGCCTTAAGCAAGATGACATGATGTAGAGTGATAAATTCATGCAATATGATAAAAACCCCATCTTGTTATCCTCAATGGCAACAATACAATATGTGCCTTGCAATCCTTTCTGTCACTGGGTAAGGACACCGCAAGATTGAACCCAAAGCTAAGAACTTCTCCCATTGCAAGAACTACCAATCTAGTTGGCCAAACCAAAAAGGATAATTTGAAGAGACTTGCAAAGATAACTCAATCATACATAAAAGAAATCAAAGAAGAATCAAATATTTTCCATAGATAATACTGGATCATAAACCCACAATTCATCGGTCTCAACAAACACACCGCAAAAATAAGATTACATCGAATAGATCTCCATGAGAGAGGGAGAGAACATTGTATTGAGATCCAAAAATAGAGAAGAAGCCATCTAGCTACTAGCTATGGACCCGAAGGTCTGAAGTAAACTACTCACACTTCATCGGAGGGGCTATGGTGATGATGCAGAAGCCCTCCGTGGTGGATGCCCCCTCCGGCGGAGCTCCAGAACAGGCCCCAAGATGGGATCTCATGGATACAGAAGGTTGCGGCGGTGGAACTAGGTTTTTTGCTCCTGTTCTGATTGTTTCGGGATATGTAGGTATATATAGGAGGAAGGAGTATGTCGGTGGAGCGTCAGGGGGCCCCCGAGGTAGGGGGGCGTGCCCAGGGGGGGCCCTCCACCCTCTTGACCGCCTCTGGCACTTATTGGAGTAGGGTCCAAGTCTCCTGGATCACGCTCGGTTGGAAAATCACGTTCCCGAAGGTTTCATTCCGTTTGGACTCCGTTTGATATTCTGTTTCTTATTTGTGGAACTGCCGTTTGGGTCATATCGGTGTAAAGCGCATGAAGAAATTCCATAAAGATGGATTTTCGGAATCACTTGGTTATGAATCATTTGATGCTTGCGAACCGTGCCTTTTGGGCAAGATGACTGAAACTTTGTTGTTCGGAACAATGGAACGAGCTACCGACTTATTGGAAATAATACATACTGATGTATGCAGACCAATGAGTATGAAGGCTCGTGGTAAGTATCGTTATTTTCTGACCTTCACAAGATGATTTGAGCAGATATGGGTATATCTACTTGATGAAACATAAGTCTGAAATAGTTGAAAGGTTCAAAGAATTTTAGAGTGAAGTGGAAAATCATCATAACAAGAAAATAAAGTTTCTGCGATCTGATCGCGGAGAGGAATATTTGAGTTACGAGTTTGGTCTTCAATTAAAACAATGTGGAATAGTTTCACAAACTCACGCCACCTGGAACACCACAATGTAATGGTGTGTCCGAATGTCGTAATCCTACTTTACTAGATATGGTGCGATCTATGATATCTCTTATCAGTTTACCACTATCGTTTTGGGGTTATGCATTAGAGATAGCTGCATTCACATTTAATAGGGCACCATCTAAAATCCGTTGAGACGACACCGTATGAACTATGGTTTAGCAGTAAACCTAAGCTATCGTTTCTTAAAGTTTGGAGTTGCGATGCTTATATGAAAAAGGTTTTCAACCTGATAAGCTCGAACCCAAATCGGAGAAGTGCGTCTTCATAGAATACCCAAAGGAAATTGTTGGGTACACCTTCTATCACAGATCTGAGGGCAAGATTTTCGTTGCTAAATTCGGATCCTTTCTAGAGAAGGAGTTTCTCTTGAAAGAAGTGAGTGGGAGGAAAGTAGAACTTGATGAGGTAATCTGTACTGCTCCCTTATTGGAAAGTAGTTCATCACGTAAATCAGTTCTGTGACAAATACACCAATTAGTGAGGAAGCTAATGATATTGATCATGAAACTTCAGATCAAGTTACTACAAAACCTCGTGAGGTCTTCCGAGTAAGATCCGCACCAGAGTGGTGTAGTAATCATGTTCTGGAAGTCATGTTACTAGACCATGATGAACCTACGAACTATGAGGAAGCGATGATGAGCCCAGATTCCGCGAAACGGCTTGAGGCCATGAAATCTGAGATGGGATCCATGTATGAAAACAAAGTGTGGACTTTGATTGACTTGCTCGATGATCAGCAAGCCATGTTAAATGAATGGATCTTCAAGAGGAATACGGACACTGATAGTAGTGTTACTATCTACAAAGCTCGACTTGTCGCAAAAAGGTTTTTGACAAGTTCAAGGTGTTGAATACGATGAGATTTTCTCACTTGTATCGATGCTTAAGGCTGTCTGAATTATGTTAGCAATTGCCACATTTTATGAAATCTGGCAAATGGATGTCAAAACTGCATTCCTTAATGGATTTATTAAAGAAGAGTTGTATATGATGCAACCAGAAGGTTTTGTCAATCCTAAAGGTACTAACAAAATGTGCAAGCTCCAGCGATCCATCTATGGACTGGTGCAAGCATCTCAGAGTTGGAATATACGCTTTGATAAGTTGATCAAAGCATATAGTTTTATATGGACTTACGATAAAGCCTGTATTTACAATAAAGTGAGTGGGAGCACTACAACCTTTCTCGATTAGTATATGTGAGTGACATATTGTTGATCGAAATGATGTAGAATTTTTCGCAAAGCATAAAGGAGTGTTTTAAAGGAGTTCTTTCAAAAGAAAAGACCTCGAGAAAAGCTACTTACATATTGAGCATCAAGATCTATTGAGATAGATCAAGACGCTTGATAAGATTTTCAATGAGTACATACCTTGGCAAGATTTTGAAATAGTTCAAAATGGAGCAATCAAAGAAAGAGTTCTTGCCTGTGTTGCAAAGGTATGAAATTGAGTAAGACTCAAATCCCGACCACAACAGAAAATAGAAAGAGAATGAAAAGTCATTCCCTATGCCTCAGTGATAAGTTCTATAAAGTATGCTATGCTATGTACCAGACCTATTGTATACCTTGCTCTGAATTTGGCAAGGGAGTACAATAGTGATCTAGGAGTAGATCACTAGACATTGGTCAAAAATATCCTTAGTAAGGACTAAGGAGATGTTTCTCGATTATGGAGGTGATAAAAGAGTTTGTTGTAAAAGTTACATCAGTGCAAACTTTTACACTGATCCAGATGACTCTAAGTCTCAATCTGGATACATATTGAAAGTGGGAGCAATTAGCTAGAGTAGCTCCGTGCAGAGCATTGTGGACATAAAATATTTGCAAAATACATACGGCTGTGACAGACCCGTTGACTAAGCTTCTCTCACGAACAAAACATGATCACACCTTACTACTCTTTGGGTGTTAATCACATAGCGATGTGAACTAGATTATTGACTCTAGTAAACCGTTTGGATGTTGGTCACATGATGATGTGAACTATGGGTGATAATCATATACAGATATGAATATTGGTGTTAAATCACATGGCGATGTGAACTAGATTATTGACTCTAGTGCAAGTGGGAGACTGAAGGAAATATGCCCTAGAGGCAATAATAAAGTTATTATTTATTTCCTTATTTCATGATAAATGTTTATTATTCATGCTAGAATTGTATTAACCGGAAACATAATACATGTGTGAATACATAGACAAACATAGTGTCACTAGTATGCCTCTACTTGACTAGCTCATTAATCAAAGATGGTTATGTTTCCTGACCATAGACATGTGTTGTCATTTGATTAATGGGATCACATCATTAGAAGAATGATGTGATTGACATGACCCATTCTGTTAGCCTAGCACTTGATCGTTTAGTATACTTCTATTGCTTTCTTCATGACTTATACAAAGTTCCAGTAAACTATGAGATTGTGCAACTCCCGTTTACCGGAAGAACACTTTGTGTGCTACCAAACGTCACAACGTAACTGGGTGATTATAAAGGTGCTCTACAGGTGTTTCCGAAGGTACATGTTGGGTTGGCATAATTCGAGATTAGGATTTGTCACTCCGATTGTCGG
This sequence comes from Aegilops speltoides, assembly GCA_021437245.1. NCBI lineage: Eukaryota > Viridiplantae > Streptophyta > Magnoliopsida > Poales > Poaceae > Aegilops > Aegilops speltoides. The sequence goes on along the minus strand of CM038141.1, from coordinate 414,641,672 downwards.
GAAGGTATCTTTGGGCCCTCTCGGTAATACTCATCACCTAAGCCTTGCAAGCATGTAAATAATGAGTTAGTTATGAGATGATGTATTACGGAACGAGTAAAGAGACTTGCCGGTAGCGAGATTAAACTAGGTATTGGATACCGACGATCAAATCTCGGGCAAGTAACATATCAATGACAAAGGGAACAAAGTATGTTGTTATGCGGTTTGACCGATAAAGATCTTCGTAGAATATGTAGGAACCAATATGGGCATCCAGGTCCCGCTATTGGTTATTGACCGAGAATGGTTTTAGGTCATGTCTACATAGTTCTCGAACCCGTAGGGTCCGCACGCTTAACGTTTCGTGACGATATAGTATTATATGAGTTATGCATGTTGGTAACCGAATGTTGTTCGGAGTCCCGGATGAGATCATGGACATGACGAGGAACTCCGGAATGGTCCGGAGATAAAGTTTGATATATGGGATAATAGTGTTTGATCTCGGAAGGGTTCGAATTCACCGGAAGGGGTTCCGGATGTTTCAAATTTTGGGTACGAGAACACGTTATTTGGGCCAAAGGGAAAGCCCACAAGGTTTTGGAAAGCGCAAAGGAAGTTTTATGGAGTCAGGGCGACGCCAGGTCCTGGCGTCGGGTCTGACGCCGAACCTGGCGTCGCCCCGAGTCCGAGAAGGACTCTTGCCTTCGGGTGAAACCGACTTTGTGGAGGCTTTTACTCCAAGTTTCGACCCCAAGGCTCAACATATAAATAGAGGGGTAGGGTTAGCACCAAAGACACATCAAGAAACACCAAGCCGTGTGCCGGCAACCCCGCCCCCTCTAGTTTAGCCTCCGTCATAGTTTCCATAGTGCTTAGGCGAAGCCCTGCGGAGATTGTTGTTCACCAACACCGTCACCACGCCGTCGTGCTGCCGGAACTCATCTACTACCTCGCCCGTCTTGCTGGATCGAGAAGGCGAGGACGTCATCGAGCTGAACGTGTGCAGAACTCGGAGGTGCCGTGCGTTGGGTACTTGGATCGGTCGAATCGTGAAGACGTACGACTACATCAACTGCGTTGATAAACTCTTCGCTTAGCGATCTTCAAGAGTATGAGGATACACTCCCCTCTCGTTGCTATACCATCACCATCATCTTGCGTGTGCGTAGGAAATTTTTTGAAATTACTACGTTCCCCAACAGTGGCATCCGAGCCTAGGTTTTATGCGTTGATGTTATATGCACGAGTAGAACACAAGTGAGTTGTGGACGATATAAGTCATACCGCCTACCAGCATGTCATACTTTGGTTCAGCGGTATTGTGAGATGAAGCGGCCCGACCGACATTACGCCAGACGCTTACGCGAGACTGATTTCACTGCTACGAGCACTCGTGCTTAAAGGTGGCTCATGGGTGTCTGTCTCTCTCACTTTAGTTGAACCGAGTGTGGCTACGCCCGTCCTTGTGAAGGTTAAAACGAGTCTATTTGACAAACTATCGTTGTGGTTTTGATGCGAGGTAAGAACGGTTCTTGCTAAGCCCGTAGCAGCCACGTAAAATTTGCAACAACAAAGTAGAGGATGTCTAACTTGTTTTTGCAGGGCATGTTGTGATGTGATATGGTCAAGACGTGATGCTATATTTTATTGTATGAGATGATCATGTTTTGTAACCGGTTATCGGCAATCGGCAGGAGCCATATGGTTGTCGCTTATTGTATGAAATGCAACGCATACTGTAATTGCTTTACTTTATCACTAAGCGGTAGCGATAGTCGAGAAGCAATAGATGGCGAACGACAATGATGCTACGATGGAGATCAAGGTGTCGCTACCGGTGACGATGGTGATCACGACGGTGCTTCGGAGATGGAGATCACAAGCACAAGATGATGATGGCCATATCATATCACTTATATTGATTGCATGTGATGTTTATCCTTTATGCATATTATCTTGCTTTGATTGGCGGTAGCATTTTAAGATGATCTCTCATTAATTATCAAGAAGTGTTCTCCCTGAGTATGCACCGTTGCCAAAGTTCGTCGTGCCCAGACACCACGTGATCATCGGGTGTGATAAGCTCTACGTCCATCTACAACGGGTGCAAGCCAGTTTTGCACACGCGGAATACTCAGGTTATACTTGACGAGCCTAGCATATGCAGATATGGGCTTGGAACACGGAGACCGAAAGGTCGAGCGTGAATCATATAGTTGATATGATCAACATAGTGATGTTCACCATTGAAAACTACTCCATCTCACGTGATGATCGGTCATGGTTTAGTTGATTTGGATCACGTAATCACTTAGATGACTAGAGAGATGTCTGTCTAAGTGGGAGTTCTTAAGTAATATGATTAATTGAACTTAAATTTATCATGAACTTAGTCCTGGTAGTATTTTGCAAATTATGTTGTAGATCAATAGCTCGCGTTGTTGCTTTCATATGTTTATTTTGATATGTTCCTAGAGAAAATTGTGTTGAAAATGTTAGTAGCAATGATGCGGATTTGATCCGTGATCTGAGGTTTATCCTCATTGCTGCACAGAAAAATTATGTCCTTAATGCACCGCTAGGTGACAGACCTATTGCAGGAGCAGATGCAGACGTTATGAACGTTTGGCTAGCTCAATATGATGACTACTTGATAGTTTTGTGCACCATGCTTTATGGCTTAGAATCGGGACTTCAAAGACGTTTTGAACGTCATGGACCATATGAGATGATCCAGGAATTGAAGTTAATATTTCAAGCAAATACCCGAGTTGAGAGATATGAATTCTCCAACATGTTCTATAGCTAAAAGATGGAGGAGAATCGCTCAACTAGTGAGCATGTGCTTAGATTGTCTGGGTACTTCAATCGCTTGAATCAAGTGGAGTTAATCTTCCAGATAAGATAGTGATTGACAGAATTCTCCAGTCACCACCACTAAGTTACTAGAACTTCGTGATGAACTATAGTATGCAAGGGATGACGAAAACGATTCCCGAGCTCTTCGTGATGTTGAAATCGACGAAGGTAGAAATCAAGAAAGAGCATCAAGTGTTGATGATTGACAAGACCACTAGTTTCAAGAAAAGGGCAAAGGAAAAGAAGGGAACTTCAAGAAGAACGGCAAGCAAGTTGTTGCTCAAGTGAAGAAACCCAAGTCCGCCCTAAGCACGAGACTAAGTGCTTCTACCGCAAAGAGACTGGTCATCGAGCGGTACTACCCCAAGTAATTGGCGGATAAGAAGGATGGCAAAGTGAACATAAGTATACTTGATATACATGTTATTGATGTGTACTTTACTAGTGTTTATAGCAACCCCTCAGTATTTGATACTAGTTCAATTGCTAAGATTAATAACTCGAAATGGGAGTTGCAGAATAAACAGAGACTAGTTGAAGGGAAAGTGACGATGAGTGTTGGAAGTAGTTCCAAGATTGATATGATCATCATCACACACTCCCTATACTTTCGGGATTAGTCTTAAACCTAAATAAATGTTATTTGGTGTTTGCGTTGAGCATGAACATGATTTGATCATGTTTATTGCAATACGGTTATTCATTTAAAATCAAAGAATAATTGTTGTTCTGTTTACATGAATAAAACATTCAATGGTCATACACCCAATGAAAATAGTTTGTTGGATCTCGATCGTAGTGATACAAATATTCATAATATTGAGGCCAAAAGATGCAAAGTTAATAATGATAGTGCAACTTATTTGTGGCACTGCCGTTTGGGTCATATCGGTATAAAGCGCATGAAGAAACTCCATAAAGATGGATTTTCGGAATCACTTGGTTATGAATCATTTGATGCTTGCGAATCGTGCCTTTTGGGCAAGATGATTAAAACTTCATTCTTCGGAACAATGGAACGAGCTACCGACTTATTGGAAATAATACATACTGATGTATGCAGACCAATGAGTATGAAGGCTCGTGGTAAGTATCGTTATTTTCTGACCTTCACAAGATGATTTGAGCAGATATGGGTATTGAAGGAAATATGCCCTAGAGGCAATAATAAAGTTATTATTTATTTCCTTATTTCATGATAAATGTTTATTATTCATGCTAGAATTGTATTAACCGGAAACATAATACATGTGTGAATACATAGACAAACATAGTGTCACTAGTATGCCTCTACTTGACTAGCTTGTTAATCAAAGATGGTTATGTTTCCTAACCATGAACAAGGAGTTGTTATTTGATTAACAAGGTCACATCATTAGTTGAATGATCTGATTGACATGACCCATTCCATTAGCCTAGCACCCGATCGCTTAGTATGTTGCTATTGCTTTTATCCATGACTTATACATGTTCCTATAACTATGAGATTATGCAACTCCGCCACGGAGGAACACTTTGGTACTACCAAACGTCACAACGAATCGGGTGATTATAAAGGAGTACTACAGGTGTCTCCAAAGGCAGATGTTGGGTTGGCGTATTCGAGATTAGGATTTGTCACTCCGATTGTCGGAGAGGTATCTGGGCCCTCTCGGTAATACACATCACTTAAGCCTTGCAAGCATTACAACTAATGAGTTAGCTGTGAGATGATGTATTACGGAACGAGTAAAGGGACTTGCCGGTAACGAGATTGAACTAGGTATTGGATACCGACGATCGAATCTCGGGCAAGTAACATACCGATGACAAAGGGAACAACGATGTTGTTATGCGGTCGACCGATAAAGATCTTCAGAGAATATGTAGGAACCAATATGGGCATCCAGGTCCCGCTATTGGTTATTGACCGGAGACGTGTCTCGGTCATGTCTACATTGTTCTCGAACCGTAGGGTCCGGACGCTTAAGGTTTCGATGACGGTTATATTATGAGTTTATGAGTTTGGATGTACCGAAGGAGTTCGGAGTCCCGGATGAGATCGGGGACATGACGAGGAGTCTCGAAATGGTCGAGACGTAAAGATCGATATATTGGACGACTATATTCGGAGTTCGGAAAGGTTCCGAGTCATTCGGTATTTTTCGAGTACCGGAGAGTTACGGAATTCGCCGGGAGTATATGGGCCTTATTGGGCCATACGGGAATAGAGGAGAGAGGCCAAAGGAAGAAGGGCGCAGCCCCTCTAGTCCGAATTGGACAGGGATGCAGCCCCTTTTCCTTCCTCCTCTCCCCTCTTTCCTTCTCTCCTACTCCAACAAGGAAGGGGGAGTCCTACTCCGGTGGGAGGAGGACTCCCTGGCGCGCCCTCTGGCGGCCGAACCCCCCCCCCGCTCCTTTATATCACAGGGCAGGGGGCACCTCTAGGCACAAGACACAAGTTTGATCTACGGATCGTTCCTTAGCCGTGTGCGGTGCCCCCTCCACCATATTCCACCTCGGTCATATCGTCGAAGCTTAGGCGGCTCTGCCGTAGAACATCAAGATCGCCACCACGCCGTCGTCTTGTGGAACTCTCCTCGACACTCGGCTGGATCGAGTACGAGGACGCCATCGAGCTGTACGTGTGTCAAGAACTCGGGGGCGCCGGAGTAACGGCGCCGGGATCGATCGGATCGCGAGGAGAACGTACGACTACTTCCTCTACGTTGTGATCGCTTCCGCTTCGGGTCTACGAGGGTACGTAGACAACACTCTCCCCTCTCGTTGCTATACATCACCATGATCTTGCGTGTGCGTAGGAAAATTTTTGAAATTACTACGTTCCCCAACAGGTATATCTACTTGATGAAACATAAGTCTGAAATAGTTGAAAGGTTCAAAGAATTTTAGAGTGAAGTGGAAAATCATCGTAACAAGAAAATAAAGTTTCTGCGATCTGATCGCGGAGAGGAATATTTGAGTTACGAGTTTGGTCTTCAACTAAAACAATGTGGAATAGTTTCACAAACTCACGCCACCTGGAACACCACAATGTAATGGTGTGTCCGAACGGCGTAATCGTACTTTACTAGATATGGTGCGATCTATGATATCTCTTAGCAGTTTACCACTATTGTTTTGGGGTTATGCATTAGAGATAGCTGCATTCACGTTTAATAGGGCACCATCTAAAATCCGTTAAGACAACACCGTATGAACTATGGTTTAGCAGTAAACCTAAGATGTCGTTTCTTAAAGTTTGGAGTTGCGATGCTTATATGAAAAAGTTTTCAACCTGATAAGCTCGAACCCAAATCGGAGAAGTGCGTCTTCATAGAATACCCAAAGGAAATTGTTGGGTACACCTTCTATCATAGATCTGAGGGCAAGATTTTCGTTGCTAAATTCGGATCCTTTCTAGAGAAGGAGTTTCTCTTGAAAGAAGTGAGTGGGAGGAAAGTAGAACTTGATGAGGTAACTGTACCTGCTCCCTTATTGGAAAGTAGTTCATCACAGAAATCAGTTCCTGTGACAAATACAACAATTAGTGAGGAAGCTAATGATATTGATCATGAAACTTCAGATCAAGTAACTACAGAACCTTGTAGGTCTTCGAGTAAGATCCGCGCGAGTGGTGTAGTAATCATGTTACGGAAGTCATGTTACTAGACCATGATGAACCTACGAACTATGAGGAAGCGATGATGAGCCCAGATTCCGCGAAATGGCTTGAGGCCATGAAATCTGAGATGGGATCCATGTATGAAAACAAAGTGTGGACTTTGATTGACTTGCTCGACGATCAGCAAGCCATGTTAAATGAATGGATCTTCAAGAGGAAGACGGACACTGATAGTAGTGTTACTATCTACAAAGCTCGACTTGTCGCAAAAAGGTTTTTGACAAGTTCAAGGTGTTGAATACGATGAGATTTTCTCACTCGTAACGATGCTTAAGTCTGTCTGAATCATGTTAGCAATTGCCACATTTTATGAAATCTGGCAAATGGATGTCAAAACTGCATTCCTTAATGGATTTATTAAAGAAGAGTTGTATATGATGCAACCAGAAGGTTTTGTCAATCCTAAAGGTACTAACAAAATGTGCAAGCTCCAAATGATCCATCTATGGACTGGTGCAAGCATCTCGAGTTGGAATATACGCTTTGATAAGTTGATCAAAGCATATAGTTTTATATGGACTTACGATAAAGCCTTTATTTACAATAAAGTGAGTGGGAGCACTACAACCTTTCTGATTAGTATATGTGAGTGACATATTGTTGATCAGAAATGATGTAGAATTTTTCTGCAAAGCATAAAGGAGTGTTTTAAAGGAGTTCTTTCAAAAGAAAAGACCTCAGTAAAAGCTACTTACATATTGAGCATCAAGATCTATTGAGATAGATCAAGATGCTTGATAAGATTTTCAATGAGTACATACCTTGGCAAGATTTTGAAATAGTTCAAAATGGAGCAGTCAAAGAAAGAGTTCTTGCTCGTGTTGCAAAGGTATGAAATTGAGTAAGACTCAAATCCCGACCACAACAGAAAATAGAAAGATAATGAAAAGTCATTCCCTATGCCTCGGTGATAGGTTCTATAAAGTATGCTATGCTATGTACTGCACCTATTGTATACCTTGCTCTGAATTTGGCAAGGGAGTACAATAGTGATCTAGGAGTAGATCACTGGACATTGGTCAAAAATATCCTTAGTAAGGACTAAGGAGATGTTTCTCGATTATGGAGGTGATAAAAGAGTTTGTTGTAAAAGTTACATCAGTGCAAACTTTTACACTGATCCAGATGACTCTAAGTCTCAATCTGGATACATATTGAAAGTGGGAGCAATTAGCTAGAGTAGCTCCGTGCAGAGCATTGTGGACATAAAATATTTGCAAAATACATACGGCTCTGAATGTGACAGACCCATTGACTAAGCTTCTCTCACGAACAAAACATGATCACACCTTACTACTCTTTGGGGTAGGGCTAGCACCAAAGACACATCAAGAAACACCAAGCCGTGTGCCGGCAACCCCGTCCCCTCTAGTTTAGCCTCCGTCATAGTTTCCGTAGTGCTTAGGCGAAGCCCTACGGAGATTGTTGTTCACCAACACCGTCACCACGCCGTCGTGCTGCGGAACTCATCTACTACCTCGCCCGCCTTCTTTGGATCGAGAAGGCGAGGACGCCATCGAGCTGAACGTGTGCAGAACTCGGAGGTGCCGTGCGTTCGATACTTGGATCGGTCGAATCATGAAGACGTACGACTACATCAACCGCGTTGATAAACTCTTCCGCTTAGCGATCTTCAAGGGTATGAAGATACACTCCCCTCTCGTTGCTATACCATCACCATCATCTTGCGTGTGCGTAGGAATTCTTTTGAAATTACTACGTTCCCCAACAGTGGCATCCGAGCCTAGGTTTTATGCGTTGATGTTATATGCACGAGTAGAACACAAGTGAGTTGTGGACGATATAAGTCATCGCCTACCAGCATGTCATACTTTGGTTCAGCGGTATTGTGAGATGAAGCGGCCGGACCGACATTACGCAGACGCTTACGCGAGACTGGTTTCACCGTTACGAGCACTCGTGCTTAAAGGTGGCTGGCGGGTGTCTGCTCTCTCACTTTAGTTGAACTGAGTGTGGCTACGCCCGGTCCTTGTGAAGGTTAAACGGAGTCTATTTGACAAACTATCGTTGTGGTTTTGATGCGAGGTAAGAACGGTTCTTGCTAAGCCCGTAGCAGCCACGTAAAATTTGCAACAACAAAGTAGAGGACGTCTAACTTGTTTTTGCAGGGCATGTTGTGATGTGATATGGTCAAGACGTGATGCTATATTTTATTGTATGAGATGATCATGTTTTGTAACCGAAGTTATCGGCAACCGGCAGGAGCCATATGGTTGTCTCTTTATTGTATGAAATGCAAACGCCCTGTAATTGCTTTACTTTATCACTAAGCGGTAGCGATAGTCGTAGAAGCAATAGATGGCGTAACGACAATGATGCTACGGTGGAGATCAAGGTGTCGCGCCGGTGACGATGGTGATCACAACGGTGCTTCGGAGATGGAGATCACAAGCATAAGATGATGATGGCCATATCATATCACTTATTTTGATTGCATGTGATGTTTATCCTTTATGCATCTTATCTTGCTTTGATTGGCGGTAGCATTTTAAGATGATCTCTCATTAATTATCAAGAAGTGTTCTTCCTGAGTATGCACCGTTGCCAAAGTTCGTCGTGCCCAGACACCACGTGATGATCGGGTGTGATAAGCTCTACGTCCATCTACAACGGGTGCAAGCCAGTTTTGCACACGCGGAATACTCAAGTTATACTTGACGAGCCTAGCATATGCAGATATGGCCTCGGAACACGGAGACCGAAAGGTCGAGCGTGAATCATATAGTTGATATGATCAACATAGTGATGTTCACCATTGAAAACTACTCCATCTCACGTGATGATCGGTCATGGTTTAGTTAATTTGGATCACGTAATCACTTAGATGACTAGAGAGATGTCTGTCTAAGTGGGAGTTCTTAAGTAATATGATTAATTGAACTTAAATTTATCATGAACTTAGTCCTGGTAGCATTTTGCAAATTATGTTGTAGATCAATAGCTCGCGTTGTTGCTTTCATATGTTTATTTTGATATGTTCCTAGAGAAAATTGTGTTGAAAAATGTTAGTAGCAATGATGCGGATTGGATCCGTGATCCGAGGTTTATCCTCATTGCTGCCTGAAAAATTATGTCCTTAATGCACCGCTAGGTGAGCGGACCTATTGCGAGGAGGAGATGCGCACGTTATGAACGTTTGGCTAGCTCAATATGATGACTACTTGATAGTTTTGTGCACCATGCTTTATGGCTTAGAATCGGGACTTCAAAGACGTTTTGAGCGTCATGGACCATATGAGATGATCCAGAATTGAAGTTAATATTTCAAGCAAATACCGAGTTGAGAGATATGAATTCTCCAACATGTTCTATAGCTAAAAGATGGAGGAGAATCGCTCAACATGTGAGCATGTGCTCAGATTGTGCAGGTACTTCAATCGCTTGAATCAAGTGGAGTTAATCTTCGAGATAAGATAGTGATTGATGAATTCTCCGATCACCACCACTATGTTACTAGAACTTCGTGATGAACTATAGTATGCAAGGGATGATGAAAACGATTCCCGAGCTCTTCGTGATGTTGAAATCGACGAAGGTAGAAATCAAGAAAGAGCATCAAGTGTTGATGATTGACAAGACCACTAGTTTCAAGAAAAAGGGCAAAGGGAAAAGAAGGGGAACTTCAAGAAGAACGGCAAGCAAGTTGCTGCTCAAGTGAAGAAACCCAAGTCTGGCCCTAAGCCTGAGACTAAGTGCTTCTACTGCAAAGAGACTGGTCACTAGAAGCGGTACTACCCCAAGTAATTGGCGGATAAGAAGGATGGCAAAGTGAACATAAGTATACTTGATATACATGTTATTGATGTGTACTTTACTAGTGTTTATAGCAACCCCTCAGTATTTGATACTAGTTCAGTTGCTAAGATTAGTAACTCGAAACGGGAGTTGCAGAATAAACAGAGACTAGTTGAAGGGAAAGTGACGACTAGTGTTGGAAGTAGTTCCAAGATTGATATGATCATCATCACACACTCCCTATACTTTCGGGATTAGTTTTAAACCTAAATAAATGTTATTTGGTGTTTGCGTTGAGCATGAATATGATTTGATCATGTTTATTGCAATACGGTTATTCATTTAAAATCAAAGAATAATTGTTGTTCTGTTTACATGAATAAAACCTTCAATGGTCATACACCCAATGAAAATAGTTTGTTGGATCTCGATCGTAGTGATACACATATTCATAATATTGAGGCCAAAAGATGCAAAGTTAATAATGATAGTGCAATTTATTTGTGGCAATCGCCGTTTGGGTCATATCGGTGTAAAGCGCATGAAGAAACTACATAAAGATGGATTTTCGGAATCACTTGGTTATGAATCATTTGATGCTTGCGAACCGTGCCTTTTGGGCAAGATGACTAAAACTTCGTTCTTCGGAACAATGGAACGAGCTACCGACTTCTTGGAAATAATACACACTGATGTATGCAGACCAATGAGTATGAAGGCTCGTGGTAAGTATCGTTATTTTCTGACCTTCACAAGATGATTTGAGCAGATATGGGTATATCTACTTGATGAAACATAAGTCTGAAATAGTTGAAAGGTTCAAAGAATTATAGAGTGAAGTGGAAAATCATCGTAACAAGAAATAAGTTTCTGCGATCTGATCGCGGAGAGGAATATTTGAGTTACGAGTTTGGTCTTCAATTAAAACAATGTGGAATAGTTTCACAAACTCACGCCACCTGGAACACCACAATGTAATGGTGTGTCCGAACGTCGTAATCATACTTTACTAGATATGGTGCGATCTATGATATCTCTTATCAGTTTACCACTATCGTTTTGGGGTTATGCATTAGAGATAGCTGCATTCACGTTTAATAGGGCACCATCTAAAATCCGTTGAGACGACACCGTATGAACTATGGTTTAGCAGTAAACCTAAGCTGTCGTTTCTTAAAGTTTGGAGTTGCGATGCTTATATGAAAAAGGTTTTCAACCTGATAAGCTCGAACCCAAATCGGAGAAGTGCGTCTTCATAGAATACCCAAAGGAAATTGTTGGGTACACCTTCTATCACAGATCTGAGGGCAAGATTTTCGTTGCTAAATTCGGATCCTTTCTAGAGGAGTTTCTTTTGAAAGAAGTGAGTGGGAGGAAAGTAGAACTTGATGAGGTAACTGTACCTGCTCCCTTATTGGAAAGTAGTTCATCACAGAAATCAGTTCCTTTGACAAATACACCAATTAGTGAGGAAGCTAATGATATTGATCATGAAACTTCAGATCAAGTTAATTCAGAACCTCGTAGGTCTTCCAGAGTAAGATCCGCACTAGAGTGGTGTAGTAATCATGTTCTGGAAGTCATGTTACTAGACCATGATGAACCTACAAACTATGAGGAAGCGATGATGAGCCCAGATTCCGCGAAATGGCTTGAGGCCATGAAATCTGAGATGGGATCCATGTATGAAAACAAAGTGTGGACTTTGATTGACTTGCTCGATGATCAGCAAGCCATGTTAAATGAATGGATCTTCAAGAGGAAGACGGACACTGATAGTAGTGTTACTATCTACAAAGCTCGACTTGTCGCAAAAAGGTTTTTGACAAGTTCAAGGTGTTGAATACGATGAGATTTTCTCACTCGTATCGATGCTTAAGTCTGTCTGAATCATGTTAGCAATTGCCACATTTTATGAAATCTGGCAAATGGATGTCAAAACTGCATTCCTTAATGGATTTATTAAAGAAGAGTTGTATATGATGCAACCAGAAAGTTTTGTCAATCCTAAAGGTACTAACATAATGTGCAAGCTCCAGCGATCCATCTATGGACTGGTGCAAGCATCTCAGAGTTGGAATATACGCTTTGATAAGTTGATCAAAGCATATAGTTTTATATGGACTTACGATAAAGCCTGTATTTACAATAAAGTGAGTGGGAGCACTACAACCTTTCTGATTAGTATATGTGAGTGACATATTGTTGATCAGAAATGATGTAGAATTTTTCTGCAAAGCATAAAGGAGTGTTTTAAAGGAGTTCTTTCAAAAGAAAAGACCTCAGTAAAAGCTACTTACATATTGAGCATCAAGATCTATTGAGATAGATCAAGACGCTTGATAAGATTTTCAATGAGTACATACCTTGGCAAGATTTTGAAATAGTTCAAAATGGAACAGTCAAAGAAAGAGTTCTTGCTGTGTTGCAAAGGTATGAAATTGAGTAAGACTCAAACCCGACCACAACAGAAAATAGAAAGAGAATGAAAAGTCATTCCTTATGCCTCGGTGATAGGTTCTATAAAGTATGCTATGCTATGTACCGGACCTATTGTATACCTTGCTCTGAATTTGGCAAGGAGTACAATAGTGATCTAGGAGTAGATCCATCGACATTGGTCAAAAATATCCTTAGTAAGGACTAAGGAGATGTTTCTCGATTATGGAGGTGATAAAAGAGTTTGTTGTAAAAGTTACATCAGTGCAAACTTTTACACTAATCCAGATGACTCTAAGTCTCAATCTGGATACATATTGAAAGTGGGAGCAATTATCTAGAGTAGCTCCGTGCAGAGCATTGTGGACATAAAATATTTGCAAAATACATACGGCTCTGAATGTGGCAGACCCGTTGACTAAGCTTCTCTCATGAACAAAACATGATCACACCTTAGTACTCTTTGGGCGTTAATCACATAGTGATGTGAACTAGATTATTGAATCTAGTAAACCCTTGGATGTTGGTCACATGATGATGTGAACTATGGGTGTTAATCATATACAGATATGAATATTGGTGTTAAATCACATGGCGATGTGAACTAGATTATTGACTCTAGTGCAAGTGGGAGACTGAAGGAAATATGCCCTAGAGGCAATAATAAAGTTATTATTTATTTCCTTATTTCATGATAAATGTTTATTATTCATGCTAGAATTGTATTAACCGGAAACATAATACATGTGTGAATACATAGACAAACATAGTGTCACTAGTATGCCTCTACTTGACTAGCTCATTAATCAAAGATGGTTATGTTTCCTGACCATAGACATGTGTTGTCATTTGATTAATGGGATCACATCATTAGAAGAATGATGTGATTGACATGACCCATTCTGTTAGCCTAGCACTTGATCGTTTAGTATACTGCTATTGCTTTCTTCATGACTTATACAAAGGTCCTATAAACTATGAGATTGTGCAACTCCCGTTTACCGGAAGAACACTTTGTGTGCTACCAAACGTCACAAGGTGATTATAAAGGTGCTCTACAGGTGTTTCCGAAGGTACATGTTGGGTTGGCATAATTCGAGATTAGGATTTGTCACTCCGATTGTCGGGAAGGTATCTCTGGGCCCTCTCGGTAATACTCATCACCTAAGCCTTGCAAGCATGTAACTAATGAGTTAGTTATGAGATGATGTATTACGGAACAAGTAAAGAGACTTGCCGGTAACGAGATTAAACTAGGTATTGGATACCGACGATCAAATCTCGGGCAAGTAACATACCGATGACAAAGGGAACAAAGTATGTTGTTATGCGGTTTGACCGATAAAGATCTTCGTAGAATATGTAGGAACCAATATGGGCATCTGTAGGATCGGAAGTATGTCTAGAGGGGGGGGGGTGATTAGACTACTTGACAATTTAAAAGTTTAGCCTTTTGATTGGGACAAGTTTTAGCAAGTTCACAATGATGACCAAGTCAAGTATCACCCTACACATGCAATTCTAGAGTTATGGCAGCGGAAAGTAAATTGCACATGTAGTAAATAGAGGTGGAGAAGAGCAAACGCAGTTTGGAGACACGGAGATTTTTTCTCGTGGTTCCGATAGGTGGTGCTATCGTCAATCCACGTTGATGGAGACTTCAACCCACGGAGGGTAACGGCTGCGAGAGTCCACGGAGGCTCCACCCACGAAGGGTCCACGAAGAAGCAACCTTGTCTATGCCATCATGGCTTACGCCCACGGAGGACTAGCCTTACTGGGGTAGATCTTCACGAAGTAGGCGATCTCCTTGCCCTTACAAACTTCTTGGTTCAACTCCACATCTTGACGGAGGCTCCCAAGCGACACCTAACCAATCTAGGAGGCACCACCTCCAAAAGGTAATAGATGGTGTTGGTGATGATGAACTCCTTGCTCTTGTGCTTCAAATGATAATCTCCCCAACACTCAACTCTCTTCACTGATTTGGCTGTGGTGGAAGAAAGGATTGCGTGGAAAGCAACTTGGGAAGGCTAGAAATCAAGTTTCATATGGTGGGAGTGGAGCAACTTGATCTCAACACAAGGGTAGGTAGTTCCTTCTCGAAATGTAAGGTAGGAGTGGTAGTTCTTTCGATGGCTCTCTCCACGAATGAAGAGGGGTGGAGGGTATTTATAGCCTCCACACAAAATCCAACTGCTATACACATTTGACCAATCTCGGTCGGACCGAAGTTGACAACTCGGTGAGACCGAAAGTTCAAATCTTGTGAACGTTGGGATTTTCGATGGGACCGAAAATACAATCTCGGTTAGTCCGATTCTTCCAAAGACTAGGGTTTGCCATTCTCGGTGGGACCGACTTAATCATCTCGGTGACACCGATTTGATTCTGAAGGTTCTGAAGGTTGGCAACACTAGTTTCGTGAGACCGAGTTTGGAATCGGAAAATCCGAAATTTCTAGGGTTTGGCTATATGGGTGAGGTGGTTCATCTCGGTGTGGTGAGTTTATGGAATCGGTGGGACCGAGATTACTTATGAGTATATGTTGGAATGAAAGATTGCTGATAGTTTGGGAGATAGATCACTAAGCACTTTGAGCAACCAGATCATCATCATAACCTCACCCCTTTTAATAGTATTGGCTTTCCTATGGACTCAATGTGATCATGGATCACTAAACCAAAAAAATGGAGTCTTGAGCTTTTGCCAATGCTTTCCTTAGCATTTTGAGGGTCCACATCATCGGTCATTGCCATACCCATATCAATGAACTTTCTGAAATATTCTCAAGAAACAATT